>JAKSZU010000002.1:131858850-133058850 GCA_026018925.1 Tupaia tana
ACAGAAAATTAGCATTTCTATATACTAAAAAATGAGAATAAATAATAATAATAATCTAAAAAATGATGAAAAGCTATTTGATGATGATGTGGATAGTAATGTCTTTGTCTTGACTGATATGCCTGGTAATTGTGCTGGAAAAAGAAATGTAATGTAGTGTAAAGTTATTTGTGATTAAATGTAATATAAAAATTATGATAGTAAATAAAATTAAATAAAAGAATACGAAAAGGAAAATGATACTATAAACCTATAATAATCAAAACAGCATGGTGCTGACATAAAAACAGACACATCAACCAATGTAACAGAATATAGAATGCCCAGAAACAAAACCACTTGTTTTATAAATTCCTGCATTTATAGTCAATTAGTTTTCAACAAAGGTGCCCATAAAAAAGGGCACATAGAAACAACAGGGTCTGCAATAAATGGTGTTGGGACAAGTGGATATCTACATTCAGAACAATTAAATTAGGATCTCATCACATATCACATACAATGATCAACTTGAAATGGATTATAGACACAACATAAAATCTGAAATTGTAAAGCTGGTAGAAGAATACAAAGAGGAAAATCTCCATGATACTGGTCTTGGCAATGATTTCTTTGTTTTTCTTTTTCTTTTTCTTTTTTTTTTTTTTGATATATAACCCCAGTACCCCAGGCAACAAAAGCAAAAATAGACAAATAGAATGATATCAAAGTTTCTGTTCAGCCAAGAAAATAATCAACAGAGTGAAGAAACAACCTATGGAATAGGAGAAAATAGTTGCAAACTATCCGAATAAGAGGTCATATTCAAAATATATAGGAAAGTCAAATAACTCAATAAACATTAACCTGGAGCCAGCAGGTGGCAAAGTGGTTAAGGCATTAAATTTCCACATAGCCGAGTGCTGTTTGATTCTTAGACTTGAAAATCATGCTGGGGAACCAGCAGATGGCACAATGGTTGCATCACTGGAATTCCCTTGTAGTTGACTGCAGATCAAGTCCTGGACATGGTGGTTTAAAACTCAGGCCAGGTACGTGCACGTGCATGTCCAGAGTCATGAAAGGAGAATGAAGGAGAAGGGACTGAGGCATGACCATCTTCCCGGGGGATGATTTCTTGATTTCTGTCTCTCTGTCCCTATGGCAATCACATGAGCCCTATGACAAAAATCTTGCTCTTAAAAAAAAATCACCCTGGGCACACTATGTAAATGCCAAAAATTTCCAGGAGGAGAAGGGATGTGGCATGGCCATTCTGATTGGAGGTGGGGTGGTGTTTCTAACTTTCCCTCTCTCTGTGTCTCTCTCACGTTAGCACACATGCCCTATGGCAAAGACAAATACAAAAACAAAAAAGAAAACATAACTTGATTTAAAGTTAATTAAAATTAAGAGTAGACTTTCTCCAAAGAGACACATACATAGGGAACAGGTATATAAATTATGATCAAAGCACTAACCATCAATTGAATGCAATTTAACCATAGTAAAATATCACCTCACATCTATTATTAAAAAAATAAGAGATAACAAGTGTTGGCAAGGGTGTGGAGAAAAGGGAACCTTGTATGCACTGTTGTTTGGAATATAAATTAGTATAGGCATTATGGAAAATAATACAGAAGTTCCTCAAAAATTTAAAAATAGAACTACTGTATGACTCATCCATCCCACTACTGGGTATATCCCCAAAGGAAATGAAATCAGAACCTCACAGAGATATTTATTCCCCGTGTTCATAGAAACAATACCCACAATACCCAAGATATGAAAACAATGTAAGTGTCCATCAACTGATGAATAGAAAAGAAAAATCACACACACACACACACACACACACACACACACACACTGGAATGGAATACTATTCAGTCTTAAATAGAAGAAAATCTCTTCATTTCCAACAACATAGATAAAACTGGAAGACATTTTACTAAATGAAAAGGGCACAAAAATGAACACCACATGATCTCACCTATAAATAGAATCTAAAAGTATTGGGCTCACAGAAGTAGAAAACAGAATATTGACCGCTTGATGTTGAAAGGAGAGTGGGAGTTAGGGAGATGGTTTAAAAATACAAATTTCAGCTAGAAAGAAGAAATATGTTTAAGAGATCTATTACAGATCTATCACAGAAAATAATAAGAATGTGGGGTATTGCATATGTCTATTAGATTAATTTAGCCATTTTACAATATATGTACAACACAGTCATTTTTTTTTTCAACTGCATGTGCTTGTCAGAAAGAGAAAGATGGAGGTAGTAAGATACATAGCCCCAGCTAGGTGCTACATTATAGGATGTACATTCTACTCTCTGAAGCTTATTCCTAAAGTTGGACTTGTGTTCATGGAAACGTATATGTCAGCTGTGCTTGCTATGAAAATATTTAGATTAATTAAGATCTTTAGCAACTCCATAAAACGTGGGGGGAAAAAGTATAGAAAGCAACCATAGATACCAAAGACAGTGTGGGAGGAGGGTGGGAGATGGCAGAGGGTAAGAGATAGGGAATCAAGGATGGGAAAAAAAGCAAAATATACAGGAAACAAGAAATGGAAAATTATTTGTTGTTGATAACATGCATGTTGATGTGCTTGATCGAGCCAATATACAGTGTACTCTGGATGGAATATCTCATTTTGTATGCTGTAATGATGTACAGTGAATGAATGTAAATAAAGAAATTTAAATTAAAAAAAATAACTTGAGCAGAAAAAAAAGAAAGAGAAAGATGGAGGGAGGGAGAGAGAGAGAGAGAGAGAAAGAGAAAGAGAGGGAGAGAGAGAGAGAAAGAGAGAGGGAAAGCACCCCCCAAAGGAGTGTGGTCATGCTGCAGTCCCTTCTCCCCCATTTCTCCATCCTGCTGGGTTTTGGGGCTTGCACACACATGTGCCCAGTGTGTTTTTCAAGCTGTTGGAGCCAGGAGTAAAACCATGGGGTTGGCCATGTGGAATCCAGGCAACCTAGTTCACTCCTTTAACCACAAGGCCAGACTCAACGGGGTGATTATAATTAACAACAATGTATGTCTTCTTGAAAATTGTCAAGAGAGTAGGTTTAAGTGTTCTTACCACAGAAAATGATAATAATGGAGATATTGCATATGTCTATTAGATTGATTTAGCCATTTTACAATGTATGCATATTTTTAGAGTTTTTCAATGTTTTGCCTTTGGGTACTTTTGCTTGCCAGAGACAGAGAGAGAAAGTGAGGAATTACTCCCCAGATGGTATGGCCATACCAAAATCCCTTCTCTACTCTTCTCCTGGGAGTTTAGGCACGCATGCACATGCTCCCAGCATGAATTTCAAGTCTCTGGATCCAGGATTTAAACCACAGTCTGCCATGTGGGAGTTCAGTGCCTTAACCAATATACCACCTGCTAGTCCCTGAATGTGTGTGTGTGTGTGTATATATATGTATATATATATGTGTGTGATTACACACACACACACATATATATATACATATATATATATATACATATATATACACACACACACACACACATATATATATATATATATATAATCTGGTGGTCGTAATTTTATTTTACCATTTATTTTTGTATTTTTCACAAACATTTACTTCACATAAAACTAGTTTTTGCTTATTCTCTATAGTTCTTGACCATTAAACAACTTTCGAAATTTCAACAAACTGAATTTTAAAGATAATGTTCAAAATATTTGTTATAATTTTGTTTGAGACTCTATAACAACAGAGATGGTTTTGTTTTAAATATTTTTGAGAAAATATTCACATGTTAACTACTCAAACTGTTGAAAAGCAAATGCCCAGCACACAAGTCACACATAAACCTCAAATCAGCCCTGCCTAGCACGTATTCTGTGACATACCACCTACTAGCAAAGATCAGTCTTTTTTTCTTCATTCAAAGTCTTCCTCAAGATAATTCTCTGGTTGTGGTTTTTCTTTTGCAATCTCTACTGATTACAGTGCTGGGCTGGAAAAATCCAGGTTATTTTATAGTACAAATTATTTTTATGTAGCTTCTCTAATCATCTCTGCCAGGCAGAACTGTTTATGATGTCAGGTCATTTTTCCAAGAGCTTCTGTTGGCTTACTTGAGATTCACCTCAGTTCCATAGTTTTCTGATTAATCTTCAGATATGACATTTCAGTCAAAGCCCTGTCCTATAATGAGTATTTCCAATATCTGATTCAATGCATCAGGTATTATTGAACTTATGAAAATAACCCTTCTGCCACAAAATAAGAATGCTCCTAAATATTTCCAATTCCAGAGGGGTCAGGAAGGAAGAAAAGTTTATGTTTCCATTTAAAGAAGCAAACAAGAAGAAATATTTTAACAAATTGCTGAACCTATTAACAGTTCAAAAGAAAGCAAAATCCTTAAATTGGGAAAACAACGCATAGTGAAAAAAATCAATAATGTTTTATTAAAAAGTCATAAAATTCTATTTCACCAGTTCAGTCTTATGTTCAATTTCTCTTCTGTTGAATATGCACTGTTACTGTGGTCCAATCTTTTCATTTAAAGAAGTTAATATTCAATGTTATTATTGATATTTCTTGTCCCTAGATTAACTTGGTCATTTTATTGGTTGCTTTTTGTTCTCTTATTTCTGTATGTGTGTGTCTTTAGTTTTTGCTGGAGACCTGCTCCAACTGGGGCGGGTTGAAGCTCGTACACAAGAAGGTGAGAAGGAATTCAGGCAGAGACCTTGACGCCCTTCAGCATGTTCTCAACTGACTACAGTCAGAGCAAGCTCAAGACTGCAGCCTCAATGGCTAGGAGACATATGTATTTATTATTGAGGGGGTTTTACAGGAGTAGGAGGGTTGAGGGGAAGTAAAAGATTTTACTCTAAAAAGTAAAGTATTCAAGGCATAGGAACAATAATCATAAAACATGATGTCTGTTTTGTTTAGGTATAAACAGTCATAATCCTCAGGACAAGGGAGTGCATTTATCTGGTGCATTCTCTTCTTACATCTTGATTACTGGGAAAGGTCTTTTGGGTAAGAAGGCTTTCAGGAATCTTGATAACCTCAATCCCAGGCCAGCTTGATAACTTCAGCCCCAGGGGAGCTTGAGAACTTCAGCCTCAGGCTAGGGTGGCAGTGGATTGCCCGTTACAAAGGCCTAGATAGAAATCCTATCTGGTTAAGTAAAGAGAAGATTAATATATACTAAAGTGGAATATTTATATTATCTCTGGGGTAAGCAGCTTAAGGACTGACCTAAAAGTTATTGTGTACTTGTGACCCTCTACGTGCTGTTCTATACAATGGCTGTGGCTTGGGGAGCGGCAATGTTTCCTTGTCCTGAGATCAAAGGTGACCCATGGTCTTTGTTTGGGGTATCAGTACCTCTGGATGAGTCCCTGAGCCCCTCCCAGTTACTGAGGTCATTTTACCAACTTAGTAGCTTTCCATTAACCCAAACCTTTCTGATGCTATCTATGTAATCCCCAGTAGGAGAGGTGAATGCAGCATTCTTTATTGACATTTTCCAGGCGGGTGGGGTGAGTCTCAGGAGATAACTCCCATTCACCACCTTGTTAGAGATCTGCATTCCTTCAGGATTATTGTAAAAGTTACGGTAAGGCTGGGGGTGTTATTTTGCCCTTATGGGGTAACGTCAGTAAAGCTCATGGCAGAAAAATTGGGTACAAACCAGTGCAGCAAATACAGTTGGAAAACTGGAGCTCATAACTGCCAGCCTTGCTTGCAGTTCTTCTCAGCCCAGCCTTGCTTAGGCATGAGAAGCAGTTCCCCATGGCTGCATGGTTTCCACCAAGTTTTCCTGGTCGAGCACTTCTTTCAGAGCTTCTTGAAGAGTGAGTCTGGTATTGGCAATTCTTTCACATCTTATTTATCTGAGAATGTTTTTATCCTTTCTTTCCATATGAAGGATAATCTTGTCAGGTATAGTATTCTTGGTTGACATTGTTTTTCACTTAACACTTTGAATATATTTTCCCATTCTTTCCTTGCTTGCGTTGTATCTGATGAGAGGTCTGAGGTTAGCCTGATGGGATAACCTTTATAAGTAAGATGATGCTTCTCTCTTGCCACTTTTAGTATCTTGTCTTTGTGGATTTTGCCAATCTGGCTATGATGTACCTTGGAGAAGATCTTCTTGGGTTGATTCTACTAGAGGTCCTTTGTATTTCTTGGGTCTGGATATTTGACTGTCTCTCTAGATTTGGAAAGTTTTCTCCCAGGATTTCATGGAATAGATTATCAATGCCCTTATTAGTTTCTTTTCCTTCTGGGATACTGATTATCCGAATGTTTGGATACTTTATGGTGTCTAGTGTTTCTCGAATAGTATTTTCATTTTGGGGGGTTATTTTCTCAGTTTTTTTGGTTGTTTTTATTAGATCAGAGGTTTTACCTTCAACACCCAAGATTCAATCTTCTGCATGAACTAATCTGCTTTTAATACTTTTGAGGGAGGTTTTGATTTCCTGTATTGCAGCTTTCATCTCTAACAGCTCCATTTGATTCTTTTTTATGGTGTATATTTCCTCTTTTAGATTGTGCAAGAACTTCCTCACCTCCTGGGACTCATTGTCTCTTTTCTCCTGCATCTTCTGGAGTTCATTGTCTCTCAGCTCTTGCATCTTGTTTAGTTTTGTTACTATGAATACTCTGAATTCTCTATCGGACATTTCCACCATTTATACTTTACTGTCTGTGGGTGATGGAAGATTGTTCTTTTCCCTTAAGGGAGAGATATTTTCTTGGTTTCTCATATTTTTTGTGCCTTTGAGGTGGTTTCTGGTCATACTGTGACAAAATCTCTCCTCTACTGTGCTTTGCAACGTGGTATCCACAGAAAGAAATTATGAGTTCATATTTATGTAAAGAAGTTTCTTTCTTAAAGCAGGAGGCTCAATAAGTGTTGAGGATTTCAATGACGCTAAAAATATTCAAATGTTAGGCTACTATGCACCCAGGCCTATCTAGACACTTGGTGCATGGAGAATGAACAGAGTAGGAAATTAAGATTAAGAAAATAAAAGGAAAAGAAAAAAAAACTAGACAAAAACAACAAAGAAAGAGAACAAAAATAAAAATTTTAAAGGTAAAAAATGAAAAACGCATGGCATAAGAACACACCAGGACACACCTAGGATTTAAAATGACTTCTGAAATTAGCAAGAGAAAGAAAAGACCAAGGTGAGAAGTGGCTTAAAAATTAGAAAGAATAAAATAAAAATTTAAAAAGAGAGAAGGAGCGCAAGACAGACAGAGAGAGAGAGGACCTGAATGTATACATATTTTAAAGCATTATATTTTACATATTAAGTATACAAGGGAATATTATTCAGCTCTAAAAAGGACTGTAAAACTGATACATGCTTCAACATTAGATGAATCTTGAAAATATTATGTCAAGTGGGGGATCAGTAGTTGGCATAATGGCTATGTCATTGGTCTCCCATGTAGTCAACTGTGGTTCGAGTCCTGGACCTGGTGACTTAAACTCACATGTGTGCCCAAGATCCCAAGAAGAGAATAAAGGAGAAGGGACTGTGGCATGGCCATACCCCCGGGGGGTGATTTCTTGCTTTCTGTCTCTCTCTGTCTTTCTGGTGAGTGCATGTATCCTATAGCAAAGAAGCCTCTAAAAAAAAAAAGAGAGAGAGAGAAAATATTATGTTAAGTGAAAGAAGCCAGTAAAAAATACCATCTATGAGTACTTTCATTAATATGAAATGTCCAGAATAGGAAAATCTGGGGACAGAAAGTAAATGTGTAGTTGCTTAGGGCTGGGGACAATGGGATCATAAGGGGGTGGGTGATAACTAAAGTGTTTTATTTTTTTTCTCTCTCTAAGTGACAACAATGTTCTAAAATTGACACTGGTAATGGTTGTGTGTATTTGTGAATATACTAAAACTCATTGAATTATACATTTTTTAAAAGAATTATTTATTTTATTTTATTTATTCATTCGTTTATTTTAATTTGACCAGAGAGAGACAGAGAAAGAGAGGGAAAGTGAGAAAGCAAGCCACCAGGTCCCGGACTCAAACCTGGCTTGCCACGTGGGAGTGTCCAGCGCCTTAACCACCATGCCACCTGCTGGTCCCATGAATCATACATTTTTAATGGATGAATTGTATGACATGTGAATTACATCTCAATAAAACAATTAAAATAATTTGTCTTTAATTTCTTTTTTTTTTTTGGAGAGGTTTTTCACTATAGGGCACGTGTGCTCACCAGAAAGATAGAGAGAGACAGAAAGCAAGAAATCACCCCCCAGGGGGATGGCCACGCCACAATCCCTTCTCCTCCATTCTCCTCTCGGGATCTTGGGCACGCACGCACACGCGCCTGGAATGAGTTTAAGCCACTGGGTCTGGGACTCGAACCGCGGTCGACTACATGGGAGTCCAGCGATAGCCATTACGCTAATTGCTGATCCCAGGAACTCTAATTTTTTTTAATTTCAATTTATATTATACCCTTCAATCACATTACTTAGCTTACAAAGAGAATATTCCAACATGTGTACATTTCTTACCAGTCCAGTTGACAATATAAAGTTGTCTTCAGTAGATAATAACCCATTTCTTTGTCCCATAAATGCCTTGCCTTTCTATTTTTCTCCTTAATGCCCTTACTCAGTCGACTCCTTCACCCACACTCTTCCCACACTGTATCTGGTATTCACAACCATTTACTATGTTTCTATAACCATTAGAAATTTAACAGGCATAAGTTGCAAAGTTGTAGAAACTTTGAAATCCCTCCATAAGAATTGCTTGAGTTTACTGAGATATAAATGGAGGAATATTTTATCTCTTTTATTCTACTCTTGCCTTTTATTAACCTATTTTTAAAATTCTAATTCATTGATAAACCTCTCCCCATCTCTCATCCCCACTACCCTTCTCTCTTTGGTAGCATTATTCTACTGTTTATTATTTACTCTTTACCTCTGGGAAATCAGATGATGATTATGCTAATGACTCTAATTCCATCAGTACACATTATATATGTGTATCAAAACATTACACTGCACTCCATAATGTGCAAAATTATTGTGTCAATAAATAGTAGAATTTTAGGGAGCTAGCAGGTGGTGTGGTGGTTAAGGTGTTGGATTCCCACATGGTTGACAAAAGTTCAAATCCCAGACTTGGCTTGAAAATACTGTGGGGTATGTGTGTGTGTGTGTATGTGTGTGTGTGTGTGCCCAGATCCCAAGAGGTGAACAGAGGAGAAGGGATTGTAGCATGCCTCTCTCATGAGGGGGTTGATTTTTCACTTTCCCTCTCTCTGTTTCTTTCTCTCTGTCTCTCTTAGGTGGCCACACATTCCCTATGGCAAAGACAAAAACAAAAATAAAAAAGAGAACAATAGCTTGATTTTAAAATAGTCAAAGGATCTGAGTAGACTTTCTCCAAAGAGACATATAAATAGGCAATAAGTATAGAAAAAAAAAGATCGACATTACTAATCATCAATGAAATGCAATTTAAAACCATAATGTAACATCACTTCACACCTATTATAAAAAAATAATAAGAGACTCCCATCTTTCGACCCCTGGGCCAGGATCTTCAAGGGAGGACTGCCCCCAGTAGCTTCAGCCCCGGGACCCCCAAGCCAGACACCCCTCTTTCAGCCAGGAACGCCCTCCATCCTACCACACCACACTCCCATCTTTCTACCCCTGGGCCAGGATCTTCGAGGGAGGACTGCCCCCAGTAGCTTCAACCCCAGGATCCCCAAGCCAGACACCCCCCTTTCAGCTAGGAACGCCCTCCATCCTACCACACCACACTTCCATCTTTTGACACCTGGGCCAGGATCTTCGAGGGAGGACTGCCCCCAGTAGCTTCAGCTCTGGGACCCCCAAGTCAGACACCCCTCTTTCAGCCAGGAACGCCCTCCATCCTACCACACCACACTCCCGTCTTTTGACCCCTGGGCCAGGATCTTCGAGGGTGGACTGCCCCTAGTAGCTTTAGTCCCAGAACCCCCAAGCCAGACACCCCTCTTTCAGCCAGAGAACACATCTCCCAATGGTTAGAAGTAGAAGAACCTCAGGCCTGAATAAAGCGGGAAATATGTCTCCATCAAAGGAACACAGTAACTCCCTTCCTTTTCTTGAAAAAATAGAGGACGTTACCAAAATGTCCAAGATAGAGTTTAGAACATTCATGTTGAACAAGTACTATGAGCTGGAACAGAAAAGAGACAATGAACTATAGGAGATGAGAAAGTCCTTCAACGATATGAAGGAAGAAATGCTAAGGAAAAATAAGACAGAACTATTAGAGGTGAAGTCTGTAATACAGGAAATAAAAAACTCTCTCAAAAGTATTAAAAGTTGATTTGACCATGCTGAAGGTCGAATCTCTGATGTAGAAGATAAAACTTCTGACCTTGAGAAAACCACCAAAAAGATAGAGAAAATAACAGAAAAACATGAAGATAACATACGAGAATTACTAGATTCCATTAGACGTCCTAACATCCGAATAATTGGTATCCCAGAAGATGAAGAAACTAATAAGGGCATGGAAAACCTATTCCATGAAATCTTGGAAGAAAATTTCCCAAGCATAGAGAGGCACTCAAGCATCCAGACCCAAGAAATACAAAGGACACAAAATAGAATCAACCCAAGAAGATCTACCCCAAGGCATATCATAGCCAGACTGGCTAAGACAACAGATAGAGATAAGATACTAAAACTGGCAAGAGAAAAACGACAAGTGACTTACAAAGGTCACCCCATCAGGCTAACACCGGACTTCTCAACGGAAACAATGCAAGCACGGAAAGAATGGGAAGATGTACTGAAAGTGTTAAGAGAGAAACAATTTCAACCAAGATTATTGTATCCTGCAAGATTATCCTTCATATGGGAAAAAAAGATTAAGATCTTCTCAGACAAACAAAACCTGAAAGAATTTGCCAGCACCACACCAGCTCTCCATGAAACCCTGAAGAAAGTACTGTTCCAAGAAAACTAAAGAACTAACAGCCAGAAACAAAAGAGTAAAAGGCAACTAAGACAATGCCCAACTTAAATGTCGGGACAGATCCATTAACATTGATAATAACATTGAATGTTAATGGATTAAATTCTCCAATCAAGAGACACAGACTGGCTGAATGGGTTAAAAAACAACAACCCTCTATCTGTTGCCTACAGGAAACCCACTTCATGGGTAAAGATATACATAGACTGAAAGTGAAGGATTGGAAAAAGATTTTCCATGCAAATGGGAACCAAAAAAGAGCTGGAGTTGCAATACTAATCTCTGACAAAATAGGCTTTAAAACAAAAACTGTCCGAAGAGACAAAGAAGGGCACTATATTATAGTAAAAGCGTCGATCAATCAAGAAGATATAACGCTTATTAATATCTATGCGTCTAACACAGGAGCACCCAAATATGTGAAGGAAAGACTGCTAGATCTAAAAAGGGAGATAGACTGCAACACACTAATTGTTGGAGACCTCAATACTGCACTATCCCCCCTGGATAGATCATCAAGACAAAAAATAGGTAAAGAGATAAAGGATCTAAATGATATCATAAATCAAATGGACTTAACAGACATCTATAGAACTTTCCATCCCAAAACCTCGAGATACACTTTTTTCTCGCCGCCACATGGAACATTCTCGAAGATTGACCACATTATTGGGCACAAAGCAAGCCTCTACAGATTGAAAAGCATAGAAACTATACCCAGCATCTTCACTGACCATGATGGAATTAAACTTGAGTTTAATTTCAAGACAAATCCTCAAAAATACTCAAATACATGGAAACTTAATAACCTACTCCTGAATGACTCCACAACTACTGAAGAAATAAAGACTGAAATCAAAAGGTTCATGGAAGCCAATGACAATGAGGACTCAAGTTTCCATAATCTTTGGGACACTGCTAAAGCAGTCATAAGAGAGAAGTTCATAGCAATTAGTGCACATATGAGGAGCATGGAAAGAAGGCAAATGGATCATCTAACATCATGCCTCACAGAATTGGAAAAGCAACAGCAAAAAGATCCAAAAAACTCCAGCAGAAAGGAAATAATAAAGATACGAGCAGAAAGAAATGAAATAGAAAATAAACGAACTATACAGAAAATAAATGCAAGTAAAAGCTGGTTCTTTGAAAAGATAAACAAAATTGATACACCACTAGCGAGACTTATTAAGAAGAAGAGAGAAAAGAACCAGGTGAATCAGATCTGCAATGAAGCAGGCAAAATTACAACAGACATAGTAGAAATAAAAAACATTATTAGAGGATACTATGAACATCTGTATGCCAAGAAACAAGATAATTTGAATGAGATGGACAAATTTCTGGACATGTATAATCTACCTAGATTGAGCCAGGAGGATATAGAAAGTCTGAATAGGTCCATAACAATCCAGGAGATCAAATCGGTTATAAATAACCTCCCAACAAAGAAAAGCCCTAGCCTGGATGGATTCACCTCTGAATTCTACAGAACTTTAAAAGAAGAGTTAACCCCCATTCTGCTCAAGTTATTTCTAAATATCCAAAAGGGTGATTCTCTCCCTAATTCATTCTATGAAGCCTCTATCACCCTTATCCTTAAAACAGATAAGGACAGGACAAGGAAGGAAAACTATAGACCAATATCCCTGATGAATATAGACGCGAAGATTCTCAACAAGGTACTAGCAAATCGTATACAACAACTTATAAAAAAGATTATACATCACGATCAGGTAGGCTTTATCCCAGGAATGCAAGGTTGGTTCAACATATGCAAAACCATAAATGTAATACACCATATTAATAGGAAGAAAGATAAAAACCATATGGTCATATCAATTGATGCAGAAAAAGCATTTGATAAGATACAACATCCCTTCATGATCAAGACTCTCAGCAAAATCGGCATAGAAGGGTCATTTCTCAACACAATAAAAGCTCTCTATGAAAAACCCATAGCGAACATCATCCTCAATGGAGAAAAGCTGAAAGCTTTTCCACTAAAAACAGGTACAAGACAAGGATGTCCACTTTTTCCATTCCTCTTCAATATAGTACTAGAAGTCTTGGCCATTGTAATCAGAAAAGAGGAAAAAACAAAAGGCATTCGAATAGGAAAAGAAGAGGTGAAACTCTCTCTATTTGCAGATGACATGATTGTATACATAGAAGACCCAATGGTTTCCATAAAAAAATTTCTGGAAGTAATACATGAATACAGTAACATTGCAGGATACAAAATTAATATCCAGAAATCTATAGCATTTCTGTATACAAACAACAGGCAGACTGAGATAGAACTGAAAAAAGTTGTTCCATTTACCATAGCCACAAAAAGTATAAGATACTTAGGGATAAATCTAACTAAAGAAGTTAAAGACCTCCACAAGGAAAACTATGAGAAGATAAAAAAAAAATTGAAAATGACACAAAAAAGTAGAAGGACATCTCATGTTCCTGGATTGGAAGAATTAATTTAATCAAAATGGCAATTTTACCCAAATTAATCTACCTATTTTATGCAATGCCAATCAAAGTACCAGACACATTCTTCACAGATCTAGGAAAGACAATCATAAAGTTTGTCTGGAATCATAAAAGACCCCGTATTGCCAAAGCAGTTCTGCACAAGAAGAGTATAGAGGGTGGCATCTCACTCCCTGACCCAAAAATATACTACAAAGCTGTGGTAATCAAAACAGCATGGTACTGGCACAGGTACAGACAGGTGGACCAATGGAACAGAATAGAGTCCCCAGAAATGAATGCTCAAACATACAGCCAACTGATTTTTGACAAGGGGTACCAATCAATTCAGTGGGAAAAGGAAAACCTCTTCAGCAAATGGTGCTGGCAAAACTGGATCTCCACTTGCAGAAAGATGAATCTGAACCCCTACCTCTCACCTCTGACAAAAATAAAGCCAAGGTGGATCAAAGATCTAAATCTAAGACTTCAAACTATAAAACTGCTCCTGGAAAACACCGGGGAAAATCTGGGAGACATTGGGGTAGGGAAAAACTTCTTAAATAAGACTCCCAACGCACAGTCTATGATCCCTAAAATAGACAAGTGGGATTACATCAGACTAAGAATTTTCTGCGTGGCAAAAGACACAGTGATTAGTGTGAACAGACAGCCCTCAGAATGGGAAAATATTTTTGTAAACTATGCATCAGACAAGGGACTGATAACCAGAATTCACAAGGAACTCAAGCAGCTGTTCCGGAAGAAGACAATCAATCCTATTAAAAGATGGGAGAATGAGTTGAAAAAACCACTCTCTAAAGATGACATACGAATAGCTCAAAGGCATATGAAAAAATGCTCAACATCCCTCATTGTAAGAGAAATGCAGATCAAAACAACAATGAGATATCACCTAACCCCAGTCAGAATGTCTAAGATTAATAAAACAAAAAATGATAAGTGCTGGAGGGGGTGTGGTGAAAAGGGAACTCTCTTACACTGCTGGTGGGATTGTAAATTGGTCCAACCACTGTGGAGAACAATTTGGAGATTCCTCCAAAATCTACAAATAGAACTACCATATGATCCAGCAATCCCACTGCTTGGTATCTACCCGAAGGACAGAAGAATACTTAATCGAAAAAATGCTTGCACATCGATGTTTATTGCGGCAATTTTCAAGAGTGTTAAGTCATGGAAGCAACCCAAATGCCCACGAACTGATGAATGGTTAGAAAAACTGTGGCACATATATTCAATGGAATACTATTCATCCATAAAAAAACCAACAAAATCCTGGCTTTTGAAAGGAAGTGGATGAATATGGAAGACTTACTGCTGAGTGAAACAAGCAAGCCATGCTATGAAGGAGAGGCATTGTATGTCCCCACTGAATATATACCGAGTGCCTGCACTCTAAATATATATATATATATATATGTGTGTGTGTGTGTGTGTGTGTATATATATGTGTGTATGTGTGTGTGTGTGTATATATATATATATATATATATATATATATATATATATATATATTTGAAACCATACTGCTTCTGTTGTTATAGAGTTATAAAATTATACAAAATTATAAGACATATTTTGAACATTATCTTTAAAATTCAGTATTTTTGGGACCAGCAGTTAGTGTAATGGCTATGTCGCTGGAGTCTCATGTAGTTGACCGCAGTTTGAGTCCCGGACCCGGTGGCTGAAACTCACGCCGGGCGCGTGTGCATGCATGCCCAAGATCCCGAGAGGAGAATGGAGGAGAAGGGATTGTGGCGTGGCCATCCCCCCGGGGGATGATTTCCTGCTTTCTGTCTCTCTGTCTCTCTCTGTCTGTCTGGCGAGCACTCGTGCCCTATAGCAAAAATCTCTCCAAAAAAAAAAAAATTCAGTATATTGAAATTTTGAAAGTTGTTTGTAAACTGTCAAGAATTATGGAGTATGAGCTAAAATTCTTTGCTATGTAAAGTAAATGTTTGTGGAAAAATGTAAAAATAAATAAATGAAAGAAAAAAAAGAAACAAAAATAAAAGGAAAAAAAATAATAAGAGACAGCATGTGTTGGCAAGGGCGTGGAGAAAAGGGGACCTTGTATGCACTGTTGGTTGGAATATAAATTAGTATAGGCATTTTGAAAAACAGTACAAAAGTTCCTCAAAAAATTAAAAATAGAACTACTGTATGATTCACCATCCCACTACTGGGTATATCCCCAAGGGAAATGAAATCAGAACCTCACAGAGATATTTATGTCCCATGTTCATAGAAACACTATGCACGATACCCAAGATATGAAAACAATGTAAGTGTCCATGAACTGATGAATAGATAAGAAAAATCACACACACACACACACACACTGGAGTACCATTCAGTCTTAAAAAAGAAAATCTCATTTCCATTAACATAGATGAAGCTGGAAGACATTATGCTAAATGAATAGGACACAAAAATGAACACCACTTGATCTCACCTATATGTAGAATCTGAAAGTATTGAACTCACAGAAGTAGAGAATAGAATATTGACCACTCAATGCTGAAAGGGGGAGTGGGAGTTAGGGAGATGGTTTAAAAATACAAATTTCAGTTAGATAGAAGAAATGTGTAAGAGCTCTATTACAGATCTATCACAGAAAATGATAAGAATGTGAGGTATTACATTAGATTGATTTAGTCATTTTATAAAGTATGCATCTTTTTACTTGTTTTTCAACATTTTTGCCATAGGGCACTTGTGCTTGGTAGAGACAAAGAGAGAAAGTGAGAGAAAGTGAGAAATCACCCCCCCCCCCCCAGATGCTATGGCCACAGCAAAATACCTTCTCTACTTTCCTCCTGGGATTTTAGGTATGCATGCACATGCTCCTGGCATGAGTTTCAAGTCTCTGGATCAAGGATTTGAACCACAGTCTGCCATATGGGAGCCCAGTACCTTAACCACTATACCACTTGTCTAGTATACAAATGTATACATATGTTAAAACATCGTATTGTACGTTTTAAGTATACAAGGGAATATTATTCAGTTATAAAAGGGAATGTAAAACTGATACATGTTTTGGCATTAGATGAATCTTGAAAATATTATGTCAAGTGAAAGAAGACAGTCACAAAATACCATAAGTTAATAATTTTATTAGTATGAAATGTCCAGAATAGGAACATCTAGAAAGAGAAAATAGATTTGTGGTTGCATATGACTAGGGACAATGGGATCATAAGGGGTATGATAACTAAAGATTTTTTTGTTTTGTTTTCCTGAGGTGACAACAATGTTCTAAAATCGAGTTCCGGACCCGGTAGCTTAGACTCACACTGGGTGTGTGTGTGTGTGTGTGTGTGTGTGTGTGTGCCCAAGATCCCAAGAGGAGAATGGAAGAGAAGGGATTGCAGCGTGGCCATGCCCCCTGGGGGCGTGATTTCTTGCTGTTTGTCTCTCTGTCTGTCTGGCAAGCATATGCACCCCGTGGCAAAAACTTCTAAAAAAAAAAAAAAAAAAGAATGAAAGAAAGAAAGAAAGGAAGGAAGGAAGGAAGAAATTTAACAGGTGTAAATTGCAAAGTTGTAGAAACTTTGAAATCCCTCTGTAGGGATTGCTTGAGGTTACTGAGATATAAATGGAGGAATATTTTATCTCTTTCCATTCTTGCCTTGAAATTAAAAAAATAATTAATTAAAAAATAACTAACACACACACACAAAAATTCTAATTAATTGACAAACCTCTCTCCATTCCTCTTCCTCACTACTCTTAGCCTTTGGTAGTATTATTCTACTCTTTACTCTCTACATCTGGGAGATCGGGTGATAAATATGCTAATGACTCTAATTCTCTCATTGCAAATTATATATATATATCAAAACATCACACTGCACTCCATAATATGTACATTTATTATATGTCAATTAAAAATACAATTTTAGGGGGCTAGCAGATGATACAGCTTTTAAGGTGCTGGTCAACCCGTTCAAATCCCCGGCTTGATGGCTTGAAAATAATGCTGGGTATGTGTGAGTGTGTGCCCAAAATCCCAGGAGGAGAATTTTGGTGGGGAGGTGATTTCTCCCTTTCCTTTTCTCTGTCTTGCAAGTGCACATGCCCTTTGGGGGAAAAAAATTAGGACCAGCAGGTGATATGAAGTGAGTTAAGGTACTGAATCTCACATGGTCAGCTTCACTGTTCTAGTCCTTGAACTCGGGACTTGAAAATCACAGCAGGCATGCCCAAAATCCTGAGAGGAGAGTGGCTCTTGGGTGGGCAGATTGCCAGGTGGCAATTGCGTTTGATACTGGTTAATTGTTACTTTTATTACTAGAGGTGATCATGAATATTTATTGGTGGGAGGTCTGTCATACTACCTATGTCCTTCATTTGAATTTGAATTCATGCATTTTCTCCTGTGCTTGTGTACTTTTCTCACAGGTAAAGAATGAGGAATTTGATTACCTAATTGCATATGCCCAGTGTGAGCAAGGTTATTTAATTAGACTGCCTAATTAGTTTATCACTCCAGTGGGAATTAGGGCATTGACCTAGTGGGAATTAGGGCGCTGACAAAAACGCTTAGGATAGAGAAAGATAGCAAGAGAATAATAGAGAGGCAAGACGTTAGTGAGAAACAGATATGGCTTATTACCTATTGATGATGACATGTATAGTATTCTCAACTGGATTGGTCTGAGAAGTATTTCATGATGGGCAAAGTATTTTTACAAGCAAAATGAGAAATAGTGATTGACTGTTTTAAAAAATAATTAGAATAATAATAATAATGATTGGGAAAAACATAGAAAAGATATTGAATGATGAAGTGGGGAGATTAATGTCTCTGTATTGACTGACATCCATAGCATTCTCTTTTGAAAAAGCAATGTAATACACTGTAAAATTATATGTAATCCAATGTAATATAAAGAAGATTATGATGATAATAAAAATAAAAATGAAACAAAAACAAAAACAAAAAACGCTTACTTGGGGATTAGGGTATTGACCAAAATGCTTACTTAGGTATTTTTGATAAAAAACAAACAAACAAACAAACAAACAGAAAACCTACAAATCATCCCTGTGTGCTTCCCTCAGGTCCCAAAGAAGAAAACTGCAGATTGCCTTGCCCTCCTGGCGCCCGGGGCTAGGTGAGCCTTTTACTTTTCTCTTAAGACTGCCCACTCATGACTAACTGCCTACCACAATCCCACATGGCCAACTTCACTGTTCTAGTCTTGAGCTCGTGACTTGAAAATTACAGCAGGTATGCCCAAAATCTTGAGAGGAGAGTGGAGAAGAAGGGATTGTATAGTGGCTGTATCTCCTCTCGAGGTGATTTATCACTCCCCCCACCTTGTGCATGCACATTTCCTATTACAAAAATATGAATAAATTAAATAAACTTAGAAAATTCTAGTTAATAAACTCACGCTTACTTATTTCTCTGCCCAGTGCTACCCATCAGATCACATTTATTAATGTCAGAGCTCAGTCCCTCCTATGATAAGCAGCCATTTGGGAACTAAGGGTATTAGTTGAGGGGATACAGCCAACAGACAACTTTGACCCTGGGCAAATAGGCTAAATAGAGAAACATTTGAGGAGACCACAGGAGATATATGTGAAAGTAGGATAGTGTAAGATGGAGGCAATACTGGGCAAATCCTCTTTGGACACTATGGGAAGTTTAGGGGAGTCAGTGTATCACTTGTTTCCAGCAGATGGCCATACTATATCTAGATGGTCTTGACCTGAGCTTCAGTTAGTGGAAGAGAGAGAAGATAGCATTGAAGAGTTAGTTAGACTTCTGTGTTCTTTAAGAAGGGTTACATTGGTCTAAAAAGGAGGAGAAATAAGATTTGTTACGAAGAATGAAGGTCTTTTTCATGTGGACACAGTGATGGGGAAATGAGAGGGTCAGATAAGTTTTCCTTCCTGGGAAGACCTTGGCTGGGCCCAACGGAAGGATGGGGAAGTTGGGGAAGATGAGAGTATACTTAGGATTAGAGCTTCTGTGTCACATCAGGGGGCAATCAGTTGAACCACCAAACAGAGCAGAGATTCAAGAAATGTCACAACAAATCATCAAATAGATCAAAACAAAGTAAGCCAAATACTATCATTCCTAGAATGGGTATGTTTATCTGCATTTATTTTTCAATGAACACTTACTAAGTGAGGAAGATCTAAAAGGTGAAAGGGTATATTATTCCATCACTATGGCGTATTAGTCTTCTTACTATGTCCTCACATGATGTTTTTTGTGCACTCACACTCCTACTGTCTCTTCCTCTTCTTATGAGGACACCCCTATCATTAGACTTAGACTCTGCCTGTAGGGAGTGGCCCAAGTCTGATAAAACACGGTGATCTTTAGACACATGTAGAAACATGGTTCCATGGACAGTCATCTACAAGGCAATGAACACCATTAGCATGTGAATATGCTAGCTACCTCTGTGTTTTGAAACTGCAAGGCAATATCAGAATAAAGAAAGCCACATGTGTTAATCAGAATTGGCCTGAGAAGATTAGAAAAAATCTTACATAGAACTACATGGCATGAGGTGTCTTCGCATCTTCAGTCGATTAACATCTGAAAACAACTGGCTTTACATTCCACTTCCCTTATCTTCCTTTTCTGGCCTTTAAGAAAACAAACTTTGGGAACCAGCAGTTAGTGTAATGGCTGTGTCATTGGACTCCCATATAGTGGACTGCGGTTCGAGTCCTGGACCCAGTGGCTTAAACTCACGCCAGGTGCGTGTGCGTGCGTGCCCAAGATCCTGAGAGGAGAATGGAGGAGAAGGGATTGAGGCATGGCCATCCCCCCGGGGGGTGATTTCTTCCTTTCTGTCTCTCTGTCTCTCTCTGTCTTTCTGGTGTGCACACGCGTCCTTTAACAAAAACCTCTCCAAAAAAGGAAAAAACAAACAAACAAACAAACAAAACAAACTTGGAATCAGCTCGGGGTCTTTATCAGAGAAGTCAAGACCACTTGATTTCCACTTTTCTCTACATGTGTGTCTTTGCATTGTCAAATATCCCCTGTGGGGCTAAATCACTCCTGGTTGATTTTGCTCTAAGCATAGAGTTTCTTTCTTTAAGCAAGTACAAAGACCACAGGTGGAAGTCATTGATGCAGAGGTGGGCACACTCTGAGGAGCTGAGCACTGGGATGAAGAGGGTCAGAAAGGAGGATAGACATTGAGATGAAACCAAAGAGAAACCAAATTGTGTAATACATGGAAAAACATTTTGAAAAGGCTAATGTGCATTACAAAGATAAAGATAAAAACCTTTTTATGAAAATTATTGTATTGAGTTGGACATTTTTGAGCTTATCATGTTTTCTAAAGCAGTTGGCTAAAGTTTCTCTTCTTTTTCTTCAACCATACTGCCTCTCTCAGTTGCAATTCAGTTAGTGTACTACTGCCAGGTTATAGTCCTACAACACAGCCATGACTTTTTCATTTCCTCTCAAAAACCTTCCCTGTTGGGCTATGCCCAAAGCACAGTGGTTAAGAGTTGTGAATTCAGGAATGGATCCCAACTGACTGACTGTGGTTCCAATTCTGGTACCAGCAACTTGAAAAACACACTAGAGACATGTACATGTGTGCCTCAAATCCTGATGAGGTGAAGAAATGTAGGAAAAAGGATTGCAGTATGACCATGCGTCAGTGCTTTTTACCTCTCTCTTTGGTGAGCACACTTATCCTCTGGCAATAACAACAAAACAAACACAAAAATGAAACAGAAACATTTCACACTCTTTCCATTGTCTACCAAGTCCCAAATTATTATTTTTTTAGATGTTTTTGCCTTAGGGTGCATGTATTTGCTGGAAAGAGAGAGAGACAGAGACAATGAGAGGGAAAATGGGAAATCACCCCCTCATGGTGGATGGCCATGCACAATCCCTTTTCCTCCATGATTCTTCCAGGATTTGGGGCATGCATGCATATATACCTGGCATGGTTTTTAAGCCACCAGGTCCAGGACTCAAGCCATGGTCAGCCATGTGGGAGTCCAGTGATATAACCACTAAGCCATATACTGGGCCTAGTCCCAAATTCTAACCTTAGCATTTTAGGACCTCTGTAATCCTTCCTCAGCCTATACTCCCCTCTGTTCCCTTACATACACACTACACTTCAGACAAACTGGACTTTTAGATGACATATGAACACATTAACACATTTAGAATAATTCCTTCTCTGCCTTTTTAAATTACATTCATAGAACTGGTATAATTACTTTCTCAACCCTAGAGCCCTCACTTTTGGAGTAGAGAACAAGGGACCAGCTATTAATTAGTATTAGCTTCCTGCCTTCCTTTTGTGGTGGAACAAAATCAAGTCAGATTGGAAAAGCCTTCATAACTGGTGGGATTCTGACTCTCTGCAAAAATCTACTTCCTAAATATTAGAAATATATTTCTGGAACCAGCAGTTAGCATAATGGCTATGTCGCTGGACTTCCACGTAGTTGACCGAGGTTCGAGTCCTGGACCTAGAGGCTTAAACTCATGCCGGGCGCGTGTGTGTACGTGCCCAAGATCCCAAGAGGAGAATGGAGGAGAAGGGATTGCGGCGTGGCCATCCCCCCTGGGGGGGGTGATTTCTCGCTTTCTGTCTCTCTGTCTCTCTCTGTCTGGCGAGTGCACGCGCCCTATAGCAAAAATCTCCAAAAAAAAAAAAAAAAAAAAAAAAGAAATATATTTCTAATAAAACATTAGGAAAAAAAAAACCTTACTATTAAAAAAATCAGGGCCAAAAAAAAAAAAATAATCAGGGCCAACTGGTGGCATCGAGGTTAAGGTCCTAGACTCTCAAATGGCTGACTGTGGTTTGAGTCCCAGACCCAGTGACTTGAAACTCACATGAGGCAAATGTGTGTGTATGCCCAAAATCTTAAGAGGAGAATGGAAGAGAAAGGATTTCAGCATGGCTATCCCCCCCACCCCCAGGGGCGGGGTTGATATCTCGCTTTCTCTCTCTCTGTCTCTCTGGCTATTGCATGTGCCCTATAGCAAAAGTCTCTCTAAAAAAAATTAAAAAAATATTCTGGAAATGAGGTCACCTTACCCTGGGTCTGCTCTGTGGCTCTCCATGTCACCTCAATCTCATCAACTTCCTTGGCTTTTAGGCTAATCAGCCCTGACCATGTCCATACATCCCTCCTAGAAGTCTGCAGATTTGTTCCTGGAGTCTCCCCTTGTTCTTGGACCATCACCACACCCTTATGTTTCTCCTATCCCTAGGATCCTTTACACTCTATGGGTCCTTTTCCTTGCCTGTTGGGCCCTGGCATACCTACCTCTAAGCCTTTATGTCCTCCTTCTCCTCCTGACTGAAGTTTATCAAATCTGTTCAGTTCATTGGGAACATTTTCCACTCACTTGCTAATACTGTCTTGACTTTTGAGTGAAATACTTGAGATTCTCTAGGGACAGACTGGCTGGCCACTTGGCAGCCTGCTGGGTCTATGAGCTGCAAACTGTGAGACAAAAAGTCCAATTAAAGAGATGGCACTGCCTCTTACATTACTTATACAAGGCTGCTTTCCTTTGTTTTGGAGAGTAATTTCTGGATCATTTCTTTGGAGAGGACTGGTCATGAATTTGCATGGATTTAAGCAGTAATGAAGCACTTTTAGGCCCATGGCCAGCTCTTTCTTTTTCCTTGGTCTATATTTTCAAACATATGACTTTCTAGCCCTCTCAGGGAGATTGTTTCTTAAAATGAAATTGGTATAAACAAAAAATGTTAGAAATTTAGAAATAATAATAGACATAATGCCTACCAGAAAAGAAAGAAATCCATTTCCTGTCCAGAGAGCAGGAGACAGTCCACTGGGAAAGAGAGGAAGTAGTTTCTGGGAGGGACTGCTCTTCTCTGAGCTTCTTTGCATGTGATAAGAAAGTGAATGCAGAACAAAAAGAACCTCCTGGAGGGATATTTCTGGGTAACCACCTACTTCTCCTTAGAGAACTTTATTCCTATTGGGCCAATGGGCACTGTGAGTCCTGGAGTGTCATCTATGTCTGGCATATTGATTTCTCAAGAAAACAGAGTAAACCACAAAGTTGAAGAAACTCAGGAGAAGTAGACTGTTTTTTTTTCTGATTGCTTGATTTCATCAGGCAAGTGCCACACATAGGTAAAAAGCAATTTATAATGAACTGGTTGGTCTGGAAAGTGATGAAATGTGTAAAACATCTTTGATTGCATGATAAAACAGCATAACTGAGGAGACAACAATTTTGTAAAAGATTAGCTATTACACAAAGACACTGAAACATCTTTTAATTTTTAATTATGATGAGTTGAGAGTCAAAGCAAAAACGTGAGTGTATGAAAAAAGAAAATAAACTAAGGATAAATACATATTAGAGAAGGCAGATACACCTAGAAGAATAAAATGATAGCCCTGAAGAGAAGGAAGATAAAAAGTTTAGATCTTTCCTTCCATTAATACAGAGAAGATCAGGTCGTTATATTTAAAGGATCTAGGCTTTGTGCTGGGCTGGAGAAAAGGCGTTGCGACAGCTCCTAAGCAGGCCTAGTAGATGCGAGGACTGTGCTGCACGTGTTAAATATAATTAGATGACAGAGTTGACGCTGTGAGTGAGTGGCAGAGCTGCTCTGGCATTGGCTGCTAAAGCTCTACTAGCAATAGGTTGAGGCCACATGTTTGGTTTGAGGCCTGGGTTTGGTTCTGGCCCACTCTAAACAGGGTGACAAGGTGGCACGTGACTTCAGTTCTAGCTAAGTAAGAGGTTAGTGTGGGAATGACGTGGCAAGTCCCTGTCCAAAATACCTCTCTCTTAAAATAAAAAGTGAATGTTTGACTAATGAGGAATTGTTAAACTGGGGACAGATTCCTGAGGAAAACCAGCATTTATGGGTTCTCAGAAGAGTAGAAGCCCCAGAATAAGTGATCTGACTGCTCTGAAGAAAACCAGAAGAGTGTGGCATCCTGAAATCCAAATAAGAAGAGATTTCTAGAGGGTGGGAATGATCAAATGACAGAAGTAGCAGAGAAATCCGCCAAGATAAAGATTCTATGACTTCAGCATCAATATCTGTTCTATTGGGATAATGGACAAGGAAGCCAAACTACAGCAGGGTTGAAGATGTCTGGGAGATGAGAAAGAGGTAACAACAGGAAGTGCAGAGAGCTCACCAAGGGACATCAGTAGAGTGAAGAAGAGAGACAGAGTAGAAGCTAGGGAAATGAGAAGAGCATGTGGGACAAGGAAGATCTGAGCCTAAGTTTTATAGTGCAATGAAGGACCTAGCAGAGATATTGGAGATAATGGAGATAGGAGGAGAGGTGGAGGCAGGACAGAAGGGATTGAGGGTTCTGGTAGAGGGATAGGATTAGCCTAGAACAGGGAGAGACCCAGCCTCTGAGACTTAAGGAAAAGGGAGAGGTCAGATGGTCAGGATATTCCTGGTGGAGGGAGTGCCCGACCAGTTTTGTCAAATGAAGTAGGAAGCAAGGACTTCTGTTGACATTTAGGGTTGAATGTGGGGTGTGAGGACAGTGATAAGATTTGGAATAGTTATGAGGAGACTGAGGTAATTAATTAATTGGTCAATGCATCAATTAAGGCTTTGCTGTCTCTCTTCTCTATCAATTCAAAGTCCATCTTGGCTTCACCTGGCTCCAAAGTGTGTGAACACACACCTGCATCACTTTTCTGTCCAGGAATTCCCAGAAATTCTGGGAAGCACGTTAGACCACTTGGATTGCTATACTTACATGGGTTGGACACTTCAAACAACTTACTTGATTACTAAGGTAAAGGTCACTCCAGAGAGCTGATTATCATGTGAGCATGAATATTATACATCTCTCTTTTCTTCACATTATATTTAGTTCTGAAAGCTCTCCATAACAGATTGAAAAATCCTTGGTGGCAGGAACTTTAACTGTGGTCCCAGAACATAGCACAGTGCTTACAGCAAACATAGATTAAAAGAAGATAAATATATGCATGCACAATAGTTAGATCCAAGGTCCAGAACAGAAAAACTGAAAGGTAAGTTCGCCCTCTGATGGCATCACTGGGTAGTAACAGGAAAGGACCTGAAGTCCCTAACAAGCAGGTTGATTAAACTGAAGAATTCAGAGAAGAGTGAGTGGACAATTGGTAGCCACCCAAGAAGAATCAGAGCAGCACCATCCAAGAGAAATAGAATGGGAGCTGCATATTCAGTATTAATTTTTTAGTAGCTGACTGTCCTTACAGTCTGGTGGGTAAGGGGGCCAGATGGCAACCCCCCGTGGCTTGAAAAACATGCCATGCCTGTGTGTGTGTGCATGCCTCAGATTCTGCCAGGATGGAGAAATGAGGGAAAGGGATTGAGAATCATCAAGCTCCTTTCTGTGTCTCTTTGTCTTTCTCTGGTGAGCACACATACTCTCTGGAAATAAAAAAATTTTTTTTTCTCATAGCTACATTAAAAATAAAAGGGACAGACATGTGGTGTAGTGGTTAAAGCAACTAGGTTCCACATGGCTAACTTTGTGGCTGGAGTCCCAGATAAACCACTTGAAAAACACTCTGTGTGTGTGTGTGTGTGTGTGTGTGTGTGTGTGTGTATGCCCAAAATCCCAAGAGGAGAATAGAGGAGAAGAAATTTCAGCGTGGCCCTCCCTGCAGGGGGGTGATTTCTCACTTTCCCTCTTAGTCTCTCTCCAGAGAGCACGTGTCCTATAGCTAAAACAAAACAGAAAATAAAAAACTGAAAAAAGTAATAAGAAATATATAAATTAATAATATGTATTTTAAACATGAGATATCCAAAATATTGCCAATTAAATATTAATCAGTATAAAATTATATATATATATGTGCGTGTGTGTGTGTGTGTGTGTGTATATATATATATATATATATATCCATATCATATATATATATATATATATATATATATATATATATCCATATCATCTAATACCTGAACGATAGCTTTGCTGGGTATTCTTGGCTAGCAGTCTTTTGCTTTCAACACTGAATATATCATTCTCTTCCAGCTTGTAAGGTTTTTACTGAGAAATCTGCTGTTAGTCTAATGGAGATTCTCTTATACGTGACTTGATCCTTTTCTCTTGCTTATTTTAGAATTTTCTTCTTCTCTTTGCAATTTGATAGTTTCACTATAATGTGCCTTGGTGAGGGTCTTTCTGCATTGAATCTTTTTGTAGACCTTTGAGCTTTCTCAAGACTTGTCAAGGTTTCAGGTATTATTTTATGAAATAATTATTCTATGTCTTTTTCTGTCTCTTCTCTGGAACTCCCATAACACACATATTTGTATGCTTAATAGTGTGCCATAGGTCTTATAAGCATTCTTCATTCTTTTTTATTTCATTTTCTTTTATACATTCAATCACATTATTATTTGGCTTACAAAATGGATATTTCAACAGGTAAACATTTCTCCCTAGTACGGTTGATAAAAGTACAAAATATCTTCAACAGATAGTACCACATTTCTTTGTGCCATTAATGCTTTCCCTCCCTATTTTTCTTCTAAATGTCCTTCCTCAGACCCTCTTCCTTCACACTCACTATATCTGGTATTTACATCTATATACCATGTTTCTATATGCTTTAGTCAATTAGTTTCAGTCACAGAGTGCAGACACCCAGTATATATTAAATTGGGACATACAAAGTCTCTCCTTCATAGCGTGACTTGCTTCACTCAGCAGTAAATCTTCCATATTCATCCACTTCCTGTCAAAAGCCAGGGTTTTGTTGTTTATTTTTTATGGCTGAATAGTATTCCATAGAGTATATGTGCCACAGTTTTTCTATCCATTCATCTGTTCATGGGGATTTGGGTTGTTTCCATGTCTTAGCAATTGTGAATAATGCCGTAATAAACATCGATGTGCAAACACTTTTCCGATTAAGTATTCTTCTGTCCTTTGGCTAGATACCATATGATTCAGCAATGAATCATATGGTAGTTCTATTTGTAGATTTTTGAGGAATCTCCAAATTGTTCTCCACAGTGGCTGGACCAATTTACATTCCCACCAGCAGTGTAAGAGAGTTTCCCTTTCACCACACCCCCGCCAGCACGTATCATTTTCTCTTTTTTTAAATCTTAGCTATTCTGATTGGGGTTAGGTGGTTTCTCAATATTGTTTTTATCTGCATTTCCCTTATAATGAAGGATATTGAGCATTTTTTCATATGCCTTTTGGTTATTCAAATGTCATCCTTAGAGAGTGGTTTTTCCAACTTATTCTCCCATCTTTTAATAGGGTTGATCATCTTTTTTCCAAACAGCTGCTTGAGTTCCTTGTGAATTCTGGTTATCAATCCCTTATCTGATGCATAGTTTACAAAAATATTTTCCCATTCTGAGAGCTATAGATTCACACTAATTATTGTGTCTTTTGCCATGCAGAAACTTCTTAGTCTGATGTAATCCCACTCGTCTATTTTGGGGATTATGGACTGTGCTTTGGGGGTCTTATTTAAGAAGTCTTTGCCTACCCCAATGTCTCCCAGATTTTCCCCGGTGTTTTCCAGGAGCAGTTTTATAGTTTGAGGTCTTAGATTTAGATGTTTGATCCACGTTGACTTTATTTTTGTCAAAGGTGAGAGGTAGGGGTTCAGATTCATATTTCGACAGGTGGAAATCCAGTTTTGCTAGCACCATTTTCTGAAGAGGTTTTCCTTTTCCCACTGGATTGACTGGTACCCCTTGACAAAAATCAGTTGATTGTATATTTGGGAATTTATTTCTAGAGATTCTATTCTGTTTTATTGGTCCACGTGTCTGTTTCTGTGCCAGTACCATGCTGTTTTGATTACCACAGCTTTGTAGTATATTTTTGGGTCAGGGAGTGAGATGCCATCCACTCCACTCTTCTTGTATAGAATTGCTTTGGCAATATGGGGTCTTTTATGATTCCAGATGAATTTTATGATTGTCTTTTCTAGATCTGTGAAGAATGTGTCTGGTACTTTGATTGGCATTGCATTAAATATGTAGATTAATTTGGGTAGAATTGTCATTTTGATTATATTAATTCTTCCAATCCAGGAACATGAGATGTCCTTCCACTTTTTTGTGTCATTTTCAATTTCTTTTTTTATCTTCTCATAGTTTTCCTTGTGGAGGTCTTTAACTTCTTTCATTAGATTTATTTCTAAATATCTTATACTTTCTGTGGCTATGGTAAATGGAATAACTTTTTTCAGTTCTATCTCAGTCTGCCTGTTATTCGTATATAGAAATGCTATCACTTTCTATATATTGATTTTATATCCTTCACCTTTACTGTAATCATGTATTACTTCCAGTAATTTTTCCATGGAGACCATTGGGTCTTCTATGTATACAATCATGTCATCTACGAATAGAGAGAGTTTCAACTCTTCTTTTCCTGTTCAGATGCCTTTTATTTTTTCCTCTTTTCTGATTGCGTTGGTGAGGACTTCCAGTACTATATTAAAAAGGAGTGGAGAAAGTGGGCATCCTTGTCTTGTTCCCATGTTTAGTGGGAAAACTTTCAGCTTTTTTCCATTCAGGATGATGTTTGCTATGGGTTTTTCATAGATGGCTTTTATTGTCTTGAGAAATAACCCTTCTATGCCTATTTTGCTGAGTCTTGATCATGAAGGGATGTTGTATCTTATCAAATGCTTTTTCTGCATCAATTGACATGACCATTTGGTTTTTATCTTTATTCCTGTTAATGTGATGTATTACATTTATGGTTTTGCGTATGTTGAACCAACCTTGCATTCCTGGAATAAAGCCTACCTGATCATGGTGTATGGTCTTTTTTTATAATTTGTTGGATACGATTTGCTAGTATCTTGTTGAGAATCTTTGCGTCTATATTCATCAGAAATACTAGTCTATAGTTTTCCTTCCTTGTCCTGTCCTTATCTGTTTTAAGGATGAGGGTGATAGAGGTTTCATAGAATCAATAAGGGAGAGATTCACCCTTTTGGATATTTAGAAATAACTTGAGCAGAATGGGGATTAACTCTTCTTTGAAAGTTTTTGTAGAATTCAGAGGTGAATTCATCAGGGCCAGGGCTTTTCTTTGTTGGGAGGTTATTTACTACTGATTCAATCTCCTGGCTTACTATGGGCTTATTTGAACTTTCTACATCCTCCTGGCTCATTCTTTTTTTTTTTTTTTTTTTTTTTTGAGAGGTTTTTGCTATAGGGCGCGTGCGCTCTCCAGACAGACAGAGAGACAGAGAGATAGAAAGCGAGAAATCACCCCAGAGAGGATGGCCATGCCGCAATCCCTTCTCCTCCATTCTCCTCTTGGGATCTTGGGCACACACGCACACGTGCCCGGCATGAGTTTAAGCCACCGGGTCCGGGACTTGAACCGTGGTTGACTACGTGGGAGTTCAGCGACATAGCCATTACGCTAACTGCTGGTCCCCCTGGCTCATTCTTGGTAGATTATATTTATCCAGGAATTTTTCCATCTCATCCAGATTGTCTTGTTTCTTAGCATATAGATGTTCAAAATATCCTCTAATGATGTTTTGTATTTCTACTATGTCTGTTGTTATATTGCCTGCTTCATTCAGATTTGATTTACCTGGTTCCTTTCTCTCTTCCTAATAAGTCTCGCTAGTGGTGTATCGATTCTGTTTATCCTTTCAAAGAACCAGCTTTTACTTTCGTTTATTTTCTGTATAGTTTGTTTATTTTCTATTTCATTTATTTCTGCTCGGATCTTTATTATTTCCTTTCTCCTGGAATTTTTTTTTTTTTTTTTTTTTTTTGCTGTTGCTTTTCTAATTCTCTGAGGCATGATGCTAGGTGATCCATTAGCTTTCTTTCTGTCTTCCTCTTATGTGCACTAATTGCTATGAACTTCCCTCTTATGACTGCTTTAGCAGTTTACCAAAGATTATGGAAACTCATGTCCTCATTGTCATTGACTTCCATGAATCTTTTTATTTTAGCCTTTATTTCTTCGGTAGTAGTGGGGTCATTCAGGAGTAGGTTATTTAGTTTCCATGTATTTGGGTATTTTGAAGATTTCTCTTGAAATTAAAATCAAGTTTAATTCCATAATGGTCGGAGAAGATACTGGATATAGTTTCTATGCCTCTGATTCTGTAGAGGCTTACTTTTTGCCCTATGATGTGGTCAATCTTCGAAAAGGTTCCATGTCGGGGTGTGAAAAAATTGTATCTCATGGTTTTTGGATGGAAAGTTCTACAGATATCTATTAAGTCCATTTGATTTATGGTATTGTTTAGATCCTTTATCTCTTTACCTATTTTTTGCCTAGATGATCTGTCCAGAGGGGATAGTGCAGTGTTGAGATCTCCAACAATTAGTGTGTTGCGGTCTCTCTCCCCTTTTAGATCTACCAGTCTTTCCTTCACATATTTGGGTGCCCCTGTGTTAGGTGCATAGATATTTATAAGCATTATATGTTCTTGATCTATAGAGCCTTTTACTATGATATAGTGCCCTTCTTTGTCTCTTCGAACAGTTTTAGTTTTAAAGCCTATTTTGTCAGAAATTAGTATCGGAACTTCAGCTCGTTTTTGGTTCCCATTTGCATGAAAACCTTTTCCAAACCTTCACTTTTAGTCTATGTATGTCTTTATCCATGAAGTGGGTTTCTTGTAAGCAACAGATAGAGGGTTTCTGTTTTTTTTTTTTTTCTTTCATTTATTTATTTTTACATTTTTCTGCAAACATTTACTTTACATAGCAAAAATTTTAGCTCATACTCCATAATTCTTGACAGTTTACAAACAACTTTCAAAATTTCAAAATACTGAATTTTAAAGATAATGTTCAAAATATGTCTTATAATTTTGTATAATTTTATAACTCTATAACAACAGAAGCAGTATGGTTTCAAATATATATATATATATAATATATATATATTAGAGTGCAGACACTCGGTATATATTAAGTGGGGACATGCAATGCCTCTCCTTCATAGCATGGCTTGCTTCACTCAGCAGTAAGTCTTCCATATTCATCCACTTCCTTTCAAAAGCCAGGGTTTTGTTGTTTTTTATGGATGAATAGTATTCCATTGAGTATATGTGCCACAGTTTTTCTAACCATTCATCAGTTCGTGGGCATTTAGGTTGTTTCCATGACTTAGCAATCGTGAAAAATGCCGCAATAAACATCGATGTGCAAGCACTTTTTCGATTAAGTATTCTTCTGTCCTTCGGGTAGATACCAAGGAGTGGGATTGCTGGATCATATGGTAGTTCTATTTGTAGATTTTGGAGGAATCTCCAAACCATTCTCCACAGTGGTTGGACCAATTTACAATCCCACCAGCAGTGTAAGAGAGTTCCCTTTCCACCACACCCCTCCAGCACTTATCATTTTTTGTTTTTTTAATCATAGACATTCTGACTGAGGTTAGGTGATATCTCATTTTTGTTTTGATCTGCATTTCTCTTACAATGAAGGATGTTGAGCATTTTTTCATATGCCTTTTAGCTATTCGTATGTCACCTTTAGAGAGTGGTTTTTTCAACTCATTCTCCCATCTTTTAATAGGATTGATTATCTTTTTCCGGAACAGCCGCTTGAGTTCCTTGTGAATTCTGGTTATCAGTCCCTTGTCTGATGCATAGTTTACAAAACTATTTTCCCATTCTGAGGGCTGTCTGTTCACACTAATCACTGTGTCTTTTGCCACGCAGAAACTTCTTAGTCTGATGTAATCCCACTTGTCTATTTTAGGGATCATAGACTGTGCGTTGGGAGTCTTATTTAAGAAGTTTTTCCCTACCCCAATGTCTCCCAGATTTTCCCCGGTGTTTTTCAGGAGCAGTTTTATAGTTTGAGGTCTTAGATTTAGATCTTTGATCCACCTTGACTTTATTTTTGTCAGAGAGGTGAGAGGTAGGGGTTCAGATTCATCTTTCTGCAAGTGGAGATCCAGTTTTGCCAGCACCATTTGCTGAAGAGGTTTTCCTTTTCCCACTGGATTGACTGGTACCCCTTGTCAAAAATCAGTTGTCTGTATGTTTGAGCATTCATTTCTGGGGACTCTATTCTGTTCCATTGGTCCACCTGTCTGTTCCTGTGCCAGTACCATACTGTTTTAATTACCACAGCTTTGTAGCATACTTTTGGGTCAGGGAGTGAGATGCTGCCCACTCCACTCTTCTTGTGCAGAACTGCTTTGGCAATACGGGGTCTTTTATGATTCCAGACAAACGTTATGATTGTATTTCCTAGATCTGTGAAGAATGTGTCTGGTACTTTGATTGGTATTGCATTACATAGGTAGATTAATTTGGGTAAAATTGCCATTTTGGTTATATTAATTCTTCCAATCCAGGAACATGAGATGTCCTTCCACTTTTTTGTGTCATTTTCAATTTCTTTTTTTATCTTCTCATAGTTTTCCTTGTGGAGGTCTTTAACTTCTTTAGTTAGATTTATCCCTAAGTATCTTATGCTTTTTGTGGCTATGGTAAATGGAACAACTTTTTTCAGTTCTAACTCAGTCTGCCTGTTGTTCGTATACAGAAATGCTATAGATTTCTGGATATTAATTTTGTATCCTGCAATGTTACTGTATTCATGTATTACTTCCAGAAATTATTTTATGGAAACCATTGGGTCTTCTATGTATACAATCATGTCATCTGCAAATAGAGAGAGTTTCACCTCTTCTTTTCCTATTTGAATGCCTTTTATTTTTTCCTCTTTTCTGATTGCAATGGCCAAGATTTCTAGTATTATATTGAAGAGGAGTGGAGAAAGTGGACATCCTTGTCTTGTACCCGTTTTTAGTGGAAAAGCTTTCAGCTTCTCTCCATTGAGGATGATGTTCGCTATGGGTTTTTCATAGATAGCTTTTATTGTGTTGAGAAATGACCCTTCTATACCTATTTTGCTGAGAGTCTTGATCATGAAGGGATGTTGTATCTTATCAAATGCTTTTTTTGCATCAATTGATATGACCATATGGTTTTTATCTTTCTTCCTATTAATATGGTGCATTACATTTATGGTTTTGCGTATGTTGAACCAACCTTGCATTCCTGGGATAAAGCCTACCTGATCATGATGTATAATCTTTTTTATAAATTGTTGTATACGATTTGCTAGTACCTTGTTGAGAATCTTCGCGTCTATATTCATCAGGGATATTGGTCTATAGTTTTCCTTCCTTGTCCTGTCCTTATCTGTTTTAAGGATAAGGGTGATAGAGACTTCATAGAATGAATTAGGGAGAGATTCACCCTTTTGGATATTTAGAAATAACTTGAGCAGAATTGGGGTTAACTCTTCTTTGAAAGTTTTGTAGAATTCAGAGGTGAATCCATTAGGGCCAGGACTTTTCTTTATTGGGAGGTTATTTATAATTGATTTGATCTCCTGGCTTGTTATGGACCTATTCAGACTTTCTATATCCTCCTAGCTCAATCTAGGTAGATTATACATGTCCAGGAATTTGTCCATCTCATCCAAATTATCTTGTTTCTTGGCATACAGATGTTCATAGTATACTCTAATAATGTGTTTTATTTCTACTATGTCTGTTGTTATTTTGCCTGCTTCATTGCAGATCTGATTCACCTGGTTCTTTTCTCACTTCTTCTTAATAAATCTCACTAGTGGAGTATCAATTTTGTTTATCTTTTCAAAGAACCAGCTTTTACTTTCATTTATTTTCCGTATAGTTCGTTTATTTTCTATTTCATTTATTTCTGCTTGTATCTTTATTATTTCCTTTCTCCTGGAGTTTTTTGGATCTCTTTGCTGTTGCTTTTCCAATTCCGTGAGGCATGACGTTAGATGATCCATTTGCCTTCTTTCCATGCTCCTCTTACGTGCACTAATTGCTATGAACTTCCCTCTTATGACTGCTTTAGCAGTGTCCCAAAGATTATGGAAACTCGTGTCCTCATTGTCATTGGCTTCCATGAACCTTTTGATTTCAGTCTTTATTTCTTCAGTAGTTGTGGAGTCATTCAGGAGTAGGTTATTAAGTTTCCATGTATTTGAGTATTTTTGAGGATTTGTCTTGAAATTAAACTCAAGTTTAATTCCATCATGGTCGGTGAAGATGCTGGGTATAGTTTCTATGCTTTTCAATCTGTAGAGGCTTGCTTTGTGCCCAATAATGTGGTAAATCTTCGAGAATGTTCCATGTGGCGGTGAGAAAAAAGTGTATCTTGAGGTTTTGGGATGGAAAGTTCTACAGATGTTTGTTAAGTCCATTTGATTTATGATATCATTTAGATCTTTTATCTCTTTACCTATTTTTTGTCTAGATGATCTGTCCAGGGGGGATAGTGCAGTGTTGAGGTCTCCAACAATTAGTGTGTTGCAGTCTATCTCCCTTTTTAGATCTAGCAGTCTTTCCTTCACATATTTGGGTGCTCCTGTGTTAGGCGCATAGATATTAATAAACGTTATATCTTCTTGATCGATTGACCCTTTTACTACAATATAGTGCCCTTCTTTGTCTCTTCGAACAGTTTTTGTTTTAAAGCCTATTTTGTCAGAGATTAGTATTGCGACTCCAGCTCTTTTTTGGTTCCCATTTGCATGGAAAATCTTTTTCCAACCCTTCACTTTCAGTCTATGTATATCTTTATCTATGAAGTGGGTTTCCTGTAGGCAACAGATAGAGGGTTGTTGTTTTTTAACCCATTCAGCCAGTCCGGGTCTCTTGATTGGAGAATTAATCCATTAACGTTCAATGTTATTATCGATGTTAATGGATCTGTCCCGACGTTTAAGTTAGCCATTGTCTTAGTTGCCTTTTACTCTTCTGTTTCTGGCTGTTACTTCTTTAGTTTTCCTGGAACAGTACTTTCTTCAGGGTTTCATGGAGAGCTGGCCTGGTGCTGGCAAATTCTTTCAGGTTTTGTTTGTCTGAGAAGATTTTAATCTTTTTTTCCCATATGAAAGATAATCTTGCAGGATACAATAATCTTGGTTGAAATTGTTTCTCTCTTAACACTTTCAGTACATCTTTCCATTCTTTCCTTGCTTGCATTGTTTCCGTTGAGAAGTCCGGTGTTAGCCTGATGGGGTGACCTTTGTATGTCACTTGTTGTTTCTCTCTTGCCAATTTTAGTATCTTATCTCTATCTGTGGTCTTAGCCAGTCTGGCTGTGATATGCCTTGGGGAAGATCTTCTTTGGTTGATTCTGTTTGGTGTCCTTTGTATTTCTTGGGTCTGGATGCTTGAGTGCCTCTCTATGCTTGGGAAATTTTCTTCTAAGATTTCATGGAATAGGTTTTCCATGCTCTTATTAGTTTCTTCACCTTCTGGGATATGAATTATTTGGATGTTAGGACGTCTGATGAAATCTAGTAATTCTCGTATGTTATTTTCATTTTTTTTTGTTATTTTCTCTATCTTTTTGGTGGTTTTCTCTAGGTCAGAAGTTTTATCTTCTACATCAAAGATTCGACCTTCAGCATGGTCTAATTGACTTTTAATACTTTCGAGAGAGTTTTTGATTTCCTGGATTTCAGACTTCACCTCTAATAGTTCCGTCTTATTCTTCGTTAGCATTTCCTCCTTCATATCGTTGAAGGACTTTCTCATCTCCTGTAGTTCATTGTCTCTTTTCTGTTCCAGCTCATAATACTTGTTCAACATGAATGTTCTAAACTCTATCTCGTACATTTTGGTAACGTCTTCTATTTTTTCAAGAAAAGGAAGGGAGTTACTTCGTTCCTTTGATGGAGACATATTTCCTGCTTTATTCAGGCCTGAGGTTCTTCTACTTCTAACCATTGGGAGATGTGTTCCCTTTGAAAAACCTTTTACAAGATTGTTTCTTCAAATAGGAGCAAGTGTGTTTCCTTTCTGATGTGGAATGGAGACAGCCAAAGTCTCTCTTCAGTTTTGCTTAGTAATGTAATCCAAGAAAAGGTATTCTCTTCAGGTATCCAAAGAAATGTATCTCCTTCTTCGCTGGTGTTTCAGTGAAATGGAGGATTCTAGAGAGTCTTAAAATGGTAGAATGTTTCAGAATTGTAATTCTAGACCTATCTAGACAGCCAGGGATGGTGAAGATAAAGAAAGTGTGGACTGAATAAGTGGGAAGAAAATAATACGTAGAATAAAGGAAAAGTTGTGCGCCGTGCTTGCGCGTTGCGCGATTTCGCCAGGGGTTGAAAGCTGGGAGTGTGTTGTGGTGGAACTGAGGGTGTTCCTTTGTGTTAATCAATTTACAAATGAAAGACGTGGGTAAGGGGATACAAAAAGAAAGGGGAAGGGAAAAAAAAAGTGTACCTGACTGAAAGAGGGGTGTCTGGCTTGGGAGTCCCGGGGCTGAATCTACTGGGGGCTGTCCTCCCTCGAAGATCCTGGCCCAGGGGTTGAAAGCTGGAAGTGTGGTGTCGGTATTTTTTTTTTTTTAATTCATTCAGCCAGTCTGTGTCTCTTGATTGGATAATTTAATTCATTCACATTCAATGTTGTTATTGATATTACTGGACTTGTACTTACATTTAAGTTAGCCATTGTCTTGGTTGCCTTTTATTTCTTTGTTTCTGGCTGTTAATTCTTTAGTTTTCCTGGAACAGTACTTTCTTCAGGGTGTTTTGAAGAAGGGGTCGGGTGTTGGCAAATTCTTTCAGGTTTTGTTTGTCTGAGAAGATTTTAATATTTTTTTCCCATTTGAAGTATAGTATTGCAAGATATAATAGTCTTGGTTGAAATTGTTTCTCTCTTAAGACTTTCAATACATCTTTCCATTCTTTCCTTGCTTGCATTGTTTCTATTGAGAGGTCCGGTGTTAGCCTGATTGGATGGCCTTTGTAAGTCACTTGTCGTTTCTCTCTTGCCAGCTTTAGTATCATGTCTTTTTCTGTGGTCTTGGACAGTCTGGCTAAGATGTGCCTTGGGGAAGATCTTCTGGGGTTGATTCTATTTGGGGTCCTTTTTATTTTTTGGGTCTGGATGGTTAAGTGCCTCTTTAGACTTGGAAAATTTTCTTCCAGGATTTCATGGAATAGATTTTCCATGCCGTTATTAGTTTCTTCACCTTCTGGGATGCCAATTATTCTGATGTTTGGGCATCTATTGGAGTCTAGTATTTCTCCTATATTATCCTTGTGGTTTTTTTTTGTTGTTGTTGTTGTTGTTATTTTCTTGATCTTTTTGGTGTTTTTTTTCTAGGTCAGAGGTTTTATCTTCTACATCAGTGATTTGATCTTCAGCATGGTCTAATCGACTCTTAATACTTTCAAGAGAGTTTTTGATTTCCTGTATTACAGACTATCTCTAATAGTTCCACCTGATTCTTTCTCAGAGTGCCCATGTCTTCTTTCATATCCTGGAAGAACTTCCTAATCTCCTGTAGTCCGTTGTCTCTTTTCTGTTCCAACTCACAGAATTTGGTCACCATGAATGTTTGAAATTCTTTGTTTGACATTTTGGTAACGTCCTCCATATTTATGAGAGATGGAGGGGAGTTACCATTTTCCTTTGGTGGAGACATTTTTCCTTGCTTATTCAGACCTGAGGCTCTTCTTCTACTTCTAGACATTGGAAGATATATTCACTTTTGAATACCTCTTATGGAACATTTCCCCAACTAGGAGTAAGTATGTTTCCCTTTTGTTGTGAATTGGTGTTTGCCGAAGTCTCTCTTCTGTAGTTTTTACCTATGTGATCTCAAGAGAGATACTCTACTGAGGTGTCTGAAAAGCAGTATTCCTCCTTTTTTTTTTTTTTGAGAGTTTTAAAAAAAAATTATCTATTTAATTTTATTTATTCATTCATTTATTTTTAATTTGACCAGAGAGAGACACAGAGAGAGAGGGAAAGGGAGAAAGATAGCCGTCAGGTCTGGGACTTGAACCATGGTCGGCCTTGTGGGAGTGTCCAGCACCTTAACAACCACACCACCTGCTGATCCCAGCAGTATCTCCTTTTACACAGGTGGATCAGTACAAGGGAGAATCCCAGAGAAACTTACATTACTAGGGAATTTCAGATATCTGATTATAGACCTGTCTAGTCCCTCTGGAAGTGTGAAAGATGAAGAGGAGAGGATAATAGGCAAAAGAAATGACAACACAGAGAAATAAATAGTTGCGCATTCTGCCAGAGGCCTGGAGCTGGGTCTGTCGCCTGCTACAGGGGAAAGGACAGTCTGTGGGAGGAGGAAGACCAGAGTATTAACAAGAGAATGGAGAAGCGCAAAAATCAAAAGCAGAAAAAACTAGCTACTTACCTAGGGGGCAGGGTCTTGGGCTGGGGGGCCTGGAAGTGAGGTGGGGATGGAGGGGTAGAGGTGTCCCTGCCTCAGTGTCCCTTGCTGGCCAGAGGCCTGGAGCTGGGTTTGTTGCCTGCTGCAGGGGAAAGGACAGTTTGTCTTATTATTTTTTTAAACACTCAATCACTATACATCATTTGGCTTGTAAAGAGAATTCACTTAACATGAAAAACATCTCAGATCAGTCCAGTTGAGAATACTATACACATTATCAACATTTCTGTGTCTCACAAATATCTTGCCTCTCTTTTTTCTCTCTCTGCTTTCCATCCCTATACTCTTCCCTTTTCCCACCCTCCTTCTACATTGTCTCCAGTGTCTATAACTATTTTCACTGCTTTTATGCCCTTCAGTCTTTCTGTCTCTACTATAAAGTGTGCATAGTCAGTATATATGAAGTGGCGACATACAATATCTTTCTTTCATAGCCGGACTTGTTTTACTTAGCAATAAATCATCCATATTCAGCCACTTTCTATCAAATGTCATGGTCTTGTTTTACTTTATAGTTGAATAGTATTCCATAGAGTATATGTGCCACACTTTATCGATCCATTCATCTGTTCATGGACATTTGGATTGGTTCTATGTCTTGGCAATCATGAATAGTGCTACAATAAACACTGATGTGGAAGCTCTTTTCCAACTAAGCATTCTCCTGTCCCTTGAGTAGATACCCAGGAGTGGGATTTCTGGATCATATTTTAGATTCATTTGTAGGTGTTTGAGGAACCCCCATATTCTTTTCCAATTTAGATTCACACCAACAGTGTAGGAGAATACCCCTTTCACCACAACCCCATTAATACTTAATAATTTTTTTTTGTATTTTTGAATTTTCACCATTGTGACAGGGGTTAGGTGGTATCTCATTGTGGTTTTCATCTGCATCTCCCTTATGATGAGTGATATTGAGCACTTCCTCATAAGCGTTCTGGCTGTTCATATGTCTTTCTTAGAGAGTTTTTGTTTAGCTCATTTTATCATCTTTTAATTGTACTAATAATTTTTTTCGAGGTAAGTCACTGGAGTTATCTATGTATTCTGGTTATCAGACCCTTATCTTTGGCACAGTTTACAAAATTCTTCTTCTTCTTTTTTTTTTTTTTTTGAGAGGTTTTTGCTATAGGGTGCGTGTGCTCGCCAGACAGACAGAGAGAGACAGAGAGACAGAAAGCGAGAAATCACCCCCCAGGGGAGATGGCCACGCTGCAATCCCTTCTCCTCCATTCTCCTCTCGGGATGCTGGGCACACAAACACACGCGCCCGACGTGAGTCTTAAGCCACCGGGTCCGGGATGCGAACCAGGATGTGGTCAACTACATGGGAGTCCAGTGACATAGCCATTACACTAACTGCTGGTCCCACAAAAATATTCTTTCATTCTGAGGGTTGTAGATTCACACTTGTTGCTGTGTCCTTAGCTGTGCAGAAACTTCTTAATTTGATATAATCCCATTTGTCTACTGTGGTGATTAATACCTATGCATTGGGAGTCTTATTTAAAAAGTCTTTGGCTACCCCAATATCTCCCAGAGTTTCCCCAGTGTTTTCCACCAGTAGTTTTATAGTTTGAGGTCTTAGGTTCAGACCTTTAATCTATTTTGTGTTGATTTTTGTTAATGGTGAAAGATGGGGATCCAGTTTCATCTTTCTGTAGGTGTACATACAGCTTTTTCAGCACCATTTTCTAAAGAGATTTTCCTTTACCCACTGAATTGACAGGTATCCTTTGTCAAAACTCAGTTGGCTATAAGTTTTTGGGGTTTATTTCTGGGGGTCTCTATTCTATTTTATTGGTCAACCTGTCTGTTTTGTGCCAGTATCATGCTGTTTTGATAATCACAGCTTTATAGTATATTTTAGACCAGGGAGTAAGATGCCACCCACTCCACTCTTCTTTCATAGAATTGCTTTGACAATATAAGGTACTTTATAATTCTAAATCTGTGATTGACTTTTCTAGATCCATGAAGAATGTCTCTGGCAATTTGATTGAAATTGTATTAAATATGTAGGTTAATTTGGGTAGAATTGCCATTTTGATTATATTAATTCTTCAAATCCAGAAACATGGGATGTCCTTCCACTTTTTTATGTCACTTTCAATTTCTTTTTTAAGATTTTCATACTTTGTTTTTCTTTTCTTTCTTTTTTTTTTTTTTTTTTTTTTGGAGAGGTTTTTGCTATAGGGCTCGTGTGCTTGCCAGACAAACAGAGAGAGACAGAGAGATAAAAAGCGAGAAATCACCCCCCCAAGGGGGATGGCCACTCCGCAATCCCTTCTCCTCCATTCTCCTCTCAGGATCTTGGGCATGCACGCACACGCGCCCGGTGTGAGTTTAAGCCACCGGGTCCGGGACGTGAACTGCAGTCGACTATGTGGGAGTCCAGCGACATAGTCATTACGCTAACTGCTGGTCCCAAGCTTTTCATACTTTTCTTGATAAAGGTCTTTGACTTCCTTAGTTAGGTTTACCCTTAGGCATCTCATACATTTTGTGACTATGATAAAAGGGATTCCTTTCTTCAGTTCTACCTTGGTCTACTTATTAGTATATGGAAATGCTATAGATTTTTGGATGTTGATTTTTGTATCCTGCTACTTTACTGTATTCATTTATTACTTTGAGAAGTTTTTTCATGGATACCTTTGGGTCTTCTAAGTATATCATTATGTCATCTGCAAATAAAGATATTTTCAACTCTTCTTTACCTATTGAATACCTTTCTATATTACTCTCTTTTCTGATTGCATTAGCTAAGACTTCTAGCACTATATTAAAAAGCAGTGGAGAAAATGGTCAGCCTTGTCTAGTACCAGTTCTTAGTGGAAAAGCTTTTAACTTTTCCCCATTCAGTGTAATGTTAGCTATAGGTTTTTCATATAAGGCTTTTATTGTGTTGAGAAATGACCATTCTACGCCAATTTTTTGGAGTCTTAATCATGAATGAATGTCATATTTTGTTGAGTGCTTTCTCTGCATTGGTTGAAATGATCATATCATTTTTATCTTTCTTTCTGTTAATACGGTGTATTATGTTTATGGTCTTGTGTATGCTGAACCACCCTTGCATCTCTGGAGTAAAGGCTACCTAGTCATAATGAAGAATCTTTTTTTATATCTTGTTGGACACAATTCTCAAGTATCTTGTTGAGAATTTTTGCATACATATTCATCAGAGCTATTAATCTTTAGTTTTCATTTTTTGTCATGTCTTTATCTGTTTTGGGAATGAGGATGATGGAAGTTTCTTAAAATGAATTTGGGAGGTTTCCTTCCTTTTGGATCTTTAGAAATATTTTTAGGAGAATGGGGGTTAACTCTTCTTTAAAAGTTTTGTAGAATTCAGAATTGAAGCCATCAGGACCTGGGCTTTTCTTTGTCTGGAGGTTATTTATAACTGATTCAGTCTCCTGGCTTGCATGGGTCTATTCAGGTTTTCTGTGTCCTCCTGATTTAAGCTTGGTAGATTATATGCATCCAAAAATTTGTCTATCTCCTCCATGTTCTCTTGTTTGTTGGCATATAGTCATTCATAGTATCCTCTAATGATGTTTTGTATTTCTTTTTTTTTTAAATTTCTTTTGTACACTCTATTGCATATGTCACTTAGCTTGCAATGTGAATATTTCAACATGTATGCATTTCTCACCAGTCAACTTGAGAATATTGTACACATTATCTTCAACAGATAATAACCCATTTCTTTGTTCCATTGATGTTTTGTATTTCTATTGTGTCTCTTGTAATGTTGCCTGTTTCATTATGTAGTGGATTTACCTGGTTACTTTCTTTTTCTTTATCAATCTTGCTAATGTTGTGTCAATCTTGTTCATCTTTTTAAAGAACCAGCTTTTGCTTTTATTTATTTTCTGTATATTTTGTTTATTTTCTATTTTATTTATTTCTGCTTGAATCTTTACTATTTCTTTTTGTCTGGCTTTTGTTGTTGTTGTTGTTTTTTCAATTCCCCGAGTCATGATGTTAGGTTATCTATTTGTCACCTTTCCATCTTTTTCTTATGCACACTAAATGCTATGAATTTCCCTCTTATGACTGCTTTTGCTGTGTCCCATAGATTCTGGACACTTGTGTACTCATTATCATTTGTTTCCATAAATTTTTTTATTTCAGCCTTAACTTCTTCAGTAGTGAAGAAGTCCTTCAGAATTAGGTTGTTCAGTTTCCATGTGTTTGTGTATTTTCGGGGTTGTTTCTTGAAATTAATCTTGAGTTTAATTTCATCATGGTCAGAGAAGATGCTGGATACAGTTTCTATGCCTTTGAATCTGTAAAGGCTTGATTTGTGTCCTAACATATGATCAATCTTTGAAAAGATTCCATGCCGGGGTGAGAAAAATGTATATGTTGTGGATGTAGGATGGAAAGTTCTATAGATATCTGTCAAGCCCATTTGATTTATAGTATCATTTAAGTCCTATATCTCTCTATTTATTTTCTGTCTAGAAGATCTGTCTAAAAGAGACAATGGGGTGTTGAGATCTCCAACAATTATAGTATTTCTCCCTATCTCTCCTTTTAGCTCCAGCAGTCTTTCCTTCACATATTTAGGTGCACCTGAGTTGGGTGTGTAGATATTTATAAGGGTTATGTCTTCTTGTTGGATTACCCCATTTCCTATTATATAATGCCCTTCTTTGCCTCTTCTTACAGTCTTTGTCTTGAAATCTATTTTGTCTGAGATCAAAATCGCTACTCAGCCCTTTTTTGATTTCCATTTGCATGGAATATTTTTTTCCAGCCCTTTACTTTTAGTCTATGTCTGTCTTTATCCATAAAGTGAGTTTCTTGTAGGCAACAGATAGCGGGTTTCTGTTTTCTTATCCATTCAGCCAGTCTATGTCTCTTAACTGGAGAATTTAATCCATTGTCATTCAATGTAATTATCGATATTTCCATACCTGATCCTATCATTAAGTGAGCCATTTTCTTGGTTGCTTTTTGTTCTCCTATAACTGACTGCCTGATTTTTTAGTTTTCTTGGTATAGTACGCCCTTCAGAACCTCTTGAAGAGCTGATCTGGAGTTGGTAAATTCCTTCAGATTTTGTTTATTCGAGAATGTTATCTTTTTTTCCCATATGAAAGATAATTTTGCCAGGTATGGTATTCTTGGTTGAAATTGTTTTTCACTCAACACTTTGACTATGCTTCCCCATTCTTTCCTTGCCTGCATTGTTTCTGCTGAGAGATCTGATGTTAGTCTGATGGGGTAACCTTTGTAAGTAACTTGACGTTTCCCTCTTGCCAACTTTAGTATCTTGTCTTTGTTGTTTTTGCCAGTCTGGCTATGATATGCCTTGGAGAGGATCTTCTTGGGTTGATTCTACTCGGGGTCCTATGTATTTCTTGGGTCTGGATATTTTAATGCCTTTCTAGGTTTGGAAAGTTTTCTTGCAGGATTTCATGGAATAAATTATCTAGGCCCTTATTATTTTCTTCCTCTTCTGGAATACCAATTATCTGGATGTTGGGGTGCTTGATGGTATCCAGTATTCCTCGTATATTATCCTCATTTTTCATGGTTGTTTTCTCAATCTTCTTGATACTTTTTTCTAGGTCAGATGTTTTGTCTTCTATGTTAGAGATTTGATCTTCTGCCTGGTCTAACCTACTTTTAATACTTTCAAGGGAGGTTTTGATTTCTTATATCACATTCTTCAATCCTAGAAGTTCCATCTGGTTCTTGTTTAAGGTATCCATTTCTTCTTTCAAGTCATTGAAGGACTTCCTTATCTCCTGGAGCTCCTTGTCCCTTTTCTCTTCCATCTCTGTTAGTTTGGTCACTACAAATTTTCTGAATTCCTTATCAGACATGTCCACGATGTCCATTGTTTTGACTGTGGGTGATGTAGGCTTGATGATTTCCCTTGAGGGAGAGGCCTTTTGTTGGTTGTTCATATTTCTTGAGCTTCTGCGATTGTTCCTAGTCATCAGGTACTCTATATGTTGCTTCCTAACTTATTTAAGATATCTCTGAGTGTTAAAAGTTGTACAGGATTAGAAATATGATGATTTCTCTTATGATTGGCCTATCTGTTGCTCACAATTACCATTAACTGTTGCAACTAGTCCTGGATTGCCCAAAGTCTTCCCTGTTTCTAAGGAGTGGTGAGCCTTCAACTGACCTAATAAGCAACACCTCAAGAGCAAAGAAAAATGAAAACAGAAAATTGTGCGGTGCGTGCGCCACGCGCTATTCAAATCACCAAAATTCAGAGAGTCCAAAGGATAGTGGGAAAGGGCCAGAAGATGAGTGGCAGGACCAGGTTGCTCAGGCCTGCAGCCTCAGTCGGCCTGGTGTCCAGAACTACTGGCCGGCTCGATCCGGTTTGCGGGTGGGGTGGGGTGGGAGTTCGTCTTAAAGTCCGAGACAACCAACCTGTGGTCCAAGGAGGAGGAAGGGTGGGGATGTGCGAAGGTCCAGAGGGGTCAGGCTTGCAGCCTTAGTCCTCCTGGTGTCTGGAACTACTGTCTTCTTGGTGTTTTTTTCTAGGTCAGAGGTTTTATCTTCAATATCAGAGATTTAAAAAAAATGTTTTTTCTTTTTTAGAGGTTTTTGTTATAGGGCGTGTGTGTTCTCCAGACAGACAGAGATAGACAGAGAGACAGAAAGCGAGAAATCACCCCCCAGGGGGGATGGCCACACCGCAATCCCTTCTCCTCCATTCTCCTCTTGGGATCTTAGGCACGCACGCACACACGCCCGGCGTGAGTTTTAAGCCATCGGGTCTGGGACGCAAACCGCGGTCAACTACATGGGAGTCCAGCGACATAGCCATTACGCTAACTGCTGGTCCCAATATCAGAGATTTGATCTTCAGCATGGTCTAATCAACTTTTAATGCTTTCAAGGGAGTTTTTTATTTCCTTTATTACAGACTTGACCCCTAATAGCTCCATCTGATTCTTTCTCAGGGTGTTCATTTCTTCTTTCATATCGTGAAAGGACTTCCTAATCTCCTGAAGTTCGTTGTCTCTTTTCTCTTCCAACTCAAAGAATTTGTTCACCATATACATTCTAAATTCTCTATCTGACATTTTGGTAACGTCTTCAGATTTTAGGAGATGGAGTGGAGTTACTCTGTTCCTTTGATGGAGACATATTTCCTGGTTTATTCAGACCTGAGGCTCTTCTACTTCTAGCCATTGGAAGATGAACTCACTTTTAAGTACCTCTTAGGAGAATGTTTCACTGACTAGGAGTGTGTTTCTCTTTTGCTGCAAATTGATGTCTACCTAAGTCTCTGTTCTGTTGTTGTTAGTAATGTGGTCTCAAAAAAGATGCACTATTCAGGTGTCTAAAGAGCAGTATCTTCTTTTTCACAACTGGTTCAGTACAAAGGAGAATCTTATAGAACCTTATGTTACTAGAAAATTTCAGATCTTTAATTCTAGGCCTAGCTAATCCCTCCGGCAAGGTGGAACATGAAAAAGAGAAGAAAATATAAGGGAAAAGAAAACAGTACAGACAGGAATAAAGAAAAAGTCAGATTTCACAAGATGCCTTCAGATGGACCTGGTGGGTGGCTGCTACAGCAAGAGGGACAGTCTGTGGGGAGAGAAAAAGGAAATTAACAAAAGAATGGAGGAGAGTGAAGAAAAAAAATGGAGAATCTGCCTACTTGCCTATGGGTCTGAGTGGGTCGGGTCCTGGACTGGGGAGTATGGAAGTGAGGCAGTGGGGGCAGTGTTGCCCTTGCATCAATGATCCTTACTGCCCAGATGCCTTCAGATGGACCTGGCGGGTGGCTGCTACAGCAAAAGGGACAGTCTATGGGTCTGAGTGGATCCTGGACTTGGGAGTCTGGAAATGAGGCGGTGGGGGCAGTGTTGCCCCTGTCTCAATGACCCTTACTGCCCAGATGCCTTCAGATGGACCTGGTGGGTGGCTGCTACAGCAAAAGGGACAGTTTGTAAGAGGGTGTTTCTTAAAATTAATCTTGAGTTTAATTCAATCATGGTCAGAGAAGATGCTGGATATAGTTTCTATGCCTTTGAATCTGTAAAGGCTTGATTTGTATCCTAACATATGATCAATCTTTGAAAAGGTTCCATGCCGGGGTGAGAAAAATGTATATTTTGTGGATTTAGGGTGGAAAGTTCTATAGCTCTCTATCAAGCCCATTCGATTTATCGTATCATTTAGGTCCTGTATCTCTCTATTTTCTGCCTAGAAGATCTGTCTAAAGGAGATAATGGGGTGTTGAGATCTCCAACAATATAGTGTTTCTCCCTATCTCTCCTTTCAGCTCCAACAGTTTTTCCTTCACATCTTTTGGTTCTCCTGATTTGGGTGCATAGATATTTATAAGCATTATGTCTTCTTGTTGGATTACCCCATTTACTACTATATAGTGCTCTTCTTTGTCTCTTTTTACAGTCTTTGACTTAAAGCCTGTTTTATCTGAAACCAATATTGCAACTCCAGCCCTTTTTTGATTTCCATTTGCATGGAATATCTTTTTCCAGCCCTTCACTTTTAGTCTATGTATGTCTTTATCCATAAGTCAAGTTTCTTGTAGGCAACAGATAGAGGGTTTCTATTTTTTTTTCTTTATCCATTCAGCCAGTCTGCGTCTCTTAATTGGAAAATTTAATCCATTGACATTCAATGTTATTATTGACATTTCTGGACCTGTTCCTATTATTAAGTGAGCCATTTTCTTGGTTACTTTTTGTTCTCTTATAACTGTCTGTCTGACTTTTTAGTTTTCCTGATATAGCACTCCCTTCAGAACCTCTTGAAGAGCTGATCTGGAGTTGGTAAATTCCTTCAGATTTTGTTTATCCGAGAATGTTTTTATCTTTTTTTTTCCCCATATGAAAGATAATCTTGCTGGGTATAGTATTCTTGGTTGAAATTGTTTATCATTCAACACTTTGACTATATTTCCCTATTCTTTCCTTGCCTGCATTGTTTCTGCTGAGAGATCCAATCTTAGCCTGAAGGGGTGACCTTTGTAAGTAACTTGATGTTTCCCTCTTGACAACTTTAGCATTTTTGTCTTTGTCTGTTGTTTTTGCCAATCTGGCTATGCTGTGCCTTGGAGAGGACCTTCTTGGGTTGATTCTACTCAGAGTCCTATGTATTTCTTCGGTCTGGATATTGAGTGTCTTTTTAGGTTTGGAAAGTTTTCCTCCAGGATTTCATGAAATAAATCATCAATGTCCTAATTATTTTCTTCCTCTTCTGGGATACCAATTATCCAGATGTTGGAGCGCTTGATGGTATCCAGTATTCCTCATATTTTCTCATTTTTCTTGGTTGTTTTCTCAATTTTCTTAATACTTTTTTCTAGGTCAGATGTTTTGTCTTCTACATTCGAGATTTAACCTTCTGCCTGATCTTATCTGCTTTTAACACTTTCAAGGGACGTTTTGATTTCCTGTATCACATTCTTCAACCCTAGAAATTCCATTTTTTTTTTTAAGTGTTTATTTATTCTTTCAAATCATGAAAGGACTTCCTCATCTCCTGGAGCTCACTGTCTCTTTTCCATCTCAGTTAGTTTGGTCACTACAAATATTCTGAATTCCTTATCTGACATGTCCACAACGTCCATTGTATTGACTGTGGGTGATGTGGGCTTGATGATTTCCCTTGGAGGAGAGGCCTTTTGTTGATTGCTCATATTTATTGAACCACTGTGATTGCTCCTAGTTATCCGGTAATCTATACATTACTTCCTAACTTATTCAAGATATCTCTGAGTGTTAAAAGGTGCACAGGATTAGAAAATTGGTGATCTTTCTTCTGTTCTGCCTACCTGTTGCTCACCAGTATCATGCACTGTTGTCACTGGTCCTGAGTGACCCAAAGACCTCCCTGTTTCTAAGGAGTGGTGAGCCTTCAACTGACCTAATAAGGTTCACCTCAAGGGAAAAGACAAAGTTAGTGCATCATATGCTATTCGAAACACTGAGGTTCTGAGAGTCTAAAGGCAAGTGGGGAAAGAGCAGAGGATGAGCGATGGGTCCCAGCCATTAGGGCCTGCAGCCATAGGCAGCCTGGTATCTGGCACTGCCACTGGCTTGAACCAGTCTCCAAATGGGGTGGGGAGGGGTGCAAGTTCATCCTAACGTCCCAAGAAACAAACCTTAAGTCCAGAGATGAGCAGGGGTGAGGATGAGTGACGGTACTCGGCCTTTTGGCCCTGCAGCCACAGGCAGTCTGATGTCTGGCCTATACTCCATTGTTCTTGACAGTTAATAAACAACTTTCAAATTTTCAGAATACTGAATTTTAAAGATAATGTTCAAAATATTTCTTATAATGTCGTATAATGTTGCTTGTGACTCTATAACAACAGAAACAGTATGGTTTAAATATTTTTGAGAAAATATTTACATGTGAGCTACTCAAATTGTTGAAAAGCAAATGACCAGCACGCTAGTTACACATAAACCTTCTCAATTCAGCCCTGCCTACCAGGTATTCTGTGATATACCATCTGCTAGCAAAGATCAGTCTTTTTTTCTTCCTTCAAAGTCTTTCTCAAGATAATCCTCTGGTGTGGTTGCTCTTTTTGAACCTCTACTGATTATAATGCTGGGCTGGAAAAGTCCAGGTTATTTTATGTTATAAATTCTTTCATATATCTTCTCTAGTCCTTTCTGCCAGGAAGAACTATTTATATCAGGCCATCTTTCTAAGAGCTTCTGTTGACTTACTTGAGATCACCTTAGTTCCATAGTGTTCTGATTAATCTTCAGGTATGACAGTCCAGTCAAAGCCCTGTTCAATAATGAGTATTTCCAATTTCTGATTCAATGCAACAAGCATTATTGAACTTATGCAAATAAACCTTCTGCCACAAAATAAGAATACTCCCAAATATTTCCAATTCAAGAGGGGTCAGGAAGGGAGAAAAATGTATGTTTCCATTTAAAGAAAGAAACAAACAAACAAAAATTTTTTAAACAAATTGCTGACCACTCAAAAGAAAGTAAAATGTTTAAACTGGGAAAACAAAGCATAGTTTTTTAAAAAAAAATCAGTAATGTTTAATCAAAACTCATAAAATTGTATTTCGCCATTTCAGTCTTATGTTCAAACTCTCTTCTGTTGAATATGCAATGTTACTGGGGTCCAACATTTCCGTTTAAATCCTAGAATGGGTTTAATAATGGATTTAATAACATTCAACGTTGTTATTGATATTTTTTGTCCTTAGCATTAAATTGGTCATTTTCTTGGTTGCTTTTTGTTCTCTTATTTCTGTACCTGTGTTTAGTTTTCTTGGTTGAGTACTCCTTTCAGAACTTCTTGAAGAGTAGGTCTGCTATTGGCAAATTCTTTCAGGCCTTGTTTATCTAAGAATGTTTTTATCCTTTATTTCCATATGAAAGATAATCTTTCTGGGTATATTATTCTTGGTTGAAACTGTTTTTCACTTAACACTTTGAATATATTTTCCCATTCTTTCCTCGCTCACGTTGTTTCTGATGAGAGGTCTGAGGTTAGCCTGATGGAATAACCTTTAAAAGTAACCTGATATTTCTCTCTAGTCAAATTTAGTATCTTGTCTTTGTCTGTAGATTTGGCCAGTCTGGTTATAATGTGCCTTGGATAAAATTTCTTGGGTTGATTCTATTAGAGGTCCTTTGTATTTCTCGGATCTGGATATTTTAATGTCTCTCTAGATTTGGAAAGTTTTCTTCTAAGATTTCATGGAATAGATTATCAATGCCCTGATTAGTTTGCTCACATTCTGGATTATCTGGATGTTTGGGCATTTAATGCTGCCTAGAATTTCTTGTATAGTATTCTCATTTTTTTTGGTTATTTTCACATTTTTTTTTGGTTGTTTTTTTCTGGATCAGAGATATTGCCTTCAACATCTGAGATTCGATTTTCTGCATGGACTAATCAGCTTTTAATACTTTTGAGGGAGGTTTTGATTTCCTAAATGGCAGCCTTCATCTCTAATAGATCCACTTGATTCTTTTTTATGGTGTGCATTTCCTCTTTCAGATCATGGAATAACCTCAACACCTCCTGGAACTCATTGTCTCTTTCCTCCTGCATCTTCTGGAGTTCATTATCTCTCAGCTCTTGCATCTCATTTAGTTTTGTCACTATGAATATTCTGAATTCTCTATCAGACATTTCCATGAGTTCTACTGTACGGTCTGTGGATAATGAGGGATTGTTCTTTTCCCTTAAGGGAGAGATATTTTCTTAATTTCTCATGTTTCTTGTGCCTCTGTGATTGTTTTTGGTCATTCTGTGACTAAATCTGTCCTCTACTTGTCTGAATATTTTGGGAGCCTACAAGATGGAGTTTAGAGCATAGCTTCTCTGAACAGGCCAGGACACACCTCAGTTTTAAAATGGCTTCTTGTCTGAATATTTCATGAATCTAGAAGATGAAGTTTAGAGCATAGCTTCCCTGAACAGGCCAGGATACATCTCAGCTTTAAAATGGCTTCTTTGGGACCAGCAGTTGGCATAATGGCTATCATGCTGAACTCCCATGTAGTCGACCACGGTTTGAGTCCTGGACCCAGCTTAAACTTACACCGGGCATGTATGTGTGAGTGGTCAAGATCCTGAGAGGAGAATGGAGGAGAAGAGATTACGGTATGGCCATCCTCCCTGGGGGGTGATTTCTCTCTGTCTCTGTCTTTCTGGTGAGCGCAGGCACCTTATAGCAGAAACCTCTCCCCCCACTCAAAAAAAAAAAAAAAAAGGCTTTTTATCTGACTATTTTAGGAGTCTACAAGATGGAGTTTAGAGCATAGCTTTTCTGAACACATCTCAGCTTTAAAATGGCTCCTTGTCTGAATATTTCAGAGTCCGACATAAAAAGTTTTGAGACAAGTGTGGAAATTCGAATATGTATTGGGAAATTGACATTAGGTATTTGTTTTTTAGTTTTGTTCAGTGTGATTGTGGTACTGTAGTTATGTACCAAGATTTTCTTTTTTTTTTTTTTTTTGGAGAGGTTTTTGCTATAGGGCGCTTGCGCTCGCCAGACAGACAGAGAGAGACAGAGAGATAGAAAGCAGGAAATCACCCCCCAGGGGGGATGGCCATGCCGCAATCCCTTCTCCTCCATTCTCCTCTCGGGATCTTGGGCACGCACGCACACGCGCCCGGCGTGAGTTTAAGCCGCCGGGTCCGGGACTCGAACCGCGGTCGACTACGTGGGAGTCCAGCGACATAGCCATTACGCTAACTGCTGGTCCCACCAAGATATTTTTTATGCCAAAGTATTTAGGGATGAAATGCCATGATAACTCTAATTTATTTTGAAATAGATTCAGAACACACACAAATAGTTGAAACAAATATGACAAACTCTTGATAGTTATTGAGTCTAGATGATGGGTATTCAAATATTCTTAGTAATTTTTCCAGATTTTTTTGTATGTTTGGAAATTTTCACTATTAAAAGTCTGTGTATGTGTGAGTGTAATGCTATGCCATATTTGAAAATAGCAGGAATTTAAATGTGAGATTGCTGGATTCTTGAACCCATACATTGGTGTATGTCACCAATTGAATGACTACTTCTATGTAATAGATATTTTGTTTATTTCATTTATTTCTGCTGTCATCCTTACTATTGCTTTCCTTCTACTAATTTTAAGTTTGTTGTGCGCTTGCCTTTCTATCTCTTTGAGGTGCATTGTTAGGTTATTTGAAACCTTTCTGCTTCTTAGATGAAGTCATTTATTGTTATAAACTCCCTTCTTAGTATGGTGTTTGCTGTATCCCATATGTTTCCCTGTGTTGTGTTTTCATTTTCACTTGTTTGTAGAAACCTTAAAAATTTAAAATTTCCTACTTAATTCTTTCATTGGCCCAGTGGTCCAGGAGTATGTTGTTTAATCACATATATCTATACAATTTCCAAATTCCCTCTTATTACTAGTTTCTATTTTGATCCATTCTGATCAGAAAAGTCACTCGATATGGATTCAAAATTTTTTGTTGAGTCTTGTCTTATGGACTTACAGATGGCCTATCCTGTAGAATGCTCCAATGTACTGATGAGGGTGTATTCTGCATCTGCTAATGAAATGGTTTTGTAAATGTCAATTAAATCCATTTGGTTTATAGTGCAATTTAACTCAGATTTTTATTTATTTATTTATCTATCTATTTACTCAGCTAGAGGGCACTGCATTTGCAGGAGACAGAGAGGAAAAATAAGAAAGCACCCCCCCACCCCCTCCCCCCACACACACCATGGAATAATGGTCACTCTGTAATTCCTTCTTCATTTCTCCTTTCTTTTGTGATTTTGGGCATACATGCACAAATGCCAGCATGTTTCTCAAACCACTGGGCCTGAGACTTGAACCATGTGGTTGGCCATATGGAATCCAGTTGACTGGACCATGCCATGAGGCCAGTCCAGTTCAGTTTTTTTTTTTTTTTCTTTCTTAAATGATTTTCTGTCAGGATGATCTCTCCAGTGCTGGGAATTATCTTCCCTTCAGATCTCATAATATTTGTTTTATGTATCTGGGTACATATGCAACTACCATCATTAAATCATTTTGCTAAATTGATTCCTGTGTCATCATATAATGACTTTGTCTCTTTAAAAGAAATAGCAGGAGATGTGCACTTACCACAGAGAGCTCACCTCCCTCAATGGGGCATGGTCACACTGTAATTCCTTCTCCATTTCTCCATCCTGTCACAATTTTTGGCACATAAGCCTGGCATGTTTTTCAAGCCAGTAGGGCCAGGATTCAAACCACAGTCGGCTTCTTTAACCATCAGGCTATGACTTTAGCCTCTTTTCTACAGATTTTTTACTTAAAAGTCTATTTTATCTGACGTAACAAATCCTGCTTGCTTTTGGTTTCCATTTCAATAAAATATCTTTTTCATTCCTTCACTTGCTGTTTACATGTATCTTTACTACTGAAGTCAGATTATTTTATGAAGCGTATAGTTGGCCTTTCTTTTTTTTTAAAAAAAAATCTATTCAGTCAGTTAGTATCTAATCTATTAACATTCAAGGTTGATTGATATGTGAAGATTTACTCCTGTCATTTCATATTTTCTAGTTTTCATTTATTCCTGCCTGTTTATTTTGGGGGCTTGATGAATTTTTCTAATGTTAAGGATTTTCTTTCTCACTTGTGTATATTCTCTACCAGTGAGTTTTATACTTTCATGTGTTTCCGTGATAATAGTTACCCTTTTACTTTCAGATATATCACTCTCTTAAGCATTTCTTGTATAGCTGGTCCAGTGGAAGGATCAGCAGATGTCATAACGGTTATGTTGCTGGTCTCCCATATGGTGGACCACGGTTTGAGTTCCAGACCTGAAGGCTTAAAACTCACTCTGGGCATGTGTGTGCCCCAAATCCTGAAAGGATAATGGAGGAAAAGGGTGTGGCATGGTCATCCTCCAGGGGGTGATTTCTCACTTTTTGTCTCTCTGTCTCTGCCTCTCTGCTGAGCACATGCACCTTATAGCAAAAATCTCTCTCTAAAATAAATAAATAAATAAAATTAAATTAAAAATGAAAGAAAAGTGGTTTAGTGGAAACAAATTCCTTCATTTTTTCTTGTTTTGGAAACACTTTACTTTTCCTACAGTTCTGAAGGATAGGTTTTCTGGGTAAAGTATTCTTCGCTGGCAATTTTTTGCTTCAAGCTCTTTGAATATATCACGCCATTCTCTTCCAGCTTGTAAAGTTTTTAACTGAGAAATCTACTGTCAGTCTAATGAAGACTCCCTTATATGTGACTTTATCCTTTTCTCTTACTGGTTTTAAAATTCTCTCATATTTGCTATTTGACAGTTTCACTATAATGTGCCTTGGAGAGGGTCTTTCTGGTTTGAATCTTTTTGGGGACCTTTGAGTTTCCCAAACCTGATTGTGCATATCTCTCTCAAGACTTGTAAAGTTTTCAGCTATTATTTCATGAAATAATTTTTGTATGTCTTTTCCTGTCTCTTCTTCTCTGGAACTCCCATAACATCATATTTGTTCACTTAATAATATTCCATAGGTCCTATAGGTGCTCTTTATTCTTTTGAATTTTCTTTTCTATTTTTCTGTCTGACTATATTATTTCAAATGACTTGTCCTCAAATTCAGAAATGTTTTCCTCTGCTTGAAAATGCCTATTGTTAAAACTCTTGGTTGGGGGACCAGCAGGTGGCATTGTGGTTAAGGCGCTGGACACTCCCATATGGCTGACCACAGTTCAAGTCCTGGACCTGGTGGTTTGCTTTCTCAGTTTCTCTCTCTCTCTCTCTCTCTCTCTCTCTCCTCTCTCTGTGTCTCTCCCTGGTCAAATTAAAATAAATAAATGAATGAATAAAATTAAATAAAAAAATAATTCTAAAAAAAGGAATATTGCATTAAAAAAAAAAAACCCACAAAACTCTTGGTTGTATATAATATTTCTTTCTTTGACTGCTTCTGCTCCAAGATTTCTTCTTGGCCATTTTTAATGATATCTGCCCCTTTGTGGACTGTCTCTTTCAAATCATGTGATGCTTTCTTTAATTCGTTGAATTGTCTATCTTTACTCTCTTGTATCTCATTGAGTTTCCTTATGATCAAAGTGTAGAATTCCCTTTTAGACATTTCACAGATTTCCTTCTCTATGGGGTCTGTTGCTGCAGTGTTATTATATTCCTTTAGGAGACTAAAAAAAAAAAAAGGCAAATATGCTAACTTCTTGTATCCCTATGTTGATATTTGCTCACATGGTGAAACAGTTATGGCTACCAATTTTATAGAATGACTTCCTGGGTAAAAAAACTTTCTCCAGTAGTTGTGTCCTGAGATGAAAGTTGTGTAGAATACGTTGGCTTTGGCTGTAGTTAGGCACAATGGTGCAGTCCATGTGTAGTATCTCAGCTGTAATTAGCATCAGTGATGCCTAGAAGTGACTCAGTAGCTGAAGCTGGCTGTTTGCATTGAACACAAAAGGACGGGGTTTTTTAAACAGCACAACTATGCCCAAGGTCACTCTCCCACCTGCTTCTTCAAGATTTAGAGAGACAGGCCATCTCTGAAACTGAGCTGTGGCCAAGGTTTCTCACTCTGCTGCTCCCACTAGACATGTAGTTTTGAGGGGAGATAAGGCTGCTCTAGCTCCTGGTACTAGTGGTTGGAGGAGGGGTTGCTTGCCCAGCTGCTCTTGCATGATGCAGGTAGATAAGGTGACAGATGGCTTTGTACAGCCACAGCCTGTGTGGATATAGTGCAACACAGCACAATTATATTATTTTCATTTTTAGTTTTGCTATAGAGCACGTGTTCTAGCTTAGAATATCCTTATAATTTTTGTTCCTGATGTATAATTTTTGACTCTCTGTAAGTCTAAGTCCAGATTCACACTTGCCTTCTCACCCCCACCCTTCCTCTCATTCCCCTGGGGGATGGGCATACCACAATCCCTTCTTTGTTCTATTGGAAATTTGGTCATGCACATACACGTGCCCAGCATGTTCCTCAAGCTGCTGGGTCCTAGACTCAGACTGCACAGTGGGCCATGTAGAATCCAGCTGCCTTAAGCACCATGCCATCTGCTGGCCCACACAATTACTAAATACACACAAAATCTCACCATTTCTTCCAGCAACTTTTTCATTCATGAGTTCATTTTATCTTGGGAGTCCAACAATTGCTTCATTAATATCTTATCCTTTGAAAAAAGGTCTATAGCCAAAGACACTGTAACATGGTCTATAGACATCTCAGGAACATCAAAAATAAGTTCAACTGCAAAAATATTACGATGTTTTATCATTTTGTTTCCCTTTGTTTGAGATTTTATTACCAATGCCAATCAGAAAACAGACAAGATTTATTAAAACAGTAAAAATGGAGAAGGCCCAGTTTTCAAAATCTTAGAACATCCTTTTAACTACTGTTCTTGATGTATAATTTTTGGCTCTCATTGTATGATCTATGTAAGTCCAGATGTACACCCACGTCCTCACCCCCCATCTTTCCTCTCACCAGCTGCCTCCTGTGACTTGGTTCTCATAGCCTTTTTCTTTCACAAAGGTTCCAGTTTGTAAGCCAATTTTGAAGGTAAGGTAGAGAAGATGGTAGGTGTGAATAGCCACCATTCATACATTAATTAGTCTAAAGTGAGTAATTTCCACTCATACTGGTTTCTCTCCATACAGCAAAGGCCATCATCAGAATTTCCCTTATCTACACTTGTGGAACAAGGTCGTTTCATTTCTTGACTTCACACTTCCTCACAGTTTGTTTGTTCTTTTCTTTTATTATTATTATTTTATACCCTTAATCACTATACATCACTTAGCTTGTAAAGAGAATTTATCCTAAATGAAATACACTTCAGACCAGTCCAGTTGAGAGTATATACACGTTATTATCAACAGGTAATAAAACATTTCTGTGTCCCACAAATGTCTTGTCTCTCTATTTTTCTCCCTAATTTCCTTCCCTACACTCTTCCCTTCTCCTACCCTCCTTTCACATTGTATCCAGTGTCCATAACTATTTTCAATGCTTTTTTGTCCTTTAATCTTTTAGTCTCTATCATATAGTTCAAACAGTTGATATACGTTAAGTGGAGACATAAAATGTCTCTCTTTCATAGCCTGACTTGCTTCACTCAGCAACAAATCTTCTGTATTTGTCCATTTCCTATCAAATGCCAGGGTCTTATTGTTTTTTTTTTTTATGGCTGAATAGTATTCCATAGAGTATATGTGCCACATTTTCTCACTCCATTCATCTGTTTGTAGATATTTGGGTTGATTCTATGTCTTAGCCATTGTGAATAATGCCACAATAAACATAGATGTGCAAGCACTTTTCTGACTGAACATTCTCTTGTCCTTTGGGTAGATATTCAGAAGTGGAATTGCTGCATCATATGGTAGATCTATTTGTTGGTCTTTGGGGAACCTCCATATTGTTTTCCATGTGCCTGGACCAATTTACATTCCTACCAACAGTGTAGAAAAGTTTCCTGTTGGGACCAGCAGTTAGCGTAATGGCTATGTCGCTGAACTCCCATGTAGTTGAACGCAATTCAAGTCCTGGACCCGGTGGCTTAAACTCACATTGGGCGTGTGTGCGTGCATACCCAAGATCCAGAGAGGAGAATGGAAAGAAGATTGTGGCGTGGCCACCCCCCCCCCCTCCGGGGGGGGATGATTTTTCGCTTTCTGTCTCTTTTTCTCTCTCTGTCTTTCTGGCAAGCACACGCACCCTATAACAAAAACCTCTCCAAAAAAAAAAAAAAATGAGAGAGAGAGAGTTTCCCTTTTACCACAACCATGTCAACACTTACCATTTTTTGTATTTTTAATCTTTGCCATTCTGACTAGGGTTAGGTGATATCTCACTGTGGTTTTAATCTACATCTCCCTTATGATGAGGGATGTTGAGCATTTCCTCAAATGCTTTTTGGCTGTTTGTATGTCTTCCTTAGAGAGTTTTTTGTTCAGTTCAATTTCCCATTTTTTATTGGGTTAATCATTTTTTGGGGGAGTAAGCTACTTGAGTTCCCTGTGTTCTCAGTCCCTTCTGAGGCATAGTTTACAAAAATTTCTCCCATTCCATCCCTCAGATTGAATCTTATTTGCAAAGCAGATGTATATCACATAGGGGTTCCTGAAACTGACTTTTCTATGTATATGTGAAATATAGACTCTGACACTCTGGTTGAACATCTGAACATTGTTGAGTAGAATTTGAAAACCACTGGTGAGAAATAAATCATCATCTCTCCAGAGCAGGTCATATGAAGAACAAGCTATAAACTATAGGTGTAAGGAAGGCCATGTGGGCACCACAGAAAGGACGGCCACTGAGTGCTTATGAACCCGGCTAAGCAAACAACCATTGTGTCTCAACTTGTTTACTTTAAAAGAAATGGTGGTTGAGGGGCTAGACTCCCATATGGCCGACTGTGTTCAAGTCCTTGACCTGGTAGCTTGCTTTCTCTCTCTCTCTCTGTCTAGTGAGTGCATGTGCCCTATTGCAAATGAATAATAATAACAATAATAATAATAATAATATTAAAAAATAAAAGGAATGTTATTTTTAACCTTGAAGGACTACTGAGGAAATAAAATAAGATGTAAATAAAACTTAGAGGGTTAGCTGGTGGCATGGTGTTTAAGGTGCTAGACTCCCACATGGCTAGCCGCAGTTGAGTTTCAGACCTAGCAGCTAGCTTCCTCACTTGACCTCTTTCTTTCTCTGGTGAGCATTTGTGCCTTATAGTAAATTAAAAAATACTAATAATAAATTAAAAAACAAAACACCTAGAGGCCCTTCTTATCAAGCTGTGGTGCATTAGGATACCCGAAGACAAAGAGAAACACAGAGGATAGATCCTTAGCTTATTTAGGATTGGTCAAAGGGAGCTACCCTTGGGGCAAGGCCTTACGGGTTGAAAATGAGCATTTATTAACTTAATGCTGGTAGTCTGTTTCTTCCCATGCCTTTTTCTTTGGGAAAGGGAGATGGAAGAGGAGGAGTAAACAAAAGCTCAACTTCTCAAGCCTCTTTTATTGCTACCCAGGTGGGTGCTAGGATAGAGCCCAGGGTTTAAATATCGGGCCATCATGATGAAGGCTTTTCTCAGAGGCTAATGATAGGGCAACAGATCTGTTGCACCCGTGAGTTGGATGTTTCCTTTAGCCACAGTTTCTTTCATGATACAACAGTCATTAAGATTTGGTCAACAATTTCACGTTACCCAGGTCACTTTTAGCCAGCCCCTCACCTTTTGCCCCTTTCCACATTAGCTCTGTTGGAAGCTGAGGACGCCCTGAGTGATTAGAGATGTCAGAAGGAAATGGTGGAGTGTGCCCAACTGTCTGATCCCAGTTGAGTTCCTCGGCACCTGAGCTGTGCAGAGAGCTCTGGGCCTGCACTCTCTTTCCCCACCCTGGTTTTTCTCATGCACTGAAGAAAAGTCACCTAATTCCTCTTACCAATCTGAACCCATGGCCCCTCCATCTCCCCTCCCCTCCCACCACCACCAGCCACTGCTCACTATGTAAACCCAAGGAGCCCAAAACCCAGATTTCCAAAGTGTTTCTACCAACTTTCACCATGGTCTGTACTTCCCAGAGCAGCTCCTTCTATGCCCGTCTCTCACTGCCTCTCCTCTTGCCTACCGTGGGATCTTGTCCCATCTCAGCAGCTGCTTCCATGGCCCCCTCCTGTTCTCTTGTAGGCACAAGCTCTGAGTTGAGCTTCCCATATCCATTCTTTGCCTCTCTGAGTGACAAATGTCAGAAATATTTCTCCTTTCCTCTATGTGAGAGGTGGGCCAATGGAACATGCAGATAAACTTGGGAGTTTCAAGTGCTATCGCCCCTGGGAGAGGGGCCTGAGAGAATAATAATGATGATAAATAAAAGAAAATAACTCTTTAAAAAAAAAAAAAGAGCTAGCAGTGGTGCGATGGCTAAGGCGCTGGACTCCCACATGACCAACCAGTTTAGTCCTGGTCTTGGCTGCTTACTTTCTCACTTTCCCACTTTCTCTTTCTCTTTCTGTCTCTCTCTAGTGAGTAACCTATAGCAAATTTTAAAAATAATGATAATAAATAAAATTAAATAAATAATTCTTTTAAAAAATTTCAAAAAACAGAACACTTTCACCTGCATTCTTAGTTTATACCTTTAGCTCTTCAAAACATGTTTAAATTCTTTTTTTTTTTGGAGAGGTTTTTTTCGCTATAGGGCGCGTGCGCTCGCCGGACAGACAGAGAGAGAGATAGAGACAGAAAGCAAGAAATCACCCCCCGGGGGGATGGTCACGCCGCAATCCCTTCTCCTCCATTCTCCTCTCGGGATCTTGGGCACGCACGCACACGCGCCCGGCGTGAGTTTTAAGCCACTGGGTCTGGGACGCGAACCGCGGTCGACTACGTGGGAATCCAGCGACATAGCCATTACGCTAACTGCTGGTTCCCAAAACATGTTTAAATTCTAGTCAGATTCATAAAGCATTTATAATAATTTCAAAATGAAAAATAATTTTATGAGTTTAGACCTATGCCTTATGTAATAACCAATGTTTTCAGGAAAGTAGGATTTGAGAGTGTCTTCTGTCCCAGTATATGGCTGTGATTGATAATGAAGCTTAGTTTACTTTGAAAATTATTAACAAAATGGTTGGTTTGTCCCTGTAGAGAAAAGGAGTTAACATATCTTTTCTTTTCTTGCCTCCTTTCCTTTATTCTGTCAAGATCCTGGGCAAGTCAGGGCTGAGATTTGAACCATGGTCAGCTCTGTGGGATCTGAGTCCCTCCACACAGCACGTAACCACTGTGCTACAGGACCAACTCAAGAGCTAACAAACATATTAGATCTGACTGCTGTCTTTGAAACATCTGCTTATGTTGTTGGCTCTGGCTGGCATCTGGAACTTGAATTTTAGGAGGGTTCTCACTATTTCCAGAACTGGGAAGAATGACTTGCGATGTCTAAACTGTCTATTAACCGTATGGGCTTTCATTCTGGAAATCTGGAATTTTAATCTGTACCAGGCTGAGGGTGCCCACATGATTAGCCCTGCGATGATTAATTTTAGGTGTCAACTTGACTGGGTTAAGGGATACCCAGATGGCTGTAAAGTTATATTTCTAGATATACCTATGATAGCATGTTTGGAAGAGCCTGGCATTTGAATCATGGACTAAGGAAGACTTGTGCTCACCCAGTGCGGGTCAACACCATCCAGTTGATTGAGGACTTGGAGATAAGAAAAATGAAAGGTGAACACACTCTCTCTATTCTGCAGCAGGGACACCCTCTTCTTGTCCTGGGACATCAGAACTTCAGGTTTGGTTCTCTGGTCTTTGGACTCCAGGATTTGTACCAGTGGTCCCCCAGGTTCTCAGACCTTTGACCTCAGACTCAACTACACTGACTGCCTCCCTCATTGTCGGGCTTTTGGACTTGACTGAGCCACGCTGCTGGCTTTCCTGGCTCACCCGCTTGCAGACGGGAGAGAGTGGGACATCTCATCTCCGTGATGAAGTGAGTGAATGTCCATGGTAAATCCCCTTTCATCTCGCTCCTTTTTTTTTGTTTCTCTGGAGAAACCTTACTACACAAAACTCCAGTAACAACCCCTGGTGCAGAGCAGGCCCTGTAGCACAGTGGTTAAGCATTGTGCATGGAGAGCTGGGTTTTACACGGCTGACTGCAGTTTGAGTCCTGGCTTGAGAGACATGCCGGGTTCATGTGCTTGTGTGCCCAGGAACCTGATGGGATGACGAGATGGACAAGGGGGATGGTGGCCTGACCGCACCCCACAAGACTCTGGTTTCTCTCTCCCTTTCTCTCTCTGGCAAGCACAGGAAACCTTTGGCCATAGGAAAAAAAAACACCCTAGTGCTGAGTCTTTCATGTGTTTTCCTGGTAGATGGCATTGCCCACGTGTTATCACAACATGTTGCTGGAGGAGTTAAGTGGGTCCTATGTGATTCCAGTCAGGGAGGGCCCTCAGAGGGTCCTTGGAGGCTTGCACTTGGCTTTCCCTGGACTTTGTCCCATTTATTTATTTATTTTAAGTTTTTGCTGTAGGGCACCTGTGCTCGTTGGAGAGACAGAGAGAGACAGAAAGAAGGAAAGTGAGAGATCACCCACAGGAGGATGGCCATGCTGCGATCCCTTCTCCATTTTCCTCTCTGGATTTTGGACATGCATGCGCACATGCCAGGTGTGAGTTTCAAGCCTCTGGATCTGGGACTTGAACCATGTGGGATTCAGTGCCTTAACCCCCATGCCTCCTGCTGCTTCAAGTCCCACATGCCTTTTGCCTTTGCTGATTTTGCATCACACCCTTCATTACGGTAAATCAGAACAGCGAGTACAATTATGGGGTGAGTCCCGGGAGCCTCCAAGGGACTCATTTACCCTGAGGTGTCCTGGGGGTCCTGGACACAGTCCCTTGTTACACACTGGAATCTGGAGTTATATAAAATCAGCAATGACCAGCTTGTCTCAGCAGTTATGAACATATTTCATCAAAATGATTTCCAGTAGTAATACCTAAGAAGGTCAGTTAAGAAAAAAAACCTTTGTTGTTGTTGTTTTGTTTTGTTTTGTTCTAGAGAGCATGTGCTCACTGGAGAGAGAGAGGGAGAGTGAGAAAGCACCCCCTTGGGGGATGGCCACACCGCCATCTCTTCTCCATTGTCTTCTCAGGATTTTGGGCATACGCACATATACCTAGTGTGTTTATCAAGTCACAGGGTTTGGGATTCAAAGGGTGCAGATGGCCATGTGAGATCCAGCTGCCTTTACCACCATGCCACCAGCTGGTCCAAGGAAAACTCTTTAAAAATAAATTTACCAGAAGGCATGAGAAGGAGAGGGCAAAAGCAGCCCCCAGTGGGTTGTGCTCATGCCACAATCTCTTCTCCCCACCTCCCCTCCTTTTGAGATTTTGAGCATGCATGTACACATGGCAGGCATGTTTTTCAAGCTGCTGGTCCAGGGTTCGAACTGCAGAATTGGCCATGTGCAGTCTGGCTTTCTTAACCACCAGCAGGTCATGGGCCAGCCCAAGAAAGGAAAGTATTTTTTAAAATTTTTTGAGAGATTTTTGCTATAGGGCACTTGTACTCATTGGAGAGACAAAGAGAGACAGAAAGCAAGAAATCGCCCCCTTGGGGAGATGGTCATGCTGTAATCCCTTCTCCTCCGTTCTCCTCTCAGGATTTTGGGCATGCAGGCACACACGCCTGGTGGGAGTTTTAAGCCATTGGGTCCAGGGCTTGAGCCATGGTCAACCAACCTGCTAGTCCCAGAAAGGAAAGCTCTCTAAGTTAAGGCTTAAAATGGTGAAAACTGGAACTTATCTATGAACAGTCTAGCAGTTAGACATGTTCCAGGGCTGGCCCTGTGGCACAGCAGGTAAACACTGTGTGCAGTGAGCGGGATCTCACATGGCCAGCCTGAGGGCTAAGGGAGTCAGATCCCACATGGCTGACCCGATGGTTTGAGTCCTGGCCCTGGCAGTTGAAAAACATGCCAGGCATGTGTGCATGAATTCCCCAAATCCCGACAGGATGGAAGAATGGAGAAGGGATAGCAGCATGACCACGCCACCTCAGGGGGTGTTTTCTCCCTTCCCTTCGCTGTTTCTCTGTCTCTGGCCAGCAACACGCCCTCCGGTACTTAAAAAAAAAAATAGATAAGATTCCTTTTTTTGAAAAGAGATTTTTGCTATAGGGTGCATGTGCTACCTAGAGAGACAGAGAGACAGAAAGCAAGAAATCAACCCCCTGGGGGGATGACTACACCGCAATCCCTTCTCCTCCATTCTCCTATCAGGATTTTGGGCATATACACACACACGCCTGGTGTGAGATTCAATTTGTGGGTCTGGGACTCGAACCACAGTTGGCAACGTGGGAGTCCAGCGACGTAAACGTTACTCCAACTGCTGGTCCCTTATGTTGATTTTTACATTTGAAAATCATAGCTTAAAAATAATGCTTCATTAGTCTTGTGTAACCTTGGGTGGCAAAAGCCAGACCCAGTGTCGGATCCACCTGGGATTACTAGGAGTCACTGTCCTGCTCCTTACTGATGAGGGGCGACATGAACCTGGGCTTCTTTGGTGAAAAAGAAGGCTGATTTTAGGAGGTCCCCGATCGCTTGCCCTCCTGTTCAACATGGGCACTTGATCACCATCACAGAGCATATCTGTCCGTGCCTGGGTTAGACAACCATGACCAATCCCCGGGCTCTTCACGTGACCTCATGTCACCAGCCCTTCAGACATAAACATGGCATGTGACCATCTCCTTCTGCTCAAGAAGAAAGGCAGGCAGTGATGTCAGATCGCAGTAATTTATGTTCCTCAGGAAAGACACAATAGGCTAGACAACGTGAGAAAGAGAAATACACTCGGTGGAAATGCAGACTTAGAACTGGCGTGGAGGCACAGCCCCATCACGTGCCCATTTGGGAGCCGGAGGTTCCAGGCTGGAAGCTGCAGAACAACAGGTGTATCAGACGTACTTGCTCCGAGGGACGTGTGATGTCTGGGATCGGTTCAGGACCCCTGTGAGGCTGAAGGAGAAGGAGGAAGAACAGAACAGAAACACAACTTAAGCTCAGGGCTGTGCCACTGTTCCCCCTAGAGTCCTGGGAGACAAGACACTACCCAGGAAGGCTGAGTGCTGGTCTGATGAGCCACAGAAGAGTGTTTCTGAGGTTCCCTTCAGCAACAAGACCAAGAAATGCTCACTGCTTACCCCCACCCCTAGCCGAAAATGGGACACGTTGGAGGTGATGTGAACTGACTTGAAAAAAATAAATAGCCCTGGGGAGTTTCTCCTCGTTATCGGGGCACTTCCTACAACATAGTGAATATAGCATACTCGTAAATGCCCCCAAATCATGACACCATGAAATGAACTACATCCCCAGAGAGAAGGGAGCAGAAACATCACCTGATGGCTGCCGTTGTTGTCATTGTCGTCCTGAAATGGGGCAGGGGGAGACGTATTTAGTCACTGGGAGAATGAAGAGCAACCACATCTTGGGAAATTGTACAAACACTGCACCCCTGGGAACTAAAGCAGGGGCCTGTATGTAGACTTAACAGAACACCCCACAGAATGGGTAACTACCCTGGCTTACAGGAACACCCCGCAGGACAGGTAACTAGAGTCAGGACTCTCACTGTGCCAGGAGTGAGATTCTCCCTCTACGGCTTGCTTTGCCTTATTAGGATATATTTTTAGTGGCCTCTTTTGCTCTGTTGTTTTACTTTTTCTGCCTCAACTTTATCACAGTAGAATAGAAGACAAGACAGTGGGAAGGTGATAGCAATGCTTTTCAGAAGTTTTCTTACCTTGCTGGTTTCTAAGATGGAGAACGAAGCTTGCTACAAGGGATGTGAGCCCCAGCACGAAGCCCCCGACTCCAGTCAGCATCTTGGTCCGAGCAGAACCAGACTGTGCCTCTGTGGAGACAGCCCCGGGTCAGCCTCACCTCTGCCTGCTGGGCCCCTGGCCCTGCCTGACATCCTGGAACCTGACCGGGTCAAAGGGAGACCACGAGGCCGAACCTGGGCCCAGTGTGGGGAGGTCGATGTGGAAAACACCCGAGTTCTGGTCTCAGTTCTGGTGACTTCCACAGGAGCTGCCACCCAGGTCGGCCCACGAAATCCACGCTCATGGCTGAAGGGAGAGGCCTGTTCCCATGTCTGAGGGCCAGTCGGGAAGGTGATCATCTTTCTCAGACTTTCTGACAGGGAGAGATTCTTTAGGACTTTCTCAGGTCAAGGACAAAAACCCACACTGTGATCACCTGGCCTCCACTGCTCCCAGCCCAGACCACAGTCAGGGGCTTGATTAAGAAAAATATGGAGGAGGTAGAGGAGGTGGTGGTGGTGGTGGAGAGGCAGCCTGTAGCACAGTGGTTAAGTGCAGTGCATTAGGAGCTGGATGCCACAGGACCTAGTGCAGTTCAAATCCTGGCCCAGGTGACTTGAAAAGCATACTAGGTGCATGTGCTTGTGTGGCCCAAACACGGAAGGGACGGAGAAGAGGAGGAAAGAGGATCACAGCATGACCGTGCCCCACTGGGGGGTGCTTCATCTCTTTCTCTCTGTCTTTGGCCTGTGCCCTCTAGCTAGAAATGAAAGAACGAAGAGAGAAAACATGGGGTGACGTAACCCCAATGTATAGGGCACAAGACAAAATGAGTGGGCCTCAGAGCCTGGAGTCCAGAGGGTGACTGGGGAGTAACTCACTCCACTCCACGGTGACAGGACTGTCCAGGCTGGAGTGCTCCACGTGGCAGGTGTAGACGTCTCCCTGCTGGGGGATCATTTCCAGCATCACCAGGATCTGGTAGGTCCAGTCTCCATTACGGATCAGGCTGGTGGACACAACCCCAGCTGTTTCCTCCTTTCCATTCAGGAACCACCGGACTCGAATGTCACCGGGGTAGAAATCTGTCACGTGGCAGACGAGCAGGTTGTGGTGCTGCAGGGGCCTCTTCTTGGAGGGGGAGACGTTCACTCTAGGTTGGACTAAGTGGACGAAAGAACTGTGCTATGGCAATGGAGACAACTAAAGCTGGGTTGTATTTTCCTAAGGAAATTGATTTCTAGATGTTTTGAATAAATATATCATCTGTTAACCTATTTTGAGAGAGAAGTGGGAAATAGTATAGGAAGATAGAATAAAACATTCAAATCTAATAAGAACGGCTTTGTTATATATAATATACGTCCCCCAGATATTATCTTAGAATCAGAACATCTTCAGTGAGTAACATTCCTTTGATTTTTCAGTCTGATATCCTTATTTAATAAAGAGAAGAAGAAATGAAATAGGTTATTTTTTTTAATTGCCAGAGGACATATGGCTTTCCAGAGAGAGAGAGAGAGAGAGAGAGAGAGCAAGGAACACTCCCCCAATGGGCTGTGGTCATGGCACAATCCTCTCTTCTCCATTTCTCCATCCTTTTGGGGCTTGGGGGCACGCACACACAAGCCTGGCCTGTTTTTCAAGCTGTCAGGCCAGGGCGTGGTCGGCCATGTGGGATCCGGCTCCCTTCACCTTTGCGCTGGCTGTTTTAATTTATTCCTCTCTTATCTGTCTCCTGCTCTCTCCTACTTGCCCCACCCCCATCCAGTGTCCTTAGCCCTTTTCTGTTTGGTTAGTTGGAGTCAGAACCGTTCCCATGCTGATCTGGCCTCCCAGGCACGGTGAGTCTCCTCTGGGTTCAGGGCGCCCCATCTGTGACACTCTGGGGCTTCCATCCTCTCCAGCCCCCAATCCACCCCTTCCAGGGTCTCCTCTCCTCCTTCTGCCCCCTCACCTCTGCGCTTCAGGGTGAAACCCTCATCTAGCTTGTAGTTGTGTCTGCACACTGTGTCTACCGCGCTCTGTCTCAGCTCCAGGAACCCCTTCCATCGGTTCCACTTCTGGGCTGTTATCTCCCCCAGCTGAGTCTCAGCTGTGAACGACCCCACAGTGCTGTCGAACTGGACATACACCTCTCTGTTGTAAACATATCTCTCCAAGAAGCGATGTGTCCCATTGAACTCGAAGCAGTCGCTCCTCCTCTGGTAGACGTACATCTCTGTGGACAGTGAGTGGACAGTGGTGGGCACCCACCCCTCCAGGGTGCTGACAACCCACACTCACCAGCTCCCCTGTACAGGCCTGTCCTGGGCCGAGTACAGTGGCCACACCAGGGCTGCACATTTTCTCTTTTGGCCCTTCTCTCCTGGGTCTCCATTTTCCTTCCAGCAGAGTGTCTAGTTATCGATCAGAGGTGCTGATCCTCCTCTGTCCAGGGAGGGCAGACCCGGGATTCACCCTGGGAGCCCAGGGCAAGGCTAATATAAAAACGACGTTCATCCCATCCTAAATGTTTTCTCTGTCTTGCCACTTCACCCCAAGACTGTTGCTGTCAGTGAGTCAGCAAACCAATAAAATATTGTTGGTTCAGTTGAAGTATTTTGTTAATCGCTTCCATACATAAATTCCACTTTTCCACAATTAAAAAAAATATTATTATTTTAAAATCTGACCAGAGAGAGACAGAGAGAGAAAGGAAAAGTGAGAAAGCAAGCTGCCATGTCCGGGACTTGAACTGCAGTGGACCATGTGGAAGTCCAGAGTCTTAACTACCATGCTACCAGCACCCTTTTCCATGATTTTTTGCAGTATGAAATCCTCTCATATTGTAAGTTTCTCTAAGGACCTAAGATGTATCACAAATGGACTGTGAGCAGGCAGTGCCTGGCAGCTGCAGGAGGAGGGGAGCTTGGTGGCAGGACAGCCAGCCTGTGGCTCTCCGGGAGCAGAGAGGGGTAGGCAGAGGAACCTTCTCTGGGCTTCAGGCTCCTGCTCCTCCCCGCTCTACTCTCCCACACCTAATTCTATTCTGGTTCTGCTAATAGGTTTCTCGTATCTGTTTTTCTTTTCTTTTAGAGGTTTTAGCCATAGGGTGCATGTGCTCGCCAGAGAGAGGCAGAGACAGTGAGAGAGAAAGTGAGAAATCACCCCCGAGGGCAGATTGCCACATTGCAATTCCTCTCCTCCATTCCTCTCCTGGGATCTCAGGCATGCACGCATGCACATGTGCCCGGCATGGTTTTCAAGCCACCAGGTCTGGGACTTGAACTGTGGTTAGCCATGTGGGAGTCCAGCGATATAACCACAATGCCATCTGCTGGCCCCATCCTACCTGTTTTTCAGTCAAGACACATTTCTGGTGGTCCTCAATATGAGTTTTCTTTTTTAAAGCAATTGGTTTTTTCCTCGGGTCCGATCTTATTTGCAAAGCAGATGTATTTCATACATGGGTTCTTGAAACTGGCTGTTTATGTGTATGTGAAACATAGACTCTGACACTCTGGATAAACATCTGAACATTGAGGAGTAGAATTTGAAAACCACTGGTGAGGGACCAGAAGATGGCACAATGATTCTGTCACTGGACTCCCACATGGCTGATGGCAATTCGAGTCCTGGACGTGGCGGCCTGAAACTCACGCTGGGCGTGTGTGCATGCATGCCCAAAATCCCAAGAGTAGAATGGAGGAGAAGGGATTAAAGGGATTGTAGTTGGGCCATCCTCCGGGGGGTGATTTCTCACTTTGTCTCTCCGTCTCTCCAGTGAGTGCACACAGCCTATAGCAAAAATCTCTCTCTAAAAAGAGTTTTTATTAACTTAATGCTGGTAGTCTATTTCTTCCCACCTCTTTTCCCTTAGAAATGGGAGCTGGAAGAAGAGGAGTAAACAAAAGTTTAATTTCTCAAGTCTCTTTTCTAGCTACCCAGGTGGGTGCTAGGATAGAGCCCAGGGTTTAAATATCAGGCCATCACGAACAATGGCTTTTCTCAGAGGCTAATGATAGGGCAACAGATCTGTTGTACCCACGAGTTGGATGTTTTCTTTAGTCACAGTTTCCCTCATGATCCAACAATCACCAGTGTTTGGTCAACAATTCACGTCACCCAGGTCCCCTGAAGGCAGGCCCTCCCCTTTTGCGCCTTTCCACATTAGCTCTGTTGGAAGCTGAGGACGCCTTGAGGGACTGGAGTGTCAGAAGGAAACGGTGGAGTGTGCCCACCCTCTGATCCCAGTTGAGCTCCTTGGCACCTGAGCTGTGCAGAGAGCTCTGGGCCTGCACTCTCTCTCCCCACCCTGGTTTTTCTCACACGCTGAAGAAAAGTCATCTCATTCCTCTTACCAATCTGAGCCCATGGCCCCTCCACCTCCTCTTCCCTCCCACCACCAGGACCACTGCTCACTGTGTAAGGCCAAGGAGCCCCCAGCCCAGATTTCCAGTGTGTTCCTACGACTTCTGCTATGGCCCGTGCTCCCCAGAGCAGCTCCTTCCATGCCCGTCTCTCACTGCCTCTCCTTTCGCCTCCCTTGGGACCTTGTCCCATCTTAGTAGTTGCTTCCACGGCCGCCTCCTGTTCTCAGACTCAGTCTTCTCTCACTTGTAGGCACAAGCTCCGAGCTGAGCTTCCCGTATCCATTCTTTGCCTCTCTGTGACAAATGTTAGAAACATTTCTCCTTTCCTCTATGTGAGAGGTGGGCCAATGGAATGTGCAGATAAACTTGGGAGTTTCAAGTGCTATCGCCCTGGAAATGGGGGGGGGGGGTGGGGTAGGGAGGAGAGATGCGGGTGAAGGTGGGGGGGAGGGGCCTGAGACAACCAGGTCCTCAGGAAGAAGTAGGGCTGGGTTTTGGGAAGGAGATGAGGAAATTGTGGAACTTAACATCAACTTCTTCACCATCCTGTCTTTGAGGTTGGTGGTTAAACGGAACTAGAAGAGACCATTTCCTGTTTCTCACTTCCTCCGTGGTCTCTCCTCGTACGATCTGATCAGGATCTGGGAGTAGGGACAATTAGCTGCAATATGGATCCTGCTGGCCTGTAACCCCAGCTTGTCTTCATCACCCTCCTCTGCCTCTCTGGCCACTGCTGTTTTATAGAATGGAGAGGAGGTTCCTCTAGCTGGAGCACTGATTTTATAAGATTGGTTATTAAAAACTTTACTTATTTGCCTCAGAGAAAGAACAAGAAAGAGAAGCAACCCCATTAGGGTCTTCATGCCGTGATCCCCTCAGCCTCAGCCAGCCTGGTTCATGTACAGGGAGACTCCAGGATACGAACCAAGCCTTCCATGTGGGTTCAGTATCACAGAGCACTGTGTCACTGCTGAGCTACTGCTTGGCTCGTGGAGCACTGACTTTACCAAGTGAATTTAGGATCTTGGTTATCTCCAGTCTAACCATAAATTCCTGTTTCAGATCTTTGATGCTGAAATGCAATTTGATGGTCCTCTCTGAGAATCTAATATCCTTCCAAACCGCCGGGTACTGTTATTCCCAAACATACCACACATGGATCTTCTCCTCCTGTTGGGAATAGAAGTTCCTGGATGATGCTGTATCCAAAGGCCTTTCTTAGGGAGTAGACCAATATGGAGAGCTCCAGAGGGCCATTCCCATGAGCTGGACCTTCCAAGAGCACAGCTTTGTACTTACCTGGGGTGTCTCTTCCCTGAGCCAAAGCAGAGCTCAGCATCACCAGGGATACCATCAGAGCTGCCATCCAGGTGGTTCCAATGACCTGTAGGACCATTGTCCCAGAACCTGGGAAAAGACAAGAAGGCAGAGAGAATTGTACTCAGAGCAGCTCTCAGTCAATAGAACCACTCCTAACATATCAGAGAATATGAGCCAGGACTGTCTTCTACATCCCCTGGGTGTGGCCAGTCCCTGAAAAAAGAACCAGTAGCAGGAATGCTCACTTACGAGATAAAAGTTGGGTGTAAAGCATATGACACTTCAAGGTGTACGAGTCACAAGACACTATGAGGAATGGGATCCTCATTCTGAATTGCTGGATGAGTCAGGAGACTTGGGTATTTTTCATGTTTTCCTTGCTCTAGAACAGGTTACAAGGAATCTCTTGCCCTCTCCAAGGTGATCACCATCCTCCTTGCATGGACGTGGCCTGGAGCAGAGCGAGTCCTAATGAAAGCTTTAAAGGTCTCGGCAGGGTGTGTGTGTGTGTGTGTGGGGGGGGGGGGGGTTACATTCCCCACAGTAGAACTCTGAGTTATTTCTGAGCTGTGCAAGTAGTCATGCAAAATGTCACTCCTCCCTGAGGTCCTGTTAGACCCTCAAGGTATAAATGATGCTGAATAAGGGCCCCTGGGATTTAATACCAGATATGCCATGGAAGTGGACAACCTAGGCAAACTCCTTGCTCTTTCTGAGCCATAGTTTTTTCACTTGAAGTAGGGATGGTAGCACTTCTCAGCAACTCTGTGAGGACGAAATGAGAGTGCACATATAGGAACCTTCTAAACGCAAAGACCTGAGAGTTTTTGAGTAGGCCGATAAAGTTATCAAGGACCATCCTTTTTATACAATTCAATATTCTTTGGGGAGAGGTAATTTTCAAACTCAAAATAATCCTCAACAAACAAACTCGCAGATAGTTCTTGAAATGAGGTACATATGTGCCTGCCTGAACATAATCTAGGAGGGAAAAATAATAAAACAAATGTAACTTCCAACCAATTTATTAAGTACTTGAATAAAATACTGATAACTTGAATAAAAGCAAACAAAATGATTTAACTTAAGTTTTCTGTTAGAAACAAGGAAGTGATATAGGAAAGCAGTCAGAGTACAGGTTTAGAGTATCATTTCCTGTCTGTGAAGCCCCTTTTTTTGCTACTTCCTGGCTTTCTAACCATGGACAGTTATTTGACGTGTTGTATCTTATTTCCTCTCCTGTAGCATTAAAGTTATTGTGCTGTGTGTGTCATACATTTATTAGGAACACTAACTGAGATAATATCTAGCATTTGTAAATCTCTGAAAGCAGAGCCTTGCTCATAAACTATCAAGACATGGTAGTTATTGTAATGCAAGGCTAGCTCAGAACATGAAAAAACCCTCTTTGCCCAAAACAATATACTAGCTAATCCAATAATATAAATTCTATAATTTTTAAAAAAGGGATTTTTTGCTATAGGGCATGTGTGCTCACTGGAGAGACAGAGAGAGACAGACAGAAAGTGAGAAATCACCCACCAGGAGTGATGACCATGCCCCAATCCCTTCTCCTCTGTGGGAGGCTGCGCACCAGCGAGGTTTCTCAGAGAGCAAACAATTACCATGATTGGCTCCCCTTCAAAAACCTCACCTTCAAAACCTTGCTCTGATTGGCCACTAGAATCCCTCACATTTGCATATCCGGCACCTCATGATTGGTCCAAAAGCAACCAATCATAACCCACCTTTTACAACCAATCATAACCCACCTTTTACAACCAATCATAACCCACCTTTTACAACCAATCACGGCCCAGCAACATGTATATAACCATGATGCCTGGTCCACAATCGCCAGACGACCCTGAAGAGCTGACACTGCGTCGTCTCCAGACGACCCAGAAGACCCTGAAGAGTTATAATACCGCATTGTCTCCAGAAGACCCTGAAGAGTTGTAACACTGTGTCGTCTCCATGCTGTACCATGCTGCCCACAATAAACAGACGACCCTGAAGACACTGTGTCATCTCCGTGTTGTAACACTGCACCGCCGCTTGTCCCAGCTCTCACTCCTTCCCTCAGGAAACCTGTTCGACTGTCCCCCCGGGTCGGGACACTCCTCCATTCTCCTCTTGGGATTTTGGGCACACATGCACACATGCCCAGTGTGAGTTTTAAGCTGCCAGGTCTGGGACTCACTGTGGTCGATTATGTGAGAGTCCAGCAACATAACCATTATACCATCTACTGTTCCAATTCTATACATTTAACAATAAATACCAATGAAATATTTACACCTCTTAGTAATAAAATAGAATAAGAAAGATTTACCATTGTACTTAATATGAAATGATTAGAGAAATTGTGCTTGTTTGTTTTTAATTGCTAGAGGGCATCTATGCTCACCAGAGAGAAACAGAGAGAGACAGAGAAAGAGAGAAAAAGAGAGAGAGAAAGCATTCCCCAATGAGGCATGGTCATGATGAAATCCCTTCTCCATTTCTCCATCTTGCCAAAATTTTGGGCAGGCACATATGTGCCCAATGTATTTTGCAAACTGCTGGGGATGGGATTTGAATTGAAGTTGTCCATAAGGGATCAGACTCTCTTAACCACTATGCAATGGGGCTAGCCCTAGAGAAATTGTTCTTAAACAAGATGTAAATTGTATCACCACATTCTTGCACAAAGTAGAAATTTAAAAAGTGAATAATTAGAACTTAAATAATTGGAGATTATTTCTTTGGTGCCTATGTCTGGAAGTATCAAAGATGTCCTCCCAAATTTTTAAAGGTATGGGGACCAGCAGTTGGTGTAATGGCTATGTTGCTGGACTCCCATATAGTCGACCACAGCTTGAGTCCTGGACCTGGTGGCTTAAACTCACGCCGGATGCGTGTGCGTGCATGTCCAAGATCCTGAGAAGAAAATGGAGAAAGGATTGTGGAGTGACCATCACTCCTGGGGGATGATCTCTCACTTTCTGTCTCTCTCTGTCTTTCTGGCGAAGCGCACACACCCTATAGCAAAAATCTCTCCAAAAAATGTCAAAGGTATGAAAAAATAAATATAGTATCATTGGTAACAATCAAGTTAGAATGCCCATATGATACAATTAACATGAAATTATTGAGTACAAAAGGAACTACAAATAAAAAATACTTGAGTCAACTTCCACAATGTATTTTCTTTAAGAGAGATGTTTGCTATAGAGTGAGTGTGTTCACCAGAGAGACAGAGACAGAGAGACAGAAAATAAGAAATCACTCCCCAAGCGGGATGGTCACTCCACAATCCCTTCTCCTTCATTCTCCTCTCAGGATTTTGGGCATACATGCACACGGGCCTAGCGTGAGCTTTAAGTCACCAGGTCTGGGACTCAAACTGCAGTCAACTACATGGGAGTCCAGCAATGTACCCATCTGCTGGTCCCATCATGATGTATTTTCAAACAACCTCATTAAGGAGAAGGTGATTATGGGTAACCAGCATGAGCGGTGTCTCCTTTTGAATTTTCTTTACTTTATCCCAAGCTCCCAGTAGGCTGGGTGAGTCAGGGCCATGTCAGTCCCTGATGCTTCTCCCACCTCCTCTTCTAGCATTCTAGTATGTCCTTTCCACAGCCACAGAGGTGTCCCTTCTGCTGCTCACTGGTTGGCTGGGCCACGTCAAGCCCGTTCATCACCACCCCTTCTCCCTTGATGGGGTAGGAAATGAGCCCTGAACTCAGAGCCCCTCCCTGCCTGCCTCCTTTTCTCCTCACCAGGGTCATTGCAGACTCACCCTGAAGACTTTCCAAGTCAGACCAGAGTCATGATCCTGCGAGCCATCGCCCTGGCAGCCCTGCTGAGCCCCCATGGTACTGAGGCCATCAGGGGTGAGTTCAAGTGGGAGCGAGGGCGGGGGCTGTGGAAGAGTCTGGAGCCCACAGGTGCTGCTTCCCTTCCTGTTTCCCTCTCTCTTTATTCTCTTGTGTGAGGGTCTCTCTTGCTCTTGCGTCCTCTCATTTTAGCAACAATAACGACTGCTTACCAAATACCTACTAAGTACCAGACTCCACGTCCTGGCTCCCAGCACTATTTTCCGGAAGGCATATATTAACCCTCTTTTAGAAAGGAGGAGACTGAGACTCAGAGAGATTCATCAATGTCTCACTCTCTGTTTGCCAAGGTTCTGGAGACTGAAGGGTCAGGGCTTTGCATGTTCCTCTGGAGAGGCTCCCTCTCTCTGTCTCTCACATCTTAGAGGTAACCTTCTTGAAGTGGGAGTCTGCAGTGTCTGTCTTTGACTTTCTCCTATGTCATTCAGTCCTCAGCCTCCTGCATTCCCCCTGTTGCCTCTTCACATCTGTGCTGCTGCTTTTGGCGTAGCGATTACAACCCAAACCATCACTTCTCTACGTCTTAGGTGCGTCGTTAGTAATATCTGAGATGCAACCACTTCCTCCTTCCTAAATTAAACTCTTGTGTCATTAGTAATATCTGAGATGCGACCACTTCCTCCTTCCTAAATTAAACTCTTGCCCATTGTCTTTTATGGGCACACTTCCTCCTTGTTTTCAGTCTAATATTTATTTATCGATCTAGTTATTTAAATTTTGCAGGGGGTGTTTATGCTCTCCAGAGAGAGACACAGAGAGGTGCAATGGCATGAGAAAGCACCCCCATGGGGCATGGTCATGTTGCAGACCCCTCTCCATTTCTCTCCCTTTCAGGTTTTGGGCACACATAAACATAGTCCAGCTTGTTTCTTTTCTTTCATTCCCTCCCTTTTTTTTTTTTTCTTTTTAAGTTGTTTTTTGCCATAGGGCTCATGCACTGGCTGGAGAAAGAGAGAGAGAGAGACAGAGAGATGGAAAGTGAAAAATCACTCCCAGGGGAGATGGCCACACCACAATCCCTTCTCTTTCATTTTCCTCTGGAATTTTGAGCACACACGGCATATGTGACTGGTGTGATTTTCAAGCCATTGAATCTGGGACTTGAACCATGGTCAGCTGTGTGGGAATCCAGTGCTTAACCACCATGCCACCTGCTGGCTCCAACCCAACTTGTTGCTTAAGCGGTAAAGCTGAGACTTGAACTGTGAGGTCGACCACATGGGACCAGCTGCCTTAACCACTGGGCTACAATCTAACTCCTTATTTATTGTTTTAAAAAGTTTGTTTTTAAAATTTTTTTCATGAAAGAGATTGTGGTGTGTGCAAGGTGCAAAAGCACACACAGAGGGGGAGAGAGAGAGAGGGAGAAAAAAAGGGAGAGAGAGAAGCATCCTCAACAGGTTCTTGTGACTCTGGGATTCCCTCTCAGCCCTCTAGTCAGTCAAGATCTGGGGAGCACGTCTGGCATGTTTCAGGCTCACTGGGGACCCCAACCCAAGGTCGGCCATGAACCCCAGCACTGTAGTTTATTGTGTTACTGTCTGCACCATGGCAGCCGAGCCCCAGCCTCTCCTTAAACGTCCACCTTTGCCAGGATGCAGGACCACACACTCAGACCCTTCCGGCGACCGGCTGAGAACATGCTAAAGGGGCGTGAGGTCTCAGTCTGATTCCTGTTCACCCGCGTCGCCTTCCTGTGCACCCACCCCGGCTGGGGTACGGCTCCCAGCAAGATCCCACGTGGTTGACTATGCAGTTTGAATACTGGCCCTGAAGACCTGAAAACCACACCAGGCACGTGGGTGTGCATGCATGTGTGCCCAGCATCCTGACAGGATGGAGAAATGGAGGAGAGGGGATTTCAGAGTGACCACAGGCCATGGGGGTGCTTTCTTCCTCTCCCTCTCTCTTTCTGCCAAAAGAAAGAGAGTGCACACACCCTCTAGAAAAAAAAATCCTTTCACAATTTCCCATGCCCTGTGGGGTAAAATGGAAGCACCTGCAATTAGCACGCAGTCAGGTTACAACACAGCCCTGCCCACACTCCCTTGGCTCCGTCATACCGAAGACCTTGCAGCTCTCCATGCAGTTTCACGCCCCTGCTCCCGAGCCTACTGCTACAAACACCATTTCCCCCTTTCTCTGCTTTGCTCACCTCCGGGAAACGCCACCCCGAGGATGCCGACTCTAAATCTCATTTCGACTTTGATTCCCGTTTTCTGTTCCCAGGTAGCATCTTGTGTGCACCTGTGTACTCAGCAGTGATCAGGGCTCACACAGCAGCAGTCTTTACTTTGTCTCCCTCGTTGTCTGGGTTTCTAGCAGCTTGAGGACAAGGACCATATGTTCTGAGCTATATCCTTAGTGCCTGGAGAATGAAAGCTCTGTCGCTGGGGTCGGCAGATGGCATGGTGGTTAAGGCGGTTGGACTCCCACACAGCTGACTACAGTTCGAGTCCTGGACCTGGCAGCTTGCTTTCTCTCTTCCCTTCTCTTTCTCTGTCTCTCTCTGGTCAACTTAAAAAAATAAAATAAAATAATGACAATGAATAAAATTAAATAAAATAATTCTTAAAAAAAAGAAAGTTCTCTCTCTCTCTCAAGTGTGTATGGAACCCCACCCTTTGCTAAATATAATTTGCTATAGGGAGTGTGCACTTGCTGGAGACAGAGCGGAGAGAGGGAAAGTGAGAAAGCACCTCTCATGGGCCATGACCACACCTCAATCCCTTCTCTTCAGTTCTCTTCTTGGGATTTGGGGCACTTACTCACATAGGCCTGGTGTCTTTCTCAAGCTACCTGATTTGGGACTCAAACAGCACAGTCAGCCATGTGAGATTCAGCTGCCCTAACTTCCATGCCATCTGCTGGCCCACGATATATATTTTTTTCTTTTACTGAATGAAAATTAACATTTGAAAGAGTCTAATTTGGTTCAGGATGCATACATCTTTACTTTTCAGACTGCGAATATGATGAAAATGAAATAACCCAAAGCGAACAAACCATATCTATGTAGCCCAGCCTCTAATTCATGTTTTCTCTTCCCTCTTTTGTTTCGACTTCTTTCCTGTAGATGAGTAATTCTCTAGCCACTAACCCCAGCGAGGGACCCTTAGCATTCATGACACTGAACTTGCTGTCACTAGAGAGATCCAGGATTTGTTGTGTGTGTGTTGGGGCTGGAGGGGGCAAATCCTCGGTTAGAGACTAGTTAACCCTGCGTGTATTTCACTTCAGTCCCTCTACCATTCTCAACACCTAGCTCTCTCATTTTTATTGTTCTATTGTAATGATAGTAGATTTTTTGTTATCAACCCTTTACTGTTTTTTACATAGTGATTAAAACCAAGACACAATCCATAGGTGTTCAAATGCAACAACTTTATTTCCAACTAAAACTACATTTAGAAATGTAAATTCAACAAGATCTTTTTTTAAATATTATAATGATTTTTATCTTTTATTCTGTTAATGTGATGTATTACATTTATTGTTTTGCATTTTTTATGATCATCATACTCTTGTTTATATTACATTGAATGACATATAACTTTACAGTATATTACATCTCTTTTTCCAGAAGGAATACCATGCATATCAGTCAATACAGAGACATTAAAATCCCCATTTCATCGTCCAATAGCTTTTCATTATTTTTCCCAATCATTATTATTATTATTCTAATTACTTTTTTAAACAGTCAATCACTATTTCTCATTTTGCTTGTAAAAAGACTTTACCCATCATGAAATACTTCTCAGACCAATTCAGTTGAGAACACTATACATGTCATCATCAACAGGTAATAAACCATAACTGTGTCCTACTAACATCCTGCCTCTCTGTTTGTTCTCTTGCTAAACAAGAAAATCTTTATATATATATATTTTTTTTTTTTGAGAGTTGTTTTTTTTTTTTTTTTTTTTTTTTTTGCTATAGGGTGCGTGCGCTCGCCAGACAGACAGAGAGAGACATAGAGACAGAAAGCGAGAAATCACCCCCCAGGGGGGATGGTCACGCCACAATCCCTTCTCCTTCATTTTCCTCTCGGGATCTTGGGCATGCACGCACACGCGCCCGGCATGAGTTTTTTCTTTTTCTTTTTTTTTTTTTTTGGAGAGGTTTTTGCTATAGGGCGCGTGCGCTCGCCAGACAGACAGAGAGAGACAGAGAGACAGAAAGCAGGAAATCACCCCCCAGGGGGGATGGCCACGCCGCAATCCCTTCTCCTCCATTCTCCTCTTGGGATCTTGGGCACGCACGCACACGCGCCCGGCGTGAGTTTAAGCCGCCGGGTCCGGGACTCGAACCGCGGTCAACTACGTGGGAGTCCAGCGACATAGCCATTACGCTAACTGCTGGTCCCGCCCGGCATGAGTTTTAAGCCACCGGGTCTGGGACGCGAACCCCGGTCGACTACGTGGGAGTCCAGTGACATAGCCATTATGCTAACTGCTGGTTCCCGACAAGAAAATCTTGAGTGAGTGTTATGTGAATGATACCACTTTCAAATTTACTATGCCTACTGTATTGATTACCCTGATTTAATCACTGCACATTATATTCATGTACTGAAAAATCACATTGCAGCCCCACAAATAAGAACAAGTTTTACATTTTTTAAAGGGCATGTGCTCACTAGAGAGAGACAAAGAGAGAAGGAAAGTAAAAAATCACCTCCCACCACAACCTGCACTTCCACACCAAGACTGAGGATGTCTGTGACTGCAAGGCGGAGCCCTGGGCCTGGACTGGCTGCTCCTTGAGCACTGGGGTATAGAGCCCCTCCCTCTACCCTCACCCCTCATGAGGGAAGGCCAGGCTACAATCCCTTCTCCTCTTGGAGAGGAGCATGCACGCATATGTGCCAGCGTTTTTCTTTGTCTTCATTTTTTTTTTTTTTTTTGGGTGCCCATTGTGTTTTTCAAGCTTTTGGGTCTGGGATCTGAACTGCAGAGTCGGCCATGTGGCTATACCTTAATCACTATATCACCTGCTGGCTCTCAATTATGAATTATATGTTAATAATTAAAAGAAAATTTACTATGCCTAAAATGAAATGTATGTAACCTATTATTGTGTTTATCTTTTTTTTTTTCTATTGTATAGGCCTTCATTTTAAGGACACATTTTACTTATAAATTGTTTTCTAAGATTTTAATAAAAATAATTTAAAGAAATATACCACAGAGAAATGTTACAAAAACACCAAAGTCTAGGCAGACAGTAGAAAATGAGAATTCTTTTAAAAAGAGAAACAATAGAAAAGAAAATTGAACCATTTCTACATGCTCTTCATATATTAATTGTAACCCATAGCAGTGAAAGCTTTCCGAACATTGGCAAGGAAAGCTGAGAGACTGTCGGTCTTCCTTACATCCTCCTGAAATTCTGTGAGGCGCTCTAGTGGAGGAGCACAGTCTGACAGTTCATAGCCCTGGGCTTCATTTAGATGCAGGGACACATAAATGGCCTCTGAGGATGCCTGGGGTCAATATCAGTAATATAAACTGCAATTTGTCACCACAAATTTTCCGAATTTCCAGGCCAAGTCCATCTTTATACACATCTACAGGTTTCTGCAGCCTTTCGACCCTCTCCATCAGCTGTGTTAGCCGTGGGAGCAGCTTCCTTCTTAGAATATTCTTCCTCGAGGTCCTGGATGTGTGCAGCCAGTACTTCAGTTCCTGCTCTTTGTCTTTTACTTCAGCAATCAGCTTAAACAATATGTGATTTTGATATTCCAGAAACATCTCAACCATTTCTTCTTCCTTTAATTTCACACACAATTTTTCTCAACTACCATAGTGGAGTGCTGGTAGGCATCTTAGCCCCTTTGTCTGACAGGCAGTGTTACTGACAGTACTTCTGAACTTATTCCAAAATTAATTTGTGCCTTTATCAAATAGTGCCAGTTCATCCTCTACCATTTTATAAGTCAGCTCTTCACCTGCAGGCCTGAGTCCCACCGCCTTCCCCACCAGGTCCTCAGGGCCCCGGCCATCTGCCAGCCTCCAGACCCTCTCCTGATCCCTGCAGCCACACCAACCTACCCGACTGCTTTAATTCTTTTTTTAATTTTTTATTTCTTGTTCTTTTATACATTCAATCCCATTTTTTAGCTTACAAGGTGAATATTCCAATATGTGTATATTTCTCCCTAGTCCAGTTGACAATACTATAAAATTATCTTCAACAGATAATACCACATTTTTTTGTCCCATTAATGCTTTGCCTCTCTATTTTTCTTCTAAATATCCTTCCTCAGACTCTACTCTTTCACACACACTATATCTGATATTCACAACCATTTACTGCGTTTCTATATCCTTTAGTCAATCGGTTTCAGTCATAGAGTGCAGACACTTGATATATATTAAGTGGGGACATACAATGTCTCTCCTTCATAGCTTGTCTTGCTTCACTCAGCAGTAAACCTTCTATATTCATCCACTTTGTGTCAAAAGCCAGGGTCTTGCCGCTTTTATTCTTAAACTAAAGAAGTCACCTGAAATGTATAAATAGCATTAAGACCCTGGAGATCTTTTTATTTCTTTCACTATTTTTCCACTCTGAAAGCTGAGGGGCAAGAGATTCTGTCATCTTTATTCATCCCCCTGCCACCCTACTCTTTGGTTCTATCAATGATTTTATATATCTGGTCCTGTAAGGATTCTGAGGTCTTCTGAGAGTGTTTCTGTTGGGTGCGAAGGGAGGAAAGGTTATTCAATATCTCAACATTCTTTCTATCACAAGTTGTATGACCTTGGGCAAGTTACTTAGCCTCCGTAGGTTCCCTAATAAGCAAAACAATGCCTTTTCTTTTTTTAAATTTCTAGGTTTTTGCTCGCTATAGAGAGACAGAGAGAGGGAAAGTGAGGACTCACTCCCTAGGAGGGATGGTCACACCACAGTCTTTTTTGCTCAATTCTTCTTTTGGGAGGAACTCAGTGTGATTTTTACATGCTCGATGTGATTTTCATGCCATCAGGTCGGGACTGGAATTAGTCAACTATGTGGGATTCCAGTGCCTTAACCACCATGCCACCTCCTGGCCTTCCAAAAGGCTTTCTAAATGGGGTGTGAGGATTCAGTGAGTAAGTTGAGTGCATAGTAAGTACTCAGTAAATATCTTATTGTGTTGGGTATTATCATTATTGTGGTGGAGTGAAAGTTGCTTAAGTCTTCAGAGACAAGGGAAACATCCTAATTTTTTGTCTTTCTTTCTCCTTCCTCTCTTCCTCCCTCCCTTCCTTCCTTCTTTCCTTCCTTCCTTCCTTCCTTCCTTCCTTCCTTCCTTCCTTCCTTCCTTCCTTCCTTTCTCTCTCTCTCTCTCTCTCTCTCTTTCTTTCTTTCTTTCTTTCTTTTTATTTCTTTCTTTAAAACTTGCTGGAGGGCATGTGCAGTTCCCAAAGACAGAGAGACAGAGAGAGAGGGAGAGGGAAAAGGAGAAAGCACCTCCCTGTGGGGCATGGTCCACAGCAATCCTTTCTCCATTTTTTCCATCCTGTCAGAACTTTGGGCATGCATGCACACATGCCAGGACTGTTTTCTAAGCATGGGGTCATGATTTGAACTAGATGACTGGCCATGTGGACTCTGGCTTCCCCAATCAGGACATGGAGCCAGACTCAGCGTAATTTTTTCAGTGGGTCATTTCTCTCATCATTTCTTCCATTGCTTTTTGTTCATTTTGCACTTGTTTTCTCTTCATGCTCCTAGTACACCCCCCTCCCCACATCTACCTGTTTGCTGTATTCTGTTCAGTTGCCTCCATATCTATCTATGTATCTATCTCTATTTTTTTTGAGAGATTTTTGCTATAGGGCATGTACACTCACCAGAAAGACAGAGAGAGACAGACAGACAGAAAGCGAGAAATCACCCCCCGGGGGGGATGGCCATGCCTCAATCCCTTCTCCTCCATTCTCCTCTCGGGATCTTGGGCACGCACGCACACATGCCCTGTATGAGTTTAAGCCACCAGTTCTGGGACTCGAACTGCAGATGACTACATGGGAGTCCAGCGACACAGCCATTATGCCAGTAGTTGTTCCCCAGTTCCCTCCATATTTGCCCACTCTTTAGCCTTCCTTCTCTTCACACAGCGGACCACGTGTCAACATACGCAGAGTTTGTCCAAACACACAGACCTTCTGCAGAATACATGTTTGAATTTGACGAGGACGAGCAGTTCTACGTGGACCTGGATAAGAAGGAGACTGTCTGGCATCTCCCAGAGTTCATTCATGCCTTTGACTATGACGCTCAGAGAGCCATTGCTGACATGGTCATGGCGAGGAGGAACTTGATCTCTCTGATTCAACGGTCCGGACACACCCGGGCCATCCATGGTACTGCCCACCCTTGCCTGTTCCTTTACAGCCCACCTAGAAGGATGGAGGGGCCCCTCTGCCACAGAGAATGGGAGAGCCAGAGGCCCGCTCATGGCCAGTCCTTCCTCGGAGTGGGTGATATTTGGTCCACAAAGCTGGGGTGTAGGTCATCAGAGGAGGAGGCATTTTGCTCTCACTCAGGAGAAAGGTTGAGCTGAGGGGGACAACTCAGGAACAAGAGAATCTGTCACTGTTACCCAGAAGTTGTGGGGAAGCAGAAGGGTTGGCCTGGGACAGGTGTGGTCCCTGATCTAGAGAATGTAAGGCTCAGGGTGCGGGAACCTCTGAGATTCAGCCAAAGGTCATAGACTCACCAGCTCGTCTCCTTTCAGAGCCCCCCGAGGTGACCGTGTTTCCCAAGGAGCCTGTGGAGCTGGGCCAGCCCAACATCCTCATCTGCCACGTGGACAAGTTCTTTCCACCCGTGCTCAATGTCACGTGGCTGTGCAATGGACAGCCAGTCACTGAGGGTGCGGCTGAGACCATCTTCCTGCCCAGCACAGAGTTCCGGTTCCATAAGTTCTACTACCTGCCCTTCCTCCCCACGGCTGAGGACATCTACGACTGCAAGGTGGAGCACTGGGGCCTGGACCGACCGCTCCTGGAGCACTGGAGTATGGAGCCTCCCCTGCCATCACCTTGACACCACCTTTATTTTCAGGGTCCACGTCCCCTCTGCACCTGCTCTCCCTATTCCATCTTTATCGTCACTTTACCTAACTCTCACCATCTCATGGTTTTAATGCCCAACATGCCCCACGCCCAAGGCCAGCCCCTGCTCTCTGTGCCTTCTAACGCCATCTTCCCTCTGTCCACAGAGGCCCAGGAGCCAACCCAGCTGCCTGAGACGATGGAGACCGTGGTCTGTGTCCTGGGCCTGGTGGTGGGCTTGGTTGGTGTCATTGCTGTCAGCCTTGTCCTGCAGACCAGGCCGTCTGACAGCATCCCTGGGCTCAGAGGCCCCCGTGAGTCATCCCAGAGGGGTGAGTTTCAGGGCTACAGTGGGCCAGAGGAGGGTACGTGCTATGGGTCGAGTATGGGAACAAGAAACATTTCAGCAAGGGCTCTGTGAGCACTGTGTATAATAGAATCACTGAGCTGGATGAAAATGTTAACCAATATGATGAAAAATCACATCAGCTGGGTTCCTTACTACATTCCAGACACTGTTCTAAGTGCTTTGCACATGCTCACTTGTTTTTGTTTGGAGGTTGGCCCCATTATTTCCCCCGTGTCACAGATCAGACAGAAGGAGAGGTGAAGGAGACTGTCCAGGGTTACAACTAAGGAGCAGACTTGGAGTTAAACCCAAGCACTGGGACTCTACTGGCTGCAGCCTCACCCCTCATGAATAATGCAGCAATGAAAATAGTTGTGCAAGCACTTTTCCAACTGAATGCTCTCCTGTCCTTCGGGTAGATATCCAGGAGTGGAGCTGCTGGATCACAAGGCAGTTCTATTTGAGGGTCTTTGAGGAACCTCCATATTGTTCTCCACAGTGGCTGGACCAATTTACATTCCTACTAACAGTGTAGGAGTGTTCCTCATTAACCACATTCCCTCCAGCACTTATCTTTTTTTTTTTTTTTAATCTTTGCAATTCTGTCTGGGGTTAGGTGGTATCTCATTGTGTGTTTTTTGTTTTTGTTTTTGTTTTTTGGAGAGGTTTTTGCTACAGGGTGCATGTGCTCGCCAGAGAGACAGAAAGTGAGAAATCACTCTCCAGGGAGGATGGCCACGCTGCAATCCCCTCTCTTCCATTCTCCTCTTGGGATCTTAGGTACACACACACACGTGCCCGGCATGCGTTTAAGCCACCAGGTCCAGGACTCGAACCATGGTTGACTACGTGGGAGTTTAGCGACATAGCCATTACGCCAACTGCTCCTCATTGTGGTTTTGATTGGTATCTCTCTTACAATGAGGGTGTTGAGCATTTTTTCATATGTTTTTTGGTTACTCGTATGTCTTCCTTAGAGAGTTTTTTGTTCAGCTCATTTTCCCATTTTTTAATTGGGTTAATCATTTTCTTTCAGGTAAGCTGCTTGAGTTCTCTGTGTATTTTGGTTATCAGTTCCTTATCTGAGGCACAGTTAACAAAAATTCTCCCATTATGAGGAAGGTCGATTCACACTAGTCACAGTGTCTTTTGCTGTGCAGAAACTCCTTAATCTGATATAATCCCACCTGTCTATTTTGGGGATTATTGCCTGTGCTTTGGGGGTCTTGCTTAAGAAGTCTTTGCCTACCCCAATGTCTCCCAGGGTTTCCTCAGTGTTTTCTACCAGTAGTTTTATAGTTTGTGGTCTTAGGTATAGATCTTTGATCCACTTTGAGTTTATTTTTGTTAATGGTGACAGATATGGGTTCAGATTCATCTTTCTGCAGGTAGATATCCAGTTTTTCCAACATCATTTGCTAAAGAGATTTCCCTTTTCCCACTGGATTGACTGATATCCTTTGTCAAAGATGAGGTGGCTGTATATTTTGGGGTTTATTTCTGGAGTCTCTACTCTGTTCCATTGGTCCTCATGTCTATTTTTGTGCCAATACGATGCTGTTTTGATTATCACAGCTTTGTAATATATTTTGGGGTCAAGAAGTGAGATGGCACCTACTCCAGTATTTTTGCGCAGGATGGCTTTAACAAAATGGAGTAGTTTATGGTTCCAGACAAATTTTATGATTGTCTTTTCTAGATCTGTGAAGAATGTCTCTTTTAATTTAATAGGGACTGCATTAAACATGTAGATTAATTTGGGTAGGATTGCCATTTTGAGAAGATGCTGGATATAGTTTCTATGCCTTTGAATCTGTAAAGGCTAGTTTTGTGCCCTATCATGTGATCAATCTTTGAGAAAGTACCATGCAGAGCTGAGGAAAAATGTATATTTTGTGTTTTTTGGGTGGAAAGTTCTATAGATGTCTATCAAGTCCATCTGATTCATGGTATCATTTAGGTCCTGAATCTCTTTGCTTATTTTTTGTCTTGTTGACCTGTCTAAAGGAGATAATGGGGTGTTGAGATCTCCAACAATTATAGTGTTACAGTCTATCTTTCCTTTTAGATCTAGCAGTCTTTCCTTTACATATTTGAGTTTGGTGCATAGATATTTATAAGCATTATATCTTCTTGGTGAATTAGCCTTTTTACTACTATATAATGCCCTTTGTCTTTTCTTATGGCTTTTGTCTTAAAGCTTATTTTGTCCAAAATAGTGACTCCTGCTCTTTTTTGGTTTCCATTTGGGTGGAGTAAATTTTTCCAGCCCTTCAGTCTATGTACGTCTATATCCATGAAATGGGTTTCTTGTAGGCAGCAGATGGAAGGTTTCTGATTTTTAATCCATTCAGCCAGTCTGTGTCTCTTGATCAGAGAATTTAATCCATTGACATTCAATGTTGTTATCGATATTTCCAGACTTGTCCCTACCATTAAGTTGGCCATATTCTTGGTTGTTTATTTGTTCTCTTGTTGCTGTCCTTAGTTTTCTTGGTATAGTGCTCCTTTCAGAATTTCTTGAAGAGCTGGTCTGGAGTTGGTAAATTTTATCAGGTTTTGTTTATCTGAGAACGTTTTTATTTTCTTCTCCCTTATGAAGGATAATCTTGTCAGGTATAGTATTCTTGGTTGAAATGGTTTTCCATTTGACACTTTGAATATATTTCTGCATTATTTCCTTGCTTGCATTGTTTCAGATGAGAGATCCAGTGTTAGCTACTGTGCACCTAATCATCTCTAGGCAGAGGATAAAGGCCGAAAAGTAAAACAGAAAAGTAAGGTTAAAAAAAAAAAAGTAGGAAATAGAAATAGGGAGAAAAGAGAAGAAAAAAGAAGGAAAGTACTAAAAGAAAAAAAGGAAAAAATATCACTTTGCAAAAAATGAAATTAGGATGAAAATGGGAAACCGTGCACATGCTTGTGGTTTTGTTTTAGCAGCTTTCTGTCCTAGGTGAGAAAAGACAGAGATTAACAAGAGAAAGGCCCAAGGAGGGCAGAGCTGTCTTTTTCAAAAAGAGAAAAAAAGTTAGAAGGGACAGAGGAGGGCCAGAGGGAGCAAAAAATCTCTCGTACCTGGCTAGCTGGGTCTGAGAGGGGGAAACTGGCTGGGGGCGACTTCACAGCTGTGAAGTTGAATCCAGAGGCCAAAAACAGGCAAAGTTGGAGATGGCCAACAGCTTTCTGTCGACCTCATTCAACTTTTCATGACTAAAAGTTTGGTTTTGTCTGGCCAGCCCTGTAGTGCACAGCTAAGTGCTGTGCGTAGGGAGCAAGACCCCCCCGCCCCCCCATAACTGACCATGATTCAAATCCCAGCCCTGGCTGCCTGAAAACAGGCATGTGTACATACATGCTTAAAATCCTGCTGGGATGGAGAAATGGGGGAAAAGGTTTGTGGCGTGACCACACCCACTGGCAGGTGCTTCATTTCTCTCTGGAAAGTGCAGCAATCTTCTGGCAGTGAAAACTTGCAAACTCTTCAGGAGTTAGAAACTCCTCTTACCCATAGTGTCTAGTATAGTTCCTGAAACATGGTAGTTACTCGTTGTCTCTTCTGTAAGTATTTTATTATTTACTCAATAGGTATTTCTTAAATACTTTCTGCCTCCCAGGATTTCAACCCATGTGACGTTAGACGCAGCTACATGTTTTGCTTGGGGCAGTTACATGTGAGCGGTGACACAGGACGTGCTCTTGGCAGGAGGGGTCACCTAGAGTCCGTATTAGGATCTCTCCACTCTGCTGGGAAGAAGATGGGAGCAGATGTGGAGACGGAAGTCCGTCAGCCTGGCTCCTTCTCAGACTCCCCTTGGACATGTAGTGTGAGGAAAACTGGATCACGGGGTAGTTGTTACTTAAGCACAGCCTAGCCTACTCTTACTACACAACGACCAGAGGAGAGTTGCTCAGAGACCACAAGGAAGGACAGAGGCAGGAGAGTTAGAAGTTTTCATCACTTGGGACCTGCAGTTAGCATAATGGCTATGTCGCTGGACTCCCACGTAGTCGACCGCCGTTCGTGTCCCGGACCTGGTGGCTTAAATTCATGCCGGGTGCGTGTGCATGCATGCCCAAGATCCCAAGAAGAGAATGGAGGAGAAGGGATTGTGGCGTGGCCATCCCCCCTGGGGGGGTGATTTCTCGCTTTCTATCTCTCTGTCTCTCTCTGTCTGTCTGACGAGCGCACGCGCCCTATAGCAAAAACCTCTAAAAAAAAAAAAAAAAAAAAGAAGGTTTCATCACTTAAGCCAAGGGTGCAGACGTTTCAGGAAGTAGGAAGGAGGTAATAGTGCTGGTGTTCCTGAGGGGTTAACTGAGAGAACATCCACTGGGCCTGAGATCAAATGGTGACCGGGGTCCCTTAAAGAGCAGCGTCACACACGTGCCCAGCTCTCACCTCCTTTCACGCTCATCATCTCATGGTGGGGCTTCACTGTTTCCCGAGGCTCAGAGTACGTGGGGGCTGAGAGGGTGAAATGGCAGCTCCTCAGGACGCCCCTTGACTTCTCACTTCCCTCACCTGGGGCAGCAATAACTGCTGGATAGACGCCTTCGCTTTCAGGGCCTCTGAGGGAAGAAGATGGAGGAAGCGGGTGTGCAGGACAGGGACACGGTGCTAGTCGGGAGTCCTAACTCCACGTGTGTCCTTCTGCAGGAGACAGCCTTTCTGTGTCAGAAGAGGACATAGGGGAGTCTCCAGCCTCAGGTGTATTTTAAAACTCCAGCCCCAGCGTTCCTTCAATCTCTGCTTCTCAAGGCCAACGACGATGCGCCCGGAGAGCTCTCCGGTTCCTGCCGTCTGTGCTCCTTCCACACCTGCATCTGGCAACGGGCCTGACACATGCAAAGGTCTCAGTAAATGCTGACATTCGAGCTGTGGTAACAAGGTGACCCCACACTGTGGTCTCCAGGCCTGTCTCCTCTGGAGCCTCTCCTGTACCACACTGTCTCAGAGATACTCCAGAGACCAATAAATACCTGTGCATGCCACACCTGGGTGTGTCCGAGACCTTTTTGTGACTCCATGACCTTTCCCCATCTCCTTAGACCCTCAGTTCCCTGGGGTACGTATCCTGGACCTGCAGAGTGGGTGGGGATACAGGACTCTGATCCAGAGACTGTGCACTCCTCCCTGGGTACTGCTCTCACCTAAAGCATGGGACAGAGGGACAAGGATGGCGAAGACTGTTTGGATGTGGTTTGTAATATTCAGTGCTCGAAGGTTCTGAGGGAGGGGTTTATATGTTCTAAATTTTTAGACTTTCCAGAATTCTCATGACCCTTTCTGTTTTAAAAGGCTGGGTTATAACCATTTACATGTATTCTGCTGCATAGGTTTCTCAACTGTGGGGAAATGGAAAAAAATAAAGCCTTCTCATTTATTTACTTCACACTATCCTTGTCACCCTCACTGTGTGACAGCTGACATTACTACAGAAAATAAGGCTCAGCTTTTTCATTTATAGATTTAGAGAACAATAATACTGATCAGGAATAAAGTGTTGTTTTAATTGCCAGAGGGCATGTGTGCTACCTGGTGAGGCGGGGGGGGGGGGGGGGCGGTGAGGTGTGGCCATGCCATAATCTCTTTTTCTACATTTCTCCTTCCCATCAGGATTTTAGGTATGCATGTACATGTGCCCACATGTTTTTTAAGCCACTAGGATTTGAACCTCAGCTGGACAAATCCAGCCTCTGATACACAGTACTTAATCACTGCACTACAGGGCTGGCTCCTAAAATAATTTTTTTTTTGGAGAGGTTTTTTTTGCTATAGGGCATGTGCACTCGCCTTACAGAGAGAGACAGAGAGACAGAAAGCGAGAAATCACTCCCTGGGGGGATGGCCACGCCGCAATCCCTTCTCCTCCATTCTCCTTTCAGGATCTTGGGCATGCAAGCACATGCGCCCGGCATGAGTTTTAAGCCACCGGGTCCAGGACGTGAACTGCAGTCGACTACATGGGAATCCAATGACATAGCCATTACGCTAACTGCTGGTCCCCTAAAATAGTGTTTTTAATGAGCAAAGGCCATGTCTGTATAAATGATCTCAGGTTGAATAATGGAAAGTGCATGGATTTTGGAAATAGACCTAAATTTTATCTGTGGTTCTGCCATGTGACAGCTCTGTGACCTTACCAACTTTCAGTATCCACTTTTAAAAAGAAAAGAAAACTGTGTCGTATGTTCTGGGTTAAGAGGGTTCAATGAAGCACTTAGTAGATAATGTGAGACACAGTTGATTGTCTTTGTGGCTTATTTTCTTTTTTCTTTAGAGAGAGATTTTTTGCTATAGGGCACGTGAACTTGCTGGAGAGACAGAAAAACAAAAAGTGAGAAATCACCTTCCAGGGAAGATGGCCACGCCACAATCCCTTCTCCTCCATTCTCCTCTTAGTATTTTAGGCACACGCACATGTGCCCGGTGTGAGTTTCAAGCCTCTGGGTCCAGGACCTGAACTGCGGTTTGCCATGTGGGAGTCCAAGGACGTAACCGCTATACCATCTGCTGGTCCCTGTGGCTTCTTTTCTTGACCCCTTCACTTAATCAGCCCGTCCTTTCTGCAGGCTCCAGCTGTTTCCTTCTGTGTCAGAGATGCCCAGTCTGCACCTTTAGTCCTGATCTTTCTTGGAGATGAGGAAGCTGGTCCCAGATGCAGGGCATGAGTGGTAGGGGACCTCTGAGAGAGGAGCCCAGAGCATTGTGAGAAATGACCAAAGGCAGGTGCTCAGGGGCACAGGAGGCCAAGAAGCTGCTTGTAAGAGGCCAAGGAAAGGGGAGTCACCACCCTGGTGCACACAGAGCGGCTGAGTACTCACTATGTGCACCAGGAGGCACTAATCTACACGAAAAGGAAAGCTGACACCAAACGTGTGCTCTGACCTGACGTAAATATAATTTAATACGGGGCCAGCTGGTGGCACAGCATAATGCATGCTCCGAGGCTGGATGCACATGGGAAAGTCTTGGGCTTGCAAACCGAGGCTCCCTGTACGTGCAATCAGCTTGTTCCCTTGTCCTTCAATTCTCTGCTGTGATGGGGAAGTTCAGACTGGATCTTTCTCACCCTACCACCATGACCTGGGCTGGCTGAGGCTGGGGTGGATGGCAGTGGGGGAGTCTATTGGGAATGCCTGTCTGTGTGTCTCTTACTCACTCATGGGATAAATAAATAAACTTAGGAAAAAAGGGTAGGGGTTGACCCTGTATTGAAGCAGTTAAATACTGTACATAGAAAGCAGGATCCCACATGGCTGACCATGGTTTGAGTCATGGCCATAGTGGTTTTGGAAACACCATTTGCATATATGTTTGCTGGCCCAGAATCCTGATGGGATGGAGAAATGAAAGAAGATTGCATCATGACCTTGCTCTCCTGTAGGGGTGCTCTCTCTCTCTCTCTGGTTAAGTGCATGAGCACTGTGAGGGGGAGGGGAGAAAAAGTTGGCCAGCTCCATGTGGAATTCAGCTCCCACTGTCCCACCAGCTTCTCTGGTCTTCATAATTCATACAGTGGGAAATGTGTTCCATTTGTTGAAAGACCAAAGTGGGCCAGCAGGTGGCAAAGTGGTTAATATGGCTAGATGCCACATGGCTGACTGCACGGTTCAAGTCCCAGACTTCGTGGCTCAAAAAACATACCAAATGTGTGTACACATGGCTGACTATGGTTCAAATTGGGGCGGGCCCTGGCGGCTTGAAAAACATGCCAGATATGCCTGTGTGCATACCTAAAATCCTGATGTGAAGGAGAAGTGGAGGAAAAAGGACTGTGGCATGAGCGTGCCCCACTCTGGGCATTCTCTGCCTCTCTGGTGAGTGTATACATCCTCTGAAAGAAAAAAAGTGAAAAAGAAAAACAAGGGTGGCAGTATGAATGTCAAATCTATAATCATTTTGGACTGTTAAAAACAAAAAAGACCTGGCCCAGCTGCAGTGGTGAGGTGGTAAGGCACTACTGTGAAAGATTGAGGCTGCATGGGAGACCCAGGTTTTGTTCCTGGACCAACCTGAACAGGCCAGGTGCAGGGGCATGTGCTTATATTCTGGCCTAGCTGAGAGTGGGGCAGGGGATTACTACATAGTAAAATCATGTCAAAAAACAAAAACAGAAAAAAAAAAAACTCTCCAAACCTCATGCACACCTATCTGTCTATCCCTCTCTATCCCTGGCTTCGGTCATTTAAAAAAGAAAAGAAAAGAAAAGAAGAGAAAAGAAAAGAAAAGAAAAGAAAAGAAAAGAAAAGAGAAAAGAAACTTGTTTTTGAAAAAGAGTGCCATACATATTGCTTGTTTGCTTTCACTTTGTCAAAAAAAATTTTTAAAGATTTTTACCACATGGTGTATGTAACTTGCCAGGGACGGAGACAGAGACAGAGAGAGGGAAAGTGAGAAATCACTCCTTCCAAGGGGAGGGCCACTCTTGGATTCCTTTCTCCTCCATTTTCCTCCTGGACATTGCACATGTGCCCACTATATTCTTCAAGCCTTCGGGTCCAGGACTTGAATTGCAGAGTTGGCCTTGTGGGATCCAGTGCCTTCCTTAACCACCATCTGCTGGCCCTCTTTCTTTTTTTTTATTTTATTAATTTTTTTTTTTTTTTTTTTTTTTTTTTTTTTTTTTTTTTTGCTATAGGGTGTGTGTGCTCACTGGAGAGAGTGAAAGAGAGAAGGAAAATGAGAAAGCACCCCCTGGAGAGACTGTCACACTGCAATTCCTTTTCCATTCTCCACTCAGGATTTAGGATCTTCAAGCACACATATCTGGTATGTTTATCTTTCTTTCTTTTTATTTTTAAAGATTTATTTATTTAATTTTATCTATTCATTCATTCATTTTAGTTTGACCAGAGAGAGATAGACAGAGAGAGAGAGAGAGAGAGAGAGAGAGAGAGAGAGAGAGAGAGAAAGTGAGAAAGCAAGCCACCAGATGAGGGACACGTGAGAATGTCCAGTGCCTCAGCTACCACGCTACCTGCTGGTCCTCTCTGGTATGTTTTTCAAGCCACGGAGTCTGGGACTTGAACTGTGCGTTGGTCATGTGGCATCCAGCCATCTTAACCATTAAGCCACCTGTTGGCCCACTTTGTCCTTTAATAATGGGATACATTTCCCACTGTGTGGATAATTAAGACCAGAGGTCTAGGTTGGCTGATGAATACAGTGACAGAGGATAAGTCTGTATCTCCTACTTGATGCATTCAAGAAGCTAAGCCAACTTTGGTTAAAGAATACTATATTTATGATGGTATATAAAGAAAATATTTAAATTTTATTAGATTATATTTATAATACTTAATCCTTCATTTACTCATTTAATTTCTTAGTGCTAATGGTAAGTGTTATGCTCTTAAGTTATATGTCAAATAGCGCTTTGAGAATAACTGAGAATAATGGTCCCAAACCTAAGTGGATGAAGACACCAAACATGACTATGGGGCAGCCTAAGGAAGTACAGTAAATTTAGGAGAGCCACATTCAATCTTCCACCTTATGCCATAGCTGGGATATCCCCATTTCATGTGTTTCTTCTTGCCTTTGTATAAACAACAATAAACTTCTTTATTAACTCTTACTATTTATCACAACCCTCAACAAAAGCAATAGCAGAGATGACTTGGTACATATTCTAAAAAGAAAACAGACAGTAAGGTTGGATTTTGATTGTTTATGGAGCAAGGAGAAGGGAACATGTTTGGGGGCCTCATGGGAGAAACCGTACATTGAATCGAAGTGCAGCCTGTAGAAACTGGTTTCAGAGCAATTGTGTGGCAGCGACGTCTTCTTGGAAAGCTGGGTGTCTGAACTGAACCAGCCCCTGGGACTGAGGAAACATCGAAAATATTTGTTCCAAGGCACACGCTTTCCAGTCGGATCAGAAACTCTCAGGGATAAAAGGAAAGTTATTCCAGGAACTGAAATTATGGTGAGAGACTAAGTCTTAGCCTGATAAAAAACAGATTTCATCTCAGCTTTCTTAATCAAAAGAGTGAAAGACCATCCCTTCGCCCACTCACACAAGGGCTGAAGTTGAAGAGAAGTGCAGGCCTGAGACTCTTCCTGATAGGTGCTGGGAGTCACAATGTAAAGAAAACATTTATATCCTTCTACCCATCCTCCCAAGAAAAACAAAACAAGAATGTTACCTGTTTATCGAGATCCTCGTTGAACTGAAATGGAAGGAGGATAGAGAATTTATTCACCCCTAAAATCCACCTTAGACAAGTGCAGAACCTTTTTATTTTCTTTGAATGTTTTGCCATAGGGTGCATGCACTTGATGGAGACAGAGAGAGATAGTGAGGGGGATAGTGAGAAATACCCCCCCCCCCCAGGAAGGATGGCCATGCTGCAGTCCCTTCTCCTCCATTTTCCTCCTGGGATTTTGGGACTGTACACACATGTGTTTAGTATGATTTTTAAGCTATTAGGTCCGGGACTCAAACCACAGTTGACCATGTGGGAATCCAATGCCTTAACCACCATGCCATGCCACCTGTGGCCCTGAAGTGAACCTTTCCCATCCCATCTTCCATTCCCCATCACCAAATGGAGCCCCCACATGCATCTGAGCACCTGGAGAGTTCGTGCATCTGGCTGTGTTAAGGTCCCAGCCTGGAGATTCCTCTCCCTACAGGCCATGTTTGCTCCCTGGCTATCTGAGGTCAGTAGCCTCCAGAGTTCTTTCACACTGCTTTTCTTTTCTCTGTTTTTCATTAACAAGCGAAATTGCCAGAAGCCATGTGAGCTTACAAGATAGATAGAAAGGGAGAGAAGAAAAGGGAGAAAGTACTTCCCAATGGGACACGATTACACTGCAATCCCTTCTCCATTTCTCCATCCTGTCGGTACTGTGGGCATGCATGCACATGCACATGCACATGCACATGCACCTGGCGTGTCCTTTATGCCACCAGAGCTGGGATTCAAACTGTAGTTGTTTGTGTAGGAATCTGTCTCTCTTAACCAGCAGGCCACAGAGCTGGCCCTCTTTAGCATTGCTTTTTGTTTCAGTCGCTCATCATGGAAGATGGGTGACTAAGTCGAGGAAAGGCAGATCTGGGCACCTTGCAGGCTTTCTTACCTTTCCTGCTCCTCATGAGCATGAAGGTGCCCACCCCAAAGATGATGAGCCCCAGCATGAAGCCCCCGACTCCAGTCAGCATCTTGCTCCGGGCAGAATCAGACTGTGCCTCTGGGAAGAACAGACCCCAGTCAGCCTCACCCCACCAGCAGTACCCTCTGAGGTCCTGGCTGAGACCCTGGACTCAATGTAGAACACTGGCATGAGGGCAGGGAGGGGCCGCACCTTCACCTTGGATGAAAGGATATTTATAAAGACCCCATTCTGGAGCTTAGGGCATCACCTCAGCAAGGGGACAAACACGGATTCTGGCAGCTGTCTCTTGGAATAACTCTAAATAGACTAAAAGGCTGAAAATACAGAGGACTTCCCATGTGTGAGGGAATTCAGGAGGGTGTCTGACTGCCCGGATTCTCTGACAAGGGAAGGGAAACACGAACCTCAGGACCTCCCAGGCTAGGGACAGGCAAGTCTCCATCAACCCCAGCTCAGACAACACTAGGTTTTATACAAGAAAGAGATGGGGGTAGATATGTCCCAGCACACAGACATATAGACAAGACGAGTGGCCCTCAGAGCCAGAGAGTCCCCTGTTCTTCAGACAGTGGGGTCTAGCTGGGCTGTCAGGGAGTAACTCACTCCACTCCACCATGACAGGCCTGTCCAGGCTGGGGTGCTCCACGTGGCAGGTGTAGACGTCTCCCTGCTGGGGGATCATTTCCAGCATCACCAGGATCTGGTAGGTCCAGTCTCCATTACGGATCAGGTTGGTGGACACGACCCCAGCTGTTTCCTCCTTTCCATTTAGGAACCACCGGACTCGAATGTCGCCTGGGTAGAAATCTGTCACGTGGCAGACAAGCAGGTTGTGGTGCTGCAGGGGCCCCTTCTTGGAGGGGGAGACGTTCACATCAGGCCGGACTAAGAGAAGGGGGGAAAAGAAATGGCATTTGAGATGAATATTTCTTAGATGGGTTCATTATAGAATTGATTTTTACATGCTTAAAATGCTGAACTCTCACATGGCTGACCATGGTTCAAGTCCCAGAATTGGTGGCTTGCTTTCTCAGTTTTTCTCTCTCTCTTTGGTCAAATTAAATAATAATAATAATAATACATAAAATTAAATAAATATTTTTAAAAACAAAATGTAAATGATGTATTAATAATTAGGCTAGTGGATAAGGTAGAAAAAAATAGAACTACAAGGTTACACATGGCGCCAGCGAACTAGATTTTTCAGGGAATGAAGATTTTCTAATGATAATTCAGCCTCCAACAAACGAGCTCACTTGTAGGGAGCCCCCACCGCACCCCCAGCCTTCTATCTCTCTGTGTCTCAGTTCCTGTGTCTCCCTGCTTCTGTCTTCCCTTTTTTTTTTGTAATTTTTCCTTTTTATACTTTTTTTTTAAAGGCACAGTTTTTCTCTGGCTCTTGGCTCCACCTCTTATCTTGTTAATTATAGCTCTGGTCCTCCCACTTGGGCAGAAGAAGCCAGGCCTTCAGAACAAGTTTCCACATTGCGCCAGCGAACTAGATTGCGCGCCGCGCGGTTTTCTATTTTGTGATTTTTTTTTTAAAAAAAGAACAGTAATTACAATTTTTTTAAAATTTTTTTCTTATTTCTCTTTTTGTTGTTGTTTCTCTCTCCCTTTTTCATTTCCCTTTTTCTTGTCTCTCCACCCTCCAATATCCATTCAATGTGTTCTTAGACGGATCTAAGAGCACTGTAGCTAATCATCCAAATACTAATAGGGTTAAAATATTCCCAATATCTACTGAATCTGCTGCACCAGCGATCACAACAGAAGGAAGGAAGGAAGGAAGGAGGAAGGAAGGAAAGAAGGAAAGAAGGAAAGAAAGAAAGAAAGAAAGAAAAAAAGAAAGAAAGAAGAAGGAAGGTAGGGAAGGAAGAAAGGAAGGAGGGAGGGAAGGAAGGAGGGAGAGAGGAAGGGAAGGAGGGAAGAAAGGAGAGAGGAAGGGAAGGAGGGAAGGAAGGAGGGAGGGAAGGAGGGAAAGAAGGAGGGAGGGAAGGAGGGAAGGGAGGGAAGGAGGGAAGGGAGGAGGGAAGGGAGGGAAGGAAGGAGGGAAGGGAGGGAAGGAGGGAAGGAAGGAAGGAGGGAAGGAAGGAGGGAAGGGAGGGAAGGGAGGGAAGGAAGGAGGGAAGGGAGGGAAGGGAGGGAAGGAAGGAGGGAAGGGAGGGAAGGGAGGGAAGGAAGGAGGGAAGGGAGGGAAGGAAGGAGGGAAAGAAGGAGGGAGCGAAGGAGGGAGGGAGGGAGCGAAGGAGGGAGGGAAGGAGGGAGGGAAGGAGGGAAGGGAGGGAAGGAGGTAAGGGAAGGAGGGAAGGGAGGGAAGGAGGGAAGGGAGGGAAGGAGGGAAGGAAGGAGGGAAGGGAGGGAAGGGAGGGAAGGAGGGAAGGAAGGAAGGAGGGAAGGAAGGAGGGAAGGGAGGAAAGGAAGGGAAGGGAGGGAAGGAAGGAGGGGAGGGAGAGAAGGAGGGAAGGAAGGAAGGAGGGAAGGAAGGAGGGAGGGAAGGAGGGAGGGAAGGAGGGAGGGAAGGAGGGAAGGGAGGGAAGGAGGGAAGGGAGGGAAGGAGGGAAGGAAGGAGGGAAGGGAGGGAAGGAGGGAAGGAAGGAAGGAAGGAGGGAGGGAAGGAGGGAAGGGAGGGAAGGGAGGGAAGGGAGGGAGGGAAGGAGGGGAGGGAGAGAAGGAGGGAAGGAGGGAAGGAAGGAAGGAGGGAAGGAAGGAAGGAGGGAAGGGAGGGAAGGGAGGGAAGGGAGGGAGGGAAGGAGGGGAGGAAGAGAAGGAGGGAAGGAAGGAAGGAGGGAGGGAAGCAAATCTCATCCTTTTCCAAGTTCCTCCTGTGCAGACATATTTCAGGTCCTTAGAGGGATCTCACAAATAGTCAGGTGTTACCTGGACCTCTGCATTTCTCTGTGCATTGTCCTCTCCTCATTCTTCTGCTACTTGTAGGTCAGTTTCCATGCTATTGCCTGAAATTTTTTCTTTCAGATACCAGTGCCCTTCTGTATAGAGGGCAGAAAGGTCCAATTGGCCCCACAAGAACAGCACATTCAGAGGAATTTCCAAAATCAGAGTTTCTAGGTCTCTAATACTGTAGTTCTTTCTTTTCTACTTCCTAGGGAGCACAGATACCCTGATACGGGGCAGGGTGAAGTAGAAGTATAGCTTGTACTATATCCACATGATTCACTCTCTATGATAACTTTTTATTTCATTTATTTATTTTTAAAGAATTATTTTTATCTAACTTTATTTTAATTTTTCTTCCCAGAGTCCTTGGTAACTGGGTCACCCTCTCTGCCTCAGCTTCCCTTAGTACCTGCTCATTATTTTTGGCGTCCTTTCACAGGCTTTTCCCAGATGATCTGATCTAGCCCAGACCTTTCATTATACCTGCCCTCCAGGGCGTCTAGGGGTAACCTTGAGCACCCAAACCCAAATGTCTTCCCCCGCAGTGTTTCTTCTCTGCGGCCCCCACGGTGCTGGGAAGTAGCTCCACTTCCCGTACTATTCTGGGTCATCCTGTGCTTGACTTCCCTTCGCCCCCATGGGTCAGGGCCTGGCCTGAGACGCCCCTATGTCTCTCCGTCTGTCCGCCCTCACTGCACGCCCCGCCCGGGTCAGGCGTCGCCCTCGCTGCCCTGGACCAGCCTCGGGACAGCTGCCCTCCCTTCAGTCCCAGTCCCGGGACCTCCCTGGCCACCAGGTGTCCGCCTGCCGCCTGAGCCCTCTGCCTGGACCCGACGCTCCCCAGAGCCCGCCTCCCGCGGCGCTCACCTCGGCGCTTCAGGGTGAAGCCCTCGTCAAGCTCGTAGTTGTGTCTGCACACCGTCTCCACCGCGGCCCGCGTCTGCTCCAGGATGTCCGTCTGGCTGTTCCAGTACTTGGCGTCCCGCCGCCCCAGCGGGGTCACCGCCCGGAACTCGCCCACGTCGCTGTCGAAGCGCACGAACTCCTCCCGGTTGTACACGTACCTCTTCACAAAGCGCTGCGTCCCGTTAAGCGCGTAGCAGTCATCCAGCACCTGGACCAGGTAATTCTCTGCAGGGAGAGGAGGCGCTGAGCCTACGGCCACCGACCCCGCCACCCCGCGACCACACCGCGGGATCCTGGCCCTGCCCTGGTGACCCGGCACCGCAGCCGCGACCTCGCTGTGTCCACGCTTTAGAAACCCGCCCCCTTCCTCGTTCTAGTCCGCCCCGTAGCGGGACCCGAAGACCCGGCGGGCGCCCTGGCCTCAGCCCTGTCTCTCCGCTCCTGAGCACAGCTCAGAAAGCCCACAGAGCCGGCTAGGTACTCTGGTCTCCCTCTCCCTCTCCCATTGCCTCCCACTGCACTTCCCACACCTTCCCTTCAGGCTGGGTTTTACATATGGCACGACTTCTTCCTGAGTTCCGGGATACGCAGCTCACCGAACTTTCTGAGGCCTCATTTTCTTACCCGTGAAATGGGGATTTATTGCATAGACTGTGACGCAGTGCTAAGGGCGGCAGCGCCACTTACGGTGGGCGTACTGAGGACAAGGTACTATAGACAGAGCTGCAGGAGGAGAGGTATTCCAGGGAGGTCCCAGCGAGGAGCAGAATTTCACCGGAAGAGAAGGTGCCTCCCGCAGAGAAACAGCAGGGCAGGAGGTGGGGGGAAGGCACTCCTCACTCCTTGCCTTGACATTGCTGGCCATGGTGTCAATCCTGGCTGGAATGCCACCTCCTCCATGAAGCCTTCCCTTATTCTTTTCTTCCACAGTTAGATACTCTCTTTTATACACCACTGTTACATCTTGAATATACCTCAGTTTTGCTCTTGTGTTGCATGCTAGGAATTTAGAAATCAATTTATTTAAGCTTGATATAAGGAAGCCTTCCTGAAAGTTAATGTATCCCTTAACTTTTACACATGGCTATAGAAAGACTTGATCTAAACACACACACACACACACACACACACACACACACACATTCCATGTGGGATGTATATTAACCAATGAAAATCACCCCAACAACCAGAGACTTAATTTTTTGCCATAGGGCACAGGTACTGCCAGAGAGAGACAGTGAGAGGGAAAGTGAGAACTCACACCCTCAGGAGGGAGGGTGGAGATGGCAATGCCACAAACCGTTCTCCATTCTTCTCTTGGGATTTTGGGCACACGGCATAATTTTCAAGCTGCCAGATTGGGGACTTGGACCACGGATGGCCATGTGGGAGTCTAGCCCTTTAACCACTATGCCACCTGCTGACCTCAACTGGAGATCTTTGAGTATAGACTATTACTGTTTCTAGAGAAACTGGTGATATAATTTTTATGTAAAGAGACAAGGAGCCTCTTACACACACTCATCTTCCCAGGGAGTGCAACCGTGGTGTCTGGCAGGTGCGTGTTCACACAGAGGTAACAGAGATGTAGCTGGCACATTTCTGTTTGCTTCTGTCTGAGTCTCCCTGGGCGGGCTCTGTTCTTTGTCACACTGGGGGAGTGACAGTCTTTGATTGTTTTGCAAATCTGTATAATCCTAACTTAATTTCTAGAGGCAAATATCTACTGTCTTTTTTTCATAATTCAACATTTAACATAATGCTAAGTAAGTTATCCTGTACCAGTCAATGAATGAATCATAACTAAAACGAGTGATTTGCCTGCTATGTAAAGATAAACTTTTAAACGTTAATAAGTATGTGTTTAAAATAATAATCTCTATTATTTTATTGAAAAGAACATTTAAATGCCTGATCCAGTCAATCACACAATTTTGGAGATTGCATTTAATGTTCAAGTGTGGGGAGGCTGCACGTGTGGTTTTGTTTTGTTTTAGAGGTTTTTGCCTTAGGGCATCTGTGCTCATCCGAGAGAGAGACAGAGACAGTGAGAGGGAAAGTGAGAAATCACCCCTCAGGGGGATGGTCATACAGCAATCCCTCCCCCTCCAATCTCCTCCCAGGATCTTGGTCACGGACACATATGTGCTTGGCATGAGTTTCAAGCCACTAGCTCTGAGACTCAAATGACAGTTGGCCATGGGGGAGTCCAGTGTCTTAACCACCATGCCACTCACTGGTCATGGTTTTTGTAATTTTAAGCACAGTTTGAAAATAACTGGGCCAGCCTCATAGCCTAGTGGCTACGGGAGCCACATCTCACATGGCTGACCATAGTTCATAGGACTGGCCTTGCAGCTTAAGAAACATGCTAGGCATGTGTGCACATGTGTGCGTGCCCCAAATCCTGATAAGACAGAAAAATAGAGGAGAAAGGATTGCAGTGTGGCCATGCCCTATGAAGGTGTTTTTTCCCTCTCTTTCATTGACAAACACATGTACCCTCTGACAATTAAAAAAGAAAAGAAAACTACTGACTTTGATGAAGTCATCGCTCATTCATAACAGAATATACTAGAAAAGCAATTTCAGGAAGATGAAATGCTAAATGCTAGTTACATTCCCTTTTTTATTTTTCTTTCTTTCTTTTGTTCTTTTTTCTTTTTTTTAGGTTTTTGCCATAGGGCACTTGTGCTCACCAGGGGGGAGGGGGGGAGAGAGAGACAGAGAGAGAGAGAGAGAGAGAGAGAGAGAGAGAGAGAGAGAGAGAGACAGGGCAGAGAGACAGTGAGAAGGGAAGTGAGAAATAACCTCCCGGGGGGGTGGCCATGCCACAATCCCTTCTCCTCCATTCTCTTGGTATTTGGGTCATGCACACACATGTGCCTTGTATGATTTTCAAACAATTGGGTCCAGGACTAGTTGATGTGGGAGTCCAGCACCTTAACCATTATGCCACCTGCTGGTCTTTCTCCTTCTTCTTCCCCTTCTCCTCCTCCTCCTCCTCCTCCTCCTCCTCTTCCTTCTTCATGCCACAATCCCTTCTCCTCTATTCTCTTTGGGATTTTGAACACACACACACACACACACACACACACACACACACACAACTGCTGAGTCCAGCACTCAAACCATTAAGTTGACCATGAGAAAACCAATGCCTTAACTACTACTGTGCCACCTGCTGGCTAATCCGTTTACGTTTTCAACATGTGATCTGTTTTAACTTCTAAAGAAACTCATAGGAGCGAGGGACCAATTCAGCCTGTGCGTACTGAAAAATCTAGAGACTAGGTGCCATTTGCACTAGACCTTAATGGAACTCTCTGCTTTCTATATCTTCCCACCTGTCTTTTATCTTAGCGACTTTAGTTGGTGTGATAAAATGACAGAAGTGTAAAAATGCATAGTGGTCTTAGGCAAATGCCCAGCTGGTGTGATGGGACTTGGGAGTGTGGTGCTAAAGTCCTAGAGCAGTAGCTGTGGTGATGAGGGAACCTCAGCCATGAAAAACTCATTTTTAAAGTCTTTCTGAACCAAAGGATGCTATCTCTTGCTTTTTTTGTTTGTTTTTTGTTTGTTTTTTGTTTTCTCTCTCTCTCTCTCTCTCTCTCTCTCTTTTTTTTTTTTTTTTTTTTTTGGTATAGGGCGTATGCGCTTGCCAGAAAGACAGAGAGGGACAGAGAGACAGAAAGCGAGAAATCACCCCCCAGGGGGATGGTCACGCTGCAATCCCTTCTCCTCCATTCTCCTCTCGGGATCTTGAGCATGCACGCACAAGCACCAGGGTGAGTTTAAGAGTTTAAGTCGCCAGGTCCAGGACTCGAACCATGGTCGACTACATGTGAGTCCAGTGACATAGCCATTACAGTAACTGTTGGTCCCAAGGATGTTCTCTCTTGAGTCTGGTATCTTGGAGCTCCCTCTGCTGTCTCACCTCACACTCCCCAGGGATTGTCTCAATCAAGCTTTTCTTGCCCCAGGTCCCAGCTCTCTCATGCCTGTTCTCTTCTGCCTGTCTGTGGTCGGAAAATCTGTATGGAGTTGGAAGAAAATTGTAGAATATGCCCTGTCTACTCTCCCACATTCTCCAAGACTCTAGTTCCTCTTTTGGTAGGTGTATATTAGACATTTATTCTGGACGGTGTGCTCTGAAAACGTTCCCTCAACCCCTTTCACATGCCTGCAGTGCCTCATCTTATTCCTCCTACAAATCTCTGCCCACAATTTGCCCCTGTCCCACCATCACAAGCATCCTTCTGCTCTTTGCTCACCCACTCTGGGTCTCCTGGACAATGCCAATCACTACCCATTATCCCACAGAATAACTATTCCTATGGGATGCTGGCACTGTCTCTCCTCACTTCCTGCTGGACATGATTCAGTGTCACCTAACACACCTCCAGCCTCCTCTTTTCCAGCCTGGTTCCTCTCCAGTCCCCAGAATCTGAAGGCACAGTCTCCACAACTGTACTGTCCGACTAGTTCTCAGCCTCCCTCTGTGACTAACAATTCAAGTTTTTTCTCCCATCTAAGCAAATGAACCTGCTGTAATAGAAGAGGGGCTTTGGGACCAGCAGTTGGCGTAATGGCTATGTCACTGGACTCCCATGTAGTTGATCGCGGTTTGAGTCCCGGACTCAGTGGCTTAAACTCACACCGGGCACATGTGCGTGTGTGCCCAAGATCCCAAGAGGAGAATGGAGGAGAAGGGATTGCGGCGTGGTCATCCCCCCTGGGGGGTGATTTCTCACTCTCTGTCTCTCTGTTTCTCTCTGTCTTTCTGGCAAGTGAATGTGCCCTATAGCAAAAACCTCTCAAAAAAAATAGAAGAGGGACTTTGAGGGTTTGAAGTTCTATACTCAGGGAGTCAAATGTTCTTACCCCTGGAAAACTAGAAGTGAAATGAATGCAATATATCTTAGGAAGAGTTGGAGGGGGTCTAAAGAGGGAAGACTGGGACCAGCAGGTGGTGTGGTAATTAAAAGATTCTGGGCACTCCCACATGACCAACCTCAGTTTGAGTCCCGTACTTGATGGCTTGCTTTCTCACTTTCTCTCTCTCTCTTTCTGTGTCTTTCTCTGGTCAAATTAAAATAAGTGAATGAATAAATAAAATTAAATAAATAATTCTTCTTTTTTTTTTAAAAAAAAGGAAGGATCTCTAAAAGGACATGTAGTAATCAGTGAAAAAATGAGATAAGTATTTCACATGCTGTTGGGCACAAATTTGGACTAGAAAGTTAGGAAGCAGCCTAACAGAAAATCACTGGGTCAGAGGCCATAATATTACTCTGGCCACAGGGAGGCAGCACAAGGAAGGCTTTCCCAGAGTCATGCCTTCCTTGGCTGTCTGATAACCTAGGTTTAACCCTTTCCCAAACCTACACAAACTCATATCTTTCTTCCTACAAATCTCAGCTCATCCTCATTCTTTAATCAAGTACTGAGATGGGTAGAGAATCTTCTCCAACAAGAATTCAGCCAGAATTTTTCCCTTCATCTCCTACTCCACCTAAGAATGGAGACACTCTCTTTAAACTCTGGATCAGCAGAGTGAACCTTGCAGCCTGGACCGCTCTGGCCCTCTGCCTGAGTTTCCTCAAGGCAATGACAGAAATGTGGGGATACTGGGAGTTGACCTTGCTGACCTTTTTCCTAGAAACCTGTTCCTCCAATTATCCCAGATTGTTTGGCTCCACCTTCCACAATAGGCAAGCATACTGACCCCGCACCTCACCTGCTCCCTGTGCCTGTGACCTTGGAAGCAATAACAGGCCTGCTGGATAGCAGTAAGGAGGTAAGGCTGGTTTTCTAGCTGGGAAGGAAGGACACGGCTATGGCAGGAGTCTCCACAGCACATCTCAATGTCTGAGCCCTTGAAGGGAAAGGCCCCTGAGAACTGCTTCCTGAGCCAGGCCCCCCAGGGACCTGCTCTTCTCTTACCTGGAGTGGCCTTGACCTGGACCATGGGATTGAGGAGCACCAACAGTGATATCATCAGAGCCGCTACCCATGGACCCTCAGGGGCCTGCAGAACCATCATGAAGCTGGAAAAGGATGACAAGATGGAGAAAGCAGCAGATAGGGATAGAGAAACTCACTAAATGGAGCTCCAGTCTGATATTAGAGACCATGAACCAGTAGTCTCCTGCATCCCCTGGGATTGGACAGACTTTGAGAAAAGAGCCAATGAACACTGAGCTTTCTATGAGTCATCACTCACCAGGCAGAAGGTTAATGTGACAGGTCTTTCATAATTTAAAGTATATGGTGCGCTTAAGATGGTAGATGGAGGACAACGGCACTTATTTGAAGCAAATATGTAGGTCATGAGGTTTTGAATAGATTTTGGAAGATTATGTGCTTTCTTTTCTCTGAAGCAGAACTCAAATATTCTACTAGCCCATCTACAGAGATTATAATTGCCCCAACCCTGCCACCTCTCACATATCCACAGGACACAGTCTGAGATGGAGCAAAGGCTGTTTAGTGTGTAAAAAGTTCATCCAGCAGCATGATCTGTAGAAAGACTATAGAGTACCCATCCTAGAACTTAGAAATGAGTCATGGGGTCTGTCTTGCCTCTGCTTGAGGTGGTGTTTAGAATTAGCACTCAACCAAATGTTCTTTCTCCCAGAGGTCTGTTAGCTAAGAGGTACAGGAAAACCAGTCCCTTTCGTAGGATGGTCATTGAGGTCATAATGACTCAGTCTAATAACCCCACATCTGGAAGTATAGACATATCAGCTATATTTCCAAGTAAGTGCAAATTTAAGGACACTGCCTTTTCTTGGATTTCAATTCTTTGTCTTCCATGTGGAAATGATATAATCTACCTTTACGGCAATGCTCTAGGGTCAAATAAGTTAAATTTAAAATAACTTTAAAAAATAAAGTTATGACCATAGAGAATATAAATAGACCAGTTGATGAGGAAGAAAATGAAAAAAAATAATCATCCAAGACCCTACCTCCCAAATGTATCTGATTCTATTATGTTTACGGTAAATATTTTTACAAACTTTCAAAGACTTTTACACCTTATTTTAGTGTCATCCTGTTGGACCACAGACTCTAATAAAGAAAATATTAAACTGGCATTATTGCTTTACTTATATACATATTAAAATGTAAATAGAATGCTGGCATAGGGCCAGTGACATAGAGCAGCAGTTAAGTGCTACCCACAGAAAACCAGATCCTGGACCAAACCGTGGTGTGGTGGTTAAGGCAGCTGGATCCCTCATGGCTGGCTCCATGTTTCGAGTCCCAGACCTGGTAGCTTCAGAAACACACCAAGCACGTGTGGGTGCATGCCCAAGATCCTGACAGGATGGAGAAATAGAGAAAAAATTATTGCAGCATGAATGCCTCCCATTGAGGGGTACTCTCTCTTTGGCAAGTGCACATGTCCTCTGAACAACAACAACAAATCACATATAAAGTTAAAGAGAAAAATTTTATATAACATGAAGTATTTATTCAGAATGAAGAATCAGTACATAAATGTGGGGAAAAAAACTCCATTTCTTCAGTAAAACTGCCTTAGTTTGACTCCTTTCCTTGTCATTTGCTTACTGTAGACAAATAGAAAAATGCTTCTCCTGTCTCAGGTAGCTTATTTTTTGAATAGACATTAATATCTACCCAAGGTCTGATGTGAAGATTAAGTAAGATAATATTTGTGAAGCTAAAAATAGCTTCTGTCAGTTGTAATCTGTTAATATTTAATTATTATTTATGCAAGACCAGGCTACCACAAAACAAGAAAAAATAGTGATAACATAAACTTAGTTATAACATTATATATTAAATATTTTGTGATCTATTCTATAAATATCAAAGAAATACTTTAAAATAAAATATAAAAAGTATACAAAATAAAAAACATAAAACAAAAAATGAACATTACTTGTAATAGGGAAGCATTAGAGAAATTCCTTTGAAGACAAGATCAAAATAAAGGTGCCCTGGACCTGGTTTGGTGGTGCAATACTAATGCACCGCTCAAGTAACATCCATGTGGAAGATCCTGAGTTTAGTTTCGTGGCTGACTTGTAACACAGATGCATGCCCATGATCTTGGCTGGCTAGGAAATCTCAAGAGAATCTCAGCAAAAGGCCATGTTGAGGGTACTTGCCTTTCTCCTCCTCTGTCTCTTGCTGTCATGAAAGGAATAATATAAACTTAAAAAACAAAAATGGTGCCCATTGTTGCCACGCATAATGTTGTATATATAAAAATAAAAGAAAATGGGGACCAGCAGATGACATAATGGTTACGTCACTGGAATCCCTAGCAGTCAACCACGGTTCAAGTCTTGGACCCAGCAGCTTAAAACTCAAGCAGGGCACATGTGTGTGCATGCCAAAGTCCCAAGAAGGATTATGGCATGGCCATTTTCTCTGGAGGATGATTTTTCACTTTCTGTCCCTCTGTCTCTCTGACAAGTACACATGCCTTATAGCAAAACAAAAACAAAAACAAAAACAAAAACAACAAAAAAAACCCTCTAAATGGGAACTATTCTACATAAAAATTAAATTAAGAGAAATGACCTTAGGTGGGCCTGATAAAAGGATAAATTATATTTTTGTTAGATAGTACATTTATCCCTAAATAGCAGCAAAATAATTTTTGTAAACTTGATGAAATAACTTCAAAATTTATTTAGAAAAAAATAGTGGACAAAAGCATTAAGGATAATCTAAAAGTTTAGGGTGTGGGGAATGAAGGAAAGGAGACTAATCCTATCACATAACAGAATATAATATAAAATTTACCTTCAGAAGACTATATAACTTATCCTTCAAATCATTTTCTCTAACTCCGGAAAACAACTATGAGTTGAAATTCCCTCTGCCATGCTGGTCCCTGAAGATTCTACCATCTCTTCCCCAGCCCCTTCCAGTATTCTCTTTACCCGGCAACAGAGAATGTCAGTTCTATTATTTCCCTGATTGGTTAAGCCTAACTGTGCTGCTTCCTCTCCACCCTTTCTGGCCATTTTCAGGTGATAGAAGCCCATATTTTCAGAGCTCTTGTCTGCCCTCATCCTTCCTCAGTTCCCTGTCACTGTTCCTGTGCTCACAGTTGGTTATAGACCCCAGAACGTGTGCCCTGAAGAGAATGTTCCAGACCAAAGCTGTCATGCTGAGTGCCCTCTCCTTGGCTTACTTGCTGAGTCTTCAGGAAGCTGGGGCCATCCAGGGTGAGTGCCCAGGAGAAGCCAGAGAGATGGGGGTGAGAAGTGGGGGTGGGCGGGGCAGGCTACTACGAATTGCTGATTTAAGAATTAGAGGTTTTGGGACCAGCAGTTAGCGTAATGGCTATGTTGCTGGACTCCCACGTAGTTGACCACGGTTCGCGTCCCGGACCTGGTGGCTTAAAACTCACGCCGGGCGCGTGTGCGTGCGCGCCCAAGATCCCGAGAGGAGAATGGAGGAGAAGGGACTGCGGGGTGACCATCCCCCCCTGGGGGGTGATTTCTCGCTTTCTCTCTGTCTCTCTCTCTGTCTGTCTGGCGAGCGCACGCGCCCTATAGCGAAAACCTCTCCGGGGGGGAAAAAAAAAGAATTAGAGGTTTGGGGACTCATTGGTCTATTTCCTCTGTGTCTTCTTCCTCTCTTCACTCCCTTGTGTGAGAGTCCCATTTGTTCTGTCTCCTTCTAGTAACAGCAGCAATAGCAGGCATTTACTGAGTTCCTATTTATAATTTACTAGACATCAATTTATATTTCACAAGAAACTTTAATGGTGGTATTATTACCTCTGTGTTAAAGATTTTTTAAAAAGTTCCAAAAAGATTAACACGTTTTCTAAGGTTACACACCAATCTGCAGAGCAAGTTTAAGTCCAGATCTAATTCTGTTGATCATGCTCTGGATTCCTTAGACTTCTGCACACAGTGAATTTTCAGTTAAACCCTACAGGGGCTCCACACCCCTCGTATCTCTTCTGGATCCCCCACTTTTTGTGGCTGCTTTAGGGGACCTGAAGGCATGGGCTCTGAGTGTTGGCATCTAAGACAGAAAGTGCTGAGAGTGTTCCTGCGTTCCTCCCTCCCTCCCAGGATCCTAAGCCAGGATCTTAGAGGGTGGGTTGCATACCTTCTTCTTCCAAGACAGCAATGTTTCAAGCTTTTGCTGACCTGTGATTCAGGTCCTGAGTGAGCAGAAGGACTATTGCGGCACTGGGAGGTCTAGTCTGGATAATCATGAAGACTCAGCTAGTGATTATAAATCATGATGAATGCTCAGTTCTCTCTGCAGCTGACTTCAGGGAGCATCAAGGCCTGATCCTGATCCTGTCATCTTAAATGCAGTGCTATGAAAATTTGGAATTGATAACAAAAGATGCACATTGTCCCCCAGTTTTATTTAAGGTGGGGGTTGGTGGGTAGAAGTAAAGAGGAGGTAAGACCAGGGAGAAGGACCAGCAGTTGATGTAATGGCTATGTCGCTGGACTCCCATGTAGCTGACCGCGGTTCAAGTGGTTTAAACTCACGCCAGGCACGTGTGCATGCATGCCCAAGATCCTGAGTGGAGAATGGAGGAGAAGGGATTGCAGCATGGCCATCTCCCCTGCTGGGGAGTGATTTCTCGCTTTCTGTCTCTCTGTCTCTCTCTGTGTTTCTGGCAAGCACACGTGCCCTATAACAAAAACCTCTCAAAAAAAAAAAAAAAAAAAAGCAGGGAGAAACCCAAGTACTATTGCCCTGCTAACAGTTACCTTAGTTATTTCCAGTGTTATGTCATAATAAATATCATAGTGAATATATTTTTATATGGGTATGAATACATTTTAGGATTATTAATAGATATTACTGAGGTAGGAGACAGGGACCCTAAAAATATAGTTAGGGTATCAGCCCAAAATGGAATCACAAAGTGGCTAAGTTTTAAGATGGAGACAAAGCAACTCAGCTGCTTGCTCCAGAGAGACCTCTTGCAGTGGTGGCTTGGTGATTAACCTAGGCAGCGTGACCTTTCCCTAAAACAAAGTCTTTTTCCAGACCCCACCACAGTTCAGGAAGAGGACTAGATAATGATTTTTATTGCCTGAAGCTTCTAGACAAAGGGTCTCTTGACCTTCATACCCACTCTAAAATTAGGAAAATATTTGGACCCATCCAGCATGTGCCCCTCCGCACCACAAGGGAATGCATGCACAAGCCCCACCTAGAACCAGCCTGAACAAGTCCCCCCTGACCCAGATAAAAAAACCCTCACCCCTGTTCCTCTTTGCCAACCCATTTTCTGAGACCCTTGCCTTCTTCTTGGGAGCCCTGTTTTCCCTTCCCTCTCTTTCAATAAACTCCCTGCTTTACTGTACCTACTCTCTGTGTCCATGTCTCTAATGCTTCCTAAGTTTGGGAAAAGAGCCCGTTTCATACTGTGATCGCTGGACCTGATTGCCCTGTGCCCTGGGCTATTACTAATTATCTCAGCTGTATCTGTAGTGCTTTCTTTTCCTTTTTTTCTCTCTCGACATTCTCTGGCCTGTACTGCTTACATAGTTCATACTTAATATTTTTTCATGCTTTTCTCTGCTTTCTTTATACAGCGGACCATGTATCAACTTATTTGACATTTGTACAAACACACAGACCCTCAGGGGAGTTTATGTTCCAGTTTGATGGGGATGAGATGTTCTACGTGGACCAGGACAAGAGAGAGACAATCTGGAGTCTGGAGGAGTTTGGGCACGCCTTTTCCTTTGAGGTTCAAGGCGGGCTGCAGAACCTTGCCGTAACAAAGGCAAACCTGAATATCCTGATGCAGCGTTCCAACTACACCCAGGCCTCCAATGGTACTGCCCATCTTTGCTTCTTCCTTTGTCCAGCTGGGGAGGGAGGGCTCTTCCCCTCACCCAGAGTGGGTGAGTCAAATGCCCACCACTGAGTCATCCTCTTCCCCTGAGAGCCCTTGGGCTTATTCCAGGACAGCTGAGGGGTTGCGTCACGCCTTTGCACCCAAGAAGGAGGTTAAACTGGGAGCAATTGATAATGGAATGTCTGAGCCCAAGGTAGATGGTGCCCCAAAGGAGGAGCTTCTGTGATTGTCTCAGAACAGGGGACTCACCAGATCCTGTCTTCTCCAGAGCCTCCTGAGGTGACCGTGTTTCCAAAGAAGTCCGTGGAGCTGGGCCAGCCCAACATCCTCATCTGCCACATGGACAAGTTTTTTCCTCCAGTGCTCAATGTGACATGGCTGCGCAACGGACAGCCAGTCACTGACGGTGTCGCTGAGGGCCTTTTCCTGCCAAGCACAGAGTTCAGATTCCACAAGTTCCTGTACCTGACCTTCGTGCCCTCAGCCGAGGACGTCTATGACTGCAGGGTGGAGCACTGGGGCCTGGAAGAGCCACTCCTCATGCACTGGGGTATGAAGCCTCTTTTGCTCCCCGAAATCTCTCTGGCACCATTTGCTCTCAGGACCTGGAATTTTTTGCATCAGTTTCTCCTACTTGCTGGGGCTCCATCCTTACCTTATTCTAACTTGTCACCAAATAGTCCATAACCTCCAACCACCACAGGACCCCCCCCTCCCTACACCTCCTGACTCCATCTCTTCCTTCTCCCCACAGAGGCCCAGGAACCGGTTCTTGTGCCTGAGACGACAGAGACTGTGGTCTGTGCCCTGGGCCTGGTGCTAGGCCTGGTGGGCATCATCATTGGCACCATCTTCATCATAAAGGCTCTCCATTCCAGTCGTGACCCCCGGGCCCAGGGGCCCCTGTGAGTTATTGCGGAGGTGAGGGTCTTGGGATACAGTCAGAGGACAAGAGGAGGGAGCCTAGGACCTGTAGTGTATAAGGAAAGGAGGAAAAATTCTCTTCAATAAGTGTTCCTTGATCTCTTAATGGATTAAAAACATTGAGCCACACAACATCATCAATAACTGACTGAGTAGTTACTATACTTAGGCATTATTCTGAGCATTTACATTTTTTAGCTTATTTTATCCTTACAAATAGTATCCACGAAGTAGGTGCTCTTATTGCTATTTTACACATGGGAAGTAAAATCTTTTATGTGCACAGAGACATTAAATGACTTGACCAAGGCCACATAGCTGGAAGTGGTGGAGCAAGTGTTCAAAGTCAGAAGGTTTGGATGTAAAATTGTCTGCTTAACCATTCATTGCCCTATAGTCCTATTTACTCTTTTTTTTTCTTTTTTTTTAAATTTATTTATTTACATTCATTCACTATACATCATCACAGCAAACAAAATGAGATTTTCCCATCCAGAATACACTGTATATTGGCTCAGTCAAGCACATCAACATACGCGTTATCATCAACAATTTTCCATTTCCTATTTCCTGTATATTTTGTTATTTTTGCCATTCCTGATTCCCTATCTCTCACCCTCTGCCGTGTCCCACCCTCCTCCCACACTGTCTATGGTATCCGTGGTTGCTTTCTATACCTTTTCCCCTCATTTTATTTATTCGCTAAAGAACTTAATTAATCTAAATACTTCCAATAGCAAGCACAGCTGATACATACATATCTATGAACACAAGTCGGACCCTGGGCATAAACCTCAGTGAGTGGAATGAACATACAACAAAGTAGCACCCAGCTGGGACTATATACCTTACTGCAGCCCTCAAATATGCATTTTTCAAAATTTCATGAAAAATAGTTTTTGTGATTGTTTTTCTCCTGAAGCATTTTTTTAAATTAATTCATCTACATTCATCCCCTAAGCATCATCATAGCATACAAAAAGTGGTTTTCCATCCAGAATATACTGCATAGTGGCTTAATCATGTATGTTATCATCAATAATTTTCCATTTCTAGTTTTTTATATATATATGCATATTTACCCCTATGTCTAACCCTCTGCCCTTTCCCACCCTCTTCTCACACTATCTCTGGTGTCTACAGTTGTCTTCCATTCCTTTTCCCCCCACATTTTATTGATCATACAATTTATTAAATAATATAACTACTTTCAATAGCAAGTTCAGCTGGTAATTTCAAGAAAAGCAGTTTTGAAATGGTAAGGAAATTTGCTTAAAATTTAAAGCCTGGAAACAGGTTAGTATCCTGTTCAAATAGTAGGTACATGAACCTATTGACAGTTCAATACAGGACAAAAACTCTTAAAACCGGACAACAAAGCCTAGAAGAAAAGCAGCAATATTTTAGTCAAAAGTCACAGAATGCTATTTCACCAGTTCAGTCTCATGTACTTAATCTATCTTCTACTGTGGTTCGATCCTCCCAATTGAATTCTGGGATATAATATTCAACTCCAGACTTGTACCTATGATTAAACTGGCCATTTTCTTAGTTTTTTAACTCTTATTTCTGTGTGACTACATTTAATTTTCCTGACATAGCACTCCCTTGAGAACTTCTTGGAGAGCTGATCTGGTGTTGGTAAATTCTTTCAGGTTTTGTTTATCTAAGAATGTTCTTGTCTTGTCTTCCCATAGGAAGAATAATCTTGCCAGGCAGAGTATCCTTGGTTGAAATTGCTTTTCCCTTAACACTTTGAATATATTTTCCCATTCTTTCCTCGCTCACATTGTTTCTGATGAGAGGTTCACTGTTAGCCTGATGGGATATCCTTTGTAAGTAACCTGCCGTTTCTCTTGCCAATCTTAGTATCTTGTCTTTGTCTGTGGTTTTGGTCAATCTGGCTATAATGTGTCTTGGAGAAGATCTTCTTGGGTTGATTCTATTTGGGGTCCTTTGTATTTCTTGAGACTGGATCTTTGAGTGCCTCTCTAGGATTGGGAAGTTTTCTTGCAGAATTTCATGGAATCGATTATCAATGCCCCTATGAGTCTCTTCACCTTCTGGGATGCCAGTTATCCAGATGTTTGGACGTTTGATGGTATCTAGTATTTCTCATATATCATTCTCAAATTTTTGGGCAATTTTCTCAGTCTTCGTGGTGGATATTTCTAGGCCAGCAATTTTCTCTTCTACGTCTGATATTCTATTTTCTGCATGATCTAGTCTGCTTTTAATACTTTCAAGAGATATTTTGACTTCCTGTATTATAGTCTTCATCTCTAACAGTTCCATTTGATTCTTTTGCAAAGTATGTAATCCTTCTTTTAGATCTTGCAAGAATTTCCTCACCTCCCAGCACTCGTCAGCAACTTTTTCCTTTCTCTTCTGCAGTTCATTGTCTCTCTTTTCTTCCATCTCTGTTAGCTTTGCCATTATAAATGTTTTAAATTCTTTATCAGACATTTCCATGATTTCTGTTGAACTGTCTGTGGATGAAGAGGAGACATTGTTTTCCCTTGGGGGAGAGGTATTTTCTTGCTTTCCCGTATTTCTTGTGGTCCTGCAGTGATTTCTAGTCATCTGATGGAAAGTGTGTTTCTTCCTAAACTTGAAGTTCAATCTGAGTGTCCAGGAGTGTGCGGAAAAGGAAACACAGAAAGAGAAACAGCAGCAACAAAAACAACCAAAAAACAGAGAAAAAGACAAGAAATAAAACTAAATAAAAACTAAAATTTTTTTTGAAAACCTAATTTCCATTTATCTCTTACGTTCTTTTTAATAAAGATTTGTAATTTTACACAACATAGCATATACACATTTGTAATGAAGCTTATTTGTACGTACTTTACATTTTTTTGTGATCAGAATGTTATTCTATTTTTTTTTCACCAATCTGGAGTAAAGCTATAGGTGTTTTTTGTATTTATTTCATGCTTGCTGTTTTTTTTATTATTATCACCATAATCTTCTTTATATTACATTGGATTACATATAACTTTACAGTGCATTACATTGCTTTTTCAAAAGGGAATGCCATGCATGTCAGTCAATAGAGACATTAATCTCCCCATTTCATCATTCAGTATCTTTTCTATGTTTTTCCCAATCATTATTATTATTATTATTATTCTAATTATTTTTTAAAACAGTCAATCACTATTTCTCATTTTGCTTGTAAAAAGACTTTACCCATCATGAAATACTTCTCAGACCAATCCAGTTGAGAATACTATGCATGTCATCAACAGGTAATAAGCCATATCTGTTTCTCACTAACATCCTGTGTCTCTATTGTTCTCTTGCTATCTTTCTCTATCCTCTTCTCTTCACCTCCCCCATTCCACACTGTCCTATTCTCATTAAGTACCTTCACTGCTTTTATGTCCTCCAATTTTTCGCTCTCTACAATAGAGTGCTGATAGTCGGTATATATTGAGTGGATACATACAATATTTTTCTTTCATAGCCTGGCTTACTTCACTCAGCAATAGATCCTCCATATCTGACCACTTTCTATCAAGTGCCAGGGTCTTGTTATTTTTTATGGCTGAGTAGTATTCCATAGAGTATATATACCACACTTTTCCATTCCATTCATCAGTTTGTGGACATTTAGGTTGGTTCCATGTCTTAGCAACTGTGAATAATGCTGCTATAAACATTGATGTGCAAGCACTTTTCTGACTGAGCGTTCTCCTGTCTTTCGGGTAAATACCCAGAAGTGGGATTGCTGGGTCAAATGGTAGTTCTATTTGTAGATCTTTGAGGAACCTCCATATTGTTCTCCACAGTGGTTGAAACAGTTTACATTCCCACCAACAGTGTAGGACGGTTCCCTTTTCACCACATCCCCGCCAACACTTATCACTTTTTATATTCTTAGTCTTTGCCATTCTGACAGGGGTTAGGTGGTATCTCATTGTGGTTTTTATCTGCATCTCCCTTATGATGAGGGATGTTGAGCATTTCCTCATATGCTTTTTGGTTGTTCGAATGTCTTCCTTAGAGAGATTTTTGTTCGGCTCATTTTCCCATCTTTTAATTGGGTTAATAATTTTTTTTCGCATAAGGCACTTGAGTTCCCTGTGTATTCTGGTTATCAGTCCCTTGTCTGAGGCTTATTTAACAAAAATATTTTCCCATTCTGAGGGTTGTCTATTCACACTTGTTACTGTGTCCTTTGCTGTGCAGAAACTTCTTAGTCTAATATAGTCCCACTTGTCTATTTTAGGGATTATTGTCTGTGCTTTGGGAGTCTTATTTAAGAAGTCTATGCCTACTTCAATGTCTCCCAGAGTTTCCCCAGCATTTTCCACCAGTAGTTTTATTGTTTGAGGTCTTAGGTTCAGATCTTTGATCCATTTTGAGTTGATTGTTGTTAATGGTGAAAGATGGGCGTTCAATTTCATCTTTCTGCAGGTGGATACCCAGTTTTTCCAGCACCATTTACTAAAGAGGTTTTCCTTTTCCCAATGGATTGACTAATATCCTTTGTCAAAGATCAGTTGGCTGTAAGCTTTGGGGGTTATTTCTGGGGTCTCTATTCTATTCCATTGGTCCACATGTCTGTTTTTATGCCAATACCATGCTGTTTTGATGACCACAGCTTTATAGTATATCTTGGGATCAGGGAGTGATATGCCTCCTACTCCATTCTTCTTGCACAGGATTGCTTTTGCAATACGGGGTCTTTTATGATTCCAGACAAATTCTATGATTGTCTTTTCTGGATCTGTGAAGAATTTTTCTGGTATTTTGATTGGAATTGCATTAAACATGTAGATTAATTTGGGTAGAATTACCATTTTGATTATGTTAATTCTTCCAATCCAGGAGCATGGGATGTCCTTCCACTTTTTTATGTCACCTTCAATATCTTTTTAAAGATTTTCATAGTTTTCTTTTTTTTTTTTTTTTTTTGAGAGGTTTTTGCTATAGGGCGTGTGCGCTCGCCAGACAGACAGAGAGAGACAGAGATAGAAAGCGAGAAATCACCCCCCAGGGGGGATGGCCACGCCGCAATTCCTTCTCCTCCATTTTCCTCTCGGGATCTTGGGCATGCACGCACACGTGCCCAGCGTGAGTTTAAGCCACCGGGTCCGGGACTCAAACCGTGGTCAACTACGTGGGAGTCCAGCGACATAGCCATTACGCTAACTGCTGGTCCCAAGATTTTCATAGTTTTCTTTATAAAGGTCTTTGACCTTTTTAGTTAGGTTTATCCCTAGATATCTTAAACATCTTGTGGCTACAGTGAAAGGGATTCCTTTCTTCAGCTCTGCTTCATTCGACTTGTTGCTCATAAATAGAAATGCTATAGATTTTTGGATATTGATTTTGTATCCTGCCACCTTACTGTATTCACTTATTACTTCAAGAAACTTTTTCATGGATACCTTTGGGTCTTCTAAGTATACCATCATGTCATCTGCAAATAAAGATATTTTCAACTCTTCTTTGCCTATTCGAATGCCTTTAATATTGTTCTCTTCTCTGATTGCAATAGCTAAGACTTCCAGTATATTAAAGAGCAGTGGAGAAAGTGGGCAGCCTTGCCTAGTACCTGTTTTCAGAGGAAAAGCTTTCAGCTTTTCCCCATTCAGTATAATGTTAGCTGTAGGTTTTTCATAGATTGCTTTTATTGTGTTCAGAAATGACCCTTCTATACCAATCTTACTGAGAGTATTAATCATAAAAGGATGTTGTATTTTATCAGATGCTTTCTCCGCATCAATTGAGATGATCCTATGGTTTGTATCTTTCTTTCTGTTAATGTGGTGTATTACGTTTATGGTCTTCCGTATATTGAACCACCCTTGCATCCCTGGTATAAAGCCTACCTGGTCGTGATGAATGATCGTTGTTATATGTTGTTGGATACGATTTGCAAGTATCTTGTTGAGAATTTTTGCATCTATATTCATCAATGATATTGGTCTGTAGTTTTCCGTTTTTGTCATGTCCTTATCTATTTTGGGGATGAGGATGATGGAGGCTTCATAAAATGAATTTGGAAGGTTTCCTTCCTTTTGAATCTTTAGAAATAATTTTAGTAGGATAGGGGTTAACTCTTCCTTAAAAGTTTTGTAGAATTCAGAAGTGAAACCATCTGGACCTGGGCTTTTCTTTGTCAGGAGGTTATTTATTACTGATTCAATCTCCTGGCTTGTTATGGGTCTATTCAGGTTCTCTATGTTCTCCTGATCCGATCTTGGTAGATTATATGCATCCAGGAATTTGTCCATCTCCTCCAAGTTATCTTGTTTGTTGGCATGTAGTCGCTCATAGTATCCTCTAATGATATTTTGTATTTCTGCTATGTCTGTAGTAATATTGCCTGTTTCGTCACATATTTGATTAATCTGGTTTCTTTCTTTCTTCTTCTTGATCAGTCTAGCCAATGGTGTGTTGATCTTGTTAATCTTTTCAAAGAACCAGCTTTTGCTTTCATTTATTTTCTGTATGGTTCATTTATTTTCTATTTCATTTATTTCTGCTTGAACCTTTATTATTTCTTTTCGCCTGGCATTTTGGGGGTTTGTTTGTTGTTGTTGTTTTTCCAATTATCTGAGGCATGATGATAAGTTATCTATTTGCCATCTTTCCATCCTTTTCTTATGCGCACTAATTGCTATGAATGTTCCTCTTACGACTGCTTTTGCTGTGTCCCATAGATTATGAACACTTGTGTACTCATTATCATTTGTTTCCATAAATTTTTTTATTTCAGCCTTAATTTCTTCAGTAGTGAAGAAGTCATTCAGAAGTAGGTTGTTCAGTTTCCATGTGTCCGTGTATTTTCGGGGTTGTTTCTTGAAATTAATCTTGAGTTTAATTCCATCATGGTCAGAGAAGATGCTGGATACAGTTTCTATGCCTTTGAATCTGTAAAGGCTTGATTTGTGTCCTAACATATGATCAATCGTCGAAAAGTTTCCATGTCGGGGTGAGAAAAATGTATATGTTGAGGGTGGAAAGTTCTATAGATATCTGTCAAGTCCATTCGATTTATAGTATCATTTAAGTCCTGTATCTCTCTATTTATTTTCTGCCTAGAAGATCTGTCTAAAGGAGATAATGGGGTGTTGAGATCTCCAACAATTATAGTATTTCTCCCTATCTCTCCTTTTAGCTCCAGCAGTCTTTCCTTCATATATTTAGGTGCACCTGAGTTGGGTGCGTAGATATTTATAAGGGATATGTCTTCTTGTTGGATTACCCCATTTACTATTATATAATGCCCTTCTTTGTCTCTTCTTACAGTCTTTGTCTTGAAATCTATTTTGTCTGAGATCAATATCGCTACTCCAGCCCTTTTTTGATTTCCATTTGTATGGAATATCTTTTTCCAGCCCATTACTTTTAGTCTATGTATGTCTTTATCCATAAAGTGAGTTTCCTGTAGGCAACAGATAGAGGGTTTCTGTTTTCTTATCCATTCAGCCAGTCTATGTCTCTTAACTGGAGAATTTAATCCATTGACATTCAATGTAGTTATCGATATTTCCATACCTGATCCTATCTTTAAGTGAGTCATTTTCTTGGTTGCTTTTTGTTCTCGTATAACTGTCTGAGTTTTTAGTTTTCCTGGTATAGTACTCCCTTCAGAACCTCTTGAAGAGCTGGTCTGGAGTTGGTAAATTCCTTCAAATTTTGTTTATTCGAGAATGTTTTTATCTTTTTTTCCCATATGAAAGATAATTTTGCCGGGTATTGTATTCTTGGTTGAAATTGTTTTTCACTCAACACTTTGACTATGCTTCCCCATTCTTTCCTTGCCTGCATTGTTTCTGCCGAGAGATCTGATGTTAGCCTGATGGGGTGACCTTTGTAAGTAACTTGATGTTTCCCTCTTGCCAACTTTAGTATCTTGTCTTTGTCTGTTGTTTTTGCCAGTCTGTCTATGATGTGCCTTGGAGAGGATCTTCTTGGGTTGATTCTACTCAGGGTCCTATGTATTTCTTGGATCTGGATATTTGAATGCCTTTCTAGGTTTGAAAAGTTTTTTCCAGGATTTCATGGAATAAATTATCTAGGCCCTTATTATTTTCTTCCTCTTCTGGAATACCAATTATCCGGATGTTGGGGCGCTTGATGGTATCCAGTGTTCCTCATGTATTATCCTCATTTTTCATGGTTGTTTTCTCAATCTTCTTGATACTTTTTTCTAGGTCAGGTGTTTTGTCTTCTACATTAGAGATTCGATCTTCTGCCTGGTCTAACCTACTTTTAATACTTTCAAGGGAGGTTTTGATTTCCTGTATCACATTCTTCAATCCTAGATGTTCCATCTGGTTCTTGTTTAAGGTATCTATTTCTTCTTTCAAGTCATGAAAGGACTTCCTCATCTCCTGGAGCTCCTTGTCTCTTTTCTCTTCCATCTCAGTTTTTTTGGTCACTGCAAATATTATGAATTCCTTATCAGACATGTCCACGACTCCATTGTACTGACTGTGGGTGCACTCTGTAATCTGATTAAGTGTAGTCCATCTATTCACCAGAATGACTGCATTTATTTGTATTTCTTTTAGTAGTACCTGAAATTTTCTGCAGCTCTTAAATCCACATCAACACTGGACACAAATTTTCTAATTTTTCCAGTTTCATGTGCATAAAATAACATGGCATTTTAATTTGCACCTCTGTAACTGGTTATAATTGGAACTACTTTCTGTCTTTGTTCGCCATGTAAGGGTTCCTTTTCTGCAAATTGTTGGTTCACATTCTTTACCATTTTGTATTGTAGGCGCCTAGCTTTTCTTACTGATTTGCAGGAAATCCTTGTATAGTCTTGTGAGTAGTCCCTTGTCAGTTTTAGGGATTGCAAATGTTTTTTCCTAATCTTTCTTCTGGCAACTTCTTCCTTGTTTCCTTTATTGAACAAAAATCCTTAATATTTTGTAATCAACTCCAAATATTTTTATTTCATGCTTTTGATTCTGTGTTTTTTTTTGTTTGTTTGTTTGTTTGTTTGTTTGTTTTAAAAAAGAGGTCTTCTTTATGCTGGTCTCAAAGGTAGTCTTAAAATATCTCATGCAGTTTTAAATTTCATGTTTACTGCTTTAACTCATTTGGGAATCTGCCTTTTTGTTTTATGGAGATAACGATTTATTTTTTTTCCATATAGTGGGCCAATTTTCCCAACTACTAACTGGTTTGCTTTTTCTTCACAAGTTTGCAGTGCTCTCTTTGTTATACCAAAAGTTCTCATTGTAGGTTGATCTGTGTCTGAGCTCTATTTTGTTCCATTTGTCTTTTCTTGTGCTAATGTTATAGTGTTTTGATTACCATGATGTCATAGTACGTGTAGGATAAATTTCTCTTTTTCCTTTTCTTTTTCTTTGTTCAAACACATTTATTATCACATATAAATTTTGAATCAAATTTATCAAATATCTTAAAATTTTAAATTAGAATTTTTATTGGGAACCAGCAGTTAGCGTAATGGCTATGTCGCTGGACTCCCACGTAGTCGACCGCGGTTCGCGTCTCGGACCCGGTGGCTTACAACTCACGCCGGGCGCGTGTGCGTGCGTGCCCAAGATCCCGAGAGGAGGGAACCAGCAGTTAGTGTAATGGCTATGTCGCTGGACTCCCACGTAGTCGACCGCGGTTCGCGTCTCGGACCCGGTGGCTTACAACTCACGCCGGGCGCGTGTGCGTACGTGCCCAGGATCCCGAGAGGAGAATGGAGGAGAAGGGATTGCGGCGTGACCATCCCCCCTGGGGGGTGATTTCTCGCTTTCTGTCTCTATGTCTCTCTCTGTCTGTCTGGCGAGCGCACACGCCCTATAGCGAAAAACCTCTCCAAAAAAAAAAAAAAAAAAGAAATTAGAATTTTTATTGGGATACCATTGAAATTATAGATCAGTCTGGAGGAAATTTGACATCTTTATAATTTTAAATCATTCCATCCAAAAGCATATAATAATTTATTTAAATATTTTAATATCCTTTTTAATAGTTTTTAAAAATACCTTCCTGGGAACCAGCAGTTAGTGCAATGGCTATGTCGCTGGACTCCCACGTAGTCGACCGCGGTTCGCGTCCCGGACCCGGTGGCTTAAAACTCATGCCGGGCGCATGTGCGTGCATGCCCAAGATCTCAAGAGGAGAATGGAGGAGAAGGGACTGCGGCGTGACCATCCCCCCTGGGGGATGATTTCTCGCTTTCTGTCTCTATGTCTCTCTCCGTCTGTCTGGCGAGCGCACGCACCCTATAGTGAAAAACCTCTCCAAAAAAAAAAAAAAAAAACCTTCCTCGTGAGCCTTGTTTATTCTCCAATTAAATAATTCCTAAGGGCTTTATAGTATTTCTTATAATTAATGGTAACATATTCATAAAATTATACTTTATTATGTCTGGCATAGCTAATAACTTGCTAATTCTGTGTTTCTTTTTCCAAATTGAAGAGTCTGTTATTTCCAAATAATGATAGATTTATTTCTTCTTCCCCTCAAATTCTTACGCTTCTTTTCATTTTCTTTTCTTACATTGGCCATTATTTCAAATATATAGAACAGTAGCAGTGGTAGAAGATATCTTTAACTTATTCCTGCTCTCAAATGTGTCAAAATTTTTTCCATCAAAGATAATGGTTTGATGTAGATTTTTTTATATATCTTTTTTTTGAGAGTTTTTTTTTCCTTTTCTTTTTTCTTGTAAGGAATGTGCATTCAATAGAACATGCCAGAAAGACAGAAAACGAGAAATCACCCCCTTTAGGGAGTGGTCATACAATCTCTTCTCCACCATTCTCCTCTTGGGATTTTGGGTGCACATACACATGTGCCCAGTGTGAGTTTCAAGCTACAAGGCCTTGTACTCAAACTGCATCAGCAATATGAGAGTCTAGCACATTAACCACTATGCCACCTGCTGGCACCAGATTTTTAAATACATCTTTTATAAAAATCATTGTTTTATTTATTTATAATTTTCCAATTGTTTCTTTAAAAGTTATAATTACATATAGAGTTTGATCAGTGTTCTTTTTGACATTTATTATAGTAATCATATTTTTAAATTTATTTTGTTAATGAATTTAATTATATTATAGATAAACTATAATAATAAGCCCTTCTTATATTCCTTTCATAAATTTACCTTGTCATAATGTATTATATTTAAAATATAGTGTTAGCTTTGATTAGCTAATATTTTATGTACAATTTTCTCTTCTATGGTCATAACTGATTTAACCATATAGGCTTTTACCTATTATTTTTTGTTATCTTGTTATGATTCAAGGATATACTACTGCATTATAAATCAGAATTTGGTCTTTTTCTGTTCCCTGGAATTATTTGGTTAAGATAGAAGTTATTTATTCTTTGAAAGTTAATGGAACTCACCTGAAGGACAGTCAAAGATTGGTGTTTTAGTAATTGAGAATTTTATTTTTAAGAATTATTTATTTTATTTTATTATAATTATTTTTAATTTGCTATAAGTAGTGTGTGCCCACTAAAGAGAGAGACAATGAGAAAGCAAGCTGCGCAGTCTGAGACTCAAACCACAGACCCCCATGTGAGAGTCCATTGCCCCAACCACTGTGCCACCTGCTGGCCCTGAAATAGAGAACTTTTTTAAAGTTAAAAAAAGTTCAGGGACCAGCAGTTGGCATAATGGCTATGTCGCTGGACTCCCATGTAGTGGACCGCGATTTGAAGCCTGGACCCAGTGGCTTAAATTCACGCCAGGTGTGTGTGCGTGCGTGCTCAAGATCCTGAGAGGAGAATGGAAGAGAAGGGATTATAGCATGGCCATCCCCCCAGGGGGTGATTTCTCATTTTCTCTTTATATATCTCTCTCTCTGTCTTTCTGGTGAGCACACACACCCTATAGCAAAAACCTCTCCAAAAAAAAGTTCTTTTATGGGGGCCAGCAGGTGGGATAGTAAGGTGCTGGACTCCCACCTGGTTGACCATGGTTGGAATCTTGTACCCGGTTACTTAAAACTCACACTGGGTGTGTGTGTGTGCATTCTCAAAATCCCAAGAGACGAATGGAAGAAAAGGGTTTGGAGCATGGCCATCCTTCCTGGTGGATGATTTCTCACTTTCTGTCTCTGTCTCTCTTTGGTAAGTGCACGTGCCCTATAACAAAAGTCTTTAAAAAATTTTTTTTTTCTTTCATGAGAGTGAGTGACAGAGAGAGAAAGGGAGATGCCTTGTACAGGGCCTCACATTGTAATCCCCACTGCTTTTCTAGTTAGCCAGGATCATGGGTGCACTCACCTAGCAGTTACAGATGTTCCACATGGATCCATCTTTGCTAGAGCAGTGTATTAGGAAATTTGAATTACTATATGAACTGCTATAATGCATGATGGTTTATTCAACTTTCTGAATTCTGCTTGTTTCTTAATATGTATATTTAAAGATATGGATTTTTCTTGAAGTATTATTCTAACATAACTATCTTTAATTTCAGAACTTCATAACTTCTCATTTTTATGTCTGTTTGACTGATCAGTTTTGAAGACATATTAAAATCACCAGCTTCAGTAGCTGAATTACATATTTCATTCCACCTTCTGTTAGGTGTATGTATGTTGATGGTTTTATCTTCTTGTGTTATTTTTCCTTGTGCCAGTATACAATACTTGCTTTTGTACCTTATGATGATGTTTACTCTGAATTATAATTTGAGTAACTCAACTGGGCCAAGGCTTCAAGCCATGGTTTTCATGTGGCTTTCAGCTTCGCAGTCCAGTATACTACTTATGTACTACAGAAGCTTGGCTAACAATTTTTTTTAGATATACATGCACTATTATTATTCCTGCCTTATAAAGAGAATATACATTTGAAAATGTAATAATTTCTGTAAGATCACAGATGTAGTAATTGGTGTTTTGGGGAATAAAATTTGACAATGTGATAGGCCACCTATTCTATAACTGTGAGTATTTGATCAAACAAGATTAGATGCACATATTAAATAACAACTCTGTTGATAATGTAAGGGCTAGGATAGTTGAAACTAGTAAGCCAGATTCTACAAATGAGAGTGTATATAAAGGAGAAGACGAACTTGGAAATCAAAGTTGAAATCTATATAATTGTTCACTTAGTGGATAAACTCTGGTCACTGAGGGGCTGTGGTGCCGTTTACTGAAATAGTAACTATGAAAGCAGAGATGGGTTTAGAGGAACAATGAAGAGCTTAGGTCTGGCATGTTGGTCAGAGGCTTCTGTGAGACAGTGAAGTGGGGAGTCCACTTAGCAGCTGGAAATGGGTGTTTGAAGCTAAATTGACGAAACTTCCACAGTAATCCATATACATGTAGGTTATTGGTGTCGAGATGGGAGAGAATGAGATTGTCTTAAGAGACTATTTACAAAAAGAGCAGAATGAAGAATAGAGAAAGCCAGATGTTAAAAGGAAGTATGGAAAGCAGGACTGAGTAGAGTGAAGTGAGGGAGGCACTTGCCTTAGGTGCATAATTTAGAAGGGTACCAAAGCAAGTACAATCAAAATAAATCACAGTAATCAAAATAAATCATGTTTTGGTAAATTTTAAAACTAATGCAAAAATACATGATTAACAAAATATCAAGAGAAAAATCATTAAAGAAAATGGGAAAAAAGCAGAGAGGCAGAAGAGTAGGAGAATATATTACCACATAAACTAAGAAAATGAAGAATTTCTGGAAGGACCCAGCCCTGGTGGCACAGTCAGTGATGTACTGAACTGCAGTACTGGAAGCCATATGGCCAGCTACAGTTCTGGATCACCAAGTCAACCTGAAATCACACCAGGTGTATGTGCCCAAGATCCTTATGAGCAGGAGGACTGTGGGAAGGAGATCACACATGTCGAGACTCTGTCAAAGGTGCCTGACTGTCTCTCTTTCTCTTACATGCACACATACATGCTCTCTTTCATGAACAAAAAATAAACTTAAGCATTTTTTAAAAACGGAGAAAATTCTGAGTAGTGTCAGATGTTCAACTGAAGTTATACACATTGCTTTTAGAATCTTTTCAAAGAGCATTTTACACAATGTGAGCTACTATCCCACCTTCAACGCCTTCATTTCAGAATCAAGTTTCTTCTCTGGCCTCAGTAATGTGGCCCTTCCCATTCTCAGAGTATTTTTGAAACCTGAAGCCTGTGGCATGTCCGCAAAGTCGCCTGGGATTTGGGATGAAATTCAGTCACTTTAGGGTACTTGTTTACTCTTAAGTGCTTCTTATCTGGAAGACCAGGGCTCATGCAGGGATGGCCATTTTACCCTAGGACCTGAATAGGCAGAGAAATGGGGATTGTGGTGGATCAGGTATAAAGGGGGTGGGCCAGGTGGGTCTGAGTTAGACACCTGAGCCCAGGGGTGACAGTAACTGTGTGTGTCTTGCTGTAGGTAACAGCATTGCTGAAAAGAAGAGGACTTGGGAGAGATCTGAATTCCTTACAAACTCCAGCCTCAGACTCCCTTCTCAGTTTCTGTGCTAACTCAGTGACTGAGTTAATTTTTGACCTTTCAACTCCTGTTCTTATTTGTGACCTTAAGGCATTCAGCATTTAATAGAGTTCCTGGCAACTGGAAGGTAATAAATGTTGGCATTTTTGTAACACTCGTACAGATTATCCCATCATTGGATTTCTCATATTCTGGTCTCCTCTGAAGAGACTCCTCTTCCCCCTTCCTAGGAATACCCTGATACCAATAAATTGTTCAGTATTTCAAAGCTGGGAGACTCTGAGTTTTTTCTTGCTTGAAGCCTAGCACTAGGTTACATATGACTATTTGACAAAGGTTTGGTTTCAAGCTGTGTTGTGGTTATAGTTACTGAAGATTCTGAATGGTAAGGTCTGAATGGTAGGATCTGAGAATATTGTTTCGTTTCTGAGTTCTTCCCGAAATACAAGATAGAGTGGGATGGGGAGAGGATATTGGGGGGGGGGGATTTTACTTGGATGAAGCTTTGGTTGTATACAGCGTGAAGACTGCAGTGATTGGCATCTCTGAGGGAAGGGGGTGTCTGGATCAAAATTTAAGGCAAGGAGGCCAGCAGGTGGTTTGATGGGTAAGGCACTAGACTCCCAAATGACTGACCAACAGTTAGAGTCCCCGACGGGAGGTTTGAAAATCATACCAGGTATGTGTGTGTACAAGACCAAAATCCCAGGAGGAGAATGGAGAAGACGGAATTGTAGCATGGCATTTCCCCCGGAGAAATGATTTCTCACTTTCCCTGTCATTGTCTCTCTGTCTCTCTCTAGTGAGGCATAAACTTTAAAAAAAAATTTTTTTTTTTGGAGAGGTTTTTGCTATAGGGCGCATGCGTTCACTGGAAAGGCAGAGAGCGACAGAGAGACAGAAAGCGAGAAATCACCCCCCGGGGAGGATGGCCATGCCCCAACCCCCTCTCCTCCATTCTCCTCTTGGGATCTTGGGCACGCACGCACACATGCCCAGCGTGAGTTTAAGCCACCGGGTCCAGGACTCGAACCGTGGTTGACTATGTGGGAGTTCAGCAACATAGCCATTATGCTAACTGCTGGTTTAGCTGAATCTGGAGCCCACCCCCAAATTCTAAGCTTCCTTTTCAAGGCTTGATTGAAACCCTAGTGATTTCCCATGGAGTATGTGTTCAAAGGGAATCAGAGACTAAAAAGTGAAGCAGGTAATCCCATAGAGGATTTAGCAAAAGTGTAATATCAGAGGGTAACTTACAGAACAGCAGGAGGATTGGCAGAGATGGGTCTTCACCCATGCACAGCTGTCGCCTCTGCCTCCTCCTTCAGTAAACTGGAATTTTTTTAAGGTACAGCCATGGTCTGATCGATAGGTGCAAATTTTGGGGTAAGCAAGGTGTCTGGGAAGATGTGACTGCTCCATGCTTGAGGTTGGGGGAGTAAGTCACCCAGTGGGAGATGTGAATGCCCTGAGTTCAAACATTGTTAGACTTTTCTTCCTCAAAGGCCAGTGGTGCCAGTGAGATGCAGGCCAGTGGTAGGAGCCATTATTCTAGATGAAAGATTTATGTGGCAGCCTCAGTTATAAAAAGTTATAACAAGTTTAAACAAGCAGAAGTTCCCAAGCAGGGTCTGCAAAGGTTACTCTAGAGAAAAAAGGAAAGGTCCAAAGATGGCATTCATTCCTACGAAATGGAGTCAGTCTGGTATATTCACGCCATTTTTCACATGATAAACTAAGAGCCAAAGAACAAAGTATGAACTGACTTTCATTCTAATTTGCTCCTGCTAAAGTCAGTTCATGTAGAACTTAAATTATCATTAGCAGAGTTTTCCATGAAAGGTTTGAGAAGAATGCTAATAACAAAGAGAATACTTTATTTGAGCAAGAATTTTTTGTTTCTTTTTCTTTTCTTTTTGAAGGTTTTGTTTTGTTTTGTCATAGGGTGCATGTGCTAGCAGGAGAGAGAGAGTGAGAGGGAAAGTGAGAAATCACCCCCCCAGGGGATGGCCATGCCACAATTCCTTGCCCTCTATTTTCTTTCTGGGATTCTGGGCATGGATGCACACATGCCTGGCATGATTTTTAAGCCATCAGGTTTGCAATTCAAATGGTAGTTGGCCAGTGGGAGTCTTCCCAGCAACTTAAAACATCCTGAGTGCATGTGCGTACATGCCCAAGAAACTGAGAGGAGAATGGAGGAGAAGGGATTGTGGTGTAGCCAACCCTCTGGGAGTGATTTCTTGCTTTCTGTTTCTTTGTCTCTCTGGTGAGCACACTCACTCTATAGCAAAAATCTCTTTAAAAAAAAAAAAAAAAAAAAGAACATGGGGGCATTCCCCATAATGCAGCTGCAGTTAAGCCCTACACATGGGGACTGTATAACACATGACGTACCACAGTTTAAATCCTGACCCTGGTGGTTTAAAAAACAAGCCAGGCACATATGAGTGTGTGTCTAAGATTCTAATTGTATGGAGGGAAAAATATTGTGGCATGATCATGCCCCTTTGGGAGGTACATTCTCTTTCTCATAAGTGCAAGTACCCTATGGAAACAACATCAAAAGAGAGAGAGATAGAGAGAAGAGAAAAAAATGAGAGAGAGAGAGAGATGAGAAAACATAAAAGGGTAAAAATGCAGTTAAATATAGACACTTGTGAGAGGAAGACTTCTCCATTACAACTAAGAACTAGCGCTTTCAAGGAATAAGAGAAATTAAGATTGTTTACTGATAATTCAGCCTCCAGCCCCTAGTCTTGAGTGGAGAGGCAAGGGACAGGCCTTCAGAAAAAGAATCCTCCATTGCAACTGAGAACTAGTGCTTTCAGGGAATACAAGAAATGAAGATTGTCTACTGACGATTCAACCTCCAGTTCCCAGTAGCAAGTGGTAGGGCACCCCCTCTAGCCTTCTGTCCCTCACTATCTCTCTCTGCCTCCCTCTGTCTTCTCATTTTTTTGTAATTTTTATTTTGAAAAAATTTTTAAGGTAAAGTATTCTCTTGGCTTTCAGATCCTTTATCTTCCTAATAATCCCCTTTCTCCCTCCCCTCTAGGAGAGGCAAGGGGCAGGCCTTCAGAAGAAGATTCCTCCATTGCAACTGAGAACTAGCACACCATGAAGTTTTCATATTTTGCAAAACAAAAATAATAATAAATTTTTTGGTTGTTTTTCTTTTTTTTCTTCTTATATCTCTCTCTTTTCTTTTCCTTTTTCTCTGTTTTCTTCTCCTTTTTCTTTTACCTCATCACTTTGTTGCTCAGTCTCCATGCACTGAGTGTCTAGATGGATCTAAGGGAATCATAACCAAACATTCAAATACTATTACAGTCAACATATTCCTCAATACTCACTGAAACTGCTGCACAAAGGGATAAAAACAGAATGGCAAAGAGATTGCAAATCACTTCCTTCTGCACGCCCCTGAATGCTCAGATTGAACTTCTAGAAACTAGGAAGAGGCCTATAACTTATCAGATGACTAAAAATCACCACAAAGGCACAAGAAATACGATAAACCAAGATAATACCTCCCTCCCAAGGAACAAGAATAGCTCTTCTTCATCCACAGACAGTACAATGGAACTCATGGAAATGTCTGATAAAGAATTTAGAATATTCATAGTGACAAAGTTAACAGAGATTCAAGTGAAGAGAGACAATGAACTCCAGATGAGGCAGGAGAATAGAGTTGAGGTGTTCAAGGAGGTGAAGAAGTTCTTGCAAGATCTGAAAGAGGAAATACACATTATAAAAAAAGAATCAAATGGAACTATTAGAGATGAAGGCTGTAATACAGGAAATCAAAACTTTCCTTGAAAGTATTAAAAGCAGACTAGATCATGCAGAAGATCGAATCTCAGATGTAGAAAACAGAATCTCTGGCCTAGAAAAATCCACTACAAAGACTGACAAAATAGTCCAAAAAAACGAGAAAAATATACGAGAAATACTAGATACCATTAAACATCTAAACATCTGGATAATTGCTATCCCAGAAGGTGAAGAGACTAATAAGGGCATTGATAATCTGTTCCATGAAGTCCTAGAAGAATACTTTTCAAACCTAGATACAGACCCAAGAAATACATAGGACCCCAGATAGAATCTATCCCAGATAATCTTCTCCAAGACACATTATAGCCAGATTGACCAAAACCACAGACAAAGACAAGATACTCAGACTGGCAAGAAAGAAATGACAAGTGACCTACAAAGGATATCCCATTGGACTAACAGCAGACTGCTCATTAGAAACAATGCAAACAAGGAAAGAATGGAAAAATATATTCAACGTGTTGAGTTGAAAACAACTTCAACCAAGAATACTATACCTGGCAAGATTATTCTTCATAGGGCAGAGAAGATAAGAACATTCTCAGAAAAACAAAATCTGAAAGAATTTACCAACACCAGACCAGTTCTCCAAGAAGTTATGAAGGGAAAGTTATATCAGGAAAACTAAGGTCAGACACACAGAAGTAAGAGTTAAAAAACATTTTAAAAAATGGCCAGCTTAATGGTAGGAACAAGCCCAGAGCTGAATATTATTTTCCAGAATTTAAATGGAAAGCTTGGACCACAACAGAAGTTAGATTACGTACATGAGACTGACCTGATGAGATAGAATTTTAAGGCTTTTGAGTAAAACAATGCTGATCTTTTTCTATGCTTTGTAGCCAAGAGATAAGGATTTTAATTTTCTCTCAAATTGTCAACAGATCCAGGTAACTACTATTTGAACAGAATCCTAACCTGCTTCCTCGCTTTAAGTCTTAAGCAAAGTTCTCTTAACATTTTTAAATTTTGATTTATTAAAGCTAAAACTGCCTTTCTTGAAATTAAAAAAATATATTAAAAAATATCTATTTAATGACCACAGTAAGCTATGTAACCTCAGTTAGGTGCTATTTTATAGTATATTTATTCTACTCACAGTTTCATGCCTAAAGTCAAACATTTGTTCACAGATCTTTATATATCAGCTGAACTTGCTATTGAAAGTAGTTAGATTACTCAGCCATAAAAAACAAGACCCTGGGATTTGATAGAAAGTGGATCTATGAAGGATCTATTGATGAGAGAAGCAAGCCAGCACATGAAAGAAGTATATTGTATTTATCCACTTAATATATACCAATTATCAGTACTTTATGGTAGAGACTGGAATATTAGAGGGCATAAAAACAGTAAAAATAGTTAGGTATGCTGAAGACAGTGTAGAAAGGGGTGGGAGAAGGGAAGAGTATAGAGAAGGCTAGCAAGAAGAACAAATAGAGAGGCATGACATTAGTGGGACACAGAAATGGTTTATTACCTGTTGATGATAACATGTATAGTATTCTCAACTGGACTGATCTGAGAAGTATTTTATGTTGAGTAAATTCTTTTTACAAGCAAAATAATATATAGTGATTGAATGTTTTTTAAAAATGAGAATAATAATAATAGTAACAATCTGGAAAATATGATGAAAAGCTATTTGATGATGATGATGTGGATAGTAATGTCTTTGTCTTGACTGATATGCATGGTATTCCTTCTGGAAAAAGAAATGTAATACGCTGTAAAGACATATGTGATTCAATGTAATATAAACAAGATTATGATAATAAATAAAAATTTAAAAATATATAGACACTTGTTTTATATTTTTGATTTTTAAAAAGTTAATTTTTCTTCACAATAGCATGTGCATATGCACAAGACATAAAGAGAAAGAATCTTCCACAGGGTCTTGTCATGCTGCAATTCCCATTCCTCCAGCCCTCCCATCTTACAGGATTCTGTGCATGTATGTGCAAGCCTGGCATAGTGTGTTTTCAGGCGTGCTGGGGGATCTGAACCTGCAGTTGGCCATGTGGCTTCTAGCACTCTAAGTTAGTATGATACCAACTGCACCATCAGGCTGGGCTTTATTCTAAAATTTTAAAATAAAGAAAATTGTTTAAAGTAAAAATGATAATAATGTATTTTGAGGTTTGTAACATAGAAGTAAAATGTTTGATAGCAAAAGCACAAAAACTAGAAGGGAGAAATAGAAGCAAGTTGTTACAAGGTTCTTATATATGTGACATGGTATATTGTTATTTGAAGGTAGAATGTGTTAAATTCAAAACGGGCTGGAAAGGTCACGGCAATGCTTTTGGAAATTGGCAACTCCCATCTGTTGCACATGCTAGAATTCCCCAAGTCTTTCCACTCCAAGGTGGCAATTGGCAATTCTACAGGCTCATCATGCCAAGAAAGAAGCTGCCCAGAAGGTGGGTACTATTGCTGCTGCTACCTCTTAGACAAGGGAAAACCAATTCAAAAGCCAAATAATCCTTCATGGAATCCAGCTCAAGGTTCAAAGACGTCTAAACATGATATATGAAGCTCAACACCAAGAACAAAAAATTATAAATTTAACAGGTCATTTTGTATCAAAAGGTCAATTATGAAGTATTCAAAATTTTTCAATTATTCAAATATATTCTCTGGGTTCTGTTATGGCCCAGACAGTGATAATTTTTTTTTCTATTGTGAGTTTTGATTCCTCCAAAGAAATTGGTTTCATTTGATGTATCCAAGTTTTAAGTTTCTCAATCAAGAAAAAAAATAAAAATAAACATTTTAAACACTATAGAAACTACTGAAAAAAGAGGCACAACTAATAAGCTAGTGGAGAAGAGAAAATGGAATAGTAACATAATTAATTCCCAAAAAAGAAGTGAAAAAGGGAAAGTCTAGTGGAGCAAAGAGAAAATAAATCCTAATTTGGTAGAGTTAAATACAATAAAATTATTAACTGAATTAAATGTTCCTGGTCTAAACCCTTTATCTTTCTTTTTTGAGAGTTTTTTGCTATAGAGTGTGTGTGCTTGCCAAAGAGACAGAGAGAGACAAAGAAGCATCCCAGGGGGATGGTCATGCCACAATCCCTTCTATTCCCTTCCCCTCTCAGGACATCTTGGGCACGCATGTACATGTGCCTGGTATGAGTTTCAAGCCGCCACATCTGGGACTTGAACCACAGTCAGCTACATGGGAGTCCAGCACCTTAACTACTATGTCATCTGTTGGCCTCCCTAAATAATTTTATTAAAAGGCAAAGAGGGCTCCTTAGCCTTTTGGTTAAAGGAGTGAATTCCCACATGGACCACCATGGTTTGACTTCTTTCCCTGGTGGCTTGAAAAACTCACCATGAAGAACAATATGGAGGTTCCTCAAAGGCCTACAAATAGGGACCAGCATATGGCATAATGGTTATGTTGCTAGACTCCCATGTAGTCAACTGCAGTTCAAGTCCCAGACTTGGCAGCTTAAAACTCACGCTGGGTGCATGTGCGTGCATGTGTGCATGCCCAATATCCTGAGAGGAGAATGGAAGAGAAGGGATTACCATATAGCCATCCCTCTGGGCGGGGGACTTCTCACTTTCTGTTTCTCTGTGTCTGTCTCTCCAGGGAGCTCATTCACCCTATAGCAAAAATATCTCTTTGTTTTTTTTTTTTTGTTTTTTTTGTTTTTTTTGTTTTTTTTTTAAAAAAAAAGACCTATGAATAGAACGACAATCAAACAATTTAACTCCTGGGTATCTATCCAAAGGATAGGAATACACTCAATTGGAAAAACACTTGCATATCCATGTTTATTGCAGCATTATTAACAATTGCTAAGACATGGAATCAACCCAAATATCCAAAAACAGATGAATAGATTGAAAAAGTGTGGCACATGTACAGTATGGAATACTACTCAGCCATAAAAAACAGTGAGACCCCAGCATTTGAAAGAAAATGGATTAATACGGAAGATTTAATGATAGGTGAAGCAAGCCAGACTATGAAAGAGAGGCATTGTATGTCCTCACTTAATATTTATGGAATGTCTGCACTCTATTGCAAAAATGGAAAGATTGGAAGGTATAAAAGCATGGAAATCAACTGTAGATACTAGAGACAGTATGGGAGGAGGATGGGAAGTGGGGGAGGGGAGGGAGGAAATCAAGGGGAAAAAATTCAATGGACAGAAAATTGGAAAATTACCCATGGATCACAATGTATATGGAAATTTCTTTGACTGGAGTAAAATACAGTGTGTTTATGCTGGTAAAATTCATTTTCAATGTTGTGGATATATACAGTGATTGAATATAAATAATAATGGGACCAGCAGGTTGTATAGTGGTTAAGATAATGGACTCCCATGGTTCAAGTTCTGGACTTGGTGGCTTGAAACTCACACAGGGTGCATGTGCATGTGTGCCCAAAATCCTAAGAGGAGAATGGAGGAAAAGGGACTGAGGCCTGTCCATCCCTCCAGTGAGTGATTTCTAACTTTTTCTCTCTCCCTTTCTGTCTCTCTGATAAGTGCATGCAAAACCTTAAAAAAGTAAAAATAAAATAAAATATATAGAGAAACAAAAACAACAATAAAAACAAAAACAAAACCACTGTGTTTGCCCCAAATCCTGACAGGATGGAGAAATGGAGGATAGAGTTTGTGGCATGATCACGCCCAATAGAGGATGCCATCACCCTCTCTGTGTCTCTCTGGTGAATGCATGTGCCCTTTGACAATTTTTTTTAGAAAAGGCAAAGATTGTCAGAATGCACACAAAAAAATATAGACCAAGAATATGCTGTCTATATGATATCCACTTTAGTATGAAGATGAAGATAGGTTAAAAGTAAAAGAATGTGAAAATAATGCTAATCATGGGAATGTTGGTGATTATACCAGTATCAGAAATACAGAGCTTCAAAATAAGAAGTATTGCCAAAGATAAAGAAAAATAGTTTATAATGACATGCAAATTTTTTTTTTTTTATTACTTTATTTATTTTTGTATATACTTTCAATCATATTGTTTGGCTTACAATGAGACCATTTCGATATGTGAACATTTCTCCCCAGACCCGTTGATCGAAATATCTTCAACAGATAACACCACACCTCCCCATCCCGTCAATGCTCTACCTCTGTATCCCTTCTCCAAATGTCTTTCATTGGGCCCCACTCCTCCACATACACCTCATCTGACATTCACACCCATCTCTTGTGTTTGTTCAACTGTTGGTCAATCAGTTTCAGACATAGAATGCAGACAAACGGTATATGTTAAGTGGGGACATACAATGTCTCTCCTTCATAGCCTGGCTTGCCTCACTCAGCAGTACATCTTCCATATTCTTCCACTTTCTGTCAAAAGCCAGGGCTCTGTTGGTTTTTATGGCTGAGTAGTATTCCATAGAGTATATGTGCCACAGTTTTTCAATCCATTCCTCCATACGGGGGCATCTGGGTTGGTTCCATGACTTAGCAATTGTGGATAGTGCCGCAATAAACATCGATGTGCAAGCACTTTTCCAATGAAGGATTCTTCTGTCTTTTGGGTAGATACCGAGGAGTGGGATTTCTGGATCGTATGGCAGATCTATCTGTAGATTTTTGAGGTATCTCCAAATTATTCTCCACAGTGGTTGGACCAATCTACATTCCCACCAGCAGTGTAAAAGAGTTCCCCTTTCACCACATCCCCGCCAACACTTATCATTTTTTGTTTTTTTAATATTAGACAATCTGACTGGGGTTAGGTGGTACCTCATTGTTGTTTTTATCTGCATTTCCCTTACGATGAGGGAGGTTGAACATTTTTTCATATGCCTTTTGGCCATTCGTATGTCATCTTTAGAGAGTGTTTTCTTCATCTCCTTCTCCCATCTTTTAATAGGGTTGCTCATCTTTTTTCCAAACACCTTTTTTAGTTCCTTGTGTATTCTGGTTATCAGTCCCTTATCTGATGCAACATTTACAAAAATATTTTCCCATTCTGAGGGCTGTCGATTCACACTAACTACTGTGTCTTTGGCCATGCAGAAGCTTCTTAGTCTGATGTAATCCCACTTGTCTATTTTGTGGACGATGGACTCTGCTTTGAGGGTCTTCTTTAGGAAGTCTTTCCCTACACCAATGTCTCCCAGGGTTTCCCCAGCATTCTCCAGGAGCAGCTTTATAGTTTGAGGTCTTAGATTTAGATCCTTGATCCACCTTGACTTGATTCTTGTCAAAGGAGAGAGGTAGGGGTTCAGATTCATCTTTCTGCAAGTGGAAGTCCAGTTTCTCCAGCACCACTTGCTGAAGAGGCTTTCATTTTCCCACTGGATTGACTGGTACCCCTTGTCAAAGATCAGTTGACTGTATGTTTGGGCACTTATTTCTGGGGACTCTATTCTGTTCCATTGGTCCACATGTCTGTTTCTGTGCCAATACCATGCTGTCTTTATTACCACAGCTTTGTAATATATTTTTGGATCGGGGATTGAGATGCCACCCACTCCATTCTTCTTGTGTAGAAGTGCTTTGGCAATACGGGGTCTTTTATGATTCCAGACAAATTTTAAGATTGTCTTTTCTAGATCTGTGAAGAATGTGTCTGGTACTTTGATTGGCATTGCATTAAATAGGTAGATTAATTTGGGTAAAATTGCCATTTTGATTATATTAACTCTTCCAATCCATGAACATGGGATGTCTTTCCATTTTTTGGTGTCATTTTCAATTTCTTTTTTTACCTTCTCGTAGTTTTCCTTGTGGAGGTCTTTAACTTCTTTGGTTAGATTTATTCCTAAATATCTTATACTTTTAGTGGCTATGGTAAACGGGATAAGTTTTTTCAGTTCTATCTCAGTCTGCCTGTTATTCGTATATAAAAATGCTATCGATTTCTGTATATTGATTTTATATCCTGCAACTTTACTGAATTCCTGTATTACTTCCAGTAGTTTTTCCATGGAGGCCATTGGGTCTTCTATGTATACAATCATGTCATCTGCAAATAGAGAGAGTTTCACCTCTTCTTTTCCTATTCGAATGCCCTTTATTTTTTCCTCTTTTCTGATTGCGTTGGCAAGGACTTCCAGTACTATATTGAAAAGGAGAGGAGAAAGTGGGCATCCTTGTCTTGTTCCTGTATTTAGTGGGAAAGCTTTCAGCTTTTCTCCGTTCAGGATGATGTTCGCTATGGGTTTTTCATAGATGGCTTTTATTGTATTGAGAAATGGCCCTTCTATGCCGATTTTGCTAAGAGTCTTGATCATGAAGGGATGTTGTATCTTATCAAATGCTTTTTCTGCGTCAATCGATATGACCATATGGTTTTTGTCTTTCTTCCTATTAATATGGTGTATTACATTAATGGTTTTGCGTATGTTGAACCAACCTTGCATTCCTGGAATAAAGCCTACCTGATCATGGTGTATGATCTTCTGTATAAGTTGTTGAATACGATTCGCTAGTATCTTGTTGAGAATCTTTGAGTCTATGTTCATCAGAGATATTGGTCTATAGTTTTCCTTCCTTGTCCTGTCTTTATCTGTTTTGAGGATGAGGGTGACAGAGGCTTCATAGAATGAATTAGGGAGAGATTCACCCTTTTGGATCTTTAGAAATAATTTGAGCAGAATGGGAGTTAACTCTTCTTTGAAAGTTTTGTAGAATTCAGAGGTGAATCCATCGGGGCCAGGGCTTTTCTTTGTTGGGAGGTTACTTATTACTGATTCAATCTCCTGGCTTGTTATGGGCCTATTCAGACTTTCTATTTCTTCCTGGCTCATTCTTGGTAGATTATATTTGTCCAGGAATTTGTCCATCTCATCCAGATTATCTTGTTTCTTAGCGTATAGATGTTCAAAGTATTCTCTAATGATGTTTTGAATTTCTACTATGTCTGTTGTTATGTTACCAGCCTCATTGCAGATTTGATTCACCTGGTTCCTTTCTCTCTTCTTCTTAATAAGTCTCGCTAGTGGGGTATCAATTTTGTTTATCCTTTCAAAGAACCAGCTTTTGCTTTCACTTACTTTCTGTATAGTACGTTTATTTTCTATTTCATTTATTTCTGCTCGGATCTTTATTATTTCCTTTCTCCTGTAATTTTTTGGATTTTTTTGCTGTTGCTTTTCCAATTCTCTAAGGCTTGATGTTAGGTGATCCATTAGCCTTTTCTCTGTCTTCCTCTTATGTGCACTAATTGCTATGAACTTCCCTCTTATGACTGCTTTGGCAGTGTCCCAAAGATTATGGAAACTTGTATCTTCATTGTCATTGGCTTCCATGAATCTTTTGATTTCGGACTTTATTTCTTCGGTAATAGTGGAGTCATTCAGGAGTAGGTTATTTAGTTTCCATGTTTTTAGGTATTTTTGGGGAATTCTCTTGAAATTAAACTCGAGTTTAATTCCATCATGGTCAGAGAAGATGCTGGAAATAGTTTCTATGCCTCTGAATCTGCAGAGGCTTGCTTTGTGTCCTATGATGTGGTCAATCTTCGAGAAAGTTCCATGTCGGGGTGAGAAAAAACTATATCTTGTGGTTTTTGGGTGGAAAGTTCTATAGATGTCTGTTAAGTCCAATTGATTTATGGTATCATTTAGGTCCTTGATCTCTCTACCTATTTTTTGCCTAGATGATCTGTCCAGAGGGGATAATGCGGTGTTGAGATCTCCAACAATTAGTGTGTTGCAGTCTATCTCCCCTTTCAGATCTAACAATCTTTCCTTCACATATTTGGGTGCTCCTGTGTTAGGAGCATAGATATTAATAAGCGTTATATCTTCTCGATCTATAGAGCCTTTTACTATGATATAGTGCCCTTCTTTGTCTCTTCGGACACTTTTTGTTTTAAAGCCTATTTTGTCAGAAATTAGTATCGCAACTCCAGCTCTTTTTTGGTTCCCAACTGCATGGAAAACCTTTTTCCAACCTTTCACTTTCAGTCTATGTATGTCTTTTTCCATGAGGTGGGTTTCTTGTAGGCAACAGATAGAGGGTTTCTGTTTTTTTATCCATTCAGCCAGTCTGTGTCTCTTGATTGGAGAATTTAACCCATTAACATTCAATGTTATTATCGATGTTATAGGGTCTGTACCGACATTTAAGTTAGCCATTGTCTTAGTTGCCTGTTATTTCTTTGTTTCTGGCTGTTGCGTCTTTAGTTTTCCTGGAACAGTACTTTCTTCAGGATTTCTTGAAGAGCTGGTCTGGTGTTGGCAAATTCTTTCAGGTTTTGTTTGTCTGAGAAGATTTTAATCTTTTTTTCCCAAATGAAGGATAATCTTGCAGGGTATAGTAGTCTTGGCTGAAATTGTTTCTCTCTTAACACTTTCAGTATGTCTTCCCATTCTTTTCTTGCTTGCATTGTTTCTGATGAGAGGTCTGGTGTTAGTCTTATGGGATGGCCTTTGTAAGTTATTTCTCGTTTCTCTCTTGCCAGTTTTAGTATCATGTCTTTTTCTGTGACGTTAGACAGCCTGGCTAAGATGTGCCTTGGGGAAGATCTTCTGGGGTTGATTCTATTTGGGGTCCTTTGTATTTCTTGGGTCCGTATGGTTCGGTGCCTCTCTAGGCTTGGGAAATTTTCTTCCAAGATGTCATGGAATAGATTTTCCATTCCGCTATTAGTTTCTTCACCTTCTGGGATGCCGATTATTCTGATGTTTGGGCGTCTAATAGAGTCTAGTATTTCTCGTATATTATCCTCATGTTTTTTAGTTATTTTCTCGATCTTTTTGTAGTTTTTTTCTAGATCAGAGGTTTTATCTTCTACATCAGAGATTCGATCTTCAGCATGGTCTAATCGGCTCTTAATACTTTCCAGAGAGTTTTTGATTTCTTGTATTATAGACTTTATCTCTAATAGTTCCACCTGATTCTTTCTCAGAGTATCCATTTCTTCTTTCATATCCTGGAAGGACTTCCTAATTTCCTGTAGTTCGTTGTCTCTTTTTTTTTCCAATTCACAGAATTTGGTCACCATGAATGTTCGGAATTCTGTGTCTGTCATTTTGGTAACGTCCTCCATATTTACGAGACATGGAGGGGCATTTTCCTTTGTTGGAGACATATTTTCTTGTTTATTCAGACCTGAGGCTCTTTTTCTACCTTTAGCCATTGGAGGATTACTTCCCTTTTAAAGACTTCTTGGGAGAACTTTTGCCACACGAGAAGGAAGAGTCTTTCCTTTTTGATGGGAATAGCTGTTTGTTGAAGTCTCTCTTCTGTTGTTTTTACCAATGTGTTTTCAGGCGGAGAACTCTACAGAAGTGTCTAACAAACAGAATCTCCTTTTTCAAAGGGGATCAGTACTAGGGAGGATCCCAAAGACACTTACCTTCCTAGGAAATTTCAGATATATGATTCTAGGGCTGTCTAGGCTGTCTGGCAAGGTAAAAAATAAAGAGGAGAGGACAATCTAGAAGGTGGAGTCTGGGGCCTGGGGGTCTGGAAGTGGGGTGGGGGTCAGAGGTGACCCTCCCTCAGTGTCCCTTGCTGGCCAGAGGCTTGCAGGGGACGCTATTGCCTGCTGGCAGTCCAGGAAGGTCTAGAAGGTGGAGTCTGGGGCCTGGGGGTCTGGAAGTGGGGTGGGGGTCAGAGGTGACCCTCCCTCAGTGTCCCTTGCTGGCCAGAGGCTTGCAGGGGACGCTATTGCCTGCTGGCAGTCCAGGAAGGTCTAGAAGGTGGAGTCTGGGGCCTGGGGGTCTGGAAGTGGGGTGGGGGTCAGAGGTGACCCTCCCTCAGTGTCCCTTGCTGGCCAGAGGCTTGCAGGGGACGCTATTGCCTGCTGGCAGTCCAGGAAGGTCTAGAAGGTGGAGTCTGGGGCCTGGGGGTCTGGAAGTGGGGTGGGGGTCAGAGGTGACCCTCCCTCAGTGTCCCTTGCTGGCCAGAGGCTTGCAGGGGACGCTATTGCCTGCTGGCAGTCCAGGAAGGTCTGGGGGAAGAAGGAGGGCTAGGTGTTAAAAAGAGCTGACATGCAAATTTTTTAAAAAAGAAAAGAAAACAAAATATGTAAGAGCCTAAATAAAGTAAATAAATAAAATACAAATAAAATTTCTTGGGACCAGCAGCTTGCATAGTGGTTATATTGCTGGACTTCCACATTGCCAACTACGGTTTGAGTCGTGGACAGGGTGGCTTGAAATTCACTCCAGGTAAGTGTGAGTGTGTTCCAAAGTCTTAAGAGGAGAATGGAGGTGACCGGGTTGTGGCGTGGCCATCCATCCCTGCTGGGGATGTCTCTCTGTCTCTCTGGCAAGTGTACATGCCCTAATAGCAAAAAAATCTAAAAAAATTTTTTTTTCTCCAGGTTAAAAACAAAACAAAACAAGGAACTGTTTAACATGTGCAGTCTATGTAATCTAGAGATTAAGGGAGCCAGATCCCAACAGCTAATCATGGTTTGAATCCCTGCCCCACTGGTTTGAAAAATATGCTCAACACATGAGCATGCATGCCCAAAATCCCAACAGGATGAAGAAGTGGGGAAGAAACGATTGTGGCATCATTATGCCCTAATTGGGTGGGTGGGTGGGGTTTCTTTCTTTCTTTCTTCTGTATCTCTGTCTCTCTCTCTAGAGCACACATGCCCTGTCCCCCGCTTAGCAGTTCTAAGTATGTATGTGTAAGGAATGGGCCAACATGAGGAAATAGAAATGTAGAGCCTTTATTGGGAGCGCTATTGGGAGAGATTTGTTGGTCCCACAGAAAGGAAGAAAGAGGAAGAGACAGGCCAGAGAAGTCGTGCGTTAGGGGCGGAGTTTAGCAATTTTTATAAGGGTATGGGGAGGAGGAGTGTCTTAGAGTTAGAAACAGTCCACGTATGGTAAAGGATTAGGGGAAGAGCAGACTGCTGCGCCACGTAATGTCTGGTGACATATGCAGAGTAGAGTCCCGTGTGCAGAGTAGGGCACATGTGCAAAGTAGAGTGCACGTACTACATCCAGGTTAGATCCGAGTGCAGTGCAGGTCTGATGACAGGCTAGTTCCAGGTTGTATCAGCCAACTAGGGCGTGGTGTCCAACCCCCACATCCAAGCTGCCCAGGCCTCCAGCCCAACAGTATGCACCTAATAAAAAGCTTCAAAGCACTTGACATAAAAATATAAGCATAAGAGGATCAGCAAATGACATAATGATTGGACTCCCACATGGCTGACCATGGTTCTAGTCCTGGACCCAGAGGCTTGAAACTCATGCTGAGTGTATGTGCATATGTGCCCAAAATTCCAAGAGGACAATAGAGGAGTAGGGATTGTGGTGTGGCCATCCCACCTGGGGGGTGATTTCTTGCTTTCTCTTTGTCTCTCCAATGAGCACATGCATCCCATAGCAAAAATCTCTAAATATGTATATATATATATATATATATATATATATATATATATGTGTGTGTGTGTGTGTGTGTATATATATGCATAAGTAAATCGTTTCACAGTTATATTTTAATAGTACAGCACTACTCTCTCAGTAAAAAGCAATTAGACCAAAAATTAGTTAGTAAGGACATGGGAGATTTAAAACTCAAAACCAACCAACTAGTCTGAACTAATTGACATCTATAGAATAGTCTACCAACAGCAGAATTCATATTATCTTTAAATGCACACAGAGTATCCCATATGATAGATGATACACTAGATTTAAAAAAATTATAATATATTTTTAAAGAATTATTTATTTATTTATTTATTTAATTCCATTTATTATTATTATGTTTCAATTTGACCAGGTAGAGACAGAGAGAGAGAGAGAAAAGGAAAGCAAGAAAGCAAGTTGTCAGGTCGGAGACTCAAACCGTGGTCGGCCATGTGGGAATCCAACGCCTTCAATCACCACACCATCTGCTGTCCCCAGTATATTAGATCTTAAACAAGTTTCAGTAATCTTAGAAAAGTTGAAGCCACAGAGAATGCATTCTCTGACCACAACAGAAATAATTAGAAACCAATAACAGAAGAATATCTTGAAAATCTTATATATTTGGAAATAGAAAACTATACTTCTAAATAGCACCTGAGCTAAAAAGAGTCAGAAGGAAAAATTAGAAAATATTTTGAACCACTCTTCCTCAGCCAGCGCACACCAAGGAGCAGGCACGTTCAGCTCCAGTGCCAAAATCGTGAAGCCCAATGGTAAGAAGCCAGATGAGTTCCAGTCGGGCATCTCCCAAGCTCTGCTGCAGCTGGAGATGAACTCGGACCTGAAGGCGCAACTTAGGGAGCTGAACATAATGGCGGCTGAGGAAATTGCTATCAGTGGTGGTCAGAAAGCTATCATAATCTTTGCTCCTTTCCCTCAACTGAAGTCCTTCCAGAAATTCAAAAGTCCAAGTGCGGCTTATTTGCGGGCTGGAGAAGTTCAATGGAAAGCACGTGGTCTTTATTGCTCAGAGAATTCTGCATAAGCCAGCTCAAAAAAGTTGTAGAAAAATAAGCAAAAGCATCCCAGAAGCCATATTCTGACCGGCCATGCACAACATGCATCCTGGAGGACTTGGTTTTCCCCAGCGAAATCATGGGCAAGAGGATAAGCGTGAAGCTGGATAGCAGCCTGTTCGTCAAGGTCCACCTGGACAAAGCCCAACAGGGTTCAACGTGGAGCACAAGGTCGAAACTTTCTCCGGTGTCTATTAGAAGCTCATGGGCAAGGGTGTTAATTTTGAATTACCAGAGTTTTAGTCATAAAGAAAATGACTAAATAAAGTACCCTAACATTAAAGAAAGAAATAAAGGAAATATTTTGAACCGAATGAATATGAAAACATACTATATAAAAATAAAAATGTGTTCGATATAATAATTAGAGAATAATTTACGATTTTACACAATTAGAAAAGAGGAAAACCCTAAAATTAGTGACTTAAGTTCCAATCTTAAGAAAAAGAAGAGCAAGGGACCAGCAGTTAGCATAATGGCTGTGTTGCTGGACTCCTATATAGTTGACCGCGGTTCAAGTCCCGGACTCGGTGGCTTAAACTCACTCCTGGCACATGTGCGTGCGTGCCCAAGATCCTGAAAGGAGAATGGAAAAGAAGGGATTGCGGTGTGGCCATCTGCCCTGGGGGGTGATTTCTCTCTGTCTCTCTCTTTCTGGAGAGCCCATGTGCCCTATAGCAAAATCTTCTCCCCCAAAAAAAAGAAAAGAAAAGAAAAAGAAGACCAAACTAAGTCCAAGATTAGTCATAAGAGTAGAAATAAATGCAATTTTTAAATAAACATACAGAAAGTCAATAAAATCAAATGCTGGTTCTTTGAAAAGCTCACTACATTGATAAACCTCTAGCTAGATGAATTGAGAAAAAGAGCAAAAACTTAAATCACCAATATCAGAAAAGAAAGAGGTTACATCAAAAAGATCATACAGATATTAAAAAGCATGGGAAGGGAACCAGCAGTTAGCATAATGGGTATGTCGCTGGACTCCCACGTAGTCGACCGCGGTTTGCATTTCGGACCCGATGACTTAAAACTCACGCCGGGTGCGTGTGCGTGCGTGCCCAAGATCCCAAGAGGAGAATGGAGGAGAAGGGATTGTGGCGTGGCCATACCCCCTTGGGGGGTGATTTCTCGCTTTCTGCCTCTATGTCTCTCTCTGTCTGTCTGGTGAGTGCACGTGCCCTATAGTGAAAATCTCTCCAAAAAAAGAAAAAAAAAAAAAAGCATGGGAATACTATGAAAGCATTGATAAATTTAAAAAGTCAATATATTTGACAGTCTACATTGCTCAATTAAGTTAAACTTGGCCTAAAGCTACCTCCATATCTTGAGTTCCTACATAGCCAATACGACTTCACTTAGTATGTAAACAAATGGCAGCCTAACTTTAGCATATATTCTTGTAACAAATAGCTCAGTTTTCAATCATAGCAGCCAAGCTGCTACCTGCTCAGACCCTGTCCATACAGGCAATGTCTGAGCACATATTCCTAAGTAAGACAGACATTGAGCTGTAACCAATCAAGCTGTTCCTGTATGTCACTTCCTGTTTTCATCTATAAATGCTGCCTGCCTGCATTGTTGGGTGGAGCTCTTCTGAGGACTGATTCATGAATTGTTCTTTGCTCAAATAAGCTATGCTATATTTAATTTGTCTAAAGATTTTTTTTTTTGGAGAGGTTTTTGCTATAGGGCACGTGTGCTCGCCAGAAAGACAGAGAGAGACAGAGAGACAGAAAGTGAGAAATCACCCCTGATTGATTGCGGCCATGCCGCAATCCCTTCTCCTCCATTCTCTCTGGCTCTTGGACATGCATGCACACGTGCCTGGTGTGTTTAAGCCACCAGGTCTGGGACTCGAACCACAGTCAACTACATGGGAGTCCAGTGACATAGCCATAATGCCAACTGTTGGGCCCTAAAGATTTATTTTTAATGGTAATGAACTAGAAACTTTTCCTGAAAGATTGAAATTACCAAAACTGACTCAAGGAGAAAGCTGAATCAATTAAAGAAATTGAGGGCCAGCAGGTGTCATGATGGTTAAGATGCTGGATCCCACATAGTCGACTCCAAGGTTTGAATCTGGTGGCCTGAAAAAACATGCCAGACATGTGTGCATGCATGTTTAATATGACCAACCTTCTTAGGGGGTGATTTCTCACTTTCCCTCTCTTTTTGTGTCTCTTCATCTCTCTCTCCAGCAAGCGCATATGCCCAATGGGGAAAAAAAAAATTACCTGCTATGACAGTGAGATTCAGTGAAGAAATACTTCCTATTGGAAAAATATGAAATTCTGGCTATTCTTTAATAGTTTCTATGCATTCTATGTAAATTCGATTATTAACTATATTAATACTTTTATTGAAGAAAAGATGGCATTTTTAAAAACTAGGGTGCCAGGTGGGCATGCTAAACAAAAAGCAAGGATTTCAGAGAAGAAATGTTTCTGACAGAAAAATTAAGGGCAAGAGTTCGAGGCAACGATGGACATTCACATGAATGAACCCATCACATATCCTTAAATGAAGCTGAGGTCTGTAGACTAGTGAGTTTTCTGTAGCTTGTATTGATGCCACAAGTATGAGTGAGACCTGCAGGACAAGAAGTGTAGAGAGACGAACAGAGGGCTGGAGATTAGGCCTTCAGTATGCCTCTGATTAATCGCGGGTAAAGGAGGAGCAAGCCACAAAGGAGAACACGCTATTTTCTGTCTCGGCATTTTGCCATAAGTAGCGTAAGAGCTGTGGGAGGGAATCACTCTCTTCCTCTCAGTTGTAACTATCTGGCTGGCCATCGATTTGATAAGAGCCAATAGTTGGAAGGGCCTGTCAAAGAACTTAATATGGCATTAGGCCGCACTAATTTAAACAATAGTTCTGTAATAAGGGAGGCGATAGAGCTCCTCCCATGCCTTATTTGGACCTTAGCTGAAGCCTCAGGCATTCAGACATAGATTTTAAATTAAGCATATGTCTCACCAGGACAGTGGGATAAAGAAAATAAAAAACAAGAGTAAATAGTTTGAAGACTGGTGATTTGGAAGTCATTAAAGAATCTGGGCAAGTTTGGTCTAAAGAAGAGAAAAAGGCAGAAACAGGACTGATTTCAGGGCCACTGACTCCAAATAACTGTATGTCACTTATGGCAGTCTTAGGAGGTCAGGCAGGGATATTTTGCTTTATTCATGAGAAAAGTACATTTATGTATTTTTAAATATGTAAAATACATTATTGATTAACCTTTTTGTCTTTAATAGTGTTATCTGCTCCTGGTAAGGTACAGCTGGGGCTGTATATGAGAGGAATGTATGAGAGGAACAGAAGGTTCTTTCTTAGGGGAGAAGACGTCTAACAAGACCATTCCAGCCCTTCCATTTGCCCTCTCTCTGTTTTCAGTTCTCGTATAAAAATCTTTTTTGGCATTTAAGCTCGATTGCTCTTATTGTAGGACAATCGGAGCAGCATATGAGCCCCATGAAAATTATTTGTTTGCGTCTTTTCTCTGTTGCTTTTGCATTGCAACCATTTCCCTCATTGCTCTTCCCGTTTCTCTCCATGTCTTAGCCAGGGGCTGCACTGTTCAGGTTAGCACACAGAGTAAACTGAAAAAATCTGTCTCAAAGGGACTGTTGAACACCCAGCTATCTGCATAAGATATAAGAGTGAGAGGGAAATGCTGCTGGAACAGATTTGTTTTTAAATTTTTATTTACATTTTTTAATACATTCAATTACATTATTCAGCTTACAAGGTGATCATTTCAATATATGAACATTTCTCCCTGGTCTAGATCAAATATAACAACACTACCTCCCTGTCTCAACAATGCTGTCTTCCTATCTCTCCTCCAAATGTTCTTCCCCGGAGCAGGTTTAGGAAGGCTGTGATTGTCAGATTATCATTTCTGCTTAATCTCTTTCCCTCTAGCCAGTGGGAGGTGAAAGTGAGGCATTGGCACTGCTGTCTGGCTAACAGAGTTGCTGCGATTGTCCTGAGCGGAGTTAAAAGGAAGAGGGTTGCATAGAGAGACTGTGTCCTTGAATTCTGGAAAGAGACGTAGTATGGTATCAAGAGAATAGTTCTGTTTGATAGTGAGGAAATGTAGCAGAGGTGTAATTTGGACATAGAGGTAGGACAACTGAGGGTCTAAGTGGGTTCTTGGGAAGGGTGTGTGTTCCCTGGTTGAGAAAATCTGCAGTGTATGTCAGCTCGGGTGAGAATTGTTGCCTTAAAGGAGAAAGTAGCCACCAGTGAAAACTATCCTTCCTGGATCCTTTCTGTATTTCATGATTGATGAACAGATCTGGATCAGAGACAAACAAGGAGAAAAAATGAAAATAGTACATAGGAAAGAGTTAGAAAAGAATAAAGCAGTTTATAAGTGCAAAGCCTGATGATGTTCTTCCTGTTAATGGCCTCTTGTTTTGCCTAAAATAGAAAAAAATTATCCTCCTTACTTTGTTTTCTAGAAACTAGTCTCCCAATTCAACTCTACCTTGAATATTGATGGCAGGTTGCTTTCACTACATTGCTTTTCTAGTTATGTCACGTGTCTGCTCATAAACATGCACTGGATTCCAAGTGCGACTTAGTAAAGTTCAAAATTCTCAATTTGGCCCTCCACCTACCCTCAGTCTAAATTTTAGCCTCATTTCCTTTCACTCCCTTAAATGAGCATAATGTTCCTATCATTTGTAGTTCATTCTTTCATTCCAAAGCACCTTTACCTCTAATCTTTCCAGATAATTTACTCCTTAGAGCAATCCTCCTTAAAACACCAAAAACAGAAATACTGAGTCCACCATGGGAGCTGAGAACTAGTGATTTCAGGGATAAAAAGCAATGAAAATGTTCTGCTGAGAAATCACCTGGTAGAGCCCACTCTGCCCTTTTCTCTCTGTCTCTTTCTTTCTCTCTGTCTCTGTTTTTGAATTTTTCTTTTTTTTTTTTTTTAATTTTTTAAGGTAAAGCTTTTTTTTGGCTCTAAAATCCTCCTTTATGTTGGGAGATTCAGACAAAGGAAAGTTAAATAGGGAATACATTTAAAATAGATACATATATTTATGGTTTTATGTAATTTAACTCCACAAATAGTTAAATTATTTCTAGAAACACTTCACAGGCTTAATCAGTGGCACAGATAGCTTTAAAATATAGTTTGCCTTATTCTGATGCTAATGGTCTTAGAACTCTCTACATAGTCTTTATGTGCTGGCTGATGACCCACAGACCTTGGTTCTTCAACTTAAAACCAAAATGATGGTTACCTGCCGATATCTGATGCTTTTTACTACCTCCCTACCTAACTTCAAATCATTTTTCAGTCATTTGCTCTCAGCCACTCTCTTGTACATTATACTCTAACTGTATGGAAATCCTCTGTACTAGAAAGTGAAAGTGTTGGTGAGCCACCATTTTGCAGTTATTTCATTCCTAAAGGAATTATTTCACTTTTAGGGTACAAAAAGGGGCTGCTAATCCTAGCAGACCATATTATGGCCATAGAGAGACAAAGAGCGGAGTTTGGAGCTGCCAGGGCAGCCAGGATGTGAGGAGGCAAGGTGCTGATGAAACAGTATTGTCTACATTTTTTAAATGATTTTTTTTAGTTTTTTTTTGTCTTAGGGCATGTGTGATCGCTGTATTGTCTTAGGGCATGAGTGATCGCTGTAGAGAGACAGAGACATTGAGAAGGAAAATGAGAAATTCCTGCCATCATACCACATTCTCCCTTCCTCCATCCTCTTCCTGGGATTTTGGTTACACACATATATGTCCCTGGCATGATTCTCAAGCTGCTGGGTCTGGGACTCGAACCTCAGTCATCCATGTGAGAATCCAGCACCTTAACCACCATGCCACCTGCTGGTCCTAGCTGCACTAATTTACATTCCCACTAACAGTGTAAAAGAATACCCCCTTTTCAACATCCATGCCAGCATTTCTTATTTATTATTATTATTTTTTGTTCTTTTTGATAAGGGCTATTTGTAACTGGGGAGAAAAAGTTACTACACTGTGGTTTTGATTTACATTTCCCTAATGAGCAGTGATTTTCAGCATTTTTTAAAATTACTTTTGTTGGCCATTTGTATGTTTTCTTTTTACATTTGCTGTTGGGTGTGTGTGGGCTCATGGGAGACAGAGAGAGAGGGAAAAAGAAAAAGTGAGAAAGTACCCTCTGATAGGATAGCTACTCTGGCTACTCTGAAATCCTTCTTCTTCATTCTCCTGTCAGGATTTTAGGCATGCATACTCATGCACCTGGTGTAGTTTTAAAGTTGTCAGGTCCAGGGCTTGAACCACACAGTTAGTCATGTGGGATCCAGCTGCCTTATCCACCACACCACTTGGTTGGCCCAGTCTTCTTTTGAGAACTGTTTATTTAGGTCACTTGCCCATTTTTCAGTCAGGTTATAGACAAAATGTGGTGTATACACATATACAATGGAATGCTGTCTGGCCATTAAGAAGGATGGAATCATGTAATTTAACACTAGGTGGGTAAACTTGGAGAATAGCATGTTGAGTGAAATAAGCCAGGCAAAGAAAAAGAAATACATGTTCTCCCTTGTATGCAGAAATCGAAAAAGAAAAAAACAAGACTTTATAGTGATACATGAAGAATGACTACTATAAGCTGAGAAGGATGGGTACAGGGATAGAGGGAGGTTGATGAATGGAGACAAAGTTGCAGATAGATAGGAGGAACAATTTCTAGTGTTATAAAACACACCAAGTAGGGCCAGCAGGTGGTGTGGTGGTTAAGATGCTGTATCCCACATGGCCAACTCCATGGTTCGAATCCTAGACTGGGTGGTTTGGAAAATATTCCATGTGCGTGTGCGTACATACCCAAAATTCTGAGAGGAAAATGGAGGAGAAGGGACTGTGGTGTGGCCTTCCCCTTGAGGGGTGATTTCTCACCTTCCTTTTCTCTCTGTCTCTCTTTGGTGAGTGCACATGCCCTATGGCAAAAATCTAAAAATAAAATAAATTACAGTGGGGAGAAAACAGATAGCAAGAGCTTGCTGTTTATGTCAAAGTAGCTAAAAGGGAGGACTTTGAATGTTCTCAGCACAAGTAATGGCAATGATTGAGATAATAAGTATGCTAATTACTCTGATTCAGTCATTATCCTTATACTGAATAATCAAATTATACCCTCACTAATATGTACACTTATTACACATTAATTTAAAAATATTTCAGTAAAATAAGGAAAAAGTGATGGGCAGAAATGTGGAGGACTCCCTCCTGCAGGCAGCTCTCAGTTCTCTCTCTCTCCCTCCTTCTCTACCCCCTCACTCTCTCTAAGCAGTCACAGCATCACAGGAGAACCTTGGGTTGTATTTCTATTTCAGCAAACTTAAAGGAGGGCGAAGCCATGATGTCTCATGAAGAAACCTGTCTGGGGACCAGCAGTTAGCGTAATGGCTATGTCGCTGGACTCCCACGTAGTCGACCGCGGTTCGAGTCCCGGACCCGGCGGCTTAAACTCACGCCGGGCGCGTGTGCGTGCATGCCCAAGATCCCAAGAGGAGAATGGAGGAGAAGGGATTGCAGCGTGGCCATCCCCCCTGGGGGGTGATTTCTCGCTTTCTATCTCTCTGTCTCTCTCTGTCTGTCTGGCGAGCGCACGCACCCTATAGCAAAAACCTCTCCAAAAAAAGAAAAAAAAAAAAAAAAAAGAAAGAAAGAAACCTGTCTGTATAAATTTGTACAAGGAAGAGTTTTCTTTGATGATTTCAAAATGTTCTTTAATAGAAAATATGACCCAAAGTAATTACTGTTTCTCATGAGGAAGAATCTTAAATATAAATGTCAAGGTAGATATGAGTCTTGCATTTCAGGATGTCAGGCAAAACTCTAAAAATGATAGAAAAATTGTTTTTAAATTCCTATATGCAATTGAAATTTTAGGTAGAAAAGAAATTATAACCCCTGAAAACCAAAGAACAGGAAGAGTGAAATTTAAGAAGAAAATTATCTCCCAGGCCAACACTACCTAGTTTTATTGCAGAAATGAAAGCACAAACTGAGCGCTCAAAGCCTGAAGTGATTTATGCCAAGAGCACTGGGGGCCTTGGAATCAAATGGCGAAGTGCTTTATTGAGGCTGCGAATTGGAGTAACCAGATGCACCAATTCTGGCTCTTCTCTGTTCTCTTTCCCCAAAGTCTGGGCAGTAACTTCCGGGAAGTCTGTTTCCGGCCTAGGGCAATGAATGTGGCCGTCACCAACCAGGAAAAAAGGTACATCCAGCATCAAAAGACGGTCAAAGTATTTGGCAGAGTGATCATCCTGTCCTCCACTGACTGAAAACAGTCTGAAGTACGATTGTCCACCAACCCTCCTACCCTGCCCCTGAATGAGCTGTGTGAACAGGTATAGCAGACATTCTTACAGGGAATTCCAGTTAAACAGATAAGTCTCAATCAAGAATCACCAGCAATTAAAAAAAAAATAGACCCCATAAGAAACAGCAAAGGGGAGAAGATTCCACATGGAAACTGGGAACTAGATATTTCGGGGCACAGGAGAAATGAAGATTTTCTACTCATAATTCAGCCTCCAGCAAGCAAAGCTAGTGTGGCAGGAGAGTTGAGCCATTCTCTGAGAAGATTCCACATGGAAACTGGGAACTAGATATTTCAGGGCACAGGAGAAATGAAGATTTTCTACTCATAATTCAGCCTCCAGCAAGCAAAGCTAGTGTGCGATCACAACAGAACGGCAATCCGATTCTAGAACACCTCTGTCTGCTTGCTCCTGAACATTGAGGCTTAACTTCAAGAATTTGAAAGAAACACGCCATTCATCAGATGACAAGAAATCACCGTCGGATCACGAGAAATATGGGAAAACGAGAAAATACCTCTCCTCCAATGGAAAAGAGTAACTCTCCTTCATCCACAAGCAGTTCGGTGAAAGTCATGGAAATGTCTGATAAGGAATTTAGAACATTCGTAATGTCGAAGCTAACAGAGATGGAAGAAAAGAGAGATAATGAACTGCTAAAGAGAAAGGAGAAAGAAGTTGCCGAGTTCCAGGAGATGAGGAAATTCTTGCAAGATCTAAAAGAGGAATTACACACTTTACAAAAGACTCAAACGGAACTGCTAGAGATGAAGTCTATAATACAAGAAGTCAAAATCTCCCTTGAAAGTATTAAAAGCAGACTAGATCATTCAGAAAATAGAATCTCAGATGTAGAAGAGAAAATGGCTGGCTTAGAAAAATCCACCACGAAGACTGAGAAAATGGCTCAAAAATTTGAGAATGATATGCGAGAAGTACTGGATACCATCAAACGTCCAAATATCCGGATAATTGGCATTCCAGAAGGTGAAGAGACCCATAAGGGCATTGATAATCTATTCCATGAAATCCTGCAAGAAAACTTTCCAAACCTAGAGAGGCATTCGAAGATCCAGTCCCAGGAAATACAAAGGACCCCAAATAGAATCAACCCAAGAAGATCTTCTCCAAGACACATTATAGCCAGGTTGACCAAAACCGCAGACAAAGACAAGATACTAAGATTGGCAAGAGAGAAACATCAAGTTACCTACAAAGGACATCCCATCAGGCTAACAGCAGATCTCTCATCGGAAACAATGCGAGCGAGGAGAGAATGGGAAAATATATTCAAAGTGTTACGAGAGAAGCAGTTTCAGCCAAGAATACTGTACCCGGCAAGATTATCTTTCAGGTGGGAAGAAAAGACAAGAACATTCTCAGATAAACAAAACCTGAAAGAATTTACCAGCACCAGACCAGATCTCCAAGAAGTTCTCAAGGGTGTGCTGTGTCAAGAAAATTAAACACAGACACACGGAAATAAGAGTCCAAAAGCTATGAAAGTGGCCAACTTAATCAGAGGGACAAATCTGGATTTGAATATTATATCCCAGAATTTAATCAGGAAAATTGAACCAGAACAGAAGATAAAAGTACATGAGACCGATAGGTTCATGCACCTTCCATTTGAACAGAATCCTAACTTGTTCCCTGGTTTTAAGCAAAGTTCCTTGGCATTTCTTTGAGTTAAGTTAAAACTGGTTTTCTTAGTAGTAATGAGTGAACTCACCATTGAAAGTAGTTAGATTATGTAGGAAATTGTGTGATCAATGCAACGTGGGTGGGAAGGGAATGAAGGACAATTGTAGACACCGGAGGTGGTGTGAGAGGAGGGTGGGAAGGGACAGAGGGTCAGAAAGAGGGGTGGAAGTAATTCTAGGAACTAGTAATGGAAAATTTTTTGTAATGTGCATGATTGTATCACTATGCAGTGTGTACTGGATGGGAGATTGCATTTTGTATGCTGTGATGAAGCTTAGGGAAGGAATGTAAATTGAGTTACAAAAAAAAAGTTTCAGAAAAAAATATATATATATATTCAATGACTGCAGTAGGATATGTAGCCACAGCTAGGTGCTACTTTAAAGGATGCGTAAAGTAAGACTTGTGTTCATGGAAATGTGGGTATCACCTGTGTTTGCTATGAGGGTATTTGGATTGATTAGGGTCTTTGGCGTTACAATAAAATGTGAGGAGAAAACAGTATAGAAAGCAAACATAGATACCAGAGACTGTGGGAGGAGAGTGGGAGATGGCAGAGGGTAAGAGATAGAGAATCTAGGATGGGGGGAAAAAAGCAAAACATACAGAAGACAAGAAATGGAAGATCATTTGCTGACAATAACATGTTTGTTGATGTGCTTGATTGAGACAATATATAGTGTAATTTGGATGGAAAATCTCATTTTGTATGCTGTAATGATGTTCAGAGAATGAATGCAAATAAATAAATTAAAAAAAAAAAAAAGAAAGAAACAGCAAAGGGTTGTCCCTTTTGCTATCCAGTGGTTAAAGGAGCTTGATCCTATATGGCTGAATGTAACTCAAATCCTGGCCTGACAGCTTGAAAAAATGCACCAGGTACATATCCATATATACCCCAAATCCCAACAGGATGGAGAAATGGAGGAGAAGGGGTTGCAGTGTGACCACACTCCATTGAAGGGTGCCCTCTCCCTCCCTGTCTCTCTGTGGCAAGACATGCCCTCTGACAATAAAAATGACAAATTCAATAAATAACAAAAGGTCCTTTGTCTGATTATTCCCAGGCCATCCCCAGGGTCCACTTATCCATTAGGCACATGATGTTTCTAGAGGCCCACAAAAATGTTTAAGCTCCTTTTAAAATTGGGGAACAAAAGAGAATATAAAATATCTTGGATTTATATCTTTTTTATTTTTACAGAGGAAGCCCATGAAGGTAAAAGTGCCCAAGGCCCACAATACTCATAATGTGGCACTGGTCATCCCTTTAATTCTCACAAGGAAACAACTGAACACTCACTTATTGGAGACGCTGGAGTATTCTTTAGATAACTACCCCAAGTAACTATACTCCAAGTGAGGGGCTTAAACATAAACATTTTATATTTTCACCTCCCTGGTCAAAACATCCGGAACTTTTGAAAGAAAATCTGTCACATTCATTATATTTGCAGACTTTGAAGTTATGTGTTTATAGTCCAATTATTATTAGTAGTAGTAGTAGTAGTAGTTTGCATAAGGCACATGCACTTACTGGAGAGAGACAGAGCCAGAGAGAGTGAGGAAAAGTGAGAAATCATCCCCAAGGGGAAAGGGGATGGTCACGCAGCAATTCCTTCTCCTCCATTTTCCTCTCAGGATTTTTGGGCCTGCATGTGCATGTGCCTGGCATCTTCTTCAAGCCACTAGGTCTGTCTGGGACTCAAATTGCGAAGTCGGCCATGTGGGATCCAGCTGCCTTAACCTCCATGCCACCTGTTGGCCCCCTACAATGCAATTTTAAAAGCACAAAGAGTATGCTATAGTATACTAGAAAGTTCTATATAAACTACTAGAAAAACGCAGAGAGATGCACCAACTGACTGTAAGGATGAGCTTCAGAGAACAGGCAAAATGGAAATAATCCTTGAGGTTAAGAAGGAACTTGTAATATGCAGTCGACTGAAGGCATGAATACGTGGAGGAACACCTACTTACCAAATCAACTGATGTAGTGAGTTAGGATTTTATTTTCTTGCTCAGGAATTCATTCAGTGGTGGTTATTTTAGAGGCATTTTCTATGCATTTAATGTAACTGAAGGTAGTGGAAGGTAAAAGAATGAGGAGGAAAATATGTAGTACTTAAGGTAGATAAGAGAAAGACTAGCTAAGTCAACATCGATCTGGGGAAGAGAGATGCTTGAATGAAGGCTGGTTTAGTGGCTCAGCAGTTGCCTGCTGCTCAAGGGATGCTGGGCCCAGTGGGAAACTGCAGATTCAGTTCCCTGGTCAACCTGTACACACTGGATGTGCACGCCCCCGGTCCTGGCTGGCTGCGAAGGCTGGGGGTCACAGCATGAGACTCTGTTTAGAGTACTCCTTTCAGGGGATGGCTGGTGGCTTGGTGGTTAAGGGCGCTGGGCTCTTACATGGCTGACTGTGGTTCGAGTCCCAGACTTGGTGGTTTTCTCACTTTCTCTCTCTCTCTCTTTCTCTCTCTCTCTCTCTCTCTCTCTGTCCTTCTCTGGTCAAATTTAAATAAATAAATAAAGTTAAATAAAAAATAATTAAAAATAAATAAGAACACTCCTTTCTTTTCCTAAGTCTCTTACTCTTATGAAATAAATAAGAAGACTTAAAAAAAAAAAAAAGGAAAAGAAAACGAAAAAGAGGGCCAGCCAGTGGTGTGGTAGTTAAGACAGCTGGTTCTCACATTGCCAACTTCATGGTTTAAGTACTGGACCCAGTGGCTTGAAAATCATGCCAGATGCCAGATGTGTGTGTGTGTGTGTGTGTGTGTGTGTGTGTGTGTGTGTATGTGCCCAAAATCTTGAGAGAAGAATGGAGGGGAAGGGATTGGGGTGGCCATCTCCACTGGAGAGTGATTTCTCATTTTCCCCCCTCTCTGTGTCTCTCTCTGGTGAGCTCACACACTTTACAGTAGACTAAAATAAAAATAAGAAAATAAAAAGACTCATCAGTGAAAGAATTGAAAAAAATATATCGGAGCGTGGTGAATGTTCCTGTCTGCTAACCGCAGATGAGACCAGGAGGAAGTGCTGGAGCCTGCAGCTTTGCAGTTCACTGGTGTACACATGAGTAAGCCACAGACATGCTGGTCTCCAGGGCAGCGAGCGCTGGGAAGAGCAGGGGCCGACAACTTAGCATTAAGTGTATAATAGTCTTAGGGCATGAAGAAAAGGGTACTCAACAGAAGGAAGAGACTTTCATTCTTGCTGTGGTGCTTTGGGTAGACGGGCAGGTGTGAAGGACTGAAGAAGTTAAACATTCTCCTTTCCCCACAGCTCCTACAGCCTTCTTATAGACTCCCTCCCTCCCATTCATGATAGATTGCAGGCATGCACACACGCATTTGTGTATGTGAGACAAAGAGAGCGAAAGAGGAAGAGAGGGAGAGGGAGAGGAGCACCCTCTACAGGGTCTGGTCACACAGCAATCCTCTTCCTTCAGTTCTCCAGCTCATAGGATCCTGAGCACTTGCACATGTGCCCGGTGTATTTCAAACTCATCAGGCCGAGGATCGAACCAAAGTCACCAGGTGTGATCCAGCTTCTCTGGAGTGGTGCATTACTGCTATGCCATGGAGCTGGCCCTTCATAGACTCTTTCTTGGGTCATTTTCACTTCAGATTGTCCCCTAGCTTGGGACTGATAAGGAAGTTCATCATGACGTACTTCTCTGATGAAGCTTCTGAGCAAGGTTGTGACTAGGGGCAGGAGGGTAATATTAGGGGAAAGGATGTATTTCAGTGCATGTAGGAGCTTTGAGGAAGCTCTGTTCCTGGGAAATTCTGGTAGACGTTTCTCTCTACCCAATAAAAAGTGAATAAAATGCAGCGTCACTAGTATCTAGCAGACTAAGCTTCTGAGAAGGTCCTGTTGCAAGAATATGTGTAAAAGAAACTGTTGGGAGAGTGTTTGGGATATGCACAGGAGTAGTGAGGGCAAGAGGAACAAGAGAGTTTCAGAGGCTGTGGAGTTGAGTGCAGAGGCAGTGGGTGGGGAAATCCGTCCTTGGAAAGTCCCTGGCTGGCTCTAAAGGGTAGAATGTAGCTGGACTCTAGAGTCTGTTGTCAGAATAATAGGGACTGATAAGGAAGTTCATATTCAGACTTATCACTTATGAGGTAATGGAGGGTTAAGGAAGCCACACTAAGAGGAAGAGATTCTAAGGCTAACCTGATCCCCCTTTAAATTTCCAGGTGAGAGAGAGGGGAGTTTTATATATCTTCTTATTCATTCTTTCCTGATTGTGATGGAGAGGAGGAGAGAAATACAGAGAGGGAGAAAGAGAGAGAGAGAGGGAGAATATGAATTAATTAATCTGTGGAGTTCTGGGTGGCCACTTTTTGTATTATTTCAGAGTGGACTTCAAGAGATAAAGACACTTGCATAAACATTAAAGACTGTTCGACTGGTCCCTGCTGGCTGACCTATTACTGCTCTTCCTTCCCTGTCAGTCCCCACCACACTGAAGTGGAAGACTGTAAAACCCTTGAGGAAAAAGAAGAAAGCTCACCAACACATAAACAATTCCTCATTATTCCCATTCCCCACTCACTTATGTTACCCGACTTTCTCCCATATCCCTATGAATCACTTATATCTATGTCTTGATCATTCTTTTTTAAAATGTATCTAATTTTATTAATTGTTATTATTTTAATTTTCTATAGGCATGTGTGTGCACCAGAAAGAGACAGAAAGAGAAAGAGAGGGAAAGTGAGAAAGCAAGTTGCCAGGTCTGGGATGTAAGCCTAGGTCAGCCATGCTGGAGACACCCATACTTAGAGGGATCACATTTGTTAGAAATAATAGAAGAGGCCTTCAAAAGAGGATTCCTCATGGCTCCTGAGAACTAGTCATTTCAGGGGACAGGAGAAATGAAGATTTTCTACTGATAATTCAGCCTCCAGCAAACAAAGCTAGTGTGGCAGGAGAGGTGAGGCCGTCCTTCAGAAGAGGATTCCTTATGGCTCCTGCGAACTAGTCATTTTGTGTGGTGCTTGTGCGCCGTGCGGTTTTCTATTTTTTGTGGGTTTTGTTTGTGTTTTTTTTTTTTTTAAAGAAAAACAATAATTACAATGTTTTTCTTTTTTTGTCTTTTTTTCCTCTTTCTTTGTTGTTGTTTCTCTCTCTCTCTTTCATTTTCTTTTTTCTTGTCTCTCCACTCTTCAATATCCATTTAATGTGTTTCTAGATGGATCTATGGGCACCGTGGCTAAACATCCAAATACTATTAGGGTTAACATATTCCTCAATATCTACTGAATCTGCTGCACAAGCGATCACAACAGAACAGCAAAGAGATTCCAGATCACCTCTTTCTGCTTGCTCCTGAACACTCAGATTGAACTTCAAGAATTTGAAAGAAACACACCATTCATCAGATGACAAGAAATCACCACAGGACCACAAGAAATATGGGAAAGCAAGAAAATACCTCTCCTCCAAGGGAAAAGAATAATTCCTCTTCATCCACAAGCAGTTCAATGCAAATCATGAACATGTCTGATAAAGAATTTAGAGTATTGGGAACCAGCAGTTAGCGTAATGGCTATGTCACTGGACTCCCACGTAGTCGACTGCGGTTCGCGTCCTGGACCTGGTGGCTTAAAACTCACGCCGGGCGCGTGTGCATGCATGCCCAAGATCCCGAGAGGAGAATGGAGGAGAAGGGATTGCGGCGTGACCATCCTCCCGGGGGGTGATTTCTTGCTTTCTGTCTCTATGTCTCTCTCTGTCTGTCTGGCAAGCGCACGCACCCTATAGTGAAAACCTCTCCAAAAAAAAAAAATTTAGAGTATTCATAATAGTGAAGCTAACTGAGATGAAGACAAGAGAGACAATGAACTGCTAAAGAGAAAGGAGAAAGAAGTTGATGAGTTCCAGGAGGTGAGGACATTCTTGCAAGATCTAAAAGAGGAATTACACGCTTTACAAAAGAGTCAAACGGAACTGTTAGAAATGAAGTCTATAATACAGGAAGTCAAAATCTCCCTTGAAAGTATTAAAAGCAGACTAGATCATACAGAAAATAGAATCTCATACGTAGAAGAGAAAATTGCTGGCCTAGAAAAATCCACCACGAAGACTGAGAAAATGGCACAACAACTTGAGAATAATATATGAGAAGTACTAGATACCATCAAACGTCCAAACATCCGGATAATTGGCATTCCAGAAGGTGAAGAGACCCATAAAGGCATTGATAATCTATTCCATGAAATCCTGCAAGAAAACTTTTCAAACCTAGAGAGGCAAAGATCCAGTCACAAGAAATACAAAGAATCCCAAATAGAATCAACCCAAGAAGATCTCCAAGACACATTACCACCAGACTGACCAAAACCACAGACAAAGACAACATACTAAGACTGGCAAGAGAAAAACATCAAGTTACCTACAAAGGACATCCCATCAGGCTAACAGCAGATCTCTCATCGGAAACAATGCGAGTGAGGAAAGAATGAGAAAATATATTCAAAGTGTTAAGAGAAAAGCAATTTCAGCCAAGAATACTGCACCTGGTAAGATTATCTTTCATGTGGGAAGAAAAGACAAGAACATTTTCAGATAAACAAAACCTGAAAGAATTTACCAGCACCAGACCAAATCTCTAAGAAGTTCTCAAAGGTGTGCTATATCAGGAAAATTAAATACAGACACATGGAAAGAAGAGTTCAAAAACTAAGAAAGTGGCCAACTTAATCATAGGGACAAGTCTGGAGTTGAATAGTATATCCCAGAATTTAATAGGAAAAATGGAGCCAGAGCAGAAGATAAAGTACATGAGACTGATAGGTTCATGCACCTACCATTTGAACAAAATCCTAACCTGTTTCCTGTCTTTAAGAAAAGTTCCTTAGCATTACTATGATTTAAGTTAAAACTGGTTTTCTTAATAGTACCATGTGAACTTACCATTTAAAGTAGTTAGATTATTTAAGAAATTGTGTGATCAATACAATGTGGGTGGAAAAGGAATGGAAGACAATTGTAGTCACCAGAGATAGTGTGAGAAGAGGGTGGGAAAGGACAGAGGGTCAGCAAGAGGGGTAAAAAATTCTAGGAACTATAAATGGAAAAAAATTTGATAATAATATGCATGATTAAGTCACTATGCAGTATATTCTGGATGGGAAATCACATCTTGTATGCTGTGATGATGCTTAGGGAAAGAATGTAAATTAAGTTACCCCCAAAAACATGTTTCAGAAAAAAAAAATCCATTCGATGACTGCAGTAAGATATATAGCCCCAACTAGGTGCTACTTTATAGGATGCCTAAAGTTAGACTTGTGTTCATGGAAGTGTATATATCAGCTGTGTTTGCTATGAAAATATTTAGATTAATTAAGATCTTTAGTAATTCAATAAAATGTGGGGGAGAAACAGGAAAAAAAGCAAACTGATTAGTATTCTACATGGCATATAATGTAATATTTGGGCTTATCTTTTCTACAAGATAATAATGAACTATTTCTACTTGACAAAAAAAATAAAAATAAATTAATTAATTAATAAATAAAAGATTAATCTACATCTCTACATAATATGTTAGATAAACTGTTGAAGTACCTCAATAAAAAGGCTTGGTAAAAAAAAAAAAAAATAGAAGAAATAAAACAGGGAACCAGCAGTTAGCGTAATGGCTATGTCGCTGGACTCCCATGTAGTCGACCGGGGTTCGCGTCCCTGACCTGGTTCGCGTCCTGGACCCGGTGGCTTAAAACTCATGCCAGGTGCGTGTGCGTGCATGCCCAAGATCCCGAGGGGAGAATGGAGGAGAAGGGATTGTGGCGTGACCATCCCCTCGGGGGGTGATTTCTCGCTTTCTGTCTCTATGTCTTTGTCTGATGAGCGCATGCACCCTATAGCGAAAATCTCTCCAAAGAAAAAGAAATAAAACATCCCAGAAAGTCTTAGAGAAAGAGAGTTATCATATAATTTGCAGTCATTGGGAAGTCCTTGGTTGTTTGTTTATTTTTTAGCCATTCTCATCCTATAGCTATGTCTGAAATTTATCCATTAAAAAGTCTCTTTGTGTGAATAAAGTTTTTTTATTTCTATATCCTAATAAAATCTAATATTCTTAGTCTATATTAAACACATATGTATCTGAGGGGTGATTTCTATCTCTCTGTCTCTCTCTGTCTCTCTGGCAAGCTCACATGCCCTATACCAAAAATCTCTAAGAAAGAAAAGAAAAAAGAAAGAAAGGAAAACTGGGCAGAATTGGAAGGATTTAAGTAGAGTCTCACAATGGGATACCTACTTTTAATTCTGGCACTTATTGCTCAATGAAATTTTGTTAAATAAATGAATAAATGAAGAGACAAATGAATGAATAAGTATGGATTTTGTTCTGAAGAATAGAAAGAACTCATAAATGCATAGGTCATGAAGTCTGAGAAAAGCTTTTTTTTTTTTTTTTTTTTTTTTGCTATAGGGTGCGTGCGCTCACCAGAAAGACAGAGAGAGACAGAGAGACAGAAAGCGAGAAATCACTCCCCGAGGGGATGGCCACGCCACAATCCCTTCTCCTCCTGGGATCTTGGGCACACACGCACACGCACCCAGTGTGAGTTTAAGCCACCGGGTCTGGGACTCTAACTGCGGTCGACTACATCAGAGTCCAGCGACATAGCCATTCTGGTCCCATGAAAAAAGCTTTTTCTAAGAATAGGCCCTCAAACACTCTGAGACCCTTGATACTTTTTTGAAAAGCCCAGTGTCAACTGTCTATTCCACTTACTTAATGTAATGAATGTTAATTGAAAGTAATTATCCCATGCATTTAAATAGGTACCAGATAAGTAAAGCTGAAAGAATTAGACTTTGACCTCTCTCTTTCTTCCATTCCATTTATTGCATATATCTTGTTTAGGTATCTTTCTCCTAAATCTCTGTTGGATTGAGTTAAGCTTACACTTTACATGTTTCTCCTTTTCTTTTCTCATTTTTAAGTAAAAACACATTTTTATAAGCTTTTTCAAGACTGTGCCTCATGACTCCAGGTAAAGAGAGAGAAGATTTACCTAAAGAAAATGTACACATTTTAGAAATGGAAAAAAAAAATCCTAAAAATTCATATGGAATCTCAAGGGACCCTGAGTAGTCAGAAAATTATTACAAAGGAAGCACAAAGTTGGAGGGCTTACACATTTATACAATAAAATTGTAAAACATAGATGAAGGAATCTGAAGAAGGCACAAATAAATATATCCCATGGTAATGGACTGGAATATTTAATATTGTTAAAATGTTAATGCTACTTAAAGTGAGCTACAGATTCAATTCAATACCTATCAAAATTCCACTGACATTTCTTAGAGAAAAAAAAAAAATCCTAAAATTCATATGGAATCGCAAAGATCCTGAACAATCAAAGCAATCTTGAGCCAAAAAGAAAGCTGGAAGAATCATAGTATTTGACTTCAATATAGACTACAAACCTATAATAATCAAAATGGCATGGTACTGACATAAGAACAGACACATCAGGGGCTGGCAGGTGGCATGGTGGTTGAGGCGCTGGACTCCCATATGGTTGACTGTGATTTGAATCCTCGACCTGTCGGCTTGTTTTTTCACTTTCTCTCTCTCAATAAAATAATAATAATAATAACAAATAAAATTAAATAAATAAATAATTTAAAAACAAAAACAGACATGTCAACCAATGGAACAGAATATGAAATGCCCAAAAACAAACCATATGTGTTAATCCATGCATTTATAGTTGATTAGTTTTCAACAAAGGTGCCAAGAAAAAACAATATAGAAAGAACAGTTTCTTCAATAAATTGTGTTGGAACAACTGGATATCTACATTCAGAACAATTAAATTAGACCCTCATCACATACCATGTACAATAATCAACTCAAAATGGATTAAAGAGGCAACATAAAATTTAAAATTGTAAAACTGCCAGAGGAAAACTTAGGGGGAAACTCTACGATATTGTTTTGGGCAATGATTTTTTTTTTTTTATAAAACCCCAACAGCTCAGGCAACAAAAGCAAAAATAGACAAATGGGATTACATCAAACTTGAAGTTTCTGCTCAGCCAAGGAGATGATCAACAGAGTGAAGAGCAACCTATGGAACGGTAGAAAATATTTGCAAGCCATCCAGTAAAGGGTTAATATCCAAAATATGTAAGGAAGTCAAATAACTCTCTAGCAAGGAAACAGTAACCTAGGGGGCCAGCAGGGTAGTGGTTAAGGTGCTGGACTCCCACATAGTCAAGCATGGTTTGAGTTCTAGACTTGAAAATCACACTGCGGCACATGTTTATGAATGCTCAAAATCCCAAGAAGAGAACAAAGGAGACGGGGTTACAACATGGACATCCCCCCAGGAAGTGATTTCTCACTTTCCCTCTCTCTATCTCTCTGGTGAGTGCACACACCCTATGGCAAAGACAAAGGCAAAAAAGAAAACAATAACCTGATTTTAAAATAGGCAAAGGATTTGAGTAGACTTGCTCTAAAGAAGACATATAAAGAGTCAACAGGTATATACAAAATGATCAACATCACTAACCATCAATGGGATGCAAATCAAAATCATAGTGAGGGTTTGGCAAGTGGCGTGGTGGTTAAGGGCACTGTACTCCCACATGGCCTACCATGGTTTGAGTCCTGGACCTGGCTGCTTGCTTTCTCTCTCTCTCACTCTGTCCTTCTCTAGTCAAATTAATAAATGAATGAAGTTGAATAAAATAATTATTTTTAAAAAAACAACCATAGTGAAATATCACCTCACACCTGTTAGGATGGTTATTATTTAAAAAATAAGAGACAACAAGTGTTGTCAAGAGTGTGGAGAAAAGGGAACCCTGTACACACTATCGATGGGAATATAAATCAGTACAGGCATTATAAAAAACAGTATAGAGGCTCCTAAAAAAATTAAAAGTTGAACTACTATATGATTCATTAATCCCATTGCTGGGTATATACCCAAGGAAAGTGAAATCAGAACCTCACAGAGATATTTATGTCCCATGATCATAGCATCATTATTCACAATATCCAAGATGTAAAAACAACTTAAGCGTCCATCAGTTAATAAATGGATAATGAAAATCACACACACACACACACACACACACACACACACACTCACATACAATGGAATACTATTGTCTTTAAAAATAAGAAAATCTTGTCATTTCCAACAACATGGATGAACCTGAAAGACATTATATTAAGCGAATAAGTCTCAAAATATGAACACCTCATGATCTCACCTATATATATAATCTAAAAATATTGAACTCATACAAGTAGAGAGTAGAATATTGGCTGCTAGAGGTTGAAAGTAGGAGTGGGGATTAGGGAGATAGTTTAAAAAAATACAAATTTCAGTTAGATAGAAGAAATAAGTTCAAGAGATCTACTGTACAACACATTAATTTTTTAATTGCCGGAGAATGTATGTGCTTTCCAGAATGAGAGAGAAGAAGGGAGAGAGAGAGAGAGAGAGCACCCCTTAATGGGACGTGGTTATACTGCAGTCCCTTCTCCATTTCTCCATCCTTTGGGATCTGGGGCTTGCACACACAGGCACTCAGTTTTCCAAGCTCCCAGGGCTGGGATTCCAGCCATGTGGTTGGGCATGTGAGATTCAGTCAACCTAGTTCACACCCTTAACCACTAGGCCACAAGGCCAGACTCGACATGGTGATTATAGTTAACAACAATGTATGTATTCTCGAAAATTATCAAAAGAGTAGATTAGGTTCTAAGCGCTCTTACCACAGAAAACAATAAGAATGTGAGGTAATGTATATGTCAATTAGCTTGATTTAGCCATTTTACAATGTATGCATATTTTCACTTTTTTTAACTTTTTTTTTTTCCATAGGAAGTGTGTGCTTCCTGGAGAAAGAGTGAGAGACAATGAGAGAGAAAGTGAGAAATCACCCCCTCCCAGGGGTGATGGTCACACCACAATACTTTCTCCTCCATTTTCCTCCTGGGATTTTGGGCATGCACACACATTTTCCTGGAATGAGTTTCAGGACTCTGGATTTGGGACTTGAACCATGGTATGCCATGTGAGAGTTTAGCGCCTGAACTCTGGCCTCCAAACGTATACATATTTCAAAGCATTATAAAGTACATAAGTATACAAGAGAATATTTTTCAGCTATAAAAAGGAATGTAAAACTGATATGTGCTTCAACATAGATGAGTCTTGAAAACATTATGGCAAGTAAAAGAAGCCAGTCACAAAATACCATTTATTAATAATTTTATTAATATGAAATGTCCAGAACAGGAAAGTCTAGAGACAGAAAATGGATTTGTAGTTGCTTAGGGCTGTTAACAATGGGATAATAAGGGGGTGATAACTAAGGTTTTTGTTTTTTTTCCCTGTGGTGACAACAATGTCCTAAAATTGACACTGGTGATGGTTGTATGTATCTGTGAATATACTAAAAACTTGAATTATACATTTTACATGGATGAATTGTATTATATGTGAATTATATCTCAATAAAACCATTAAAAGAAGTTTAACAGGTATAAAGTTGCAAAGTTGTAGAAACTTTGAAATCGCTCCGTAGGGATTGCTTAAGTTTACTGAGACATAAATGGAGGAATATTTGATCTCTATAATTCCACTCTTGTCTTTTACTAACCTATTTTAAAAATTCTAATTCGTTGACAAACTTCTCTCCATCCCATCTCCCCACCACACTTCTCAGTCTTTAGTAACATTATTTTACTCTTTACTCTTTTTTTTTTTTTTTTGAGAGGTTTTTCGCTAAAGGGCGTGTGCGCTCACCAGACAGACAGAGAGACATAGGGACAGAAAGCGAGAAATCACCCCCCAGGGGGGATGGTCACGCTGCAATCCCTTCTCCTCCATTCGCCTCTCGGGATCTTGGGCACGCACTCACACGCACCCGGCGTGAGTTTTAAGCCACCGGGTCCGGGACGCGAACCGCGGTCGACTACATGGGAGTCCAGCGAATAGCCATTACGCTAACTGCTGGTTCCCTTTACCCTTTACTCTATACATCAGGGAGATCAGGTGATGGATATACTAATTACTCTGATTTCATCATTACACATTGTATATATGTATCAAAACATCACACTGCACTCCATAATATGTACAATTTTTATGTGTCAATTAAAATTTTAGGGTGCCAACATGTAGTGTGGTGATTAAGGTGCTGGATTCCCACATGGCCAATGACAGTTCAAATCCTGGACTTGGTGGCTTGAAAATCAGGCTGGGCATGTGTGTGTGTGTGTGTGTGTGTGTGTATGTGTGTCTGTGTGTGTGTACCCAAAATCCCAGGAGGAGAATAAAGGAAAAGAGATTGTGACATGACCATCCCCCCTGGGGAGTGATTTCTCCCTTTCCCTTTCTCTGTCCTTTTTCTGTTTGGCAAGTGCACATGCCCTATGGGGGGGGGGGTGGAAATTTAGGGCCAATAGATGGTATGAAGTTAGTTAAGGCACTGGGTTCCACATGGCCAACTTCATGGTTTGAAACCACTCTGGGCATGCCCCAAATACCTAGTGGAGAGTGGAGGAGAAGGGATTTGGTGTGACTATATCCCCTCTGTGGGATGATTTTTCACTTCCCACCCCCTCTGGTGCACACATGCCCTATTAGAAACACTAAAATGAATGAATAAACAAACTTTAAAAACTGTTTAATCAACTCATGCTCACTTATTTCTCTGCCCAGTGCTGCCCATTAGAATGTATTTATTTGTTTTTAGAAGTTTTTGCCTTAGGGAACATGCATGGGGGGGGGGGCAGACAGTGAGAAGGAAAGTGAGAAATTATCCCCTGCGGGGGGGGGGGGGGGGGAATGATCATGCCAATCCCTTGTCCTCCATTCTCTTCCTGGAATCTTGGGCATGCACGCACATCAAGTCACTGGATCCAGGACTCAAACCATGCTTGGCCATGTGGAAGTCCAGTGACATAACTGCTGGGCCATCTGTTGGTCCCCCAGAGTGCATTTATTAATGCCAGAGCTCAGTCTCTCCTGTGATGGGCAGCCATTTGGCAACTAAGGGGATTAGTTGAGAGCTTACAGCCAGCAGACAACCTTGACCTTGGGAAAACAGATTGGGCAGATAAACATCTGAGGAGACCAGAGGAGATATGATCTGAGAGTAAGATAGTGAAAGATGGAGATATACTGGGAAAATTCTCTTTCCCAGCCAATGGGAAGTTAAAGGGAAGCAGCATCACTTGTGTCTAGCAAATGAACGTACCATACCTAGATGGTCTTGACCCTGAGCTTCAGTAAGCAGAAAACAGAGAAGATGGGATGGAAGAGTTAGCCAGATTTCTGGGTTTGTTAAGAAGAGTTACATAGGTCTAAACAGATCTTTGGATCGGGGAGAAGTAGGATATAAGGTTATGAAGAACTAGGATCTTCTTCATGTGGACACAGAGATGAGGATAGCTGAAGGCCTGATAAGTATTCCTGGAAAGACCCTAGGGCTGGGCCCAATGGACATGGCTTCCATAGTTGGGAAAAATGAGAGAAAACCTAGGCTTAGAGCTTCTGTGTCACATCAGGGGGCAATCAGATGAGCCACCAATTAGGGCAGAGATTCAAGAAATGTCACAGCACACCATCACATAGATAAAGGCAAAGTAAGCCAAATACTACCACTCCTAGGATGGGTGTATCAACATTTAGTTTTCGATGGAAACTAACTGAGTGAGGAAGAGCTAAAAGGTAAGTGAGAGGGTGTATCAGTCTGCCAAGGCCACTAACGGAATACCACAGGCTGGGTGTCTCAACCAATATATTAATTTTCTCACAGTATTGGAGACTAGAAGTCCATGATCCATGTGTCAGTGGGTAGGTTTCATTCTGAGGCCTCTCTCTCCTTGGTTTGAGGATGAGTGTCTTCTCACCACGTCCTCACATGACCTATTTTCTGTGTACTTGCCCTCCTGCTGTCTCTTCCTCTTCTGATGAGTGCACCTGTAGCATTGGACTAAGGCTCCACCTTTATGACCTCTTAACTTTAATTACCTATTTGAAGGTCCCATTTCCAAAATATTGATAGTCAGGTTGAGAGTTAAGGTTTCAACAGGTGAATTTGGGGTTGAGACACAATTCAGTCCCTAACAGAAAAATAGCTCTGGAATAATTAAATTTGCAAACAATGGTGACTTCACTTTAGGGCAGGAACATGACCCTAGGCCAGCTTTTCTCAGCCTTTGCACTACTGAAATTCTGTACCTATCCCACTGAGGAGTCTGTGCGAGAAGAGGGTGGGTAAGAGTGGGGAAGTGAGAGAGTGGGAATCAAGGGGAAGAAGAAAGAAGTAAAACATTTAAGGGATCTAAAGTGGAAAGAAATCTGTCAATTATAATGTATATGATAATGTCTTTGACTAGACCAATATACAGTACATTCATGATAAGAAAATTCATTTGGTATACTGTAATGATACACAGTGACTAAATGTAAAAAATAAAAAAAATAAATAAATTCTGGATTTAACCATTGTGTTTGAGGCTGTCCTGCACATCGTATTGATTTGGTAACGTCCCTGACCTTGACCCACTAGCAATACTCCTCACTCCCAGTGTGACAACCAAAAATGTTTGCAGATGTTGTCAAATATTCCCAGTAAGCCTAAATCACTCCTGGTTGATTATGGTCTAATCACAGAGGTTTTTCTTTAAGCAGGTACAAAGACCAGAGGTGGAAGTCACCGATGCGGAGGTGGGCAGCCTCCGAGGGGCCAAGCACTGGGATGGGGAGGGTCAGAAAGGAGTATGGCCATGGAGGTGAAAACCAGAGAAACCAAATGGTGTAATCAATGGAAAAGCATTTTTGAAAAGGCTAAATGCATTACAAAGATAAAAACTTTTTATGACAGTTGTATCAAGTTGGGCATTTTTGCACTTATCATTTTGCTCTCTACAGCAGTTGGCTAAGGTTCCTCGTCTTACTTTTTCTTTAACCCTCCTGCCTCTCTCAGCTCCAATCCAGTCAGTGTACTAGTGCCAGGTTACAGTCCTAGAACACAGCTGTGACTTGTTCATTTCCTCCTCAAAAACCTTCCCTGTTGGGCTAGGCCCAAAACACAATGGTTATGTGTTGTGCATTAGGAGCCGGGTCCCACATGGCCGACTGTGGTTCAATCCTGGCCGCGGGGACTTGAACACACCAGACACATGTATATGTGTGCCCCAAATCCTGATGAGATGGAGAAATGGAAGGAAACAGATTGCGGTAGAACCATGCCTCAGCTCACTCTCTCTCTCTCTCTCTCTCTCTCTCTGTCTCCTCTCTCTCTCTCTCTCTCTCTCTCTCTCTCTCTCTCTCTCTCTCTCTCTCGGTGAGCACACATACCCTCTGGCAATAATAACAAAACAAACAAAAACAGAAAAATTTTACCACCTTTTCATTGCCTTCCAAGTCCCAAATTCTAGGCTTAGCATTTCAGGGCATCTGTAATCCTTCCCCAACCTATTCTCCTGTTCCCTTACATACATACCATGCTCCAGACAAACTGGACTTCTAGGTGACATATGAACAAATTTAGCATAATTCCTTCTCTGCCTTTTCAAGCCACTCACAGGCACTGGTATAATTCCCTTCTCACCCCTAGAGCCTTCCCTTTGGGAGCAGAGGGACCAGTTATTAATTAGTATCAGCTTCTGTCATAGGATGGGAGTGTTGACCTGTGTTGTGTAAAATCCTTGGTTCTTTGAGTCCAGATCACTAAAATTAGAGACCTACCACAATAAAAGTAGGTAGAAAAGAGAATTTAATAATAAAGATTTTAGAAAAGAAGTACATACAAAAGACTTCTGGGTGTGTAGGTTGCTAGGCAGCAACTGCTTTGGAACTAGTTTAGTTGTTATTTTTTTAAAGGATGATTTATTTATTTTCATTGTTCATTATTATTTTTTAATTTGACCCAACAGAGAGAGAGAGAGAAAGGGAAAGTGAGAAAGCAAGCCGCCAGGCCTGAGAATTGAACCACTATCAGCCATGTGGGAATCCAGCACCTTTAACCACCATGCCACCTGCCGGCAGTGTTATTTTTATTACTAGAGGTGATAATGAACATTTAACAGTGGGAGATCTGTTCTTTATTTGATTTTGTAGGCTTTCTTTCTGTACTTGCACAGCTCTCTCACAGGTGAAGAATTTGAGGAATTTGATGACCTAACTGCGCATGCCCAGTGTGAGCCATGATGACAGGAGCACCCTTATTAGGATGAACTGCCCAGTTAGTTTATTATCCCAGTGGGAATCAGGAAGTTGACAAAAATGTCTGGGTGGGTCTTTTTCTATTTATGAGGAATGATAAAAGGGAAATTTACTATCATTCCTATGTGTCTTCCTCAGATATCAAAAAAGAAAAATGGGATTTGCCTCGCCTTCCTGGCACCAGGAGCTGCGTGGGAAGAAGGCATTTTCATGGAGGGCCTGGCTGTAACTCCTGACACCTTGTGATTGATATGACATGTGTCCTTCTCTACTTTCTCAGGGTGGCTGCTCATTATTTAGCTACCTGCCTACCGCAATTCCTGCCTTCTTTTTCTGGTGCCACAAAATCAAGTCAGACTGGAAAAGCCTTCATAGCTGGTGGGATCCTGACTCTCTGGGAAAATACTTCCTAAATCCTCTGGAGGGCCAGGCTCTCAGTGCACTGGTCAAGTGCTGTACACAGGGAACTGGAACCCACATGGCCTGCTGTGGTTTGAGTCTCTGTCCTGAAGGCCTGAAAAACATGGTGTGAGTGTGGGACCAGCAGTTAGTGTAATGGCTATATCACTGGACTCCCACGTAGTCGACCGCGGTTCGCGTCCTGGACCCGGTGGCTTAAAACTCACGCCGGGTGTGTGTGCGTGCGTGCCCAAGATCCTGAGAGAAGAATGGAGGAGAAGGGATTGTGGCATGGCCATCCCCCCGGGGGGTGATTTCTCGCTTTCTGTCTCTCTGTCTCTCTCTGTCTGGAGAGCACACGCGCCCTATAGCAAAAGCCTCTCAAAAAAAAAAAAAAAAAAGAAAAGAAAGAAAACATGGTGTAAGTGTGTGCATGTGACCCAAATCCTGATGGGATGGAAAAATGGAGAAAAAAAGTATGTGCCACATGGAGAGGCTCTTTTTCTCTCTCTTTCCTCTTTCTCTTTCTCTCTGGTAAGTGCCATGCCTTTTGGCAAAGAAAAACTTTAGAAAAAATTTTTAAAAGTTTTAAAAAGTTGGGGGTCAGCAGATGGTGTAGCAGTTACATCACTGGACTCCCACATGACCAACTGTAGTTCTAGTCCTAGACCCGGGGCTTCAAACACACTGAGTGTGTGCATGCATGCCCAAGATTCTAGAAGGAGAATAGAGGAGAAGGAATTGGGGCATGGCTGTCCCCCAAAGTGAGGGGTGATTTCTCACTTTCTCTCTTGCTATTTCTGTTTTCTCTCTTTCTCTAAAGAATGCACATGCCGGAACAACAATCTCTCTAAGGAAGACATACGAACAGCCAAAAACCATATGAGGAGATGCTCAACATCTCTCATCATAAGGGAGATGCAGATAAAAACCACAATGAGATACCACCTAACCCCTGTCAGAATGGCAAAGATTAATAATATAAAAAGTGATAACTATTGTCGGGGATGTGGTGAAAAGGGAACCCTCCTACACTGTTGGTGGGAATGTAAACTGGTTCAGCCACTGTGGAGAACAATATGGAGGTTCCTCAAAGATCTACAAATAGAACTACCATTTGATCCAGCAATCCCACTTCTGGGTATCTACACAAAAGACAGGAGAACACTCAATCAGAAAAATGCTTGCACATCAATATTTATTGCAGCATTATTCACAATTGCCAAGATATGGAACCAACCTAAATGTCCACAAACTGATGAATGGATTGGAAAAGTGTGGTATATATACTCTATAGAATACTACTCAGCCATAAAAAATAACAAGACCCTGGCATTTGATAGAAAGTGGTCAGATATGGAGGATCTATTGCTGAGTGAAGTAAGCCAGGCTGTGAAAGAAAGATATTGTATGTATCCACTTAATATATACTGACTATCTGCACTCTATGTTAGAGAGCAAAATATTGGAGGACATAAAAACAGTGAAAGTACTTAACAAGAATAGGACAGTGTGGAATGCGGGGGGGGGGTGGTGAAGAGAAGAGGATAGAGAAAGATAGCAAGAGAACAAACAGAGAGGCAGGACGTTAGTGGGGAAACAGATATGGCTTATTACCTGTTGATGATGTGTATAGTATTCTCAACTGGATTGGTCTGAGAAGTATTTCATGATGGGTAAAGTCATTTTACAAGCAAAATGAGAAATAGTGATTGTTTTAAAAAAATAATTAGAATAATAATAATAATGATTGGGAAAAACATAGAAAAGATATTGAATGATGAAGTGGGGAGATTAATGTCTCTGTATTGACTGACATGCATGGCATTCCCTTTTGAAAGCAATGTAATACACTGTAAAGTTATATGTAATCCAATGTAATATAAAGAAGATTATGATGATAATAATAAAATTTTAAAAATGCACTGCACATGCCGGGATCAGTAGTTAGCATAATGGCTATGTCACTGGACTTCCATGTAGTCGAACATGGTTCAAGTCCCGGACCCAGTGGCTTAAACTCACGCCAGGTGTGTGTGCGTGTGTGCCCAAGATCCCAAGAGGAGAAGGGAGGAGAAGGGATTGAGATGTGGCCATCCCCCCTGGGGGGTGATTTCTCACTTTCTATCTCTCTGTCTCTCTCTGTCTTTCTGGCGAGCACATGCGCCCTATAGCAAAAAACCTCTAAAAAAAAAAAAAAAAGAATGCACATGCCTTTTGCAAAAAATGAATAAATTGATAATAATAATAATAAGTAATAGATAGGTAAACAAATAAATAAATCAGGGCCAGGGGATGGCATAATGGTTAAGGTGCTGGACTCCCACATGTTCAACCGCAGTTTGAGTCCCAGACCCGGTGGCTTAAAACTCATGCTGGGCGTGTGTGCATGTGTGCCCAAAATCTTGAGAAGAGAATGGAGGAGAAGAGATTGTGGCATGGCCATCCCCCCGGGGGGTGATTTCTCACTTTATCTCTGTCCGATGAGTGCACATGCCCTATGGCAAAAGTCTCTCTAAAAAAAATTTTTTTAAATCTTCTGGAAATGAGGGTTACCTTATCCTGAGTGTGCTCTGTGGCTCCTCGTGTCACCCCAATCTCATCAAACTTCCCTTGGATTTGGGCTAATAGCACTGCCTGCATCTGTACATCCCCTCCTAGAAGTCTGCAGATTTGTCCCCAGAGTTCCCCCTGTTCTTGGACCATCACCACGCCCTGGTGTTTCTCTTGTCCCCAGGATCTTACACTTACTGGCCCTTTCCCTTGTCTGTTGGGCCATGGCCTACCTAACTCCAACCCTCCTGACCCAGGTTTACCCAGCTCATTGGCAACATTTCCGATTCAGTTGCTAGTACTGAGTGTTGAGTGAAATGCTTGAGATTTTCTAGGGACCTCAGAGCCTGGCTGGCCTCCTGGGAGCCTGCTGGGTCTACACTGAGCTGCAAACTGTGAGAGGAAAAGTCCAATTAAAGAGATGGCACTGCCTCTAACATTACCTATACAGGGCTGCTCTCCTTTGTTTTGGGGAGTGACGCTGGATCACTTCTTTTGCAGAGGACAAGTAGTAGATTTCCATGGATTTTAGCAGTAACGAAGCCGTTTTAGGCCCATGGCCAGCTTTAACCTTTTCCTTGGTTTATCTTTCATTATTTTCAAACATATGACTTTCTAGCCCTCTTTGGGAGGTTGTCTTTTAAAATGAAAGTTGTATAAACTCAAAAAAGATTAAAAACTTAGAAAAAATAATAGATATAATTCCCACCAGGAAAGGTGGAGATCCATTTCCTTACAAAACTGTCCAGAGAGCAGGAGCCCTAGCCCTCTGGGAGAGAGAGGAAATGGTTTCAGGGAGGGGCTGCTCTTCTCTGAGCTGCTTTACATGTGATAGGAAAGTGAAAGCAGAACTGAAACTATCAAAACAATCGTCTGGAACATGTTTGTGGGGTAACCACCGACTTCTCCATAGAGAACTTTCTTTATTCCAACTGGGCTAATGGGCACTGAGAGTCCTGTAGTGTCATCTGTGTCTGGCAGATTGACTTCTCGAGAAAGGCCTGGAAACAGTGTAACTCACAGGGTTGAGGAAACTGGGGAGAAGTAGGCTGTTTTTATTTTTATTTTTTCTGATTGCTTGATATCCTCAGGCAAGTGCCACACACAGGTAAAAAGCAATTTATGATAAACTGACTTTGGTTTTTGAGAGTGATAAAATATGTAAAACATTTTTGAGGGGTCAGCAGGTGGTATAGTGGTTAAGAAGCTAGATTACCATGTGAGTGACCACAGTTCAAGTCCCAGACCCAGCAGCTTGAAATTCATGCTGAGCGCATGTGTGTGCATGCCCAAAATCCCAAGAGAAGGATGGAGGAGAAGGGATGGTAGTGTGGCCATCTGTCCTGGGGGGTGATTCTTGCTTTCTGTCTCTCTCTGTCTCTGGTAAACACACATGCCCTATAGCAAAAGTCTCTCAAACACACACACACACACACACACACACACACATTTTGGATTGTATGATAAAGCTGCATAGCTAAGGAGAGAAGTATTTTGTAAAAGATTAACTCTTATACAAAGGCACTGACAATCTTATACTTTTTAATTATGATGAGTTGAGGAAAGTCAAAGCAAAAAAGTGAGTGTATGAAATGAGAAAAAGAATCAAGGATAAATACATATGAGAGAAAGAAGAGATACCTAGAAGAATAAAATGATAGCCCTGAAGAGAAGGGAGATGAAGCAGTTAGATTTTCCTTTCCATTAATATTAGAAGACCAGGTCATTATATTCAAAGGATCTAGGCTTTGTGCTGGGCTGGAGAGAAGGAGCTGTGACAGCTCCTAAGCAGGACTGTGCTGCACGTGTTAAATGTGATTAGATGACAGTGTTGATGCTCTGAGTGAGTGTTTGGCAGAGCAGCACCGGCCCTGGCTGCTGAAGTTCTGCTAGCAAGGGGCCGAGGCCACATATGAGGCCTGGGTTTGGTTCTGGTCCACCCTAAACAGGCCAACAAGCTGGGACATGCCTGTGTAAGAGACTAGTGTGGGAAGGACATGGCAGTTCCTGTCCAAAATACTTCTCTCTTAAAAAAAAAAAAAAAAAGAAAGAAATTCCTTTATATATATACACATACATATATACATACATATATATATATACACACACACATATATGTATATATACACACACACAAATATATTTATATCTTTGAATAAGAAGAAATTACTAAATTGGAGACAGATCCCTAAAGAAAACCAGCATTTATGGGTCCTAAGAAGAGCAGAAGTCCCAGAAGAAGTGATCCAAATGCTGTGAAGAAAACCAGAAGTGTGTGAGGTCTTGAAATCGAAATAAGGAGAAATTTCTACAGGGTCGGAGTGATCAACCATGACGAAAGTAGCAGAGAAATCCACAAAGATAAAGATTCGATGACTTCGGCATCAATATCTGTTCCACTGGGATAACGGACAAGGAAGCAAAACTACAGCGGAGTTGAAGATGCCTGGGAGGTGAGAAAGAGAGAGCAGGTAGTGCAGAGAGCTCGCCAAGGAACGTCAGAAGAGTGAAGAGAGAGAGAGTGGAAGCTAGTGAGAAGAGAAGAGCATTTAGGACAAGGAAGATTTGAGCCTAAATTTTATGCTGAGATGAAGGATCTAGCAGAATATTGGAGATAATGGAATTAGGAGGAGAGATGGAGGCAGGACTGAAGGGTACAGGTGGAGGGATAGGATTAGCCTACGACAGGCAGCGGCTCGGCCTCGGAGACTGGAGAGAGGTCACGGTCTCAGGTGGTCGGGATGTTCCTGGTGGAGGGAGCGCTTGGCCAGTTTCCTCAATGAAGTAGGAGGCAAGGATTTCTGCCAATATGCAGGGTTCAATGTAGAGTGAGGACAGTGAGAAGGTTAGGAATGGTTACAAGGAGAGTGGGGTAATTAGTTAATTGATCAATGCATCAATTAAGGGTTTTCTGTCTCTTCTCTATCAATTCGAAGTCCATTCTGGTTTCACCTGGCTCCAAAGTGTGAGCACACACCTGCATCACTTTTCTGTGCAGGAATTCCCAGAAATTGTGGGGCCTCTTGGATTGCTATAGTTACATGGGTTGGACACTTCAAACAACTTCCTTGATTACTAAAGAAAAGGTCACTCCAGGAGGCTGAAGATCATGTGAACATTTATTATACATCTTTTTTCTTTACATTGTATTTAGGTGTGACAGCTCTCCAGAACAGATTGAAAGATCCTTGATGGCAGTAACTTTAACTGGTTCTGGTCCCAGAACCTAGCACAGTGTTTACAACAAAAATAGATTAAAAGTAAATAAATATATGCATACACAATAGCTATATCCAAGATCCAGAATAGAAAAACTGAAAGGTAAGATCGCCCTCTGATGGAATCTCTGGGTAGTAACAGGAAAGGACCTGAAGTCCTTGGCAAGCAGGTTGATTAAACTGAAGAATTAGAGTGAGTGGCCAACTGGTAGCCAACCAAGAGTAACCAGAGCAGCACCATCCAAGAGAAATACAAAGGGAGCTGTGTATTCAATATTTAATTTTTTAGTAGCTGGCTGGCCCTGCAGCTTGGTTGTTAAGGGGACTGAATCACACATGGCTGGGAACAATTTGAATCCCAGTCCCTGTGGCTTGAAAAACACATGAAGCATGTGTGTGTGCATGCCCCAAATCTTGCCAGGATAGATAAATGGAGAAAAGGGATTGCGGCATCAACAAGCCCCACTGGAGGATGTTTTCGCCCTTTCTCCGTGTCTCCTTGTGTCTCTCTGTTGAGCACACATACCCTCTGGCAATTAAAAAACATTTCTTTTCTAGTAGCCACATTAAAAAGTAAGTGGGTCAGCCAGGGGGCATGGTGGTTAAGGCAACTGGATTTCACATGACCAACTCTGTGGTGGGAGTCCCGGATCAAGTGGTTTGAAAAACACTCTGGATGTGTGTGCATGTGGGTACAAAATCCCAAGAGAAGAATAGAGGAGAAGGAATTTGTGGTGTGGCCATCCATGCTGGGGGTGAGAGGTGATTTCTCACTTTCCTGCTGTCTCTCTCCAGCAAGCACATGTGTCCTGTCACCAAAACAAAGCAAAACAAAACAAAAAGTAATGAGAAACAGGTAAATTAATAATTTGTGTTTTAAACATGACATACCCAAAACATTGCCAATTAAATGTTACAAAGTATTAAGTAATTGAGATTTTATACACACACACACACACATAGCCATGTCTTTTAATACCTATGTGTCTTAAACTGCCAGCACACCTTGATTCAGACAAGCCACATGTGCTGGTGGCTACTGCATTGGACAGCACAGTCCTACAGAGACTTCTCTGTGCTTCCTGAGCAGGACCCAGTGCCCAGGACATAGCAGGTGTTCTGTGAATATGTACCTCATGATTATTATCTCCTAACACCTACTTTAACTTGTCATGTTCCAAACTCATGATAGATACAACTTTCCCTGAAGATCAGCATTCTAGACACTTCAGAGTGACTGTATCGGTGTCATTTTCAAAGAGCAGACACTGTAGTCAATGTTTTATTGAGTCTATGTTTGCTCTAGTATAGGAAAGTCTCTTTTTAGAAACACTGGAATTCTGGGGCTGCCAGGTGGCATGGTGATTAAAGGTGCTGGACTCCAACATGGCTGACCATGGTTCCAGTCCTGGACCTGGTGGCTTGCTTTCTCACTTTCCCTCTCTCTCGGTCCAATCAAACTGGAAAATAATAATAATAATAATAATAAATAAAGTTAAATAAAATAATTCTTTAGAAAAGAACCATTGGTATTCACTTTACTTACCTTTATTTGTTATCTATTTGATTATTTGATAAACATTTATTTAATACTGGGCTAATATTCAGGAGGAGAGAAAGAATGTGTAAGAAAGAGTCAATAAACCATGATCCATTCCCACAAGCCCTTTCTCTGTGGGAGGGAATGTAGACGATACACACTTCACAAGAAAATGATGAAAAGCCTGCTTTCTGCTAGGATGAATTGGCATTTGTTAGTGCTCCCCCCTTAAAAAAAAATCAATTCTGAAGAAACCACAGAGGGAAAAGTGGGGAACATCTAATGAGACTGAAAGACATTTTCTCTTTTTTTCCTTATTCATAATAAACTGAGTGAGTATGCATGTAAGAATGAGAGAAAAAGAGAGAAAGAGAGAGAGAGGAGGACTTTTTCAGGCTCCTGTCGCACTGCTATCCCTTTCCCAGTCCTCTGGCTCATTGGATCTTGGGCACTTGCAAGTGCCCGGATAGGAAACTCATTTTGAACCAGTGGGTGGTCCATGGTTGGTTGAGAAGATTCACCAGAGGCTGTCTGCTCTAGTCTCTCCCAGTGTGGGTCTTGAACAATCACTGCCTGGTCCATGTTACAAAAAACAACAGCAACCTCCTGATTGCTTGTACAGATGTTGAGGGTTGGGAGAAAAGCCAAAGCTGAAGACCCCGCTGGATTGGGAAGAGATGGGGACAACCGGATGCAACTGACTGTTGTGGTCATGTGCTCTTCCACCACCCCAGCTAACAGCCCTTGGGCTGGCTGGCTAAGATCAGAGAAGACCAGCCCCTTCCTGTGTCCCTCATCCTGAAGTCCTGACCTGAAGTGTCACCTAGGTGAGGTGGCATCCAAAAGGTAATAACTGGTTTTATGTTGGCCTAGGCCTCCACTGGCCCTTCTTTCTCTTTACACACCTGATTCTGACATGGATGGGCACTCATGGGCCAAAATCATAAGACCTTTAGGGAGGGAGTGCTATTATCTCAAAAGAAAACAACAAACGGAACCATACATGTTCTTAAAAGAAATATTAGAAAAAAACAGATCATCTATATAAAATAAGCATAAAAATGCATTTAAAAATAAGAGAAGCTATTCTACTATGAAAAAAATAGGAAATACAGGAAAACTATATAGAACTTTTAGGAATGAAAAAGTACAGAAATGACAAAATAAAAACAACATTATGAGATGAATATTTTGAGAGGTAAAACAAGTAAGTTGGAGAACTACACTGAAGAACTGTCCCAGAATAAAAGATGGAAAAGAAATTGAAAATAGAGAAGAAAAATCAAGAAAGACGGAGGAAAGAATTATCCAAATATATATATGTGTGTGTGTGTGTGTGTGTGTGTGTGTGTGTGTATTCATATATGTATGTATATATGAATGGGGGGAGAAAATAGTTAAAGAAATAAAGAATGAATTTTCAGAACTAAAAGAGGAGAGGCCAGCAAGTGGCATGGTAGTTAAGGGCTGGAGTCCCGCATGGTTGACCGTGGTTTGAGTACTGGACCTGGCAGCTTGCTTTCTCACTTTTCCTCTGTCTCTCTCTCTTTAGTGAGCAAATAAAAATAAATAAATAAATAAATATATAAAATGAAGAATTCTTAAAAAAAAAAAAAAAAAGAGGATTGTGATGTCCTACAGTGAAATAAAAATTCACCTTAGATACAATATATTGGGTCATTGGAAAAGTCATGACACATTTTTGTATAGATAAATACATCATGACTTTTCCAATGACCCAATAGCAAAAATTTTAAAGAACCAAGAAGACAATAAGTCATTTTGCAAGCTGTAGGATTGTGGTGTGGCCATTCCCCCCGGGGAATAATTTCTTGCTTTCTGCCTCTCTGTCTTTCTGGCGAACGTACATGCCCCATAGCAAAAAAAGCCTCTCAAAAAAAAAAAAAAGAAGAAGAAAAAAAAGAGCTATTTTCAAATTAGAAAATTGACATTGCTGCTTTTAAGAATGTAAGAAATTGGAAGAAATTCTAAGATATTACCTTATATAGAAAAGATAATTCAGAGATAGAATTGTGGTAGATGTGTGTTAACTGCTGTTTCTTTGCCACATGTGTTGTATTTGAAAGTTTGAACAGCAAATTTAAAATAAAACATTCTATGACTGACCCAAAAAATATATATATATTGGGCTAGTCCATAGCTTAGTGATTAAGGGAGCTAGATCACACATGGCTGATCACAGTTTGAATCCTGGGCCCAGCAGCTTGAAAAACATGCCTGGCATGTGTGTGAGCATGCATGCCCCAAATCCTGACAGCATGGAGAAACGGGCAGAAAGGACTGTAGTGTGACCAAGCCTCTCCAGGGGTGTGCTCTCTCTTTTTCTCTCTCTCTCACATCACACACACTCTTGGACATTTTTTTAATAGAAAAATAAACTCAAGCAATGTAGTTTTTATTTTGTCATTTCTGTATTTTTTCATTCCTAGAGGTTCTGTACGGTTTTCCTGTATCTCCTATGTGAATGTTTGTAGGGCAAATCTTCTGAAGCTTTGAAAAAAAATTTCCCCAAGGGACAGGGTCTTACTATGTTGCCCGGACTGACCTTGAACTCCCGGATTTAAGCAATCCTCCTGCCTTGGTTTCCCCAGTAGTAAGAGCACATCACAGCACCTTTTTTTCAAGGCCTCAGAAGATTTGCCATACACATTTAAAATACTTTGCGAGGGACCAGCCCAGTAGTTAAGCACTGTCTATGGGAAGCCAGATCCCATAGGGCTGACTGCAGTTCAAATCCCGACCTCGGTGGCTTGAAAAACATACCAGGTGGGTGTATGTGTTTGTGTGCATGCACACCTGAGGTCCTGACAAGATGGAGAAACAGAGGAGGGAGAATTGTAGGGTGGTCATGCTACCCACAAGGGTGGTGCTCTCTCTCTTTCTCTGGCAAGAGCACATGCCTTCTGATACAAAAAAATTAAGAAAACTTCATTGATTCCTCCCTCCCGTCTGAGAGAAGCTGCTGAGGCATCTCTTCTCTGCCCAAGCTTTTTGTACTTAGATCTTTGGCAAAAGTCTAGAATGTGAAAGGTAGTTCTCCTGATTCCTTTATTCCTGGAGTTGTCACATGGTGGCTAAAAATGACAGGGACAGGGCAGACTGAGAATTTCCTGGAAAGAGTACAAGAACTGGAGCAGGAGGTGTGCAGGCTTAGAAAGGACAGGCCAGCAAGGACTCGTGTCAGAGGAAGTGCTGCAGGGACTGGAAAGGCTCAGGGGCCTTTGATTCCAGCTCTTTAGGCTGACATGTGACCCCAAGAACAGCCTATCTGGGCCAGGGATCCGGGCCTGCGCTAGGCAGGAAAAGAAGAGGACACTATTGAAGAGAAGCTGTTGAGGGGCTCACCCAGACCTTCCTAGTACAAAGCCAGCGACAACCTACTATCGCGGGTGTGGACGGACGGACAGAGGAGTCGGAGACTTTACACAGGAGATCCCTCTGGACCTTCGTTCTCAGTTGCTGAGGGGCAGGAATTCCGAGGATTTTCATTTAGAAGACGAGGGAGTGACACTGCTCAGGAGATCCACTACACCCACGTTCTCAAGCGACTGCTCCCCCAGACGTGCACTGGCTCGTGCCCCCATAGAACCTGGCGTTAGCCGCTGGGTCCGCTGCCTGGAGCAGACTTAACTGCTTGCTCTTCCCCTGTTCTGATTTAGACACCGTAACCGTGAATTCTGTAACCCAGAAGTAGGCACCTAGGATTTCAGAAACTCATGGAGCGTGGACATAACCAGCAGAGTAATTAATTTACAGAGGACTGATCTGTCTGCTCAAGTACAGACAGTGCACCAGAGCCTGGGCACAAGGAACAAACGGCAGGAACCTTTCCATTTGTGCCGGTTAGAAGTCACTGGCCAGGCGTTCCTGTATCACCGAGTCTGCCGTATGGTGGCTGTCCTCTTTCTCATCTGCCAAGGAATGGAGAAGCCAGCGATTATCGATGATCTGCTGAACATAGAGAAGACTCCTTACAAGGCCCCATAGTGTATGGCTGTGGAACGTCCTCTAGTTTTATACGACTGTAGTTTTGAAAATATCAAGTGGCTCTTTGACTGGGAGATTGAGGAGTTCGATGTGACCCACCTCCAACAACTGTGGGCTCACCATGGCAGCAAACCCACACATTGTACAGTATGCAACAAGGACTGGCTCCGTCACAGTACCCCGGTCAGGACCAGAAATAGAGTGACAGAACAGAAGGACGTTCAGTTGTCTTGTCATAAAGCAGACCAGCGCCTCTGTGGCAGGAGCGAAGATGTGCACATACAAGCCTCTCATGGATTATCCTAAATGCCAAGGATCGGAATCCCAGATCCAGCATTTTGTACATGGGGAACACATCAAGCACCCACATTTACTCCATGAGGAAGAAACTAAAGCCAAAAGGGACTGTGCTGATATACTAGACAAAGAGTATTACTTTGGAGAAACCAACAAAGACGGTCTGTGCTGATACAGAAATGGAAACCTTCATTTAACCATAGAAAACCCATCAGGATGTAGAAAGCAAACACCAGTGGGTAGTGGTAGGTGGGTAGAAAAGAAATGCAAAAAAAGATTTACTGCAGGAAGTCATAGAAATAAAAATTCAGAGGATCAGCTTCTTTTTTTTCCCCCCGTTTTTATTTTATTTTATTTTTTCCCTGTAGGGCATATGTGCTCATTAGAGAGAGAGAAATGAGAACTCATCCCCCATTCCTGGAGGGGTTGGCCATGCCACAATCCCTTCTCCTTCATTCTCTTCTTGGGATTTTGGCACACATGCCGGGCGTGATTTTCAAGCCACTGGATCCGGGATTCTAATCACAGACTCAGCCATGTGGGATCCACCATCTGGCCCTAATTAGCTCTTTTAGAAAGACTATAGGGGCCAGCAAATGGAGCAGTGGTTGAGATGCTGGACTCCCACATGACCAACTGCAGTTTGAGTCCTGGACCTGGCGGCTTGCTTTCTCACTTTCCCTCATCCTCTATCTCTGCCTCTGTCTTGTGAGCATACATGCTCTACAGCAAGTTTAAAAGTAACATAACTAAAATAAATAAAATAACTAAATAAATAAAATAACTAAATAAATAAAATTTCAAAAGACTGTAAAGCTCCGAAGATCTTGTTCAAATGAGAAAGAGTTCAAATACTCTCTCATCCCTGTCCAAAAGGATTAAGAGATGAAAGAAGCAAAAGGAATGTAAAATGGAAATGCATGGATCTATACCTGGAAGTCTGTGCCTTATGCTCAAATTCGGTAAAGCCTGAGTCTGCAAGTAAAAAACAAACAAATAAACAAAAACAAGATCTAGAAAGTGAGGTTGACCAAACACTTCAGAGAAGGAGAGAGAAAGTGTACGAATGGATTTAAAGCACGCTAAAGGGGCCAGCAGGTGACATGGTGATTAAGGCGCTGAATCCCCACATGGCAGATGTGGTTCAAGTCCCGGACCCAGCAGGCTGGTGCGTATTCATACAAACCCAAAATCCCAAGAAGAGAATGGAGGAGAAGTGATTGCAGTGTGGCCCTTGCCCCAGGGGGTGCTTTCTCACTTTTCCTCTCACTGTCTCCCCCTGTCTCTCTCCAGCAACTACACAGGCCCTATGGCAAAAACTTAAAAAATAAAATAAAATAAGAGCATGGTAAAATCCTTATCTTGTTAGAGGGAAAGTATATATAACACTTTTTTGGGGGGAAACAAACAAACATGATGAAGACTAAAAAATGAAACTTGTAAAACAAATATTTAAATAAGTAAGGTATTAGAAACAAGTCCAAATACATCAATGATCACAATAAATACTATTGGAATGGGGCAACACAGTGCTTTACATTTTCCTGGGCACACAGCTAAACTCCATTTTTCCAGCCCCTGTCCATCTAAATGGGGTCACTGTTTAACTCTTGCCTGTAGAATGTGATGAGCTAGCCTGTGGTTTCAGGTCCAAAGTCACATGAACGGCTGTGCCTTCCCCAAACTCTGTCTACCTTCAGCAAAGCGAAGATCTTTTCATTAGTGGCGATGCATGATGGAGCTATCCCGGGTTCAGTAGGCACTGTGTGGAGCAGATCTACCGTGCCCAACCTGCTTTGGACGCTCATGGGTAAAGAGCAAACCTGTGTTTTGTTAAACCACTGAAGAGTGGAGTGTTTGTTATGAAAGCCAGTTTGCTCACTTTGACCAATAAAGGGATTGAACCACAGGTCAGAAGGCAGAGATGGTCAGACTGAATGAAAAACAGAATCTATCCAGCACTGGTTCTGTTCATGTTATAATTTACTGCTGTCTTTTTAAAAAGTTTAAACAAAATGTCTTCAAGCATTCACAAAAAAACAAACAAACAAAAAAAAAAACCAGAATCTGTCATGACATTTACAAGGACTTCCTCTAAAGCAGAGGTACACAGAGTATAAACAAAAGGAGAGCAAAAATACCACAAACAAATACTAACCCAAAGATGGTGGTGTACCTGGTTTTTTTAAGAGATTTTTTCTATAGGGTGCATGTGCTCATCAGAGAGACAGAAAGAGAGAAATCACCCTCCAGGGAGAATTGACACGCCACAATCCCTTCTCCTCTATTCTTCTCTTAGGTTTTTGGTTATGCACACACATGCACTCAGCATGAGTTTCAAGCCACTGGGTCCAGGACTCAAACTGTGGTTGGCCATGTGGGAGTCCAGCAACGTAACTATTATGCTATCCACTGGTTCTTTGTACCTGTATTAATAGCAGACAAGACAGAGTTTGAGACAGGAAAAATTGGAAAAGAATCAGTTCTCCAAGACTATACTAAGTGGAGCCAGCAAGTGGCATGGTGGATAAGGCACTGGACTCCCACATGATCGATTATGGTTCGAATCCTGGACCCCATGGATTGAAATTCATACTCAGCACTTGTGCGTGAATGCCCAAAATCCTGAGAAGAGAATGGAGGAGAAAGGACTGTGGTGTGGACCTCCCCCAGGGGGGTGGGTGATTTCTTGCTTTCACTCTCTCTGTCTCAAATTACCTAAATGCATAGAAGGCCAAAATTGATTTTTAAAATAGGAACAGATTCAGCTGTGGTGACACAGCAGAGACAGAATGCTCCGCGATGCTGAAGCCACGTGGGAAGGTCCCAGGTTCATGTCCCAAGGTCTCCCTGTACGTGCCAGCAGACACATGATGTGATCCTGGCTGGCTGAGGCTAGGAGTGGATCCTGGCAGGAAGACCCTGTTAGGGGTGTCTTTCTCTCTCTCTCTTATGGAAGTAATAAATAAAAATTAAAAACTTAAAATAAAATAAAGAATAGAAACAGGCCTGCTGTGGTGGCAAGGGCTACTAGGATGCTGTGCTCCACAGGTGGGACTATGTGGGAGGCCCGGGTTCAGTTCCCAGTCCACCCTAAGGCACGGTGGTGTGTGCCTGCAATCCCAGCTGCTTGTGAGGCTGGAGCAGGCGGATGCTGAGCTCAAGGCTGAACTGGAGAGAAAAGAGTCAGACGTGGTGAGGCTGAGGCATGAGGATTGCAACGCAGTGAACGTTGTCTAAATAAATAAATAAATAAATAAATAAATAGAAACTAACTGAAAAACCTATTGTCATAGTTAAAGATTTAAATATACCACTCTTATCTATTTATAGGTTAGTCCAAAAATGGGGGGAAATATAATAGATCAGAGTGAAAAAATCAACATACTTGATCAAATATGTACAGGGATAAAATTCTGCATCCAACTAATTAGAGCCCGTGTGAAACACTTACACAAACTGACCACATGCCAAGTCATAAAGCAAGTCCTGAAAAGTATCAAAGAAGATGAGTCAGAGCTGGAACTGGGCACAGTGGTTCAGTGGAGTGCTTTGGGAACTGGATCCAACATGTCTGACTGAAGTTTGTGTCCCAGCCCAGTGGCTTGAAAAACACTCTAAGCATGTGTGTGTGCTCATGCCCAGGGGCCTGACAAAATAGAGAAACAGAGAAGGGACTGCAGTGTGACCAGGCCCAACCAGGGAATGCTTTCTCCCCCTCTCTCTCTCACTCTCTCTCTCTCTCTCTGCCTCTTTCTGGTAAGCATATGTGGAAAAAGAAAGAGAGAAGAAAGAAAGAAAGAAAGAAAGAAAGAAAGGGAGAGAGAGAGAGAGAGAGAGAGAGAGAGAGAGAGAGAGAGAGACAGAAAGGAAGAAAGAAAAGAAAAAGAAAAAGAAAGAAAAAGAAAAAAAAGAAAAAAAAGAAAAGGAAAAAGAAAAAGAAAAAGAAAAAAGACAATGGGTCATACTGACAATAATCTTGGATTATCAGGAAATCTTTTTTAACTTTTTTTTTTTTGAGAGGTTTTTGCTATAGGGCGCATGCGCTCGCCAGAAAGACAGAGAGAGACAGAGAGACAGAAAGTGAGGAATCACCCCCCAGGGAGGATGGCCATGCCACAATCCCTTCTCCTCCATTCTCCTCTCGGGATCTTGGGCACGCACGCACACACGCCCTGCGTGAATTTAAGCCACTGGGTCTGGGACTCGGACTGCAGTCAACTACATGGGAGTCCAGCGACATAGCCATTATGCCAACTGCTGGTCCCTATCACGAAATCTTTACGTTTTAAGTTAATAACAAAGAAATACATTTGAAAAATTCTTTATCATAAATTTTCTATGACTTATCACCTACTGTCCCATTGCTCCATGGTTCCAGCTCCCACCCCACTTGAGAAGAGCCAAAGGTGGGGATGAAAATAGTGAGGAGGTGGTTTATTCATGCACAAGTATCTAATGAGCTCCCACTCTGTGCTAGCCATTGTTTTGTACCCAGGGAATGGAAACAAAAACAACTAAGATTAGGGCTCCACATAAACTGTGCCACCCATGGGGCCGATAAGTGGCGTGGTGGATATAGGTGCTGGGTTCCCACACGGCCGACCTTGGTTCGAGCCCTGGATCTCGTGGCTTGCTTTCTCGCTTCCCCTTTGTCTCTCTGTCTCTGTTTGGTCAAATTTTTTAAAAATAATAAAAACAAATGGAATTAAATAAATAAATAATTCTTTGAAAAAATAAACTGTGTCACCCAAGTCACCTCCAGCAATATGTTTTTTCTTTATTTTCTTATTTTTTTACATTTAATCATTGTACACCTTTACAGCATGCAAAATGAAATCAGATAGGGCTTCCCTTGGTGTGGGATCCTTCATTCATTGAGGAAAGATTGTCAGGGCAGTTTTTACCACAAGGTAGACTCGTAGGCTGTCCCAGAATTACCTAGAGTGTGCTGAAAACAGCTTCTCTGGCTCTTCCCTTGGAAAGGCTAATCTAAGTCGTTCAGTCAGTCTGTAGATCTATTTTTCGCTATAGGGCTGTGTGCTCTCTAGAGAGAGCCGGGATGTGGAGGGGGTGGAGGAATAAGGTGGGTAAGAAATCACTCCCCAGAGGGATGGCCACACCACATCCCTTCTCCTCTAGGGATTTTGGGCATGCATGCACACATGCCCAGTGTGACTTTCAAGCCACTGGGTTCAGGACTGGAACCATGGAGTTAGCCGTATGGAATCCAGTGCCTTAATTTCCATGCCTTAACTTCCTGCTGGCCCAAGATGTGTGTTTTTTAACAAACATTTTTGGTGATTCTGTGGTTAGACAGGTTTGGAACCACAGACTCAAATGACTTTCTTAGATCCTTTCCAAGTTGAAAAGTATTGACTTCATGATCTTTGACAAATGGCCTTCAGATATTTGGTTAGCCTTTTCTTTATCTGGACAGACGGTTAGCTTTTTATTTTTATTTTATTTTAAAATTTTCTTCCACTGGTTGAGCCAAACCAGGAGCCAAAGGTAAGGGTGGAGCAGTCCCAGGGAGCCAGCCTCCAGGCAGTGGGAGCAGGGCGCCCAGGAGACCTGGGGGTAAACGGAGCTCCCCAGCAGCCTCCGCCTTCCTCAGAATAATCCACTGAAGCTCCTGACAGCTCTTCTTCAGACTAACATCTCCAACAATTATGCATTTCTTACACAATGAAACGTAATTGTTTTAAAGTAATTTAAAGGTTTTATTTATTTATTTATTTATTTTTTGGTTTTGGGGGGTTTTCTTTGCTATAGGTCGTGTGCATTTGCCAGCAAGAGACAGACAGAGAAAGAGAGAGAGAGGAAAAGTGAGAAAACACCTACCAGGAGGGTAGCCATGCTGCAAGCCCGTCTCCATTCTCTCCTAGGGATTTTGGGCATGCCTGGCATGATTTTCAAGCCACCAGGTCTGGGACTAGAACTGTGCCAGGTGAGATCCAGTCTTAACCACCATGCTACCTGCTGGCCCAGTATTTGAAGTTTTAAAGGATTTTTATTTTATTGTGTGCCCAATGTTTCCCTTTTAAAGTGTCTTGGTAAAATATATGTCATTTTTTAACTCCAAATTTGTCTGCAGAAACTTACAGGCAAAGTAGAACTCCCAAATCACAGATCTAGATAGATTTGTTCTAGTTCCACTGTCCGGGGCTCTGAGACCTTTTCTCTCCCTTAAAGGAGCCCTTCTTGGGGGATGTAATAACAGTTGAGTTCTAGCACCTCCTATCCCCTCAAACAGGAACTTCCTTTCTACTCCCCTGTGGGTTCCATTGCCCTGGGGCATTTAGGCCCAGTGAATTCTTCCACCTTCTCACCCAGGTTCTTCTTTACCCAGCAACAGATAGAGTAACTCTGAGAAATGATATGATTGGCTGAATGTAGCAGGGGTCTCCCCTATTCTCTCTCTCTCTCTACTTCCGCCTTGTTTCTGTACCCTCTACACAGGGCACAATGGTCCTCAGTCCAGGGCTGGTCCTGGGACTCCACACCCTGATGACACTTCTAAACACCCAGAAAACACAGGCTGTAGAGGGTGAGTGCCCAAGCTGATGGGGTGGTGGGAGCAGGGGGGATGGGGTGGAGGGATGGGGGTGGGGATGCAAGGAAAGGAGATTAAGGACTTGGGTTACAGGAGGGAGACAGCCTAGAGGATCCTTGTTCCTCCTCCTCTTTGGGGAACTCATGTGAGACTTTCTTCACCATGGATCCCAAGTCCCTCTCACCTCTATCATGTGGGTTCTGGATCTAAATATGGTACAGCTCAGTCTAGATCTACCAGTGTCTTGTTTGGCTGTTTTTCATGTTCAGATGTCTCTCTGTTCCCTACTTCCTAATCCCAAACTTGACCCTACTGCCATCCAGCACCCTAATTTCTCTACTATTTCTTGACTTGGCCTGGTCTGTCTTGGTATTTGTGTCTATGTGGATAGTTAACTGTTTCTCTGTCTTATTCTGCCCTCGACATGAGCTCCTGGTGTGCGGGTCCCTGCTGGTTCATCTTTATTTCTTTCTTTTCCTTGACCTGACATCATGCTGGCCACACGGTAGTCCCTTGATGACCGTTGAACAAATAAATAATTCCATAGCATTCTAAAAGAATCTTACCAATTAAAACCTAAGCCTCATTTTCAGAGAGCTGCATCCCAGGTATGATGAGAGTCACGTTCAGTCGCGATGCTCTGAGATGGAAGAGCTTGGGCGAGAAGTCTGAGGTTCTGATTTCCAGGGCAGTGCTCTTTGAAATGACTCGGGTTGCTTTTTCTATCCCTCTGGGACTCTGTGTCACTGATCTAAATTTATACTCTGCCAATCATTGCCAGTTTCCCCTCCCTCCCACCCCGTGGCATCTGCATGGTGCTCCACCTGCGATCCTTAATCGTTTCCTTCTCATCTCACCACCACAACCTAGGACCTGAGAACATGACCAGAGCGGATGGTCACAGCTGAGATTTAACCTGGGGAACTCCAAGCCTGGCCTTTGCCCCCTCTCCTCTCTCAGCCTGCTATGCCAGACTGCACTGTGTCCCTGTGTTAGCCATGGCATGGGCATGTGCCAATTTCCCTCCATCCTCTACAAGGGCAGCTCAGCGTCAGGACAGCTCTCTGTCCCCACACAGAACCCAGGATGGAGGGCAGGCTCAGAGACTCAACATACCACACATCAGGGATGAAACTCATGCATTCTCTTTTCTCTCCCTGACCCTGAACTCACCGATACAGCTGACCACATGGGCTCCTACGGACCAGCCTTCTACCAGTCTTATGGTGCCATGGGTCAGCTCACCTACGAATTCGATGGGGAACAACTGTTCTCTGTGGACCTGAAGAAAAGGGAGGCCGTGTGGCGTCTGCCTGAATTTGGTGACTTGGCCCATTTCGCCCCTCAGAATGGGCTGGCCAGCATTGCCGTGATCAAAGCCCATCTGGACATCTTGGTGGAACGCTCCAACCGCACCAGAGCCACCAATGGTACCTGCCCTGCCCTTTCGGCCTCGCCAGGCAGCGGAGACCATAGAAGCTTCTCCCCCTCCTGAGCCTCTGCCACTCTGACACACGCTCGCTCAGAATCCATGATTGCTGTGCTTGGCCCCTTCTTTTACAGAAGGCTCCAGGTCTTCCCAGATCCCTTCAGTACCATCTTCCTTCTTGAGGGGGCGGGGTAGGGAGGAGGTGGGATCTTCCACCTGGACTCCCCCTTCAGGAACTGGTCAGACATAAGGCCCTGTGGCCCCTTTTCCTCCCCAGTCTCTTCTGTTTCCCTCCCCTCTGCCCCAGCAGTTACCCCCGAGAGCACCCCCTGCCCCCTGCAGATGGCTCCGTAGGAGGAAACATGCCTTCATCCTAGTCCTGATGTAAGGGATGAGCCTTTGGAACTCAGGGCCTCCTTCCTCCTAGTGCCTCCAAGGGTGACCGTGCTCCCCAAGTCTCCAGTGGAGCTGGGCCAGCCCAACATCCTCATCTGCATCGTGGACAACATCTTCCCCCCTGTAATCAACATCACCTGGCTGCGCAATGGGCACGAGGTCACCGAGGGGGTGTCCCAGACCAGCTTCTACTCCCAGCCTGACCACTTGTTTCGCAAGTTCCACTACCTGACCTTCGTGCCCTCAGCCAAGGACGCCTATGACTGCAAGGTGGAGCACTGGGGCCTGGACGGGCCGCTCCTCAAGCACTGGGGTATGGAGTCCCCCCTGCCCACTGCTCTAGACCAAGTTTCCTTTACTCTAGAATCCCTTTGCTCTACCCCCTGACCCTCCTTTCTCTCCCAGAGCCCCCAGTGCCAACCTTGCTGCCAAACACCACAGAGACTCTCGTCTGTGCCTTGGGCCTGACCGCTGGCCTGCTGGGCTTCCTCGTAGGCACCTTCCTCATCATCACAAGCACACGTCTGCCCAGTGGCCCCAGGTACAGAGTCCCCTGGAGGGAAATGAATGACTCTGACAAGGATATTGGTAGAGAATCAGACTTTATGGGGAAGTTGGGGGTCAGGAAAGGGTTAGACAAGTAGTGGGTAGAGCATAGAAAGGCAGAGATGGAGTGAGGAAGATTTGGGAGGAGGTGGGCATTCAGAGATAGGATCCTAGAATCATTGTGAGTTTGAATCTTAATCATGTGGTTTTTTTTTCTTTTCCTTTTTCTATTTTAGATAATGATCCTTCTGAGGCAAACCAGTTGTAGGAAAAGCCTGCTATTTCCTTGCAGGTTTTAACAACCCTTGCACGCATGCTCAGTGCCATAGTCTACTCAGTACACCCTACTGTGCTGACTGAATGGGATTGACCTCGTCCTATAGGTCACCTCCTTTTGACCCCAGGACTCATGGTAGGAATGTGGGGCTCCAATTACCTCCCCTTCTGACCATGGCATGCACATACACACACACACACACACACAATCCTTGCTTTACCCAAGGCTCTGGATAGCAGCACTAACTTTTCCAATGGTGTTTGCACTGTATCCTTTTTGCCAGGTCTTGGTCAGTTATCCCAGGGTGTGAGAGATGCTGGGATCTGGAAGAGGGGTCCTGGGTGACCAATGAGCATGACCACGTGGACTGGAGATTGGTAGCCAAGTAAAATGTGTGTTATTTGTGAATGGGTTATTTCACAAAGACTTCTCAGAACCTGCTTCCTGAATTAAGATTAGCCTTGCAATGGATGAAAAAGTATTCTGTCCTTTGTAATTCCCTCAATTTAGGACAGTCCTGAAGGGCACTTGGAAAGGAAAGGGTCATGGGGATTCCACTCCTATCTGGATTTATTCTGTATGAAGAAGCCACTTGCATCCAGCTATGTTCTACATCATCTCCTTTTCAACATTTCCTGAAGGCCCATGCATGACAGAGAGAAGTCCAAGGCTTAGAAAAGATGGCTACTTCCCTCAATGGGGTCAAGTATATCAGGTACGAGGGTAGCAGAGCAGACCTGGAAGGTGTGTGGTAGGAGAGGAGCTTTAAGAGAGTTCCATGTGAACATTTTCTAATTACGTGGCCCAGAAGATTTTAGTTAACTGCAAAAACAAACAAACAGAAAGAAAGAAAGAAAGAAAGAAAGAAAGAAAGAAAGAAAGAAAGAAAGAAAGAAAGAAAAGAAAAACACATAAAGAGATCAGTAACCATACAATACAGTTATATCAAGTTTACATCTATGTATGAGATACAGATTGGTCATTTTCAAGCCAGAATGCATGTAAGAATCACTTGGAAGCCTTTTAAAAGTAACAACATCACCCAACAGTACTGAATCAGGATCTTGGGGTAGGGAAGAGTGGTGGCTGGGAGTCTACAATTTTTTTTTCTTCATAGGAGAAAGAGCAGAGTCTTGCTGCGTCACAATTGTCCTGCCCCAGCCTCCCAATTAGCTGGGATTATAGGTAAACTGGAAAGTTCAGGTTGGCCTGGGAACTGAAATTAGGTTTCTACTGTGGCTTCCAGCCTCCAAGTGGTGGCTGTGTGATCATCTCAACTAGGCCAAGGAGTGTTATTTTAAACATGTTCTTGATGATTCTGATACAACCATCCTGGACTTCGGCTCTGGTCTGGTAACTGGGACCCATTGACACAATCTGATGGTACTGGAGGCCATTGGAAGGGGGTCCCTGAGGTGAACTGGAAGGCTTTCTGGAGAATCTGGGTCTGTTGGGGCATCAAAATGATCAAAATACAAATAAGTAGGGGCAAGATGGGGGTTTGAATTGTGAGCATTTGCTCTTGGAAAGGAAGGAAACTCAGAGATTATGGGGACTCGGTGGGCTTCCAAGAGAGAATGAATTGGAAGAAATCAATGACCGGGGAAGACTGACGGAAGTGGGAATTGTCTTGGTCGATGTTTTTGTTTGCCAGGAACAGAAATCCTCTTTGATCATGTTCAAAGTAGAGGATATTTACAATAAAGGAATGGTGCATAGAACCTCAGGGTGGGTTTTAGCCAGGCCTTACATGACCCACTTCATAATTCCAGTCCTGGAACTGGTGGCTTGAGAAACTTGCCAGGTGTGTGTGCATGCATGCCCCAAATTCCAAAAGGATGGAAAGAAGGAAGAGAAAGGACTGCAGTGTGACCTTTGCCAATGAGAGTGCTTCCTCGCTTTCTCTCTTCCTCTTGTCTGTGGCAAGCACACACACACACACCATCTTGGCAAATTTATAACAGTAAGAAGAACTCAGAGTGAAAAGCCAGCAAAACATGGAGCAGCCCCTCTGACCCTCTCTGGCCACGTGGTCTGTGTTCTCTAGCTCCCTCCGCCCGTTAGCCATATTCTTCTCTCTCTATGGACTGATGGTCCCTTCCAGCTAACATGTCCACCCTGCAGCTCCCGAGTTTATATCCCCTCAGCTCTCGCCACCCGTAGGACCATGTCTCCCAGTCAATTTTAAATTTTTAGAAGATTAAATAACTGGCCCAACTTGAGGCAGGGGTCCACCTCAGACTTAGACACTGAAAACAAGGGACAGGACCTCATAGTACAAATGTGTCTGCTGAGCACCCACCTTCGAAGTGAGGGGCTGGGTTGTTCTCGGGCACAGAAGGATGGATTCATCCTCAGAATCCACAAGACGTGTCTGTTCCCAGCATGCCTGATCTATGCTGATCTCTTGCTTAAACGTTATCTTGATGCATCATGAGAAAGGTGTTTCTCTCATTTCTGTCCTAAGGCTTAATAAAGTCATTAAAAGTGTCTTCTTTGACCAAAGAGGTGGGTGGATTTTTTTTCACTATTTATATCATATTACTCAGAAGTCACTGGATCATCCAGAGGCAATTCCAAATGTCTTAGATTTATATATCTGCCCTTATACTTAAATTATTTTTCTCTAGTGTCAAGGTAAATAATCTTTAATAATAATAACGATAATAAATTTTAAAAGGTCTGTACCTAAGCTTTGTAGTTAAGGAAGCCACATCCCACATGGCTGACTATGGCTTGAATTTCATTCCTGGCAGCTTGAAAAACACTCCAGATGTGTGTGTGTGTGTGTGTGTGTGTGTGTGTGTGTGTCCAAAATCCTGATGGGGTGAAGAAAAGGAGGAGAAGGAACTGTCGCATGACCAGACCCAAGGGGGCTACTTTCTCCCTCTCTGACTTTCTGTCTTTCTCTGGCAAGCGCACATGCCTTGTGGTAAGTAAAAATGTTGTCTTCCTGTATTTCTAATCTGATTCTCTTCCGTCTCATTTAGAATCTTCTCTATGTTCAAACTCTTGCTCTTTGTTGGGCCTTCTCCCTACAGATAATAAACCTGTTATCTTTCCCATGTAATACAAAGAGCAAATCCCTTCTCTTTCTAGAACCTAGCGCCACCACTACCCCAAACTCCTCCTGGATGTAAATAATAAGTGTCGAGTCCCGGACCTGGTGGTTTGAATTTCATGCCGAGTGCATATGTCTCTCTGTGTGTGTGTGTGTGCTCAAAATCTCTAGAGGAGAATTGAGAAGGAATTGTGGCGTGACCATTTTCCCCCACCTACTGGAGTGATTTCTCACTTTTTCTCTCTTTCTCTCTCCAGTGAGCACACTTATGGCAAATACCTTTAAAAAATAAAATAAAATAAACTCTCCCAGAACCTTAAGCTGAATTAATTGCTCTCAGTGGCAGCTTTCATCCTGGATCACCGCTGACCATCCTTGTCAGGACTGACCTATCCTCTGTGCTGGGTCTCCTGTATCTTTTATCCAGTGACTTCTGTGTGTCCCTCGTTATTTCAGAGAGGTATGTCTTCTTTTAGGTTCCCAAGAAAGAGTGCATATGGGACAAATCTTTGCACATTAGAAAATGTATTTATTCTATTCTCATGCTTTAATGATAGGTTGAATGGGTATGAAATTCAAGGTTGCAAGTCATTTCCTTTAAGATTTTAAGGCATTTCTCCACAGTCTCTTAGCTCCCAATGTTATTGTTGACAGGCCAATGGTATTCAGAGTCATGAAAATTTGTATATGCTCTGTGTGTATGTTTTCCCCCTCTCTGGAAGCTTGTAGGGTATTTTATTTTTTCCTTCTTCCTTTTTTTTTTTCTTTTATTAAGTTTTTGCTATAGGGTATGTACACTCAACAGAGAGAGAGGGAAAGTGAGAAATCATCCTTTCAAGGGTTTGGCCACACCATAATCCCTTCTCCCCCATTCTCCTCTTGGGATTTTGGGCACACTTGCACATGCACCCTGTCTTGATTTTCAAGACTCGAACCATGCGAAGACTCATATTATTCAGTCATCCATGTGGGAGCCAGTGCCTTAACCTCTGCGCCATCTGCTGGCCCCCCTTTCCTCCTGTTTTCAATTTCTGTTAGTGCCCCATTAGCTTCAGGGTGGAGATTCTTCTCAAACTGTCCCTAATGTACTGGTTTTTTGTTTGTTTGGTTGGCTGGTTGGTTTTGGAGAGGTTTTTTGCTATAGGGCGCGTGCGCTCACCAGAAAGACAGAGAGACAGAAAGCGAGAAATCACCCTCCAGGGGGAATGACCACGCTGCAATTCCTTCTCCTCCATTCCCCTCTTGGGATCTTGGGCATGCATGCACATGCGCCCGGCATGAGTTTAAGCCACTGGGTCTGGGACTCGAACCGCGGTCAACTACATGGGAGTCCAGCAACATAGCCATTATGCTAACTGCTGTCCCACCTAGTGTCCTGTTTTAATCCTATTTCTAATAGCTCCCATGAAAACAGTCAATGCTTAAGACACACAAGATTTTCAATGTTTACCCCTCCCCACCTTTGCACAAACTATCTCTGTGCCAGACCTACCTCCTCTGACAACTACTCAGGTCCAGGTTAAAGGTCACTGCTGTGCCGCCTTCCCAACCCCACCCCATTGTTTTGCTCTCTGTCTCACTGCAGTACATGCCACCTTCTGCCACGTATCTGAGTTAACTGTATGTGTCTGCCCTTGCTAACAATTGCTCCTCTAGGGCAAGGGAAATCTATGCCTTTCATTTCCAATATCTATCATATTGCCTGGAACATAACAAGCATTAGAATATTTGTAAGATTCCATTTACACCATTTTATTTACCTCAAATCCAGCCCACTCCCACTGCTCTGTAGCTGATTTTAATAACATTATCTACTATCTACACACCACAATGTGTCAGGCCTTGCAGTAAGTGTTGTTCTTGTGTAATGAATTTGAATCTTGGTCCTTGGGACCAGTAGATGGCATGGTTATGTCGCTGAATTCCCATAGTCAAATGCAGTTCAAGCCCCGGACCCGGCAGTTTAAAGCTCATGCCAGGCACGTGTGTGTGCATGCCCAAAATCCTGAGAGGAGAATGGAGGAGAAGGGACTGCAGCATGGCCATCCCCGTTGGGGGGTGATTTCTCCCTTTCTGTCTCTCTGTCTTTCTGGTGAGTGCACATGCCCTACAGCAAAAGAAATTTTGAAAATTCAAAAATTAAATTAAAAAAAAATGTTTAATCTTGGTCCAAAAAACACAAGAAAATAGTGCACAGAGTGCAAGAAATAGTAAATTTCTTTAAATAATCTTAAACCTGACAAAACTTGTTACTCACACCTTCCATGAGGATGATTTTGAATTCAATCCTAGTCATCCCTGGGGCTTCTCTCTCTCGAGTTGTTCAAGGGGTCTGTGCCCTCACATACTGCCAGCCCCTCCTGTGTTCCTGCATCTGTTCAGGGTCGTTGCTCTAAGCATGCCCAGGTCCTGAACCTGGATGGTCCTTTCTGAGGGCAGCTCTCGGCCTCTGCACCAGGCTTGGGGCAAGAGAATCTCTGGAGAGGAGTGATCCCAGGACCTGAAAGCAGAACTGCAAAGATGGAGCACACAGCCATAGTCCCCTTCCTGAGAGCTCACCACCTGCCTTAGGTGGGGTGAGGGAGCAAGGCCCTCTCAGGACGCCCAGACCTCTACGCTCCCCACAGCTTGGGAGAACTTCACCTCTGGCCTTGCCGATGGCCTAAGACATTCCCCTCACCTTCTCCCTGGTGCAGGGTCCGGGACACCTGGCCTACTATCAAGCATGCTCCAGACTTTGGGGAACTCAAAGCCAGAAGAGGAAGGATCTTGGAGGGGACACCTGCTATTGCCTAGTATCACAAACCTAAACACAAGGAAAGAAAAAAGGAAAGCATTATCTGTCACATATACATATATTATTTCACTTCTTCCTTACAACCCATCTGCAAGTTAGGTTTAACTATCCCAGTTTCATAGAGGAGGAAACTGGGTTCATGTTACGCCTGCCTGAGGTCGGATGGTAGCAGCTGGCTGGGAGGGTCTGTATGAGGCTAGAGCGCGCGTTCTTTCCTCCTTCCTCCGTACCCTCTCTGCTCACGGAGAATAGCTTGTGAAACACGGGGCGAGACGAACGGAGCCAGACCCCAGGAGTGCCAGGAGATGCATGTGAGGAGATGTAGCCCCTTTGAGAAACTAAAGTCTGAGGAGCTTTGGCAGGAACAGGCAGCAGGAAACGTGCTGAGGTTGGAGAATGACCAGGTTTTGGAATCACTAAAGAGACTTTATTTCTCCCATCTGTATCATTCATGTCGCTCCTCTTGTTCAGATTTTCTTTCTAGCTTAGAACATGATGGAATTCCTCACGGGCTAACAAGGCTCTGTGATTGGACATTGCACATTTCTCTTACCTCACCTCCTCCACCCTCCCATCTTTTACAACCCCAATATCTTTCTCTGGACTCTTCCTGATCTTAATATAAATGCTCCTAACTCAGGACCAGCAGTTGGCGTAATGGCTATGTCGCCGGACTCCCATGAAGTCAACCACAGTTCGAGTCCCGAACCCAGTGGATTAAACTCATGCCAGGCACGTGTGCGTGCGTGCCCAAGATCCCAAGAGGAGAATGGAGGAGAAGGAATTACAGCGTGGCCATCTTCCCTGGGGGGTGATTCCTCACTTTTTATCTTTCTGTCTCTCTGTGTCTTTCTGGCGAGCACACGCACCCTATAGCAAAAACCTCTCTGAAAATAAAAAATAAATGAAAAAATATAAATGCCTCCTACTCATTGTCCATTCCCAACTTTGCTAAACAAACCATCACCTGTGGTCACTCTGTATCATGTAACCCGACCTCTCTCTATAGAGAGACTCCTCTCCTTGACTGGGGTTCCTCTTCTCAGACTTCCCTTTCTCCTTTAGCCTCCTGGGATGTCTTCTGGGAAAGTGGTCAGGCACACCCAGGAGCAGATAACGTCCTATCCCCTTCTCCCCACCACGGTTTAGGATGTTGTTACGGATGATTTGTGATTTGGCTCCATCTTGTGGTTTGACTCCACCTCATGTGACAGCTCTAAGCCCCAGTACGTGTAGCATCTCCCAAGGTGGGGACTCTCAGTGTTTCTGCCCCCTGGGAACTTCCTGCTGCCTCCTCCCTAGAGTCCCAACACCACATCTGAGACCCGGTTAGATTCCTGGGTGCCCTTTGTTTCTTCAGTACGGTATATGGAACTGCTCTCGGTGTAAATTCTCACCATAATGCCTGGAACATGGTAGTCACCAAATGTTTAAAGAACTGACTGCCTATAGAACAAAATGTCACCATGCTCTCGAAATTCCTTGATGATAAAATAAAATTAAAATGGTCTAAGATGATTGCTTTTACTACCATACTCTCTTTCATTTATTGAGCCCTTCCAATGTGCCAAGGACTAACTTTAACCACCTTACGCTTGTCAGGTCCAGTAGTCTGCACACTCACCAGGAAGCACAGCCGGTGTTTCCTAAATGCCAGGGAACCTGACCCTTCAAAAGAGTCAATAACTTAACTGAAAACAAGTCAATGCAAGTAATAATTCTCTTCTGAAACATATTTTAATACATGTAAGGAAGTGTGAGAACTATGTATATATCTTTATTATATAGCAATTATATTTTACAATGACAGACCACTACTTTTCATAGTAAAAGGTTGGGAATATGTCCAGTAAGGGTGAGATAGTTGAATAAACTACCATACATCCACACAATGGAGGAATGCAAAGCTAAAATGAGAGAGGGAGATTCCTTTACGCTGTTTTGGAGGAACCTCTACACTAGAGCAAAAAATGCATGATGCAAAACAAACAAACAAACAAACATAAAACACTGTGTTATGTGCTACCTTTACCTTTGGAGTAAGAAAGAAAGGCTCTATGTTTATATAGTCTAGTGGTAAAGCAGCCAGACCCAACATGGTTGATTGCGGTTTGAATCCCGGCCTCAGTGACTTGAAGAACATGCCAGGTGCGTGTGCATGCATGCCCCGAATCCTGGCAGAATGGAGACATGGAGAAGGGAGTGCAACGTGACTACAACCCACTGGGGCTGCTTTCTCCCTCTGTCTCTTTCTCACTCTGGCAAGAACATGTACCCTGTGGTAATTAAAAACAAAACAAATGGAAACACTCAAACTGCACAGAAAAAAGGATCATTCCAATTGGTATTAGACACAGTACTATGAATTCCTAGTGGAATATACTTTAAGGAAAAAACCGACCACCAAAAACCTTGAATATCACTCAGTAGTTTTATTGTTAGGTAATATTATATAATGATTTGAAACAATGTTACGCGTGTATAGGAGAAACCAATTCAGTAAGTTAATATAATTAAATGGCAAGATGTATAGTACGAAAAGGAAGTAGGGGCTGGATGGTGGCACAGCAGTAAAATGCTGTATTATGTGAGCCTGCACCACATGAAAAGTTTCCCAGTTTCATCCAGAGACCTCCCTGAGTACTTAGGCATGGGTGTGCCACGGTCCAGGGCTAGCTCAGGCTGGGCGTGGACCTAGTGTCAAGTCCCTGTCTCTTTATCTCTCTGTCTTTCTTGATCATGGAAAACATAAATAAGTAAGCTTTAAAAACATTGTTTAAAGGAAAGAAAAACTATCTGAATCAGAACACCAATATTAAATTTGAATTAGATATGTCAATTTTAACTAGCCATTAACAAATTTTATATGTATATATATACACACAGAATCTCGTATCTCCTAGCAGATGGAAGCACTAATGAAAGTTCAGTAGCAATGAACACCTCAGTGCACAGATTATGGTTTCCAAATGCCATTTCCCACTTAAAATGAAGAGCATCTTGGAAGAGTGACTGATTCTAGGTATGGGTCAGGGAAAATGCATAGCAAGTGTGGATATCTTATTGTCTCAGAGAACAACACTGTGTTCAAGAACTAATAATCATGTCAGAAGAACAGCAGCACCCAGCTTAAAGGGGTTCCTGTGCTCAAAATTGGGACAATTTGAGCATCAAAAAATGGCTATGATAGACAAACACAAGGTGTATATAAATTTATGAGTACCTGTTAATAATCAAGTGAAGAGAAAGCAGTTAAGTAACAATAATAATAATCTTTTTTTATCACTACTGGATGTGATATTCTAATTCCTAACACAGAAAATTTGTACTTTATAAAAAAGCACACATGGACCGGTAGATGGCAAGGTGGTTAAGGCGCTGGATCCCACATGGCTGACTTTGTGGTTTGAGTCCCAGACCTGATGACTTGAAAAATATGGGGGCCGTGGGGCCAGCAGTTAGCGTAATGGCTATGTTGCTGGACTCCCATGTAGTTGACCACGGTTTGAGTATCGGGCCCAGGCTTAAACTCACGCCGGGCACATGTGCGTACGTGCCCAAGATCCCAAGAGGAGAATGGTGGAGAAGGGATTGCAACGTGGCCATCCCCCCTGGGGGGTGATTTCTCGCTTTCTATCTCTCTGTCTCTCTCTGTCTTTCTGGCGAGCTCACGTGCCCTATAGCAAAAAAAAAAAAAAAAAAAAAAAAAACCTCTCCAAAAAAAATTATGGGGGTCAGCAGGTGGCATGGTGGTTAAGGGCACTAGACTCCCACATGGCCAACTGCGGTTCAAGTCCTGGACCTGCTTTCTCACTTTCCTCCTCTCTCTCTCTTGCTCTTTCTTTGGAATAATGTAAATAAATAAATAAATAAATAAATAAATAAATAAATAAATAAATAAAATAGTAATCAAAAAAAAGAGAAAAATATGCCATCTGGATGCCCCAAATCCCAAGAGAAGAATGGAGAAGGGATTGTGGTGTGGCCATCCCCACTGGGGATGATTTATCTTTTTTCCTTTCTCTGTCTCTCTCCGGTGAGCACATGCACTCTATGGCAAACCCCCCCAAAAAACAACAAGAAACCAAGCACATCCTGACATTTCAGGGAACTATGGCTTCATTCATGACAAAACCTCTTCTTTGCAGGTAGGTACCGGCTATACAATGTAAAATAAATAATAGAGTTTGAAAAATCATCATTTTGCAAATCTAATATGATCATTGATTCAGGGAGGGCATCATAGATGCTAAAACCACTAGGGGATAGATGAAGAACTGGAGCCATAGCATACCAAAGTATCATGCCCACAGGTTGTTTGCTGTTGACAAAAGGGAGAAAACAGACTTATGGAGAAGCGATCTTGCTGTCAATGCCTCCACTCAGTGATCAAACTTAGCCTCACCAATAATAAAACAAGACAGTAGTATGGTTCCTGATCAGAAGAAATGTCTAGTACATGATATCACCTATGAAGAATTATTGTCAAAAATCTTTACTCTTAATCTAATCTAATCAAGACTTTAAAGTTTTTGTTTGTTTGTTTGTTTGTTTTTAGAAAATACATTGAATACTTTTGTGGCCATCACTGAAGCAGCAGCAGCCAAAATGAAGTTCAATCTTTTCATGACTTCTGACCGAAGCAAGAACCATAAAAAGTCTTTCAATGCACCTTCCCACACCTGAAGGAAGATTATGGCTTCCCCCCTTTCCAAAGAGCTGAGGCAGACGTACAATGTGCAATCCATGTCCACCCAAAAGGACGATAAAGTTCAGATTGTGCGATGACACTATAAAGGTCAGCAAAGTGACAATGTCGTCCAGATTTACAGAATAAATATGTCATCTACATTTAGCGGGCACAGTGGGAAAAGGTTAACGGTACAACGGTCCATGTGGGCATTCACCCCAGCAAGGTGGTTACCCCTAGACTGAAGCTGGACAAAGACCGCAAAAAGATCCTTGAACGGAAAGCCAAGTCTCACCAAGTAGGAAAGGAAAAGGGCAAATATAAGGAAGGAACAATTTACTCCTGCATCTGCAGGAACAAAATAATCTTATATACAGTTATTATTAAAAACTGCTAAAATTAAAAAAAGAAAATACATTGAATAGAGGAATAAGTAAAACAAAACCATGAAGAAACAATTATACAAATTCAAAATGTGAGATAGTCTATGAGACAACTGACTTGGTCTCTTTAAAAAGATGTTCAAGAAATGGGAGGCAGACATTAAAGAGACATTACAATCAATATGGCAGAAGATTTTTGGCAACATCTTTGTGGAGAGATAGATATAAAGAGTTTTGAGACAAGTAGGGAAATTTGAATATGGATTTGGTAATTGGCATTAAGGATTTATTTTTAGTGTGGTACTGTAGTTATGTATCAAGATATCTTTATGCCAAAGTATTTAGGGATGAACTTTGAAATAGATTCAGAACACACACACAGTTGAAACAAATATGGCAAAATCTTGATAGTTACTGAGTCTAGATGATGGCTCTTCAAGTATTGCTAGTAAGTTTTCCAGGTTTTCTGTTGGAAATTTTCACAATTAAAAGTCTGTGTATGTGTGTTTGTAATGCTATACCATACTTGGAAAGAGCAGGAATTTAAATGCATGATTGCTGGATTCTTGAAGCCATAAATTGGTGCATGTCATCAGCTGAATAACTACTGGTCTGTTACAGATGTTTTATTTGTTTATTTCATTTATTTCTGCTGTCATCCTTACTATTCCTTTCCTTTTACTAATTTTAAGTTTGTTGTGTGCTTGCTTTTCTAGCTCCTTTAGGTGCATTGGTAGGTTACTTGAAAACTTTCTACTTCTTAGATAAACACATTTATTGCTATAAACTTCCTTCTTAGTGTGGGGTTTGCTGTATCCCTTATGATTCCCTGTGTTTTGTTTTAATTTGTTTGGAGAAATCTTTACATTTTTTAATTTCCTACTTAATTTCTTCATTGGCCCAGTGGTCCAGGAGCATGTTGTTTAATCCCATGTATCTTTATAGTTTCCAAAGTTCCTCTTGTAACTAATTTCTATTTTGATCCATTGTGGTGAAAAGGTACTTGATATGGATTATAAATTTTTTGTTGAGGATTGTTTTCTGGCCTTACATATGGTCTGTCCTATAGAATGTTCCAATGTGCTAATGAGTGTGTATTCTACATTCTGCATCTGAGTGTGTATTCTGCTGAATGAAATGCTTTGTAAATGTCAATTAAGTCCACTTGGTTTATAGTACAATTTAACTCATGTATTTCTTTCTTTCTTTCTTTAACTAGAGGGGACATGAACTTACAGGAGACAGAGAGAGGAAAAATAAGAAAGTACCCCTCATGGGGGACTGGTCACTGTGCAATTCTTTCTTCCATTTCTCCTTTCTTTTGGGATTTTGGACATGCATGTTCACATGCCAACATGTTTCTCAAGTCACTGGGTCTGAGACTTGAACCATGTGGTTGGTTGTATGGAATCCAGTCACCTTAACCACCATGCCATTGGCTGGCACAATTAGTTTTTTTGTTTGTTTGTTTGTCTTGTTTTTGTTTTGTTTTGTTTTGTTTTAAGATTTTCTGTCTACAGATCTCCAGTGCTGGGAATGGGATGTCAAAGTCTCTCTCCCCTTCAGATCTCATATTTGCTTTCCATATTTGGGTGCATAGGTAATTACCATCATTAAATTATTTTGCTAAATTGATTCCTGTATCATCATGTAATAATATTGTCTTTTTAAAAGAAATAGTGGACTCACCAGAGAAAGGACACCTCCCTTAATGAGGCATGGTCACACGGCAATTCCTTCTCCATTTCTCCATCCTGTCGCAATTTTGGGCATACAAGCCTGGCATGATTTTCAAACTAGTGGGGCCAGGACTCAAACTATGGTTGGCCATGTGAGATCTGAGATCTGGCTTCTTTAGCCATTAGGCAGTGGACCCAGCCTTTTTTTTTTTTTAACAGATTTTTTTTTTTTTTTTTTTTTTTTTTTTTTACTTAAAAGTCTATTTTATCTGACATAACAAATCGGCTTACTTTTGGTTTACACTTGCAGAAAATACCTTTTTCTATTTCTTCACTTCTGTCTACAGGTGCCTTTACTACTGAAATAAGATGATTTTTGCGAAGCATATAATTGGTCTCTCTCTATTCAACCAGTCTGTATCTAATCTATTTACATTCAAGATTTTGATTGATAGGTGAAGTTTTACTACTGTCATTTTATATTTCTTAATTTTGTATATATTTCACTTATTCTTTCCTGTTTATCTTTGTGGCTTAATAATTTTCTCTAGTGTTAAGGATTTTCTTCTTCACTTGTACATATTTATTCCCTACCAGTGAGTTTTATACTTTCATGTATTTTCATGATAGTACTTATATTTTTGCTTCCAGATATAGAACTCCATTAAGCATTTCCTGTATGGTCTGGTGAAGGAACCAGCAGATGGCATAATGGTTGTGCTGCTGGACTCCAAGATGGCTGACCACAGTTCAAGCCCTGGACCCGGAGGCTTAATACTCATGCCAGGTGTATGTGCATACACGCTCAGAATCCCGAGAGGAGAATGGAAGAGAGACTGTGGCATGGTCATCCCTCTGGGAGGTGATTTCTGCTTTCTGTCTCTCTGGTGAGCACACATGCCCTATAGCAAAAATCTCTTAAAAAAAAAAAAAAAAAGTTGGTCTATTGGAGACAAATTCCCCCAGTTTTGCTTGTCTGAGAAAGACCTTTTGTCCCCTCATTTCTGAAGGCTAGCTTTGCTGGGTAAAGTATTCTTGGCTGACAGTTTTTCTCTTTCAGCATTTTGAATATATCATACCATTCTCTTCCAGCTTGTAAGGTTTTTACTGAGAAATCTGCTCTTAGTCTAATATAGATTCCCTTGTATGAAACTAGACCTCTTTCTCTTGCAATTTTTATAGCTCTCTCCTTGTCTTTGCACTTTAACAGGTTCACTATAATATGCCTTGGAGAGGGTCTTTCTGGGTTGAATATTTTTGGAGATCTTTGAGCTTCCTAAACCTGGATGTGCATATCTTTCCTAAGACTTGTAAAGTCTTCAGCTATTATTTCATGAAATAATTTTTCTATGTCTTTTCCTGTCTCTTCTCCTTATGGAACTCCCATAACATTCATATTTGTTCACTTAATAGTGTACTATAGGTGCCATAGGTGTTCTTCATTCTTTTTTATTCTTTTTATTCTGTTTTTCTCTCTGACTGGATTATTTCAAATGACTTGTCTTCAAGTTCGGAAATTCTTCTCTCTGCTTGAAAAAGCCGGGGACCAGCAGTTAGCGTAATGTCTATGTCTCTGGACTCCCACATAGTCGACTGTGGTTTGAGTCCCAGACCTGGTGGCTTAAACTCACGCCGGGCGCGTGTGCGTGCGTGCCCAAGATCCCAGGAGGAGAATGGAGGAGAAGGGATTGCGGCGTGGCCATCCCCCCTGGGGGGTGATTTCTCACTTTCTATCTCTCTGTCTCTCTCTGTCTGTCTGGTGAGCACTAGCCCTATAGCAAAATCCTCTCCAAAAAAAGAAAATATAAAAGCCTATTGTTAAAACGCCTGATTGTGTATGATATTTCTTTCTTTGACTCTTTCTGCTCCAAGATTTCTTCTTGGCCCTTTTTAATGATATCTGTCCCTTTGTGAAGTTTCTCTTTCAGATCTTGTAATGCTTTCTTTAATTCATTGAATTGTTTATCTCTACTCTCTTGTATCTCATTGAGCTTCCTTATATAGAAAGGAATTCAAAATATAGAATTCCTTTTTAGACATTTCACAGAAATTGTTCCCTGTGGAGACTGTTGTTGGAGTATTATTATATTCCTTTGGGAGTGTCATGCTAGCTTGCTTTTTCGTGTACCTTGTATCCCTCTGTTGATATTTGCTCATCTTGTGAAACAGTTGCCTCTACCAATTTTATAGGATGGCTTTCCAGGTGAAAAGACTTTCTCCAGTAGTTGTATCCTAGGATGAAAGTTGTGCAGAGTATGTTGGCTTTGGCTCCAGTTAGGCACAGTAGTGTAGTCCATGTGTCGTATCTTCAGTTGTAATTAGCACCAGTGATGCCTAGAAGTGACTCAGTAGCCTAGGCTGGCTGTTTCCATCCAACATGAAAGGATAGAGCCTCTTAAACAGCACAGCTACTTCCAAGGTCACTCTCCCACCTGCTTCCTCAAGATGCAGAGGATCGGGGCCTCTCTGAAACTGAGTTGTGGGCAGGGTTGCTTACTCTGTTGCTGTCATGGGACATGTGGATTTAAGGAGAGGTAAATTTGCTCCAGCAGCTCCTGATGCCAGTGGTTATAGGAGGGGTTGCTTGCCCAGCTGCTCTTGCACAATCCAGGTACATATGGTCACAGGATGGCTTTGTACAGCCCCAACCTGTGTGGATATAGTGCAACACAGCCTGGACTCCTCCTCTGGGGTAATTCAGCAGTGTGAACAACCCCTGTTCACTTCCTAAACTGGGGCCAGGGGCTGTGAGGGGTATAAGATTCCCCTGCAGTGAAGTTCAGGTGTCCAAGGTATCAGTGGGACTTCTGAGGGTTTCTTGCTTACTCTTTTCCCGTCACTAGAAGTCCTTCCAGTTCCTAGCCAACCTTAACTGGGGCAATGGGGCGGGAAATGTGGATTGCTTTGCTCTTCTCTCTACAAGGCCTTCCTGAGTCTCCATGCTCTGCAGAATGTTACCATACCCACACTGCACGCCAACACTTTCCTTTGAACACTATAATGAATTATCAGCTGCTTATTGTTTGTTTTGGTCCTTTTATTGTGAGAGGAAAGTATGTTAGGCACCCCTAGTAGCCGTCTTGTTGAAGTTTTTACAAAAGGAAATTCTCTGAACCTGAAACATTTTGCAAATCAGGGTACTAGAATCATCCACACTAGTGTGTCAATGGTCTTCTTTTATTTATTTATTTATTTTTGGAGAGGTTTTTTTCGCTATAGGACGCGTGCACTCGCCAGACAGACAGAGAGAGAAAGCGAGAAATCACCCCCCAGGGGGGATGGTCACGCCGCAATCCCTTCTCCTCCATTCTCCTCTCGGGATCTTGGGCACGCACACACACGCATCCGGCGTGAGTTTTAAGCCACCGGGCCCAAGACGCGAACCGCGGTTGACTACGTGGGAGCCCAGCGACATAGCCATTACGCTAACTGCTGGTTCCCCACCAGCAACTTTTTCATTCATGAGTTCTTTTTATCTTTGGAGTCCAACAGTTGCTTCATTAGTATCTTATCTTTTGAAAAAAAGGTCTACAGCCAAAAGTCACTGTACTATGGTCTATAGACATCTCAGGAACATCAAGAATAAGTTCAACTGTAAAAATATTAAGGTGTTTTATAATTTTATTTCCCTATGTTTGAGATTTTGTTACCAATTCCAATCAGAAAACAGACAAGATTGATAAAAGTAAAAATGGAGAAGGTACAAAGTTTTCAAAATCTTAGAACATCCTTATAATTATTGTTCCCAATATATAATTTTGGCTCTCCTTACATGGTCTACGAAAGTCCAGATGCACACCCATGTCCTTACCCCCAGCCTTCCTCTCACCAGCTACCTCCTGTGACTTGGTTCCCATACGTTTTTTACTTTCACAAAGGTCCCACTTTGTAAGCCAAGCTTGAAGGTAAGGTTAGAAAAGATGGTAGATGTGACTAGCCACTATTCATACATTAATTTGTCTAAAGTGAGTAATTTACACTCATCCTGGTACCTCTTCATACAGCAAAAGCCATCTTCAGAATTTCCCTAATCTGGAACAAGGTCATTTCATTTCTTCTCTTCACACTTCCTCAGAGTTCCTTTTTTTTTTTTTTTTGAGTGGCTTTGCCTTAGGGCACATGCATAGGAGAGAGAGACAGTGAGAGGGAAAGTGAGAAATCACCACCCAGGGGGAATGGCCATGCTGCAATCCTCTCTCCTCCATTATCCTTCTGGAATCTTGGGCACTCACACACACACGTCCAGTGTGATTTTGAAGCCACTAGGTCCAGGACTATAACCATGGTCAGCCATGTGGGAGTCCAGTGACATAACCCCTATGCCATCTGCTGGTCCCCCTCATAGCTTCTTTCTTTGTTTTAAACTTTATTTATTTGTTTTAATTTGACCAGAGAGGGACAGAGCAAGAGTGAGAAAAAGAATGTGAAAAAGCAAGCCACCAGGTTTGGGACTCGAACTGTGTTCAGCCATGTGGGAGTTGAACACCCTTAACCACCGTGCCACCTGCTGCCTCCCTCCCCCCATAGTTCTTTGAGCTCAATTAATTGGGCTTGGTTAAAAAATAATAACAATAAAAAAAGATTTTCTATAGCCTAGAGAAATCTTAGGCAGAAACTGTATTTAAGATGATATAGATGGCAAGACAGACAGAAAGTAGATAAAAATATGTATGTATCTCTAGCCTCAACCTAGAGATTGGTTCAGGTTTGAGTTAATGATAATCTGGATTTTTTTGCAAGTTTCATTTCATATTTTTTTTTTTTGCTTACATTTAGAATATAACTAGAAACTTTTGATATAATGTAAACTTCAAAATCAGCTTTATCTTGTCTCACTAGCTCTATATATACGAGTTTCATCTCTAAAATGTGAATAATACATACGTGACAGAGATGTTGTTTGGACTAAAAGGTAGCCACAAAAAGTGCCAAGCAGGGGCCAGATGTTGGTGCAGCAGTTGAAACATGACTGTGAGGAAGACCCATAGGAAGGCTGCCAGTTCATCTGGAGACCTCCCTGAGAACACTGAGCATGCATGTGTTCATGATCTTAACTGGCTGAAGCTGGGGGTGGATCATGGCACCAAGACCCTGCCAGAAGTACTGTCTCTCTCTTATTCATGGAAGGAATAAACAACCTGCCAGGTCCTACAGCCTTGTGCTTAAGAGATCATCCAGAAGACTATGCAGTTTAAATCTTGGCCCCAGAGGCTTATAAAACATGCCAGGCACATGTGTTGGTGTGCTGAAAATGCCAACAGGATGGAGAAATGAAGAAGGAATGGTGAGGTGACTATGCTTCATTAGAGGGTCGTATTCTCCCTCTTTCTCTGGTAAGAACATGTGCCCCCTGGCAAAACAAAACAAACAAACAAACAAACAAAAAAACCCTAGGAAGGGCTCAGTGTCAAGTCCCTTTAGTTTTTCCATTCTTGGCTTCCTCAGCTTCTGATGGAACAACGTTTTTTCTATTTCATTATATGCCTGTCTTGGAAGTTCCAGCCAGACAGCTTTGATAATCCTATAGTTTTTTTCTTTTCTTTTTTTTTTTATTATTATTTTTTTAAATTTTGGCCATAGGATATGTGTGCTCACTGGAGAGAGACAGAGAGAGGGAACCTGAGATATCCCTAGGAAGGATGGCCATGCTGCAATCCCTTCTCCTCCATTCTCCTCTCGGGATTTTGAGCACACATACAGCACCCAACATGCTTTTCAAGCTGCCAGGTCTGGGACTCAAACCATGGTCAATTATCCAGCACTTTAACCAGCACACGTTCTGCTGCCTTCCTCCCCCCTTAACCTCCAGCCCTTGATTTTTATTCTTGGGCACTCTCTGGCCAAATCGTTGGTTAAATTATTGTGTCATTGTGGGGTTCTGTAGGGTCTATTTGCAAGGCCAAAGGTAGTGATAGAAAAACATGGAAATACTGAAGGTAAGCTAGAAGGGCAGGAGATGGATGCAAGAACAGCAAGTCGGTGGTTGGGTACGGTGGTTGGAAATGGGTCCATAACAGGATGCAGAAATGGAAGGGGAAGCCAAGCAGCGGTCATGGCAGGTATCAGCACCAGGTCACAGACCAGGCATCAAGGAACTGAGGGCCAGGTGGGGAGAGTTCCTATGAGAGGTAGGAGTGCATTTAGAGACCTGACCTGCAACCGAAGGATACAGGTGGATTGGGAAGTGCAGTGCTTTCAAATGAAGCATGCAGAGTAATATGAAGGGACTTCAGTTTCTGTAAGAAAATGGAATTGAAGTCTGAGTTTATTTTGGTATAAAAAAGTTTAAAATCTATGCATATTTTTATATATCCATTTCCATAAACTTTTTGAAAACTGTTGTATGAAATGGTAACTCATAGATCTACCTGTAAGAATAACCATCATTCTACTTTCCATCAGAGAGCATTAGGTTAATTCTTTTTTTTTTTTTTTTTTTTAAGAATTATTTACTTAATTTTTATTTATGCATTCATTCATTTGACCAGAGAGAGAGGGAAAGTGAGAAAGCAAGCCACCAGGTCCAGGACTTGAACTGTGGTCAGCCATGTGGGAGTGTCCAGCACCCTTAACCACCATGCCACCTGCTGGCCCTGCATTAGGTTAATTCTGATAGAGAGGCAGGTTTTCCTTGCTCTTGTAACTATCACTGTTAGTAACTTTTCATTTTTCACATCCCTGGTGTTAATTAAAAGGCATTCAAGTAAACTCGGGACCAGCAGATGACATAATGGTTTTGTCGCTGGACTCCCATGTAGTCAACTGCGTTTAAGTCCCAGACCCAGCATGCCAGGTGCATGTGTATGTATGCCCAAAATCCCAGAAGGAGAATGGCAGAGATGGAACTGTGGCATGGCCATAACCCCTGGTGGGGGGAATTCTCACTTTGTCTCCCTGTTTCTCTCTCTCAGGTGAGCATGTGTATCCTATAGCACTCTCTCTCTAAAAGAAACAAAAAGAAAAGCATTGGAATTAACATTGAAAACTACCTTAAATTATTTTTTCAAGATTGAGTAGAGGAGTTGGGGACCAGCAGTTAGTGTAATGGCTATGTTGCTGAACTCCCATGTAGCCAACTGCGGTTCAAGTCCCAGACCCGGTGGCTTAAACTCACGTGGGGCACGTGTGCATATGTGCCCAGGATCCTGAGAGAAGAATGGAGAAGGGATTGCAGAGTGGCCATCCCCCCGGGGGGTAATTTCTTGCTGTCTCTGTCTTTCTGGCGAGCGCATATGCCCTATAGCAAAAACCTCTCAAAAAAAAAAAAAAAAAAAAGATTAAAAAGAGTGAGTAGAGTAATAAAACTATGTAAACTGTTCCCTTTTTTTGTAGAAACTCTGATTGAAAACAAAAACTAGAGGGCAAGTAACCAATAACCATTTTTGGAGGAATTCAGTGTCTCTACAACCTGCCCTTATAGGGAAGCTGGTGCCTTTACATATGTTGCAGGGGCAGAAGAGGATAAAGTATTCGATTAACCACTATTACCTTATTTTAGTCTCAGCGATTGCAAGAGCAACTGACTTTCTGGGGTCTGACAGTTAACATTTTTTTTTCCTTTTCTTTTCTTTTTCCAAATTATCTAGTAAAAATGTGTCACTAGAGAACAAACCCCTTACCACCTGCAACCTCAAATCAACATTAGCTTATCTGACAAGATTTGCAATGTCCTCATCTGTCAAACAGATGTGAGAAACATTTCATATATATTTACTTGCTACACAACAACCCCCAAATAGTTGGTTTGAAAATTTCACATGACGAGCTGCTCTTATTTGTTCGAGGAGCTGTTCTGACCTTGACTACCTAAGGTGAGGCCTTGTTGGAAACGACAGGCTTGGCACCCCAGCAAGGGAGGTCTTTGCTGACATGGTGGAGATGGGGAGTGAAAAGAGAAATAAATGGGTGATGGGCTCCTGAGACGAGTTGGTATACACTGAAAGACATAGACCGAAGATGAGTAGAGTCCAGCACTGAAAGGAGTGACAGGCCTCAATAGTTGAATAGGGAAAGCTAGGAGAAAACTAGGCAGATCACCAGGCCTTGGGCTCAGATGACTGGGAGTATGATAAACATTAACTACCCTGGTCCTGCTACTTGTTGCTAAATGTCTCAGCCTGTTTTCTCATCTTTGATGTTATCCTAAGTACCTACCTCAGGGTTATCACATAAAGGCATACAGTAAGCTCCTTGTATGAGTGCTTGTTTCATCAACAGAAAATTTGCCCGGAGGAAAATGTTTGGAAAAAAAAAATCTTTTCAGGACATGTTGAAAAGATGGGATCCTATGGAACTTTGCTATCTAGAGGTTGAAAATAGACTGGGAACTCGTGCAAAATATTTAAACAGAGATGAGTTTTAAGGGTAGGATTTGCCTGTGCCTCTAGAGGAATAGGTAAAATTGCTTTGAAATACTATTCAAGTGGGACCAGCAGTTAGCATAATGGCTATGTCACTGGACGCCCACGTAGTCGACCGCGGTTCGCGTCCTGGACCCGGTGGCTTAAACTCATACCGGGCGCGTGTGTGTGTGTGTGCATGCCCAGGATCCCGAGAAGAGAATGGAGAAGGGATTGTGGCGTGGCCATCCCCCCTGGGGGATGATTTCTTGCTTTCTGTCTGTCTCTGTCTTTCTGGCGAGCGCTTGTGCCCTATAGCAAAAAAAAAAAAGAAAAAAAACCTCTCCCAAAAAAAAGAAATACTATTCAAGTAAGAGGGCCAAGGATGGTATTATGGGGCTAGTATCTTAGGAAGGCTAAGGCAGATGCTTTGGACAAACAGACTAAGTGGCTATCTGAAAAGTATGAGAGCTAGGAAAAGAGGTGTCAGAGAAGCCAGGAGAAGTCATGAGATGCTTCAGAGATAAAGAGAAAAGAACTAAAACGCCCAAACTCCATCTTCTGTGACCCTCTGGGTCATAAAAGTGAAGGCTTGCATTTCAAGAGCTGAAGTATAGAAAAGTAATTATGAAAGGAGAGAGCCTGGGACCAGCAGATGGCATAAAGGTTAAGTTACTGGACTCCCATGTAGCTGCCTGTGGTTCGCGTCCCGGACCCAGCAGTTCAAAACTCACGCCAGGCACATGTGCCCAAGATCCCAAGAGGAGACTGGAGAAGGGATTGCAGTATGGTCATCTCTGCCATTCCCCTCCCCTGCCCAGGGTGGGGGAGGAATTTATTTTCTCGCTCTGTCTCTCCAGTAAGCACACGCATCCTATAGCAAAAATCTCTCAAAACAGAAGCCTACAAATGGAGAGGGGACACAAAAATGATGATTCAGCCAATTCAGGTGAGTCATGGGCAACATGCCCAGTAGGTGGCACCGAAGACTCTCTGGGGCAGTTTACAAGTACTTCAGAACTCTTGTCCCTTTCACAAATGGATGTCTCCTAGCTCCACATGAGCCCCAAACTGTGCAAGTCTTAGTGTAATAGTTACAAATGTGAACCTGGAGTCAAATAACCTCAGTTCAAATCCCACCTCCATCACTTACCAGCTGTGCTACCCTTGGGCAAATTGCTTAAATCTCTGTGTGCTTCATTTCATCATCTGTTAAATGGGAATGATAAAGTTTATCTCATAGGATTAGTGAAGATTGTTTTTGAAATTTTTTGGAGATTTTTTTTTTTTTTTTTTTTTTTTTTTTTTTTGCTATAGGGTACGTGTGCTAGCCAGAGAGACAGAGAGACAGAAAGCGAGAAATCACCCCCCGGGGAAGGATGGCCACTCCGCAATCCCTTCTCCTCTCGGGATCTTGGACATGCACGCACACATGCCCAGCATGAATTTTAAGCCACCAGGTCCAGGATGCGAACCATGGTCAACTACATGGAGTCCAGCAACATAGCCATTACGCTAACTGCTGGTCCCGATTGCTTTTGAATTTTTACTGTAAAAATTCAAATCTTTATTGTGGCTAAATATCCTCCTTGATCTAGCTGTCTGCCTTCCATCCTTAGCTGGAAGCATTCACCCTTAAATTCTCACTGCTTCAGCAAGACCTAAGTTAGCTACCTATGCAGATGCTATTTCTTTCTGCTGGCAAAGTTCACTCCCACTCCCTTCCTGGTTCTTAACACTATTGGTCCTTCTGAGATGTTGGAACTGATCTCAGATTAGATCAGAAACAAGTTCTAAATTCTTGATAGATCTCTGCACATTGCTATACTAACTTACAATTTGTATTAAAAAACGTGACTGGCCCAGCCTGTGTGGTACAGCAGGGAGTACACCACGCCGGAGTGCTAGAAGGCACATGGCCAAGATCCCTGCCTGTCTGATACCAGGAACATGCCCAGATCCTGACCAGCTGGCAGAACAGGGAAGGACGGCAGTGTGACCAGACCCTGTTCTCCCCAGTACACTTATCACGAACAAGACAAATTAAAACCAAGAACGACTGGTTGTCTGATGTTCCTCTTTCCTGGCTCCCAGCATATAAACTCTAACCAACTAGCAGTCCCATTCAGTGCTGAAAACCAGCTGATGGGATTCTACAGAGCTTAACTAGGTGATGATCTAGTTGTGAACTCCCCGGAGATACCTCACCACTTCCTTTCTACCATTCCCACATTTTCACAATTGTCTTTCTCACTACTCAGGTAATTCTCCCTCTAATTTTGCACAAGCCCTTAAGAACTCCAGCCAGCTGTGGTCCTTCTGGGAGTCAGTCCCTCATGGGAACAGAGCCCTCCAATCAAGGTAGTCCTGAGGAAATCCTAAACTCACCTGTCCAAGAATGGCTTCCTATGGAAGCATTTTAGAGGAGCAATGGCATGGGGAAGGGAGGGGGACCAGCAGGGTATAACTCACATTCCTAGAGCACAGGAAGAATGCCTACAGCGGCACTCCATAGCTGGCCCTCCTAGTTACGCAGAGACTGCTTGCTACTGGGAAGGAAATGCTTTGGCAATGAAGAAAAACTCAACATGAAATTATTAGGTTGGTGAAGTCCTAAGTATTTTCCTATGAAGAAATGTAGTTCCCGAGTACCCAGTATTATAATGCTTACGAGGACAGGATATAGTACAACTAGGGCTTGGGCCAGTAAATCAACTAGGACCAAGTCAACCTAAAGAGAGTCCAACTGTGTAAGGCAGACTTGGAGTCTCAAGTCTCTGCCAGTTCCGCAGTCAAGGGACTGAGGCAGGCCTTGTTTTATTTCAGGATTAAGGATCATCTGGGCTCAATCTATAAGAAACTGAAGTGCCTCCAAAGGTGCAGTACAAGAAAACTATCTTTTGACAGTGAAATTAAAAATTTTTCCAAACTATAAAAAATACTTCAAAGTACCCGAGCAGAAAGGAATGCAGCCAGCCAGACAAGATTCTCTAATAGTCTGCCACACATTAATTCAACTCAAACCGTAAATTTCAATACAGTCCTAGACACATACATTTAGATTATCATTTAAGTAATTCCTATGCATCACCCCTGCCCCCAAACCAAAGTTCTATTATGTACTTCCGAATTTTCAACGGTGATTTGATTCCCCTCAAAAGGACCAGAGCTCAAAGTGAACTAGCAATACCATCACTGGTGAACTCGTTAGCCAGAGGCCCATCAAGGGTCTATTCTTTAAACTTTGCTAAACATTTAACAAAATAGTTCTCATACCTGATTGTGCATCATCTCCTGAGCATTTGAAAATTGCTGCCCAGGCTCAAATGTTAATTCCGAACTATAAGATCGAGAATAGCTACTAGAGTCTTCTTTATTGCTACCTTCAAGAACACCTCCTTCCATGTGTCAGCTGTGGCCTGGTGGCTAAGGAAGCCAGATCGGACATGGCTGAGCACCTGATCCGGTTGCCTGAGAAACAGTGGGCCCATGGGCATGCCCAAGGTCCAGAAGATTTAGGAGACGAAGTAATTAGTGTGACCTCTCCCCGTGGAAGGATGCCTTCTCTCTCCCTGCACATGCCTGCTAACCAAAATACAAAATTCAGTCCACCCAACACCTTGTTTATGACATTACTTACAGCAAAATAAACCATCTGCTTTACTAAATTGAGATTCCCACTGCCAAACCATTATTTCGAAATGTAGGCTTTTAGTATGGTCCATTATGCTATGCTAAATGTCATTTTTTGCAAATAAAGCTCCAAATTCCAGGACTCACACACCCTAGCTCCTTGAAAAGCACCATCTTACCGTTCTCAAGAAAAGGGTATGTGTGGAAATTAATTTTAGTTTCACTATGAGTTCTTGGAACGCTCTGAATTGGTTTACTATTGGACTGTCAGTAAAAGTCATGTCACACTTTTGCATAGAACATAGAAAAATACGTCATGACTTTCCCCAAAACCAAATATATTAGCAATCTGTACAAGGCTCAGTAAGCCTCCAACGAGAAGTCAAGGCGACAAGTTTAACAAAGCAGGCACGACTGTCTTTTTAAAGCAGTTACCCAACTCCAAAGTACCCACTATTGGCTGCCTTCCATGCTCAAGCCGGAGGGATTTGCTTTTTCCATCTAAACCACAGCAATCATAGACCTAAAGGTATTCTGAAGGGCAGATACATTTACTTAACACAGTTAAGTCTACTGGTTTAGCAAGATACAACTACAGGATGGCCAATTCCTTTTCCCTCACTTCAAGAGTTTTCTCAAAATCCTTGGGCAATTCATGTTTTTTTTTTTTTTTGAAGCACTACAAAAACAAACATTGAGAGAACTACCTCAAAACTTGAATAATATTTTCTTTATTTACAAGTTAGAACAGACAAAGAAAGACAGTCCAGAGGACCAAATGGGGAGATGACTGAAACCCCCAGGGCCCCAAATGGAGCAGAAGGTAAAAGGGAAAACAGTAGAAAAAAAAAAAGTCAACGTAAAAAAAGAGCTCCCCCTTCTTCCCTCCCCATGGAGGGGCTGAGGGGAACACGGCCCCACCCCCCAGCCTTACTTATCTTAAAATAAATTAGAACAAACAACCTCAAAACAGGGCCCTAAGAAATAAACAGGGCGGCTATAGCCTCAGGTAACCCCTTATCAGGGCCTTCGCCCACTCCCACCCTGTACCCCTGACCCGCCCCATTTTGAATGGGGCTCTTTGCCCAAGGTCTATCTCAATGGAGCTGGGAATTCAATCTTATTTTGTCCATGTCCCTCCTTCAGTACATGTCCCTATATCCCTCCCCCCTGCAGAGCCAGCTCTCCTACACAGGGAGGAGGATGGGTGAGATGAAGAAGTGCCACAGCAAGGGGTAAAAGAAGTGGGGCAGGGTGGTCTAGGGGGTCCGGTCCTGCGGAGCCTTCCTGCCCCATCTGGCCTGGCCCCTCAGCCTGAGTCTGAATCACTGGTGTCTGAAGAGGAAGATGATGAAGAGGAGGAGCTGGAATCTGAACTGGAGCTGGAAGCGCTGAGTCGTGACACTGCTACTTGCTGTGCAGAGGATGACTCCGTTTTCTCACTTGCTGCAGAACAAAGTCAAGGGTTAAAGGCTTAAAATTGGAGTTGATGGAAAAATCATGATGCATTTTTGCACAGAAAACAGAAAAATGTATCATGACTTTTCCAATGACCCAATGTATTGATTCATTTATCAAGAGAATCAAGAGAAGGCAGGATGCGGTAAATTTGCAGCTGTCTAAAGTATACTTACCTTTCTTGGGGGGCTTTTTAGTGGAATTGAGCTGCCCACTGACATCCTGTAACCGCTTTTCTAGTTCCCGTTTTTTCTCTAATGCCAATTCTTCCTTTGTCTTTCCCACAGGTTTCTTAATGGCTAGAAAAGATGTAACAGAATTCACGAAGATTACCATGAGGATCCTACAGCTACTGCTCCCACTCCCAGGACTGCCACTGCCAAGTTCCTTTCTTGAACATCAGTAGACAACCAATGCATCTAATCGTGGAAGCTAATGATCACAACTCCAAACACAACACCCCTCAACCAAAGCAGAGGAGGAAAACGATCCCAATGGGACCACCGCCATTTTCTATACTGTTTTCAGAATAGCTGCATTAACAAGTGCACCTCACTTTGTACTTACTGTAGGGCTTCCGTGGTTTCTTTCGTAGACAGGAAAGCACGTAACGCTCAAGCTCTCTAAGTGTAGATGGCTTGAGTGTTTCAAAATCAATCTCAATCTCCTCTGGGTTTGAGTCACGTAAAGAGGGCTCCCTGGCTTGGATTATATGCACAACTCGACCCAGTTTCTCTCCAGGTAATTTGTTAATGTCCAAACTCAACTGCCGCTTCTCATCGTAACTCATAGGTCTGCTCTCTTCCTCTTCCTCTGAATCATAACCAGTAGGCAGGGCAGGTGGGGCTGTCTTTGTAGCCTTTTTGGGGAGCCTATGGGCAAAAGAAAACTGTCAACTGGAGAAGGAGAGAATTATCAACCTCTTCCAACACATTCCCACTAGTCAACCCTTATTTCCTGCTTGAGGTAGAGTTTCTGTCTTTCCAGTAAGGCAAACACCCATAGGTAGGGTACTGTGACACTATGAAGGTCCTCAAAAAAATTCATGGAAAGGATTATAGACAACTGCATAGGGACCCACAGATGAAACAGTGCTAACGATTACATTGTTGGACTCGTCCACCATAGTTGACCATGGTTTGAGTCCTGGACCTGGTGGCTTAAAACTCATGCTTGGTGCATGTGCACGCATGTCTAAAATCCCGAGGACAATGGATAAGAGGACTGTGGCATGGCCTTACCCCCCTGGGATGATTTCTCACTGTCTCTCTGTCTCTCCAGCAAGTACACGCACTCTATAGCAAAACTCTTAAAACTCTCAAAACTCTCTTTGTACTGAAATACAATGAGCTTTCTGAAGTCCTCTAATATTAGGGAAGCAAAATATTTTGAGTTGTTCTTACACAAACATTTCCTCTTCGTTCTGGACTTTGAAAAGTATAGAGGTATGAGTCCACCTTTTTGTTCTCCAAAGCATTAGCAATTTATCCTACTAAGGAAAACAAAAAAGATTTGCCAATCTGGAAAAATAGGAAGATGATAAAGGAACAAAATGTGTCCCTCCCAAGTTTTTTTTGCTATAGGGTGCGTGCGCTCACCAGAAAGACAGACAGACAGAAAGCAAGAAATCATCCCCAAGAGGGGATGGCCATGCTGCAATCCCTTATCCTCCATTCTCCTCTCGGGACTTTGGGCACGCACACACACATGTGGCCAGTGTTTAGGTTAAGCCACCGGGTCCATGACTTTCTTGAACCGCAGTTGGCTACATGGGAATCCAGCAACACAGACCTTATGTCAACTGCTGGTCCCCTCCCAAGTTTTTATACATCAGATTTTATTGAACACAGGAATGTTTATTTGTTTATACATCGCCTATTTGTACTTTCACACTACACCGTCATTGAGTAACTATGAGACACACTATGGCACTCTGGGCCTGCTGTAACTGTTAGCTGGTCATTTATACAAAGTTACTGACTCTTGTTTAAGATAAATGTTTGAAAGGAAGGGAAGATGGTACATCCGAGATACAAACTAGTCTCTGCTTCCTACCCTGTTAGAACTCACTTGGTGCCACTTCCTCCCGAAGGTCCAAAGCCAGGAGGGCCTAGTGTAGCAGCACTGCCACTCCCACTGCCACTTGCTTTCTTAGACTTTTTTGGCTGAGGTGGGCGAGGTGCCCGAGGCCCCTTGTCATCATCTTCAACCCCAGCACGGCCTCGATGCTTCTCTGCCTTCCGTTTCTTCTTCTTCTCCTTTTTTTCTCTCTTCCGCTTGGGCTTAGATATTGGGCCCTGGGAAAGGGCAGCCAGTTGTTCGTGTACTGCCCGAAGCTAGAGATGAAAAAGAGATCACACATGAAATGTCCAAGTAAAGGAAGTAAAATTTAAAAAACTAAGTTAAACTAGGATAAAAACAGGGCTTAAACCTCTTACCCAGTGAAAACCGAAGAGCAACAAAATACCTGTTCCTGTAGCTCTGCTAGACGATGAGCTCTTTCTTCCTCCGAGTCTGAGCTTTCACTCTCTTCTTCCTCCTCCTCATCTTCCTCATCTTCCTCCTCTTCTTCCTCAGAGGAGCTCTCACTGCTGCTTTCTTCACTGGAGGACTCTGAAGATGATTTGGCCAGGCCAGGAGGCAAGGCAGTAGAAACTGGTAAAGGCCCTGGTTCTAGTGGTTCATCTGGCATCTTGGCATAACGAAACTCAAATACATCCTAAAATGAGAGGTAAACTTAAAACTAGGCTGGTAGTTTCTGATTATACCCAGCCATCCAGTAATAGCTCTAATTCACAACTGAGCAGAATGGGGAAGTTGTGCTGAGTTTGTATAGCTGATGACAAAACCTCTCCCCCCAACACCCATTTAAGTTTTAAATTCCTATCTTTACACTCACCTGTAGCTTTCGTGCCATAGCCACAACATCGTGATCAGGGGGGTTGTACTTATAGCAGTTGGAGAACATAAGCCGCACATCAGCAGCAAACTCCTGTGCATCTCGGTAATCACGATTCTCCATCTTCCGCTGCAGAAGGAGGCAGCATCAGAAGCTGCACAGGCAGGGAGACTCACCTTTCCCTGCCAACCCCAGACACCACAAGAGGAGCCCTCTGTTGAGGGCACAATGGGGATGACCTTAATGATCTGTGCCCTGGGGTTCAAGTTTGAAGTCAAAGGAATTTGGGTGGGTTGAAGAAATATCTATGTCTAGAAAAAGAAATCATTTCTAAGTGACAGGGGAGAAGAGGTGGCCTCTGACTATCCTTCCACCCCTTAACTTCCCCTAACCCCAAACTCCTAGTATGTACTTAATAGACGAACATGACTGCTCTGAAAACCACCACCAAAACACCCCACCCTTATTGTCTCAAATGGCAGGAATTAATGAATTCTCACTAAGCACCTAACCTTAAGTCCCACTACTACTTTGTAAAATGCCAAGACTCAAAAACTAATAAACAAGTACCCAATAAGGTGACACGGCTCATTGTTTTACTGACCCCTAAGCTTCGATCACTGCCTGAGCAACCCATCTGCCCCATGCAGTGGGTACCTTAACAGTGCTGAGGTCCATGGGGTGCTTAATGATGTCATGGTAGTCATGCAGGCCAAGAGCAGAAGCATCCACTGGTTTATAGAAAGGCCAGGCATACGCAGCATGCTTTTTAGAAAGTAACTCCTTCAAGATGCCATTGCAATGTTTTAACTGTTCTGATAGCTTTCCTTTCTTAGAACTCTGGTGTTGCTGCTGAGAATCAGGCAAGTCTTTGCGTGGGGGCTTGATGGGGCGGCCGCTTTCTCTACGCATAGGTGGAAGCCGCGCTGCCTTTGGCTCAAGACTCCCAGGAGGGCTAGCTGGAGAACCAGGAGCCAGGATGGCTGTGGGTGTAGGGGTGGTAGTATCTGCTTTCCGCTTTACTCCCTTTTTCTGCAGAGAAAAAAAGATGCCTATTATCCCAGGTCCACCTCAATTTAAAACCTTTTCTCTTCCCACCACCCAATAGAAGCCATAGATGTTTACCTTGGCAAGAGGCTGGGCTGGTGGAGCTGCAGAAACTGCAATAAGTGGGGGTCCAGCAGAGTGCAAGGACTTGAGAAGGGGTGAAGAGATGACTGATGGATGGGGAATGTTGAGGACAGTGGTAGGTATCTCAGGTGGTGGAGTATACAAGGCTGTGTGTGACACAGAGGAAACAGCAGGCACCTGATGGGCACTAGTAATAGTGCCCTGGAGTGCTAGGAAAAGGAGGGAAAAATAAAGTTTATTTTCATTCTCTTTACCATGCTAGGTGACTAGCTGCAAAATTCCCACTCTTCTTACCTGCCAACTTGGCCCCTTTCTTGTGACTGTTCTTAGGGATGGTCACCACAAGCTCTTGTTCCTCTTGTGGCATTGATGCCACTTTCTGTAGAAAGATCTTTTCTAGCGTTTGTGCCATCAGAACAATATCATCAGTAGGCTGCAGAAAGACATAAAATTAAAAGTTTCAAATGTCAGCAGTAGACACATCATCTTTCTCAGAGAAATTCCTAGTCCTGGGGCATAACCGCCATCCCTTCTACACCTGTGTGCCAAAAATTATCTAAACCAGACCACTAACCTCCCAATTTTCTTAAAATATAACAAAAAAGAAATATATGATCCCTTAAAGTTCAGAATAAATATGAACTGATAAGGCAAACAGAACCTGCTCTACCAGGTGTCTCTAGAGCTTTCAGAGAAACAGGGACAAGTATGAAAAATGTTCTACTTAAATAAGTTTGGAGCACTGAAGCCCCATGTTCGGCAGCTCCATTTGAAGCTTGGGGTTTTTTTTTTAAGACCTTTTTTTAAGACCGTAACTATCTGGTAACACCTTCAATGATAAAAGACTTAAAAACTTTATCTAAGAAAGTGCTGCCTGTTCCCATCTACTAAACAAACACAAATAAAAAACTCACCTTGTTGTAAATGTAACAGTTGGTGAACATGGTATTAAAATCCTGCATACATTCTGAAGCAGCCCAGTAATAATTGTTTTCAAGTCTCCTCTTAATAGTACCCATGTCCATAGGCTGTTTGATAATTTTGTGATAGTCCTAAAATAAACGCCAGACCAGAGCCATCAAACATAAAAGCCTGTTGTTTTTGGTATACTACTGATCCCAACACACACATTCACACACACCCATACCCTTCCCTTCTTGTCAAAGAAATACAATTCCCTAAACTGCGGCCCCAAGTAAACTTCAGGACGAGGAAAAAAGTAGAGTAGGATTCTTACCCACAGGGAAGTCCCTATTGCCTGTCTCTAACCTCCCACCTCCCACCCACTTGGTAAACTTCCCATCCTGTGACATTACCTCTGGGGTTGGCTATCCATGGGCTGCATGAGGGAAAGGAAGAAGCTAAGAATTTTGGCCACCGTGGTCCTCTCCCAACCCGGGGTGGGAATCTGTAAAATGGAGCCAGGGCACAAAAGTTAAGGAAGGACACAAGGAGGGCACAATGAGAGAGATGCCAATTTAGTGATAGCAAGCGGTTGGGTCAATCATAAAGGACCAAGAATCCAGAAATCTGGTGGTCCCCTACAGGGGAGAAATGGGACTTCCTAGGGGCCGCAGCACCTATACTAGGCAGCCCACCCCACTCACACGCATTCTTGCTCACCCCCGTATCTTCCCACTCCAACGTCTACTTACTGGCAGACCAAGTTTGACAGCATCCACAGGCTGCCGAAATGGCCATGCAAACTGATGTTTCCACAGAGCCTTCATCACCACCTTGTGCAGGTATTGCAGCTGGTTGGTTACCCGTCCTGGCTTTTTGGGGTTAGACACTTCCGGGGGTGGTGGATTGGCAGGGGTCAGTTGCAAAGCAGGCACTGAAGCCATCGTGGGGCTCTCGAACCCCTCATACAACAAGGAGGGCTTTCGAATCCTTTTCCCTGGCGCTGCCGCCTCTGGGCCCAGCCCCAGTAACCCTGCATTCCCTTCCCCAGGGAGCCTGTAGGGAGGGGGAAAAAAGTTAAATGTAGAACTCTCAGGGAAACCAGGAAAAAACAAAATTTGCATAATGTACCAAATAAAATTGGGCTCAGCAAAGAGATTAGATTATACAAGTGGCTCTTGTTGAGAACCAGTGTCCAATCTGTGGAAATGTTATGGTTGCCCCGAACTTTTTTGTTTTACTTTTAGTAGACTTTTCTGGGTCCTACCTTCTGGAGAGTCTTACAAACTCTACACTCTTAATTAAGAAACAAAACAACAGTATAGTTTTTGATAAAGCACAACATGAGACCTATAGCCCTATATGCTTGGGGCTTGAGTAAAATAAAATGGGTGGAGCCAAGAAATTAAGCCCCAAAGCTTCCTCCTCTCTAGGGGTTTGGTGGTTGCCATGGTGGATGGGAAGCCTAAGGGAAGGAGGAGAAAAGAGGAAGAAAAGGAACACATTATGGAGAAAATTTCCATAAAATGCTGACGTGCATCTAAGAATTCATCTAGATAGGAGACCAGCATCCTCCACGAGCTCTGCAGCAAAAAACGGACTAGAAATCTAACGGAAGAACCAAATCAACTTGAAGACAAATTCTGCCAAGAACATTTGTCAAGACTTCACAGTCCAGAATAACTCAGCTGCCTGCCTAAAATTATTTGCAAGAACCAGAAAGACTCCTTCAAAGGAACTCAAAAAGGAAGCTGCCAAACAAATGGTCAAGGTCAGCAAGTCTCTCCGAAGAGAATTAACACTCCCCCATAGGATTCCACGAACAGTTCTCACTGCAGCATCAACTCTATGAAGACTAAAGCCTAACAGTAGTTGGAGTTTAGTTCCTCAGGTGCTTCTACCGAACCAGGTGTTTCCCAACCATGCAAGATTTAAAACTATAGAGAGATCTTTGTTTACATCCTCAGAACCGAACTACTCCACCTTGGTACCCTGAATCAAACTCTCAATGCTACCAAAACTCTCCCGGGACCCTAACAAATGAAACACACAACCAACAGAATCACTAGAAAACTAGTAAAGATGAAATGACATACTGTGAAAAAAATGAGGAACCCACAGGCTGGGAGAGACCTCCCTATCCTACTCCAGGAATCCCTGCTGCCAGTCCTAAAGGCTCTATCACCATGGCAACCTTACAAGGCACCAGAGATGGCCACGAGCCCCCTCCCCCGCCAAAGACCATGACAAACCGTCACTAGACACCAGAACCACTATTCGCGAGACGTGCTGCCCGCTTAAAATGACCCATCCCCACTCCCTCCCCAAACTAGCCCGGCCTGGCTCGGCTGCGCCCGCGCTCCGGCGGCAAACCTAGGGTGTAAGTTGACAACCTGTACTTCCCCCACACGCAGTAACTGGGCCGCCGCACCGTTCCAAAACCGTCGCTCAACCCCCTCCGCGAGCCCGAGTCAACAGCTGCGCCGCTAACCAGCACTGCGCCCCAATAGCTCTGCACCCCACCCCCGAGCACGGCGTCCTGCACCCCAGGCCGCCGCCCCCCGAGCGCTCCTTCTCACACGCAGCCCACATTTACGTACTTGTTGTGGGGAGTCACGTTTTGTAGCATCTTGACCGCGGGGAACCGGCGCTGCCCTCAGCCTCGTAGAGTCCGGGTGGCCTCGGTTCCCCTCACCGCCCGGTCCAGCATAACCCGGGAAGTGGGGGGGGCCGTTGCCCTTGGTGCTCCAGGCGACAACCCCCCCGCCGGGCCCGCACGAAAGCAGTCTCCTTCGCTGCTTCTCAGAGTCCCCAGCAGCTTGGCGCGCTCCGCAGGCGTCGGACAGCAAGAAAATGGCGGCGGCCTCGGTTGAGGCGGGCGAGCGAAGGGGGGACGGACTCTTCAAACCCAAAGACGGTCCCCGATCCCAGACACCGTCGTCAATATAGCCCGATGTTGATCTGCAGGGGTCGCCTCTTCTTGTCCGAACCGCCCAGGCCGGACAAGATCCCGTTTCGACCTCGGATGGAGGCGGATGAACAAGAAAAGTGGTTTAGGGAGCCGCCGCCTCCATCTTTGAAATCCTCTTGAGGGCGGAGTAGAGGGGGTAGACAGACTCCGAGGATTGGGCGGGGCCCGAAAAAGGGGAGCTTCGGGGGCTTCTATGGGGTCTGCACTGTTCGCCGGGATCGGTCATAGGCCAAAAGGAAAGCCATTTCCAAGCGGATGGACGTGGATTGTAATGGCGGCCCCCCGACGACTCGAAGACTCTATCAGTAGGCAGAATCCTCCAGCCCGTTCTAGAGGCTGCTCCACTCCAGCGCGAAATGGCGCCGCCGAGCCCCGCGCCAGCCCTTTATATATAGGCAGGAGGGAGGAGCTTCGCTGCTCATGCGCGCCACCCTGCTCGAGATTTCCCCCACCCCCTCCGCGCGCGCTCGCTCGCTCACGCGCGTGAGGAAGCACAGTCGAAGGGGGAGGGACACCTCTTCGCGGGAGCCTTTTCTATTGGCCGGCCAGAGCGATGACGTCATAAACTCCAATTCCAAGGCGTCAGTCACCAGGCAGAAGAGTGCCGCATAAACCCATAGGGAAGCGGCAACCCGCCACGTCTCTGCGCCAATTGGCCGTGCTGTAGTTTGCCGATCCCAAGGAAAGAGCGAGGTTGTAAGGGGTGCGGAAGCCATCTCTCCGGTCTGCAGCACCCTCTCTGCCTCCCTTCCCAAGAGTCTTCCAGGCACCATGCAAATGGAGACTGCCAAGCTCGGGCCAGTGATGCTGATGTACCTCCTCCAGGGGCCAGAGCGGCAAGGGACGGGAGGGGTCGCGTGGGCGTAGCCAGCCTCCGCCCGCCAGGGGAGTGGCCGCAGGACGCCTGGCGTGTTGTTGTTCTCAGCAGCAAGGCCGCACCGGCGGAGACTCTGAAACGAGGAAGAAGACGCCATCTTAGGAGCCACGGCCTGCTGCAGTGCGGCCAACAGCTAAGGGCTCCCGGATACAGCAACCAAGAGATTTTAACGTCCCTTTGCTCCACAACCGAAATACTGGCGTGCTAGCCTCAAAATCAATCCCCAGACCAAAAATCGAAATATAAAACCAAAACACTTCTCATCTGTTAACTCCCAAAGTTTAAAGACAAGGCCACTAAACCCGGAATGCGCTCCAAACGCCTGCACGCTGAGCACCTCTCCAGTCCCTCCCCACTCGTACCTTAAGCTAACAAAGCATCTGCGAGCTGCTCGGCAGCCCTTAGGTGGGAGGAAGCCCTCCGCACGCACTCATCTACCCTGTAAATGTAACCCACCTCCTCCCCAAGCTTCACGCTGGCGTCTGCTTCAAAGCGGAAAAAACAGGTCCTGCGAGGGGCGCACCGGGGAGGTCCCCCGACCCGTCCAGGCGAGCTCAGACCTTTGCCCACGCTCCCCCCGCCCGAGAGGACCCACACCCCTCTCTCAGGGTCCCTCTGCCGCGGGGGCGTCAGAACCCCCCTTCCCCCCACCAGGGTCCGGAGTCCTCCCCACGGAGCAGCTCGTCCATCGGTCAGCGCCAGGGAGGAGGGCGAGCGGAGGAGGCGGCGGCTGTGGCTCAGACTAGCCCTCCCCCTCCTTCTCTCCCCTCCTCCCCTCCCCCCGGGCCGTCCGCCTCCGAGGAGGGGCAGGAGCCATTTTGGGAGCTCAGTTTCGCCCCCTCCCCCCAACTCACTCTTGCTCAGTTTGGGTAGGTAGCAGGGTTGCACACCAACGAGAAGTAAGAATCGGAGCACAAGGTCGGGCAGGACCCCGGGGCTCCCGCCCCCCCCCCCCCCCAGGAGTCAAAGGCGCTGCCCCACCGGAGGATCCCTAGGCTTTGCTCTCCTTCCCCCATTTCCTCTTCCCTCGCCACCAAAGAAAACACTCGTGTGCCTATCTAGTTAAGGAAATTAATGGAGGTGAGCGAACAGAAGAAACGCTTCCTCTTCCTCGGGAAGGGCTCGTAAAGGCCTGAGTCCAACCACGCCACCCGCCCTCCTGCGCCAAAGCCCTTGAGCCCGAACCTCGGCTACTGCGTCTAAAATGGCCGCAACCTCGGGTCTTCTGGACCGGGTACGGTAACCCGGGAAAGTGCACCTCAAGAGGGCAGCCCCCCCGCCGGGATCAGGCCCTGGCTCCCCGAAAGTACACGTAGCCCCGCCCGCGTGGCCGCGGCAGGGAGGGCAATGACACAGCAAGTCTGCAGAGCCCTCCCCTCCCCCTAGCGGCCCAGCCTCCCGAAGCTGCTGTTCTCCACTCGGGGCTTTGCAGGTCAGGACAGATCCATGAGGGGGTCGGCCGGGAAAGAAAAGTCTTAGGAGGAGGTCGAGAAAATACTGGGCCTTCGAAAGGGAAAGGGCAGCCAGACATCACTCTCGTTGATGTCCCCGCATTCCGGAAAATCACTGCTCCCCGACCGTTCCCAAGCCTCCCTCCCCCCACATGAGTCACAGGGGAGGCCACTGCTGCTCAGTAATTTGGAAAAGGAACTCTTGCCTCCTTTCCGTTCCCTCCCCCGCAGTACACAAGGAGAGAACTGTCCCGGGCTGGGGGAGGGGACAGAGGCAATGGCCGAGGCCACCCTGGAGAAACCCGAAACCTCGGGAGCTGTGAAATCCTTCCAGGTCTCGAGCTTCGCTCCTGTCTCAGGCCACGCTGCCTGCCCCACTCCCTGCCCACTTGGGCCTGGCTGCTGATCCTAGGCGGACCCCCAGCTTTCGGCCCGTCAGCCCTCCCCGGCCTGGAGCAGACACGTGTCCAGGCAAGACGCTACAGGGGCCACGAAGATGTGTGCGGAGGCCCCCACAGGCCGCATCCACGTGAAGGCAACACACCCGGCAGAACCTCCAGCACGCCATGTGATGACTACGAGCTTCCTACCGCTGCCACAAAGGCAGCACACAAATCCTCCCTCCACCATCTCTAGGGAGAAAGGGAGCTGGCGCCGGGGGCCGTCTCAGTTCGCAGCCTGGGTGCCAACTGCAAGCATTCACGACCTTGCGCAGAAACCACAGCCACCAGCCCCACTCGGCCGGCCAGGTCACCCTCCCCTCGGCAGACAAAAGGGTCCCTTCTCACCTGGCTCCAGGCTCCTGTACCCCCAGGGGACGAAGAGAATGGGGGGACACACCGCCCCACGCCCCTTTGCCCTCCAGTTGGTATGGAAGCACGAGGTTGGCCATTCCCCTCCCCCATTAGAGTGGCCCTCTCCAGCTCGCCCCTCTCCATGCTCCCATTGGCTGTAAAGTGTGTGAAGGACAAACCCTCCCACCTTCAGAATTCTTTCCTGAACCCCAAGAATTCCCCTCCTGGACTCCCCTCTATAGACTAAGCACCTAAATGACTGGCAACACCTCCGACCCCCCAAAGCCCCTCACCTGAATCCTGCAGCCTTCCAGGGGGGCTCCAATGTTGCCCTCGGCTTGGTGCGGGGGGAGGATGTAATCCGGGGTGTCAACCCCCCCGGAAACTGGAGCCGTGTTGGGGGAGGGGGCGTAGCCCCCAGCCCCTCCCTTCCCGGCCGGGCTGGGAGGGGGTGGGGAGAGCATCGGGGCCGCGCAGCCACGTCAGCAACACCCACATTGGCTGGCCGAGGTCACGTGCCCACCCCCCGCCACCCCCCCCCCCCCCCCGCCACGACGGCCTGCTTTCCGAACGTTCCTGGGGGTCGCGCTAGGGGCCAAGGGGGCCGCAGGGCCGAGGCCCGTCTCTCGAGACCCAGAGCGCTTTAACGCTGCGGTCTCTCCACATCCCCGGCTTCCTATCCGGCGGTCGTCGACTCTGTCCCCCCCACTCGCCTCTCGGTACGGGTTCAGCATGGCTGCCGCAGTCCCGGGACGTGACAGCGCAGGCGCAAGGGTGCGACCGGACGGGGGGGGGGGGGGAAGGGAGTGCCGGAGGCCGCGGGGAGCGCCGCAGTGCGCAGGCGCCCGGGCCGGATCGCGGCTCCCGCGGCGGGGCTCGGAGCGCGCGCGGTGGGTGGGGCGGAAGCCGGCGCCCGCCGCCCTCCCGCCTCGGCGCCCTTCCCCCGCGGCGCGGCCTGGCTGGGTTCTCCCTCGGCCGCTCACGCTGTGGCCGGTGCGGCGGGAGCGCGCGCCGCCCGGCTGCTGTCGGTGAAGGGAATCGGGCCTGGACCTGAACTGTGGGAATCTGTAGTGAGAGCGTTCCCTGGTGTGTGGTTCCGCCGCGGCAGAGCGAGTCTCTCGTGTCCCTGGAACCTGACCTGGACTCTGCCTCCTTGTGCCTTGTCTGTCTCTGGGTTCCTGCCTTCCACAGAATTCACCAGCCGATCACCTCTCCTGACCTGCTGATCTCGTGGTCGACCATATACGTTAAAACTCTTAGGCTTTGCCTCACGCTTGAATCAGCCCCATAAGGTTTAGAGATGGGTAACAAAATATGCTTATTTAGTTGCCACCTAAAAAGCAGGTTTTGTTTGTTTGCTTGTTTGTTTTTGTCTTTTGCCTACTAACCTCTCCCTTGGTCCCTCAAAGTATGATCTGGTTTTCACTCTGCAGTCCTTTATTTTCACTCCCCACTGACAGGTTTCATTTCACCAAACGCAAAGGCCAACTTGGGAGAACTCTCGGCTTTCCCCTCCCATCTGTAAACTGAGCCACGTCTGTATCCCTTTCCCATTTCACTAGGGATCCTTCTTTTGGTTGAGGGAAATTCCTTTTGGAGGAACATTTGACCTGCTTAACCTCTATTACCCTGAAGCTATCCTCCATTCTCTGTGCTTGGCATTTTAACTTCTCTCCTCTGGTTTCCCAGCCAAAAAGACAAGACAAAAATAAAACCCTCAACATCATAGCCCCTTACACACTGTTATTTACCTCTCACCTCTTTTGCACAGCAAGACCTAAATTCAAATTATAATTAAATTCTCTCTCTCTTCCTCTTACACTCCTCCCTCTCTTTCTGCATTCCCATTCTCCAACCCACTTCTACAGGCTCCCACCACCAAACTCGCAGATGTCACCAAGACCTCTTAATTGACAAAGTGGGAAGCGCTTTTCAGTTCTCACCTTATTTGACCTCTGAAGTATTTGACATTTGATCATACTTTCTTCCTGACATTCTTATACCCTTGATTTCTGTGGCCAGTTTCACCTGTTTCTTCTTTTAATCTGACTCTTCCAGTCTCCTTTGTGGATTCCTGTTGTTTTTTGTTGTTTTTGTTTTGGACTCTTCTTAACTGTTGCTGATGTGTTGATGTTTGCCAGGATTTTGCCTATTCACTGCTAGTTCTATTCATTTTCTCCAGGTTGTCTCAGTGGTTCAGAGCCTCTCAAAGCTGTACCTTTAGTTCAGACAGCTCTCCTGAGCTAAACTTCCTACTTGGATAACCTTCAGGCACTTCAACATGTTTAAAATTGATGCAATCTCTGTGTACTCTACTTGCTCCTCCTTATTGTCATGAGTAATAGCAGCTAGCTATTCAATCACAAAATCTGGAATCTGGAAGCCCAGTTCTGATTTCCCTTTTCTTAAAACTTTACATTCACTACACTCTTACTATTTTTGCCTCTTAAGTATCACACTTATGTCCTAGCCCTATCCTGCTGTAAATCAACAGTCTCCTAATTGATTTCCCTATCTCTAGCACTGCACTGATCAATACGGTAACCACTACCCACATGTGACTTTTTGGATTTAAATGAATTAATATTTAATACAAGTTTAAATTTAGTTCCTCTGTTACGCTAGCCACATTTTAAGTTCTCAGTAGCCACTTGTGGCTAGTGGCCGTAAGATAGAATGGTTTCAGTCATTGTAGACAGTTCTGTTAGATAGAAAGTTCTGTTTTGGTGCTCTCGACTTTCTCCTCTGCCTCTGTCACGGTACTGCCAGCAGTGAGCTTTCCAAAATACAGCTCTGGCCATGTGCTATTTAAACACTATTACTTTATCATTACCTGTGTAAAAGTCCAAATTCCTTTGCTTGCCAGAAAGGGCTATCTCCTTCTCTAGCCTCATGTCTAGCCACTTCCTCTTGGACCCAATTCTACAGCCATATTGAGCTGTTTCCCAGAAACACCATCTTGCTTCATGCTTCTGTTTTACACACATGCTCTCTCTATGTGGAATATGTTTCCCCCAATCTGTCAAAGCTCAAAATTCCAACAACTCTGAAAAGCCTACTCTTGCCTCCTAAATTGAGCTAACTTCACTCCTTGGTGTCCCTTCCTCTTATGATTGTATCTTTCACAGTGAGTAGTATTTATGCAATTCCATTTTTCCTTCCACTGCTAGACTTTGATTTTGACAGGGGAGCCATAATCTTATCTATTTTTTTTCTAATACTTCCAGTTCTTTGCACAGTACTTAGCCAACATTAGGTACTCAAAAAATAAGCAAATGTTGAAGGGAATTGGTGCTTAACTAAATACGTGACTTAGGTAAGATTGCAATGTATGCATATAGTGGAGCACCGTGTAATAGTATTGGGGAATAATAATAGACACAAATCATTGCTCAAGTGTATTTGTAAGGCATCAGAATGGTGTTAGGAAAACCAGAAGCAGAACAGCACACTATTTTCACAGAAAGCAATGCAGTCTACAAGAAGTAGAGCAGGAGAAGAGAAAACTAGCAGGTAAACTTATGTGTAGAGGCTATATCGTGGAGGTTGTTTTAGTCCATTCTGTTGCTTACTACCAGACTGGATGACTCATAATGCACAGAGGTTTATTTAGTTCACAGTTTTGAAGGTCCAAGGTTAAGAGGCTGGACTGGGTAAGGGTCTCGTTGGAGGACTGCCCACAGAGGCCTATTACAGTGCAAGGCATCAAATGTCAAGAGAACTAGACCTTGTGTCATGTCTGTGTGTCTCCATCCTTGTCTTTCTGGTCTTTCCTTATCAAACTGTCCGTATTTGAACTTGAAAAGGGGAGGGCCACATCCTAGTGATTTTATCTCATTCTAATCATCTCCTAAAGGTTTCACCTCTTAATCCCACAGTTGGAATAAGTTTCCACTCTTTTAAAACCATCATAACCAACTTTCAGTGCATGAATTTGGGGGTGGGGGACACATGCAAATCATAGCAGAGGGTTACCAGTTGTTGAGTGCGAACCCAGTGGGGAGCCATCGAAAGGTCTTGAGCAATGACTTAATTAGAATTATGTTAGTGGGACCAGTAGATGGCGTAATGGTTATGTCACTGGACTCCCACATAGTTGACACGGTTTGAGTCTCTGCCCCAGCAACTACAAACTCACCAGGCACATGTGCATGCGTGCCCAAAATCCCAAAAGGAGGATGGAGGAGAAGGGATTGCTGTGTGGCCAACACGGGGGGAGGGGTGGGGGTGGGGTGGGTGGTGGTGGAGGTGTGATTTCTTGCTTTTGGGCTGTCTCTCTGGTGAGCACATATGCCCTATAACAAAAATCTCTTTTAAAAAATAAAGAATTGGACCAGCAGTTGGCATAATGGCTATATCACTGGACTCCCATGTAGTCGACCGTGGTTCAAGTCCTGGACCTGGTAGCTAAAACACACAGGGCACGTGTAGGTAGATACCCAAGATCCTGAGAGGAGAATGGAGGAGAAGGGATTGCAGCATGACCATCCCCCTGGGGGGTGATTCTTGCTTTCTGTCTCTCATCTCTGTCTTTCTGGCAAGTGCACATGCTCTGTAGCAAAAACCTCTAAAAAAAAAATAACTAAAAATAAAGAATGATGTTAGATGGGAACTCTTGTCTTCAAGTGGCTAGCACTATATATGTTAATAAATACCACATAAAGATGTAAGAGGCTTGAAAGATAAAATTAGTAATAACTAAAATGTATTGAGTACTTAAAACACATCAGACATAGGGCTGGCAGATGGTATGGTAGTTAAGGCACCGAAACTCCCACATGGCTGACTGCGGTTCGAGTCCTGGACCTGCTGGCTTGCTTTCTCACTTTCTCTTTTTCTCTGGTCAAAATATAATAGTAACAATAATAATAATAATAAATAAAATTAAATAATTATTTAAAGATATGTCAGGCACATAAGTATTTCATATTAATTCTCTTTTATTTTTTTGAGAGATTTCTGCCATAGGGTGCATGCATTCGCCAGAGAGAGAGAGTGAGACAGAAAGCGAGAAATCACTCCCCAGGAGGGATGGCCAGGCCACAATCCCTTCTCCATTCTCCTCTTGGGATTTTGGGCACACATGCCCAGCATGAGTTTCAACCCACCAGATCTGGGACTCCTACCATAGTTGGCCATGTGAGAGTCCAGCACCTTAACCATTACACCATCTGCTGGCCCTACATATATTAACTCTTAATCCCCATAACCCTATAAGGTTGACACTATTATTATAATAACCCCTATTTTTCTTTCTTTTTCTTTTAATAGAGAATTTTTCTCAGAGGGTGTGTGCGCTCACTGGAGAGACAGACAGAAAACGAGAAACCATCCCCCCGGGGAGATGGCCATGCTGTGATCCCTTCTCCTTCATTCTCCTCTTGAGATTTTGAACATGCACACAGATGCACCTGAATTCTATGGTGTCTGGACTATTGGTTAAAAACCCCTGTTCTGATTAAATGAGGTAAAAAGGCTCTGTAAGTAAGTCTGAGAAAATAGTGAAGGGGGGGAAACTCTCTGGGTTGGTCACTAGGGGTCATTAATGGTTTTAGAGAACAGTTTCTGTAGTTTGGGGATAGAATCTAGAGTATGGAAGACTGAAAACCCGGATCAAGTAATTAAGACAGAACATAGTAGAAAGGAGATGGCTATTTAAGTTTTTTGAGAAGGTAAGTGATAGCTGCCTTTGTAGAAAGATTTATTCATAGGATTTATTTATTTATTTGACAACTGTGAAGTGGCTTTGGAGAGACTAGAGGTAGGTCAGTTTAGAACCTAGCATGCATTCACATATGAGATGAAAAGCGATAAAGTAATTGCAGCATCAAAACTAATTGCACTTATGAAGAGAACCCTGACTTCTGTGGGCCACAGGACTCACATGGTCTTACTTCTGCATGTGTCTGGCCTCAACTGCTGTCCTGTCCTCACTAATTATATTTAGCAACACTGGTCTTTCTGGTCCATGAAGGAGCCAGCCTACTGCCTGCCTCAGGGCTTCACACATTCTGTCCCTCTGCTGGACCACTTTTTGCTCCATACTCTATCTGACTAAATCCTACTTATCCTTCAGATCTCATCTCAGTAGCACCAATTATTCTCTCTCTCATGGATCTCAGCTCCTTTCCGTTATGTACCTTTTACAATTTGTTTTTATAGATTAATGTCTTTTTTTTTTTTTTAGGAGAGATTTTTGCTATAGGGCATGGGTACTCCCCAGAGAGACAGAGACAGGGAGACAGAAAGCAGGAAATCACCCCATAGGGGAGATGGCTACAATGCAGTCTCTTCTCCATTCTCCTCTTGGGATTTTGGGCACACACAAGCACATGCACCTGGTGTGTGTTTGAAGCCTCCAGGTCTGAGACTCAAAACTGCAAGCGACTACATGGAGTCCAGCAGCGTAACCATTATGCCAATCTGTTGGTCCCTAGGTTTATATCTTTGTTCAGTGTCTCTTTCTTTTTATTGGACTATAAGTTTGATGATGGCAAGTGTCTGGTGCACTGCATACTGTCAGGCACATAGAGGGTTGCCAATAAATATTAAGTAAATAAATGAATGAACCTTTTTGAGCCACAGTTTTATTGTTTATATAATGGGGATAATAAATCCCAGCCTTGCAATGTAATTGTGAGGATTTTTGTGTCATAATAATGTAGCTAAAAGAGAAGGATGAATATGGAAATAGAGAGATATATTGAGCTGGGAATGAGGTAAATGTGGGAGCTGGGTGGCTCAGTTTGCTCTCTGAAGTAGGAGGTGGCAGGGAGTAAGAAAAAAATGATAGCTGGCAAAGGGTGGGGAAGGGCCTAGAATGGAATGAGAAGGGTGGAGGAGTGCTACATAGGGAAGGCAGGGGGCGGTGAAGGTGTTTGTAAAGTGCTCATACAGAATATGAGTGGTAAGGTTTACTGGCGAAACATCCCTGCTAGAAGGGATGCTCTGGGCCAGCAGTGGTGTGGAGGTTAAGGCAGTGTATTCCAATGGTGGACTGTGCAGTCTGGGCCAGAACCAGCAGTCTGAAAAGCATGCATGTGCATGTGTGCCCAAAATACCAAGAGGAGAATGGAAGAGATGGGATTGCTGTGTGGCTATCCCTCCTCCCTTTCTGTCTCTCTAGCAAGTGCATGCACCCTATGAAAAATGTCTTTAGGGAACCAGCAGTTAGCGTAATGGCTATGTCGCTGGACTCCCATGTAGTCGACCGCGGTTCGGGTGGCTTAAAACTCACACTGGGCGCGTGTGCGTGCGTGCCCAAGATCCCGAGAGGAGAATGGAGGAGAAGGGATTGCGGCATGACCATCCCCCCTGGGGGGTGATTTCTCGCTTTCTGTCTCTATGTCTCTCTCTGTCTGTCTGGCGAGTGCACGCGCCCTATAGCAAAAACCTCTCCAAAAAAAAAAAAAAAAGTCTTTAAAAAGTAATTAAATAGGGGCTGGCAGGTGGTGTGGTGGTTAAGGGTGTTGGACTCCCACACAGCTGACCGCAGTTCGAGTCCTAGACCTGGCCATTTGCTTTCTCGTTTTCTCTCTTTCTCCCCCTCCCTCTCTCTCACTCTGTCTCTCTCTTGTCAAATAAAAATAAAAATAAATAAAGTTCAATAAAATAGTTATTAAAAATAAGTAAAAAGAAGGGATGAATTAGCATCATCTGATACTTGAAAGCTTTTCTAGTCACAGCTGCAAAACCTTTAGTGACTAGAAACCTATTTGATCATTAAATGAGCGGTTATTTGTTGGTGGGTCTTCTTTTTTCTTTTTCAGTTTTTTTTGTTTTTTTTTTTTTTTTGGAGAGGTTTTTCGTATAGGGCTTGCCAGAAAAACAGAGACAGACAGAGAGACAGAAAGCGAGTAATCACCCCCCGGGGGCGATGGCCATGCCGCAATCCCTTTTCCTTCATTCTCCTCTCGGGATCTTGGGAATGCACGCACATGTGCCTGGCATGAGTTTAAGCAGTGGGTCCGGGATTCAAACCATGGTCGAGTACATGGGAGTCCAGCAACACAGCCATTGTGCCAACGGCTAGTCCCAGTGGGTCTTCTTAATGTATGCTAAGAATATAAAAAAGAATAGGATGGCATCCCTTATTAAGGGCCTTGCAGTGGAGGTGAGATGACTATAAAGAAGACATATAAATAAAAGGAAACAATACAATAAAACTGATGATAATGGCAGGCACAAGGTCATGTGGGAATAAATTAAAGAGGCTATTAATCTCCTCTGGGTTCCAAGAAGGCTTGCTGAGGGCAGTGAGTTTCACCTCAAAGGCCATACAGAAGTGGATCTGTAGGGTCCAGATCATTAAGAGTCAAGCCAAAGAACAGATTATAGAGAATCAATGAGTGTTCTCATGCAAAAGTATAATATGATCAAATATGCATAGCAAAAATCTCTCTAGCAAATATCTCTCTGGCAGCACTGCAGAAAATAATAAAATTGAAGATCGAGGAGCAATGATAAGAAAATTGCAATAATCTAGGAAAAAGTAAGCCAGTAAAGTCCTAAACCAGTGGAAATGGAAAGAAAAGGACAAATTCAATAAAAATTGAAGAGGTGCAACTGATGGGACTTGCCAAACAATTGGATGGGAGATTGAGGAAGATGGGAGTTGTCAAGGATGACGCCCACACTCGTAACTCAGGTGATTGGTAGACAATTGTTATTTATTGAGGTCTTAAATACAAGAGTTGAAAGATGTTGGGAAAGGATGGTAATGAGTTTTATTTTGTAAATCTTGAGATGAAGACACATTTAAGGTAGCATTTATTAAACTTATTTACTTGTGGAATGCTTAATTAGAATTTAGTATTGAATCATCAACAAAAGTTTATGAGACATTATGTAAAATAGAAAACACCAAATGTTTAACCAAAGGTGCAGTTTAAAATCCATAAAACACTGCTTTTCATTTAAAGTTCTTTCTCTTAGACATTTTTGAGATGACTGGGGGAAATGAACACAGATTGAGTTAAATGAAGCAATTTTTTAAAAAGAACTTTTTTAAATTTTACTTATTTATCATTATTATTAGTTTGCTATAGGGCATATGGACACACCAGAGAGAGACAAAGAAAGAGAAAGTGAGAAAGCAAGCCACCAGTTCCAGGACTCAAGCCATGGTTGGCCATGTGGGAGTCCAGTACCTTAACCATGATGCCACCTGCCGGCCCCAGCAGTTTTGTGGGTTTTTTTTTTTTTAATTTTTTTGGTTGTGGTCATGGTATTATAATTAAAAGATTATCATCTGTTATAGCTACACTTATAAATATTTAGTGATGAAATGTAGTACAGATTTTGTTTAAAATGCTCCAAAAGGGGGGAAAAGGTGTACAGAACAGGCCCAGGTGCAGTGGTGCAGGTAGAAGGGTGCAGCTTCATGATATTGGAGCCATATGGGAAGGGAAGGCCCTAGATTTGAGTCCCACACCAGTCTAAACACACCAGTTGCACTCACAGACATGCTCATAATCTTGGGTGACTGGAATGAATGGGGGTGGTGGGGAGAATTTCAGCATGAGACCCAGTCAAAGGATTCTGTCTCTATCGCTCATGAAACAAAGAAAAAAAGAAACAAAAAAGGTATGCAGAATATGAGAAAAGGTGAAAGAAAAATGGGAGAATACTAGAATGTTGAAAATTGTTGAAATTTGTGAGGGTACATCAGGGTTTGTTGATTCTTTTGTATATGCTTAGAGAAAAAACTTTTAGTCATAGAATATAAACTTTAAATTAATAAATCATCATCGAATCATATGACAAATACAATTTGAATATGTTGTAGGACATGTGACAGACTAGAGATTCACAGGTAAGTGATGTATATCAGCCAAGCAGTTGGTTGGGAAATGCTGTCTGAGTATTTAATACACAGACTGAGCTTCATGTTTATGCCTCTGATGATACCATACAATTGCCTGAGATGCCATACACCGAAGATAGCTGTATTGAGGTGGTGGCTTGGTTCATAATGATTTTCCCTTTTCTAGGGATAGCTTGGATATATAGAGGTACTTGTGCCTGGAAATAGCTGGATCTAATACAAGCTGAGTCAGTCAGACAGTATCTCCCAGCAATGGGTAACTTAATGATGGAGAGGCTGGAGGCCTTTGCAGGTGAGCATATTAATGACATCTCATCTACTGATAAGGCTTTTGTGGTTATCGTTCCTGAGGTTAGCTTATTCAAATGTTTGTTTGACTCCAGAAGCTAGATTAGTAGCTTTCCAATAAATTCCCACCTTAAATGTAAGCTAGGGCCAGCAGGTGGTATGGAGGTTGAGGAAGTTTGATCCCACGTGGTCAACTATGTGGTTCATGTCCCAGACCCGTGGCTTGAAGACGGAATGAAGATGCCTGGCACATGTGCCTGTGTGCCCAGAATCCCAAGAGGAGAATGGAGAAGGCATTGCAGTGTGGCCATCACCCACAAGAAGTGATTTTTCACTTTTCCTCTCTCTGTTCTCTATCTGTCTCTAGCAAGTGCACGTGCCCTATAGCAAAAATAAATAAAAATTAAGCTGCCCAGAATTGTTTGCTATTACTTAGAAATAAAATCAACTTATTAAACGTAATTATGTTGCTGTATGTTGTTGCATAATAAAAATTACTATGTACATATGTTTGGTATTTTATCTATCTTGAAATATATTTCAAAATAAAAAAATACTACCATAAACTTACATATTTTTAATTCTTTTTTTTTTTAATGTCAGAGAGAGTGTGCTAGAGAAAGAGGAAGCAACCTCTGTCTCTGCAATCCTTTTTTCTTCTCTCTGGTGAGCCTTGCATGTTTTTCAAGCCTTTGGGCCTGGGCTTGAACTTCAGTCACCCATGTGGGATCTGGCTTTCTCTGCCCAATGCATAGCCACTATGCTATGAGTGTTGCTCCATAATTTTTATTTCTTGAGGAACACTACTATGGAGAATACATTTGCACAACATCCAAGTGCAGATGAGCAGCAGAAGTTGCATATATAGGTAATGTATAACTCAGAACAACATCTCAACTGAAAGGGTAAATTTGGAAGTTCTTGGCAAGTGGGAGTAAATGAGATCATTCAGGGCAAGTGTATAGTGTAAGAAGAGTAAAGGTTGAGGGCAAAACTCCAGGGAATACCAGTACTTGAAGGGTAGCTAAAGAAAAGGAGTCCATGGAGGAGACTGAAAGCGAAATGCCAGAGTAGTGAGAAGAAAAACTAGAAAGAGTGCCATCAGGGATGCCAGAAATCAGGCCAGTTTAGGAGAGAGGGTATGGCTGACAGTGTCAAATGTTGCATAGACTGTAGAGTCCATTTAATTTAACCACATAAAAATATTGGTTAACAATGTCATTGTTGAGGGTTATAGATTAAGTAGCAAGTATGAAAGTGAGGACACAGCTGCCTACAACATTTTCAAGAAATTTGGCTCTGCTGTGAAAAAATGAGATAGTATAGAAAGGGATGGGACAGCTGAGTGTTAGTAAGCCATGGCCTCTGGATTTATTAGTGCCCTAGTGTTATTTTCAGAGCCATTCATATGGAAAGACAGTGGAAGTGAATTACTGCCATATAAAACTGACTGCCTTGCTCCTCTCTTGCCCTTGGTCATCACTCCCCTCAAATGATTAGAAACTATTTCTGAGATATCGATGATGGAGGTGGTTGGGAATTCTTAGCAGGAAGAAGGTTTACATAGAGGGAAGAGCAGTTACACGTTTGAGCTTGTTATCATTTATACTGGGATTACAGAAGGGAAAGAAGAGTTAATCACACCTCACCATGGTCTTGGTGATGGGTGGTTACATTTCTCCTCACTCTGGTCTTGTGCATACTCTGCTCTCTGAAGAACATAGACCCCTTAGGACCAGCAGTTGCCATAATGGCTATGTCACTGGACTTCCATGTAGTCGACCGTGGCTCAAGTCCTGGACCTGGTGGCTTAAACTCACGCTGGGCACATGTGCGTGCGTGCCCAAGATCCTGAGAGGAGAATGGAGAAGAAGGGACTGTGGTGCGGCCATCCCCCCGAGGGGTGATTTCTCACTTTCTGTCTCTCTGTCTCTGCCTTTGGCAAGCGCACGTGCCCTATAGCAAAAACCTTTCCAGAAAAAAAGAACGTAGACCCATTGTCTTATTTCCCCTACCCAGAGTGATTGCAGCTTTTGCTAAACCCTGCTACCCAGCCTGCTTTGACTCATTTTCCCCCAAAATCTCTATCCAAATAATCTGTTGTAACTGGGGTTCAATGTGTTCATTAGCCAATTGCCATTCCAATAAGTGAGGGTGAATGGAACTCACCTTTGAAGGGTGTTATTTTTGGGTTTCCACCCCAATTTTGACCACATGCATCGAACAACATTTAGCAAACTGGCCTGTGAACAAAATCCAGCCCACCGCCTGCCTTCATATGGCTTCAGAGCTGGAAATGGTTCTTACATTTTAAAACGGTTGAAAAAAGTGAGACAATATTTTGTGGCAAATGAAAATTACATGAAATTCAAATTTTAGTCTCCATAAATAAAAAGGTTGGAGACAACATTTTAGGGAAAGCTAATATTCCAAGAGTAACTGAAAGAAAGGAGACGGAGAGAAAGCTACCCAAGAAGTGGGAGGACAAGCTGGAAGGAAACGAGGAACACAGCCATGCTCTATCATTTACATATTGCCTATGGCTGTTTTTATGCCACAGCTGAGTACTCAGGACAGGGACAGATAGCCCGCAAGGCCTGAAATATTTACTATCTGGCATTTTCAAAGTTTGCCGACCTTGGGTCTGGACCTCAACATGACTGTGCCATACCAAGGAACTTCAAAATGTTTGGGAGAAAATGGAAATAAAGAACAAGTTTATTTTGGTGCAAAAAAAACTTTGAAATTCATGTTTAGTTGTTTCATAATATGCATTTCCCACAAACTTTTGTAGACCCCTCTTACATCGCCTCTATAGACCCGGTAGCATCGTAAACTTCCTTTCTACTGTTCTGAGGGGCCTGGACCTTCCCTCAGTCACAATTACTGACAAGTTACTCCACAAATGTTGGGACAGTCGGACAGTGTTCTCTTGTTTCTCAAACCCTCCCCCATACCCTGGCAAGCTTTCCCTACCACACAGACATACACTTATATACATGTTGCAGTTCCAGAATGTCCAGGAGGTCATAGGATTGTTTTGATTTTTGACTTAATCAATGCTGTTATTTGCTTATTAAAAGTAAGTATGCATTTTGAAAGTCTCAGAAACACTGATGGACCACATTCACATAGATTAATTTCTCAGATTACTTAATTGCCACATTAGATTTTTCTCACCGCCTCTTCCCCCACCCCTTCTGTCTTTCTCTCTTTCTCTTCTCTGTCAAACTTGAAGCATATACACTGACAGTTTCTTCCTCACTTCCCACTTATTTCTCAGCCCACCACAATCTGGAGTCAACTCCCACTACAACACTGAAACTGCTCTCAATAAATTTGTCAACCATCTCATAATCACCAAATCTAAGGACACTTTCAGTCCTTCCTTGACTTCTGAGTAGTATTCTGTCATGCTGACCTGGCCCTCCTTCATGGAACACCTCTCTTTATGGCTCTGATGTGCTTCCTCCTTGTTCTCTTAGCTGGATGTTCCTGGTGCCCTCAGATTCTTGCAGACGGGCCTATTTCAGAACTCAGGCATGATCCATTGTCTCAGTGCCACACCTGGTCTCCTGTACTATGTTCTGAGCTGCTCTGTCTGTGAGTCAGCCAGGTGTGTATTTCCTAATCTTCTTGGCCAGCTGATTTCCTGTTAGATTTTGACAAAAGGCGGCACTGGTGGGAGATCAGAGGCAGGAGAAGCCAAGAAGCTTCCTGCTTCAGCCTCTAACAGGGTGATGGTTGCTGATAGGCGGGGCAGGAAGAATGGGTGATTCTAGACTCCAGCCTCCAGAGCAGATGTATCTTCACCTCCTTGATGGAGGTGGCACCTTTTCAGTAGATTAGAGCTGACTGTGACAGCACCTGCCCCCCCCCACACACACACACACAGGGCAGCAGCAGTGTAGACATGGATTTTAGCTCAGAGGAGATGGCAGCTTCTGATTTCCACTACTGGTATTTCCTATTTGCATTTCCAGTCACCCTTTCTCTCCCTTTTATACTTCTCACACCTTTAACACCTTTGCAACCAATTGTCTATATTAAATTCTCTCAGTCTGAAGTACCTGGCGTTATGTGTTCCTGACTGGATCCTGGATGATAACAGGTGTGAGGTTTGGGTTAGAACTCACACAGATTTATGTCTTTGTTTACTTCCCACTCCTTCTACACAGTCTACTTGGGAGATTTTACCCAAAGCTCTGCTTCACATTTGTGCTGATGACTCACAAATCAGGTTTTTCAGTCCATACCTGAGATGCATACCCATACACCTGACTGCCTCCTGCATGGCTCCAGCTGGCTGTTCCACTGGTATTTTAAATTCAACCTGTATAAAATTGAACTCATTCTCTTCTTTAAACCTGCTCCTTTTCTGTTTTTGTTCAGTCCATCACTGACCAGCCACCCAGCCCTATGCTCTAGACATTCAGGTGTTATTCTTGACCCCTCCGTCTTCTCACCCTCCCACATCTAATCAGTAGCCAAACCCTTTAGATTCTACTTCCTTATTTTCTCAATATTCTATCCTCTCCTTCTCCTCTAATTATGATTTAATCATATCATCTTAGCATCTTTTCAGGCTCTTATCATCTTTCACTTTATGGCTATATTGCTACAAGTGTGTGTGTGTCTGTGTGTGTGTGTGTGTGAAGTTTTAAATCTTGACATAATATGCTACCAGCTGCTGCTGCTGCTGCTGCTGCTGCTGCTGCTTCTTCTTCTTCTTCTTCTTCTTCTTCTTCTTCTTCTTCTTTTTAATTTGCTATTGGGCATGTTCACCTGCTAGAGAAAGGCAAAAGGTGTGTGTGGCCATACCGCAATCTTTTCTTCTTTGTTCCTTTTCAGGATTTGGAGCATTCACATAACCTTCATGTTTTTAAAGCCACTGGGTATGGGACACAAACCATGTAGTCGGCCATGTGGGATCCAGTCTCCTTTACTACCATACCACTGGTTGGTCCCCTGCTACAAATTCTTGACTAGCAGTTTTACTTCAATTCTTTCCAAGCTCTGGTCCATTATTTGAAATATCAGGACACTTTTTATGAAATGTTAAAATGAATGCGTCACTCCCAGTTTTAATATTTCTATCATTTGGGACCAGCAGATAGCGTAATAGCTATGTCGCTGGACTCCCATGTAGTGGACCACGGTTCGAGTCCTGGACCCGGTGGCTTAAACTCACGCTGGGCACATGTGTGTGCATGCCCAAGATCCTGAGAGAAGAATGGAGAAGGGATTGCGGCATGGCCATCCCCCTTGGGGTGATTTCTCGCTTTCTGTCTCTCTGTTTCTCTCTCCTTTCTGGGGAGTGCACATGCTCTATAGCAAAAACCTCTCAAAAAAATTTCTATCATTTACTAGGTAAATGCCAGACTGTCATAGAGGCATACCAGAGCCTTTGTGATTTGACTTTTGCTTGAATTTCGAGCTGATTGTAACACCCTCCCACATATCCTGCTACCCCCGACTAGCACACAGGAACATATGAACAACCTTCACAACATTCACATCATCTGCATAGGGGTCTTTGAAGGAAGGCGCTCTGGATGCCTCTGACCTCCACGCACCTGCCTACCTCTTGCCCTGGAATGTTTTTCTCTTCCTTCATGTTTTGCTGGTCAAATGATTTGTCCTTCAAAACTTACAGGAGCCTGCCTGATTGTGTCCTACCTATTTCCTCATCCCTATAAAGTTACTACCTCTAAAACATTGGCACTTTCTTATTTGAATACGTTATGTTGTTATGTAATTATTTATTCATAGACTCCACACTAGACTTTAAGCCCTTTGAAGGTAGGAATATGCCTTATGAATCTTTGTATTTCTAGCACTGGGCTTAATACCCAGAACTTACTACATTTTCAATATATTTCCACAGAATGAATTAGAGCTCAAGCCTGAAGGGGGTTAACCTTTCTGAGAAAGAGGAGGAGGAGCCAAGGAGAAGGAGGAGGCAGGATCTGAAGAGCCTAGGGGGTTTGCTGTGGGAAGATGCAATGTACACAGCAGCATTCTGCCACAGGGCGGCACTACTTTAAAGAGCCAGTTGGTCCACTTATAGGCAGAGGCTGACAGCCTGACACTGAAGAAAGAACTCCACCAGGAGGCAGACAGCCCTTCCTGACCTTTCTAGCCCAATTACAGGCCATACTCTGGTCACGTCCAGCAGCCAAGTCCTCAGAGGTTGCTAGCCCCAGGTCTCTCCCCAGTAACTGATGATGTAAAGCCCTACACTTCTGTGATTGGTTTAGACAAAATGACAAGACCAGCTATTGGAAATGAGCCTGTAAAACATGATCAAGGCTACCCTCTGGGCGGAGGGAGTTGGGCACCTGGGTAGGCTGAGTTGTTGCTCATACCTACTGTGTTGTGTGAAGATATGGATCATGAGCAGAACCGAGGAGCTGTGCTGCTACAGTTGCTACGGCTTCTATGGTTCCTGCCCCACTTCTGGGCTGTCCCTGAAGGTAAGATAATATTGTACTTCCCTCTTAATTCGATCCTGATTGTGGAGTTACAGCCTAGGGAAGCCACCCAGAGCATTTAAAGAAGAGCCCTGTGCTTTACAAGTGGTAGGAAGTGGTAGAAAGTGGAAACAGCAGGTTATCAGAAAAGACTTAGTGGATGTTCAACAAAAACAAGTGCTTTACGTGTTCCATTTAAGACAATCTCTTAAAGTAGTGATTAGTCTATCCATTTTACAGATGAAGAAAATGAGACTCAGAGAGTTTAAGCGATTTACACAAATTGGCATGGGATTTGAACTGGGATTTGACGAAGGAAACATTATTTCTACTACTCAGGATTCTACTCTGTACTCTGTTATCAACTCACCTTGTGATTTTTGAAGTCTTTTAATTTTATTTTATTAAAAATCTTTTAATTTTAGTTTCCTTCTCTGTAAAGGATAGGACAGAATGCAATAATAATCTGGAAGATCCCTCTTACTTTAAATGGCTGTTGGGTAGAAGGTTTCTTGCTGACTGGGGGATTCCTGCCAGGAATTCTCCTTTAATCTATGTGTGGAACCATTCAAAGAAGAGGGATATTTTTCCTAAAGCTGTAGTGTCACTTCCTGCAATCCTGTCATTGCAAGGACTGGAGAGTTGAAGGAGGGGAAAACATTTGCAGAGAGGCCTGGTGCCAATGAAGTAGCTGAAGAGAAGTGAGGAGACTGGCTTTTCAGTTTACCATGGGTGTCTGGGGTTGGGGGGAGGCAGCAGCATCTGTGCCTTGGAAGGGCCATGATTGTCCTCCCTTCTAAGACTGGAAAACTCATCATGGCCTTCACAAGTCAATATGGCAACCTTTTTTTTTTTTTTTTTTTGGAGAGGTTTTTGCTACAGGGCACGTGTGCTCGCCAGAAAGACAAGAGAGAGACACAGAGAGAGAAAGTGAGAAATCATCCACCAGAGGGGATGGCCATGCCGCAATCCCTTCTCCTCCATTCTCCTCCCAGGATCTTGGGCACACATGCACACGTGCCCGGTGTGAGTTTAAGCCACTGGGTCCGGGACTCAAACCGCGGTCGACTACATGGGAGTTAAGCGACATAGCCATTACGCTAACTGCTGGTCCTAATATGGCGACCTTCTGTGAAGTAGACAAAGTTATTCCTTTTGGAGGCTGCAGCCCTATGCCAGAACACATGGCTTGGTGAGCAGAAATCCAACCTCCACTTGCCTCCTTGGCTACATGCCTTTGGGCAGTGCACAAACACATAATCAACTGAGTGGTTCTGATTTTGTCATTTTACAGTAGATCCCTTTTTCTTTTTGCTGTTGTTGTTGTTTAATTTGCTATAGAGCAAATTGAGACATGAGGTGAGAGATATGGCCATGCTGCAATCCTTCTTTCAGGATTTTGGGCATGCACACACATGCACCTGACATGTTTTCAAGATGCTGGGTCCAAGACTCAAACAGTGCAGTCGGCCATGTGGGTTCCGGTGTTTTAACCACACCATCAGCGCCCGCCTTTTAAAAGGCCAGGGAGTGTTGGGAAAGATCCTGTAATCTCTTCTTCACCCCCACCTAGAGGTGGAGCCTAATAACAGACACAGGAGGGGGTTATACCCACTCTGCCCAGGCTTCCTGAAGGAGGCCTTGCTGTTTCCTAAGTTATAGAGTAGAAAGGGGCTTCCACCTCCCTGACCCCTGTCCTGTCTCCATTGCAGCTTCTACTCCAGTGTGGTGGGATGGCCTGCAAAACCACACATTCCTGCACACGGTGTACTGCCAGGACGGGCATCCCGCCATGGGACTCTTCGAGACTTACGATGAGGACCAGCTTTTCTCCTTCGATTTTTCCCAGAACATCCGAGTGCCTCGCCTGCCTGAGTTTGCCGAGTGGGCTCAGGAACAAGGAGACATCCCTGCCATTGTATTTGACAAAAACTTCTGTCAGATGATGGTCCAGAAAATAGGCCCAAAACTTGATGGGCAAATCCCAGTGTCCAGAGGTCAGGAGTTTTTCAGGGAGTGAAGGGAGGAGGGCTGCTTTCTTAACCTCGTCGATCAATGAATTGAACCATTCCTCTTCCTATCAGTTCCTCCTCCCCAGTGCCTCCTGGTTTTCCCTGGGACCTTCCTTCCACCAGCCACGGTCTGTACCCTGTGTTTTGTTGTGGGTGGAAGACAAGTGCCTAGTAGGCATTCAAAACTATTGAATTTGATGAATTCAGCAGGGGCCAATTGATGCCTACTGAATATTAGCACTTGGGTTATCAAACTGTAAGATGGAAGGAGAGAATGGAAGTATCTGATGGCGTGCCTCTGTGTGTGTGTGTGTGTGTGTGTGTGTGTGTGTGTGTGTTTCAAATTTTAAATAGATTCTTATTTTAAAAAGTTTGCTAGAGGACACATGGACACGTGTGCTCGCTGGAGAGAGACAGAGAGAAAGGGAAAATGCAAAAGCACCGCTTCTTCATGGAGGACGGTCACACCAAAGTCTCTTCTCTCCATTATTCCTCTCAGGATTTGGAGCACACATGCACATGTGCCCACAGTGTTTTTCAAGCTGCTGGGTCCCAGCTCGAACTGCGCGGTCAGCCCTATGGGATCCAGCTGCCTTAACCACCACGTCACTGTCTGGCTTGGTGTGCCTACGTTTTAATAAGACAGCAGTGTGTGGTTAGATGCCAGTGTGAGGTCTCGAAGGAAAGTGGTGCTGGATGTCAGGGTGGAGGAGCCCAGAGTGGCCTGGGTTTGGTTCTGCTTCTCGTCTAGTTGGGGTTCTGGGCTGTTGCCTGCAAGAGACCTCCCTCAGGGCCCCAGTTCCTCACTTGTCTGTGTCTCCTGACGCCAAACCAATGACATCTTCTCTGCCCTCCCTTCCATGTGCCATGCCTCCTCCATATACAGAGGTGCCTTCTAAACTAATCTCTTCTTTCCCTCACGTCTCAATCTCCTGCAGGGTTCCCTATCGCTGAGGTGTTCACGATGAAGCCCCTGGAGTTTGGCAAGCCCAACACGCTGGTCTGTTTTGTCAGCAATCTCTTCCCACCCACGCTGACGGTGACCTGGCAGCACAATACCGTCCCTGTGGAAAGAGCTGGGCCTACTTTTGTCTCAGCTGTGGATGGACTCAGCTTCCAGGCCTTTTCTTACTTGAACGTCACACCAGAAGCCTCTGACATTTTCTCCTGCATGGTGACTCACGAAATTGACCGCTACACAGCAATTGCCTATTGGGGTGAGGTCCTTCTCCCTGGGAGTCTGGCCCTTTGGGGGACAGAAAGGAACAGGCCCATGGGAGGGGTCCTTGGACCTTGTGTAGTCTGTTCTTACTCTATGCCAACCTCTGTCTTCCATGCCTCAGTTTCTCCCTTGTCATCCCAGACATCCAAGTCAGGGCCCTGGGAGGGGGCTCCCCAGTCAGGCCTCCTGGATGACCCACTCTCCCTGTCCTCCAGTACCCCAGAATGCATTGCCCTCAGATCTTCTGGAGAACGTGCTGTGTGGTGTGGCCTTTGGCCTGGGCGTGCTGGGCATCGTCGTGGGCACCAGCCTCATCGTCTACTTCCGAAAGCCCTGCTCGGGTGGTATGTCATCTGCAGGGGCGGGTAAACTGCGGGAGTCAGCGGCACATGCGCCTAGTCAGGACTATCCTGTGCGGGGGGCTGCATATGGTGATCCTCAGACCCTTGGTTGTGGGGGCCTGCGTGTGGCATCATGGGGTACATCCTCTCAGTCAGGGATCCTGTACACCCAGATGTAGGTGACAGGAATGGCTTCGAGAGGGAGAGGAGTGACGTGGGTTGCTGCGGGAAAGGTGCTGGAGACGATGCGGAGACAAGGAGAGACAGACCTCTCTGGGATATGCAGCAGGCAGGGCGGGGATCCCCTGAACACTTTCCTCCATCCTCTCTCTCCTCAGACTGACTGTTCCTGACCAGAGTTTGGTGCCAACAGCTGCAGCCATCCAGCCAGGGCGCTCGGGTTTCTCATCGTGCCTGGCAGTCCCTCTCAGAGCAGACGTCCCTGGGACTCCCTGCTGTCTGTGTGAGCAGGTCTCTCAGCTGGGGCTCTGCTCTCCCTGCACTTGCAGCTCGGGGAGGCCAGGGTGCCTGCCTATCACAGCCACATCCCTTCTCCCTTAAAGGAATAAATCTCGTTTTTTAGTATCAGTGTGGCTTCTTCCTTAACTCGTGATATTTGTTTCTGTTGATATTTTTCTCAACCTGAGAGGGTTGTTATTTCAAAATCTGCATGTCCTAATCCGAACACAGCTTGCCCTCGCTAGGGAGGGAAACAGATGAAGCCCCTGACTCCTCAGCCAGGCTTCTGTTTCCTGGTCTCAGCACTGCCAATAGATAGGCTGGTGTTGCCATCGGGCTGTGCAAACTGTGTGAGAAATGAAGGCAGATATTATTTTCTGATACACTCATGAAATGGTTGAGAAAGCCGCTTGTGTGTGTGTGTGTGTGTGTGTGTGTTTGCACTTTACTGCTTGTGACAATATTTATGTCTAGCATAGGCTGCCTTGGGGAATATGTAACTTTCAACCCCCATCGTAACTGGGAAGATAGGAGCTCAGGATGAGAAGCGAAGCGAAAGTCCCCAGGTACTTTTCTACCTTGGCCATCCCAGTTCTGTGAAAACAGTACCATTGAACTGAGGTGCAGTGGGAGCAACCCAGAAGGGCAAAGAACTCATGGGTCCTTCCCAAACAATCTGTTCTTGTCCCAAGTGAACCATCAAGAAACAGCGGTGCTGTTCTGGGTGGAGAGTTGGGAGCGGGCGGCACGGCTAGTGGTGGGAAATTGTTTTGCATGGGCTTTAGTTCTGCTTTCCTTCAGGTCTAGGAGTTGATTTGAAGGATGGAGTGAAATTATTATTTGGTATTGGTGAAGGAACTTGTGTCTTTCACACTATACTATAGTCTAATTGGAAGACATCCAATTCCCCCTTAGAGAAGTTGGCACCATTTCTTTCTTTCTTTCTTTCTATTTTTCTTTTTTTTAGGTTTTGCCAGAGGGTGCACGTGCTCACCAGAGAGAGACAGAAACAGAAGGAAAGAGAAATCACCCCCCAGGGTGAATGACTATGCCTCAACCCCCTTCCTAACATCCTCCTCTCAGGGACACAGCCAGCCCAACCCACTTAAGCTGGGAGTGATTTTCAAGCAGCAGTTGGCCTTGTGAGAATCCAGCGCCTTAATCACCACACCACCTACTGGCCGGATATCATCTCGTTTCTAAGAGCCGCATGTGTACTGGTTAAATATGGACTCCAGAACTAGACCCTTGGGAATGCATCTGTGACTATCAGTTTCTGGCGGTGTGCCCTTGGGTAACTTACTTAACATCTATGCGTCTTGGAATCATTTTCTGTAAAAGATGATAATGGTCCACCTGATAGGGTTGTTGTGATGCTTTAAATACATTAACTTCTGTAGACCGCTTAGAACATTTTTTGGCAAGTAGAAAAGACGCCCAGTAATTTTGCGTTAGCACTGTTTGTCTTGATCTTTGGCAGAAGAACTTGGTAGCACTGTTGGCTTCTTTCTCTGTTCTGAAACATTCTTTTGAACCTACCTTCAAGTGTCACATTTTCACTCTTTGGAATATTTTTTCTTTTTTTAAAGTTTTACTTATTTTTATTCATGATAGCATATACATGCATGCACAGGTGTGTGTGAGAGAGAAAGCAACGCTCAGTGGGCCCTAGTCATGCCTGAATTCTTTTTAAAATTTAATTGTTGTTGTTGTTTTTGCTATAGGGCACATGCACTCACCAGAGAGAGAAAGAGAACAAGAGAAGGGGGAGTGAGAAAGCATCCCCCCACAAGGGGGGATGGCCATACCTTAATCTCTTCCCATTTCTCCTCATGGGATTCGAGGTATGCATGCACACACATCTGGCATGTGTTGTTTTCAAGCTACCAGGTCCAGGACTCGAACAGCTGAGTCAGCCACTATACAACTGGCTGGTCCCACATGCTACAGTCTTTTATTCTTCCAATTCTCCATCACATCAAGATCCTGAGCATACCTGTGTGAACTTGTCATGAAGCCCCAGGGCTGGGATTCAAATCCTGATCCACCACGTGGAATCTGGCTTCCTCTGTGCAGCACCTGCACCCCTGCACCACAGAACTGGTCCAAGACATTTTCCATTTTATTCTCACTTTACCATCCTAAATCTGTCCTTTATTGCTTTTATTATGCCATGTGATAAGGTACTTCCTCTCTCTGGCCTCATATTTCTCATCTATAAAATAATGGCTTAGGTTAGAAGCTCTCTGATCAAATATTCTATTATATTGCTCTTAAATACTCTAGGAGCATTCAAGAGCCTCTCCAGTCTCTGTTGCTCTCTTTTAATAAAAATATTACTCACTAGTCCAAGCAGGAATCCTATTCTTGAATGAATCTGTTTTCTTCACTTTCCTTGACAGTGCTGTGTTTGCTCTTTAGAGCGTTTACCCAGGCTCATTCCTCTCACAGGAGTCTCTTCTTTATTGTCCTCAGCTGGTTTCTATCTTAACCAACTCTATCGGTCCAACTCCAATTCAGCCTCTTCCATGAAGCCGTCCCTAATCCTCCAGCCTTGATTGATCTTTATCAAACTCTACCAAGGCTTCAAACACTGAGCCCAGACTTTGCTTTCAAGGATATGCTGCCTTATTTCCTATGTTAATTTTTTCATCCAGTTAGTTTGTAATAGCTATAATTCAGAGGTCATAAATAGTTTCTACTTCCTCCAAAAGATCAAGATAGTTCTCATTTTCCTTTATCCTCACTAACGCTTGAAATTATTTGACTTAAAAATGTTGGCAATATGGTTAGTGTAAAGTAGTATCTCTCTTCTTTCCTAAAATAATTATTTATTTAATTTTGTATATTATTATTCTTTTTTTTTAATTTGATATAGGACACATGCATTCACCAGAGAGAGACACACCCACATACACACACACAGTGAATGAGAGAGAGAGACAGAGATGAAGAGTGAGAAAGCAAGTCTCATGTCCAGGACTTGACATGATCAGCCATGTGGGTATCTGGTTCCTTAACCACCACACAGCCTTCTGGTCCCAATAACTCACAAGTTTAAAATCACATTTTACCAATATATTAATAAGGGCATATTGTACCCCACATTTTATAAACTAATTTTAATCTAGTTCTTCTCAGGTATTTATTAATAGAGATAATTTTAGGATAATGTATCTTACCTAAACAGCTTTGAGAGAATACTCATAATTTGGGAAAAAAATAAAGATTTATTATATTTCCTCCTTTTCTGATGAATAAGTTGGGTTAAAAAGAAAGCTTTGACATGTAATTTCCAGAGAACATATACATTTTCCAGAGAGAGAGGGAGAGAAAACACCTGTCAGTGGGGCATGGTCTTGCCACTATCCTTCTCCACATCTCTGTTCCATCAGGATTTGGGGTACACATGTACATGTGCCTGGCATGTTTTTCTTTCAGTTATTTTTTTAAGAATTATTTTATTTTACTTATTATTATTACTTTTTAATTTGACCAGAGAGAGACAGAAAGTGAGAAAGCAAGCTGCCAGGTCTGGGATTGGAACCATGATCAGCTATATGGGAGTCAGAGCCTTAACCACCTACTGGCCTCCTGGCATATTTTACAAACCACCAGGGCTGGGATATGAACTGCTGTGGGCCATGTGGGATATGACTTCCAGTGAACAGTGCTTAACCACTGTGCTAAAGGACTAGCCTGCTTTGTCTTACATTATCTGTCCATGTATAATATTCCACGATACTTTCTTTTGTTAGTGTTATTGTTCTTTCACATTCTTAGATCTTTTCAACTTGGAATATTTCCTTAAACCATATAAACAATAGTAAGTTGATCTTGATGCCACTTACCAAATACTTTATTTATCCTTAGGGTTTTTTATAATAAGCTCCTTTATATACATAGATTTATTTCTGGATTATTCAGTTCCATTGGTTTATCAATTTCTATGTCAGTATCCCATTATTTAATTATTATAGATTTTTATTTCTTTTAATTTGCCTGAGGGTGCATGCATTTGCCAGTGAGTGTGTGCATTTGCCGGAGAGAGAAACAGAGAAAAGAAAAGCACCCCCTAACAGGGCATAGTCATGCTCCAATTCCTTCTTCTCCATTTTTCCATCCTGTTGGAATTTGGGGCACACATGCACATGAGCAGAGGCCATGAATTGATGTGGTTGGCCATGTGGGATTCAGCTGTCCCAACCACCAGGCTACAGAACCAGTTCTATTAGTTCTATTATAGCTTTTTAATAAGTGTTAATATTTGGTATGGCTAGTCTCCATGTTTTCACCATTTTATCTCTATGAATAACTCATTTTGTTTTTCTTTATCAAAATTGTCTAAGATAGTCATGAATTATATTTTCATGTTCATTTAATAATAATTTTGTCAAATTCTCTTCTAATTCTGCTGTAATTTTTGCCAAGGTAGCATTTAGGTTAGAGATATTGGGGAAGATTGACTTTCTTATTATGTTAGGATGTTTCATCCATGAATATGGTATACCTCTCCACTTTTCAGGTCTTTGTTTATATACTTCGATAAAGTTTTTTTCCCTGTAAGGTTTTTATTCTTTCATATGTTAAGTTCTAAATATTATGGTTTTATTACTAGTATAAATAGTAGGCAATTTTCAATTATTTTATAATTGATTATTAGGAGTATAGAATCTAGAGTCATAATTCCTGAGTTGAAGTCATTGTTCTTTCATTTAGTATCTGGAGAAATTGGAGAAATTACTTAGCCCTCCTCTTCCTTCATTTTCTCATAAGTAAGCCAGAGATAACATTCTTCAAGAGTTGTGGCTACATGGGACCAGCAGTTAGCATAATGGCTATGTCGCTGGACTCCCACATAGTCAACCGCGGTTTGTGTCCCGGACCCGGTGGCTTAAAACTCATGCCGGGCATGTGTGCGTGCGTGTGTGCCCAAGATCCCGAGAGGAGAATGAAGGAGAAGGGATTGCGGCATGGCCATTCCCCCTGGGGGGTGATTTCTTTCTTACTTTCTGTCTCTCTGTTTCTCTCTGTCTGTCTGGCGAGTGCACGCGCCCTATAGCGAAAACCTCTCAAAAAAAAAAAAAAAAAAAAGAGAGTTGTGGCTACAGGGCCAGCAGGTATCATGGTAAAGGTGCTGGGTTCCTACATAGCTGACTGCAGTTTGAGTCCTGGACCTGGTGGCTTGAAGATCACACTGGGCATGTGTGTATGCAAGCTCAAAATCCCAAAAGGAGAATGGAGGAGAAGGGATTGCAGTGTGGCCATTTCCCCCTTCTCCCAAGGGGTGATTTTTTTACTTTCCTTCTCTGTCTTTCTTTGGCGAGTGCATGTGCTCTATGGCAAAAACCTTAAAACAAACAAACAAACAAGCAAACAAAAAAAGTTGTGACTGAAAATCTGGTAGAATATCCCCTGGTGAGTCAATTAATTTGACTACAGGGTAGAAGGATAATGAACTAGCTACAGCAATGGTAACCCAAGGATCAGGGTCTAAAGCAGGGAATCTTGATAAGGGATGAGGGTTCTGTGGAAATAGAATTGGATAGACTGGGCAAGTAATGTAATCCTAGCAGGGCACAGGTGTGTGTGGTTTTTGAAAAAAAAATTAAAGGAAGTCACAATGTGGCCTCATGCTATTAGCTTTAGGTTTCAGACGATTGGTTGACCAATTTTTGTGCTTATAAAATGAAGGCTTGTGTTAGAGACATCTGCTCAGAAGAGGAACCTGGGGATTTACACGAAGTAACTTTAGGGCATCTAGGAGAGATGTATTATTATGGCCATATTTTAAGGAAAAGCATGAGACCACATGTGTGACTTCCTTTAGTGTGTGATGGCAGTGAAATGTCATAACTTGCTTCTGTTTTAACCAACCTAGGTTCCTCATAGGACCACCTGACAGCACTTCACAGCCTTGCCAAGTTTGTGGAGCTGTACACCACGACTGCAATGTCAACTGCCTTTCTCATTTCATACGTGAATTGAGTCCAATATTTAAGCTTCACCTCCAGTTCCCCTTGATTGAGAAGACTCCCTGATCACCTTATCCACAATGATTTCTCTCTTTAAGTCCACTGGCCTTACTGTTTACTAGCTTTAACATAAAATCCTTTCTTCATAGGTATTTGTTCTCACTTCCCACCTGACCTACAAGTGAAGTGATGTGGAGGCAGAGACCATATCTCCTGGCCTTTGTATTCCTTTGCACATAAAGACTAGGATTAGTCCACAGCAGGCATGTGGTGGGAAGAGGGGAAAAGGTAGTGGAAAGGAGAGCACCCAGTCCTTGGGCCCTGTGTAATGGCAATGAAAGGATATGTGGAAACCTGGTTGGGCTTCCATAACATCTTCGGTCCTAGTGCTACCTAAATGGTGATCAAATACCTACCATGGACAGAGAAGTTCAAATATTCTTTTGAGTTGGCTGGAGGTGGGAATATAGTCGTATCTGTAAAAATAGTAGGATTAGGAAGAGGAGAGGAAGGAAGAAACTGCTTCACTGAGCACAGGTCTCTGGGTTTTCTGTACTGCTTTATTCTAAAAAAATTCCCTCAGTCTTCACACTAATAGAGAAGTGAAATCTTCTCTTACCATTTCCTGTTGTGGCCTCACAGAAGGTTTCACATCTCCTCTGATGGCCAGAGCAGAGACCTAGACACGAGAGGGAACTTTGTTCAGCCTCACTGTCATTGTAGGGCCATGCCTGGTATGGGCACGAGACCTCACAATGAGTGTTCCTTTGTCAGGGTGAGGTTTTGTAGATATTGAGAAGGACCCCCAAGACCTGGTTCCTGCAAGATTAGCCTCATTACTTACCTGGGAGGCACAGGAAGGAACAGGAGAAGTGTGTGTGTATGTGTGTGTGTGTGTGTGTGCATGTACGCACCTGTATGTGTGTCTGTCTGTGGCAATGAGGGAAAACCCACATAATTTCTTTCTAAAAAAAAAACCTATTTGAGAACTAGTGAAAGGTTTTACAAATCTGATAAAGCACATCAATGGGCACCATGGCCTGATGGTTAATACAGCTGGATCCCACATGGCCCACCCTCAGTTCTAGTTCTGGACACTGCAGCTTGGGAAACACACTGGGCACATGTGTACGCATGCTCAGAATCTCGACAGGATGAAGACATGGAAATGAAGGAATTGTGGATGACCCTCCCTACATGGTGAGACCAAGTTCCCCCTCCCCATCTCTCTCTGGCAAGTGCATGCATCCTTTGGCAAAGCTTAAAAAAACAAAATTATCGGGACCAGCAGTTGGTGTAATGGCTATGTCACTGGACTCCCATGTAGTTGACCACGGTTCAAGTCCTGGACCCAGTGGCTTAAACTCATGCCGGGCATGTGTACGTGTGTGCCCAATATCCTGAGAGGAGAATGGAGGAGAAGGGATTGTGGCGTGGCCATCCCCTTGGCAGGGAGAGTGGTTTCTTGCTTTCTGTCTCTCTGTCTCTCTCTGTCTTTCTGGCGAGCACATGAGCCCTATAGCAAAAACCTCTTAAAAAAATAAAAAAGAAACCGAAAAAAAAAGCAAAATTATCACAAGTGGGACTTTTTTATTTTCTTATAAAGAGATGGAGGGGACCAGCAGTTGGCGTAATGGCTATGTCACTGGACTCCCATGTAGTCGACTGCAGTTCGAGTCCTGGACCTAGTGGCTTAAACTCACATTGGGCATGTGTGCGTTCATGCCCAAGGTCTCAAGAGGAGAATGGAGGAAAGGGGATTGTGGCATGGCCATCTCCCCGGGGGCGGGGGTGATTTCTCACTTTCTGTCTCTCTATTTCTCTCTGTCTTTCTGGAGAGTGCACGTGCCCTATAGCAAAAACTTCTCCAAAAAAAAAAAAGAGAGAGATGGATATAAGAACTATGATAAAATAGGATAAAAGAGAGGCAGACCCTAAACTTACCCTTTAGATTGATTCATTATGTAGAACATCCAACCATCAGTCTCCTAGTGCAGTGCTTCTCATCAGAATTCTGGGGACTCTTTGAAAGGAAATCTTAAAAATAAGGCTGTACTCCGGACTCTCTGGGGATAGGCATCAGTGTTTTCCAGCTTACCAGGTGATTCCAATGTGCAGCTGAGGTAGAGCCCCACTGTAACAGAAGCAGGTAACAATTATCAACAATTCCTTATACTATCAACCCCTGCCAGGAAGGGGGCTCGGTTGAGGAACACAGGCTGTCATAGTGCAGTCTTTCACTTAGCTCAAGAATTCCAACATTATCAGCTTTTGGTGTAGTTTTGAGCCTTTCTGTATGCCTTGGTGATTTCTAGAGCAACACTCAATCAGGCAAACATCAACAAAGAGGGAAAAGATGAGAAAAAAAAGAAATTTCCAAAAGGCATGATAAAAATATATAAAATAAGAATTTACATGGTTTTGAAACTATCAAAACAGAAAGTGGGAGAAACTGTGGTTCTTTCTTTCTTTCTTTCTTTCTTTCTTTCTTTCTTTCTTTATTTTTTAATTGCCAGAGTGCATGCACTTGTGTACGAGAGAGAAAAAGCATTTCCCAGTGGGGCACAGTCATACCACAATTCTTTCTCCATTCTGTCAGGATTTTGGGCACATGCACACACATGTACCTGGAGTGTTTTCCACGCCACTGGAGCTGGGATTCAAACTGTGATTGACCAATTCACCATGGGGATCTGGTTCCCTTCCCTAGGCTGTGGAGCGGGCCCGACAGTGGTTCTAAGAAAAGGAACTCCAAGAACAGGAAGGATGAGTCTTACATGGATTGGATTGTGGATTGTGGCTCCTTCTCTTCCTCCTGTTCTCAGAAGAGACCCCCCCTAACCCTGTGGGCCATCCCAGATTTAGTGTGTGTGTGTGTGTGCACATGAGTGTGCATTTATGGGAGTCATATAAAAAAAGGAGTCAATGCCTCTAAACCTTAGGTCAGAATCTCTGGACTTGTTCTTGAACCCAAAAAATAAGGACAGTTAATAAGACTTCTTAGATGAAATGAGCTAGCATATAAAAGGCTTAATTAACATAGCATCTGTTCCAAAGCAGAAGCTCAACAACGTTTGGACACCCCACCCCAAATTCTGCCCACTCCAACACACTTTATGGAGTTAGAGCATGGAACCGTAGGATGGACATGAGAGTTAGGGTGGCTGGGAAGTACAGGCAGAGCTTCAGTTAGTCTCAGTTACACAAAACAAATTTTTGTTTCTGATATTGATCTTTGCATTCATTTTTGGTACATACTTTTTTTTATCAATATGCATTCTTTTAAAAAAATTATTTATTTAATTTTATTTGTGATTATTCTTAATTTGACCAGAGAGAGAGAGAAAAAAGTGAGAAAGCAAGCTGCCAGGTCTGGGACTCGAACCATGGTTGGCCATGTGGGAGTCAAGCACCTTAACCACCATGCCACCTGACAGATCCCATAAATATAAATTCTCTTGGGGTCAGAAACTTTGGGAGAGGGCAGGCAAGTGTGGTACCAAGGATTTTCTTTCTAATCCTTTTGTTTGTTTGTTTTGGTTTAGCTTATTATTAAATTAAATTCAAGAGTTTTCAGAAACCAAGGTGAGAAGAGGCAGCCTTGAAACCTACCAGGGAGCAGAGGGAAGCCAATTTAGAGTTTTAAGCTTGTGATGGGAAAATGCATTAATTATATAGTTCACAATAAGATAGGAGAATAGATTGCCACCTAAAACCTGTCTTTTCCAGGGGAAGAAAAGCTGGGCAGTTTTATCTCTCTCTCTCTCTCTCTCTCTCTCTCTCTCTCTCTCTCTCTCTCTTTTAGTGGCTTCATAATTCAGGAACCTGCCCTGGGACTGGGGATACCACAGGAGAGACATTCAAGGAAGTTCATTTTGGAGAAAGACAGGTGGACTTTGAGCACTGTTCCACCACCAGCTATTCATCGGGGGATTTAAATGGGGTTACCCTGCAGTCTGGCCCCTGAGGTTGCTCAGTGTTGGAGGATAAGGTTTCCTGGCTCCTGAAGCCACGATTATAATTGAGGAAGAAATGAAGTTGGACTGGCTGGAACAGAAGCAGTGGAGGTCTACAGGATTGTCCAGGCCCCTGTCCCTGATCCCTGGGATGGAACTGCTTCCTTTATTCTTCAGTCTTGCTTTGAGACCAGACAACTGTGTGCCTTCTCTCTGTGTCCTTCCTTCTCTGAAGCCCTGCCTCTGCCACCTACCCTGAGAGGTACATAGGTCAAGCTTCATATAATAGCTTCCTAGGTAACCTCCCTTTAAAGAACTAGGAAGGTTATCTAGTTCCAGTCTTTCAGGAGGGTATTAAGAGAAAAAAGTTAACCAGTGGGAAGTCCAGGCTGCATACATTTTGGGAATATTGGGATTGTTCCCAATATGATCTAGGAAAATAAATCCAGAGACTAGTTGTTCCACAGAAAACAATGAAGAGACTGGGCGTCCCATTGTAGAAGCCTAGGGCAGGATGAGGTTTACCTAGTAACTGATGATGCTATGCTGAGGCACTCTGTGATTTGTCTGCACATCTGTTCCTATTTACTTACCCAATCTGGCAACTCGGTTCTGGACACTGGGTTCTGAGCTAGTAGGAGCAGACTTAGTATCTAGGGGCTGGGTAACCCGAAATTACTCATCTAGGAGAGACCAGGGAACCTAAACAATATTCCACTCAGTGTCTGCAGATCACCTGTTCAGGCTGGGGCTTCTGGAACAGGCAAGGATCCAAGGCCCCTGGCAGAGCTGGTCCAGGGGACTGAATTCCCCGCCCCTCCGCAGAGCAGAGCATGACCACACTCCTGCCGCTGCTGCTGGGCCTCAGCCTGGGCTGCTCTGGAGCAGGTAAGAACATTCCTTCTCCCTTCCCCTGCTCTGGTTTTGGGGTAACTAGTCTCTGGATTTATTTTCCTAGATCATATTGGGAACAATCCCAATATTCCCAAAATGTATGCAGCCTGGACTTCCCACTGGTTAACTTTTTTCTCTTAATACCCTCCTGAAAGACTGGAACTAGATAACCTTCCTAGTTCTTTAAAGGGAGGTTACCTAGGAAGCTATTATATGAAGCTTGACCTATCTTGTCGCCCTTGTCAATGTAGTTCCTGGATTGGGACATCCCAGATTATTTGTCTCCCTAGTCTATGTATGTTCCTATAGCACCTTGTATTGTACCTTCACAGCAATTTTACTACTAATTAAACTGCTTAATTATTTGTGTGCTATATATCCTCCGCTGGAATGTAGGCAAGGACAGTCTTGTTTCTCGCTGCATCCCAGCTCCTAGCACAGTGCCCGGCACAGAGCAGGTGCTTTCTAAATAAGGATACAGTGAGTATTTAATAATAATTTCTAGCACAGAGCAAGACTGACGCTCTTGACCTTTTTTCTTTCTCAGTAATTTACTTTACTTAAGGTCTGTGTTCTGAGTAAATCATATTTAAACATGAAAATCTGTCTTTTCCAGGGGAACCCCAACCCTGGTGGCTTGAAAATCACGCAGGGCACATGTGCATGTGTGCCCCAAAATCCTAACATGAAGGTAGAATGGAGTAAAGGGATTGCAGCATGATCATGCCTCATTGGGGATGGGCTCTCTCTCCTTCCCTCTGGGGAGTGCATATACCTGCTGGTGGTGAAAAGCAATTTCTCTGCTGCTACCATCTATCCCCGTAAAGTAGGATTCTGAGGAACCCCAGTGTGTGAGCTGGTCATAGGTATTGCCCGTGGAGGGAGATATGTGCCAGACTAATGGTATACCCAAGACTTGGGTTTCCATCTGAATACAGAAAAAAACCTGATATTTCCCTCCTCTATACACTCAACACTTCTGTGACCATATGGGCGAGTTTTTTCCTACACCAGCCAATTCTCCTATACTGGCTGATGTCCTACAATTCAGTTCAATTATGACACTAATGGGAGTTGACACACACACCACAGGCCCCAGAACTTTTATCCCCATGTCCACAGACTGCTCCTCATTTCAGACACCAGGCCCAAGTAGTCGGTCCTCAGGTTACTCATAACTTCTGTGCAACTCGGTTGTAAATTACAAGCTTTCACCAACCCCTTCTTGGGGGGCCCACAGAACCCAGGAAAACAGTCTATTTACTATTGCTGATTTATTGCAAAGGACATTTTTTTTTTTTTTGGAGAGGTTTTTGGTATAGGGCGCGTGCGCTCGCCAGACAGACAGAGACAGAGAGACAGAAAGTGAGAAATCATCCCCCAGGGGGGATGGCCACACCACAATCCCTTCTCCTCCATTATCCTCTCGGGATCTTGGGCACGCACGCACACGTGCCCGGCGTGAGTTTTAAGCCACCAGGTCCGGGACTCGAACCACAGTCGACTACATGGGAGTCCAGCGACATAGCCATTACACTAACTGCTGGTCCCTGCAAAGGGCATTTTAAGGGGTACAAATAGGTAGTCAGGTAAACAGGCATAAAGGGTGAGGTCCAGAAGGGAGTTGGCATGTGTTACTCTCTTGGCACATTGATATGTTTACCACCTGAGCAGGTCTCCAAACTCCATGGTTCAAGGATTTATTTTTTCAAAAAATTTTTAAAGAATTATTTAACTTTGTTTATTATTATTATTTAAATTTTCTATAGGGCACATGTGAGAGAGAAAGAAAGGGAAAGTGAGCAAGCAAGCCACCAGGTCCAGAACTTGAATCACAATTGGCCATGTGGGAGTCCAGTGTCTTAACCACCATGACACCTACTGGTACTGGTTCAAGGATTTTTATGGAGGTCTCATTACATAGGCTCGACCAATTATTAACTAAATTTCCAGCCCCGTCTCCTTTCCAGAACATAGGACATGGGGATAAAACTTCCAGACTTCTAATTGTGGCCTGATCTTTTTAGTGACCCGGCCCCAGTCAGGAGCCCACCAAGAGTTACCTCATTAGAACAGAAGACATTCCTGTCATCCAGGAACTCCCAAAAGATTTAGGAACTCTATGTCAGGAATCAGGGTCAAAGGCCAAATACTAAAATAAAAGATGCACTTCGTAGCCCTATCACTCATGAAATTACAGGGATTTTAGGTGCTCTGTGCCAGGAATTGGGAGCAGAGCCTGAGCATGTATTTTTTCACTTTATCACTCCAGCAGAGAACACTGACCTGATCTCCCTTTCTGGTTCCTCTAGGTGGCTTTGTAGCCCATGTGGAAAGGAACTGCCTCCTGGATGATGATGGGAATCCAAAAGATTTCACATATTGTGTCTCCTTCAACAAGGATCTGCTGACCTGCTGGGATACAGAGGAGAACAAAATGGTCCCTCTCGAATTTGGATTTCTGAAGCCTTTGGCCGGTTACATCACAGATGTCCTCAACCAGGAAGAAACACTGCTCCAGCGCTTGCGCAACGGGCTCCAGGACTGTGCCACACACACCCAGCCCTTCTGGGGCCCACTGACCCACAGAACACGTGAGGAGAGAGGGGTACAGAGGGGCCATGGGCAAGCATAGTTAGGAGAGGGGAGGCCAGGGAGGAGCCTTTTGCAGGCACGGAAGAGAGCTGGGCAGGAAGGAAGCAGTAATTATGTGGGCCTGGTCTGCACAAAGGGAGAGGTTTGACCCTCAGGGGGAACATGGTGGTTATAGGGGTGAATGGGGAGTAAGGAAAGGGAGGTGATGTTTGAGTCCAGGAGGAGCTATTGGGGAGAAGGGAGGAGGTCAGAGGCCAGGGCCCCTCAGGAGACAGATCCAAGTCCAACCCAGGGCTGTGTCAGAATAACAAGAATGGCTTAGGCCAAAGCGTTGATGCCTCTTCATCCTGGATTTTGATGTCTAGATCCGGGGCCCTGACAGGGGGAGAATATTTGGAAAGCCTTCCCTAATCTCTAATCTCTTCTGCTGAGAATGACTTGAGGTTTGTAAAAGTAAACTTGAAGGACAGAGTAGTGCATCTTCAGTTGTGGTTTCTGGGTTTGTTTGTTTGTTTTTGTTTTTGTTTTTGGAGAGTTTTTTGCTATAGGGCACGTATGCTCGCCAGACAGAGAGAGACAGAGAGACAGAAAGCGAGAAATCACCCCCCGGGGGGATGGCCACGCTGCAGTTCCTTCTCTTCCATTCTCCTCTCGGGATCTTGGGCACACACGCACACGCGCCTGGCGTGAGTTTAAGCCACCAGGTCCAGGACTCGAACCGCAGTCGACTACGTGGGAGTCCAGCGACATAGCCATTATGCTAATTGCTGGTCCCTTCAGTTGTGGTTTCTGAACTACTTTTTCCAGAATTGCTGAGGCAGGTGCGTGTTGAAAGTGAAAACCCCTGAGGGCCAGCCCCTCAGCCTCATGGCTGGATCTCATGTGGCCCATGCAATTTGAATCCTGGCCTCGGCAGTTTGAAAAATACTCCCAGCACATGTGAATGTGTGACTCAAAACCCAATGAGTAGACGAATAGAGAAGTGATTGCGGCATCACCACATTCCACTGGGAGAGGGGTGCTTTCTCTCTCTCTCTCTCCATCTCTCTCTGGCCAGCACATGCAAATCCCTGAAATATTAAAACAAAAACTGGTTTCAGCTATACCAAAATTTTAAAATTCAACCCCCTGGGTACAACTACAGATCTCTTGAATGAAAATATTTGTAGGGGCTGGTAGGTGGCGTAGTGGTTAAGGGCGCTGGACTCCCACATGGCTAACTCCAGTTTGAGTCCCAGACCTGGAAGCTTGCTTTCTCACTTTTCTTCTCTGTCTCTCTCTGGTTAAATTAAATAATAATAATAAATAAATAATCCTTTAAAAAATATGTGTGGATACAAACTAGGTAATCTGCATTTTATAAAAAAATTATTTATTTATTATTATTATTATTTTAAATTTGCTCTAGGGCACATGTACTCACCAGAGAGCGAGAGAGAGAAAGTGAGAAATCAAGCCGCAAGTCTGGGATTTGAAGCATGGTCAGCTATGTGGGAGACCAGTGCCTTTACCACCATGCCACCGGCTAGCCCCTGGCAATTTGCATTTCAACGTGATTTCTTGGATTTTTATTTAAGGTTTTATTTCAAAAATACCAAGATGGAAGCAAGCAAGAGGGTCACAGAGGAGAATAAACTAGTAAATAGTGGCAATATTAACAATCTCTTTAATTTGGGTTAGACTAATTCTAAATTAGAGAGTTAGATCTGAGTTAGGGTTAGTTTCTTAACTATCCAAGGAAAAAGGCAAATTAGTTTGTTAAGCAACATTTGGGAATGACTTTTTTTTCTGCCTCTACAAATTCTAATTTATAACTTTGGATGACTGTTAGCTTATGTATTTTCTTATTAAATTCTATTTTATTAAATTTTTAAGCTTATGTATTTTCAAGGTTATATATGAGAGGTCTTCAAAAAGTTAATGAAAAATGCATATTATAAAAAAACTATGCGTGGGTTTCAGTTTATTGCAACAAAATAAATGTGTACTTTAATTTCCATTTTTTCTATAAGCTTTTTGAAGTCCACTTGAAATAAATACAATGACTTATAAAACACCATGTAGTACAGACCTGGCCTTTTTGAAGAGGAAAAAAGAATGAAACAGAAGTAAATTTTAACTTCTCACTTTCAAATTGTGTTATGGGGGCCAAATGTAGGTAGGCAAAATCTATAAAGAGTTAAAATAGGAAAAAAATTAGGATGGAGAAAAGTCTAGAATGTCATCGTCCTTCCTGAACATGTCTTTTCTGTAGGGCCACCATTGGTGCAAGTAGCTCAAACCACTCCTTTTAACACGAGGGAGTCTGTGATGCTGGCCTGCTACGTGTGGGGCTTCTACCCAGCTGATGTGGCCATCACGTGGATGAAGAATGGGCAGCTGGTCACCCCTCACAACAGTGGCCAGAAGACGGCTCAGCCCAATGGAGACTGGACATACCAGACTGTCTCCTATTTAGCCTCGACCCCCTCTTATGGGGACACCTACTCCTGTGTTGTAGAGCACATCGGGACTCCTGAGCCCATCGTTCAAAACTGGAGTGAGTAGACGTCAGCTGGGAGGAACGAGGGCTGAAGCAGAGAGGTACTGAAAGTTGATGACTGGAGAAAGAATAGTAATCTTTGGCAAAGGAAGTGCCAATATTGTAGCAGAGGAAGTGAGATGTGGCTAGACCTGCGACATACAGAGAGGAGAGCTGAGAATGGGAAGTGAATCTGGAGGAACTTTAGAGGATTTATGGCCAGAGATGGAGCCAACGGGATGACGGAATGGAAAGAGCTAGTTGCCGTTGTCGCCACAGTGGGGTGGTTGGTGTTTCTGTGTCTGTGTTCGAGGGTGGCAAGGGAGTATGATTGTCCCAAAAGGAGAATGTAGATTAGGTAACCATTCTTCCAGGACCCAAAATTGTAACACTACTTTAGGTTCCTACGATTTCAACCAATCTGGTATCAGACCAGGAATAGGAACTGAAGAACTAGCAAAGGTTGAAGAACATCAGGGATTTTTCTTGGCGTGGGGACAGTGCTGAATCTGGGCTGCTGTCAATGGGATAGTAAAGCCATGACTGGCAGACACTCTGCTGTGTGTTCTTGGAACTTATGTCAACACCATTTGCACACCAGGGTTGGAAGCGATGAAAGGTTTTGAAAAGTTGCACACAAATTTGGGGATTCTTGGGAAAGAAAAAAGAAATGAGGAAGGGGAAGGGGTGTCTTCAAAGAACCAGGAACAGGACCTCAGACAGGCCTCCCCTGTAGGGAGTGCTCGATCTCACTGGGCAGCTGGGAGGAGCATGGGGGGATGGAGAGGAGAGTACATCTCATGTGTTCATTTCAAGCTGTCCTGGGGCAGGTCTCCTCTATAGGGTGTATAAGGAGTTCCCCTTGGTGACAGAGTGTTCGTATTATCCTGGGAGAAGAATCAGAGTGGGCCTGACTCAGAGTGAGGCCAGCTGGCGGAGGGAGGGCAGAGAGGTGCTGTGGAGTGGGATGGAGACAGCTCTGAAAGGACACACCAGAAATCTAGACGGGAAGACACAGTGCTAGGGTAATTCGCAGAATGGAACCGTTGGAGGTTAGGAAAGGCGGGTGAGAGAGCAAACATTGCCACCACGGGGACAATGGAGAGAAGTGTGAGGAAGCTTTGATCCTGACGAAGGTGACTCGGGAGAAAAGAAAGGAAAGAGGGAGTCCTGAGAGGCTCTGCTGTATCAAAAAACTGGAAGTTGGGAGACGAGTTCACAGGGCTGCCCTAGGAGTGGAGGTCCGTAGAATGAGGGGCTTGAGGAAAGGCCGTTTCCTTGAGAGAGGTTACTGTGAGCTAGCCCCTTAGAGCTGGGATAAAGAACCTTGAAGTGTTTGCAATAAATTAAGTTGCTCTGAGCATGGACAACAGGGATTGGTTCTAGAAGGTTTCATTTTTTTGCAGCATCTGGGCTGTCCCCCATACAGACGGTGAAGATCTCTGTGTCTGTAGCGATTCTGGGCCTGGGCCTCATCATCTTCTCTCTTGGCCTGGTCAGCTGTCGGAGAGCAGCCCCCTCCAGTGAGTGACCACCCTGAAGTCCCGTGCCCTCTCCTACGCCCTGCCTTGGTTCACTTTCTCATCCCTACCCCACTTGCTGTGATTAACACTAGATAACATTTTTCCACAACAACGGATCTGACCAAGTGTCTTCCTCTTTCTAGGCTACACTTCCCTCCCGGGGTCCAATTACCCAGAAGGTAACCTCTCTGTTGGTCTATTTGCCTATGAGTCCTTTGCAGGGGTGCAGGCTGGAGTGGGTCTGTGTTGGGTTCAGCTAATGGTGCTTATAGAAGGGGTGGGCGTCCACAGGATCTAGCAAAGGGAGATTTAAGATGCCATTGTTGGGATTAGAGCAGGAAAGAGGAGAGCCTACATCCTCCTCTGCTAACCAGTGGAGCACCTTTGGGGAGGAGGCTGAAAGTGGCTTCTTTGTATTAGTCATTTAAGACCTACCATTTTTAGTATCACTGTATTTTTTTAAAAAGAATTACTGGGACCAGCAGTTAGCATAATGGCTATGTCGCTGGACTCCCACGTAGTTGACCGCGGTTTGCGTCCCGGACCCGATGGCTTAAAACTCACGCCGGGCACGTGTGCGTGCGTGCCCAAGATCCCGAGAGGAGAACGGAGGAGAAGAGATTGTGGCATGGCCATCCCCCCTGGGGGGTGATTTCTCACTTTCTGTCTGTCTGTCTCTCTCTGTCTGTCTGGCGAGCGCACGCGCCCTATAGTGAAAACCTCTCAAATAAATAAATAAAAAATAAAAAGAATTACTTATTTTTTTTATTCATTCATTTACTATTTATTTTTTAATATGGCTAGAGAGAGAGAGAGAGAGAGAGAGAGAGAAAGTGAGAAAGCAAGCCACCAGGTCCGGGATCCGAACCATAATCGGCCACATGGGAGTGTCCAGAACCTTAACCACCATGCCACCTGCTGGTCCCCAGTATCACTGTATTAAGGGCTCTGGCGTGGGCTGGTTACAGGGACAAATTCTGGGGTCAAACTGGGTCAAAGACTACTTATCTCCTTTTTATTTTTTCCACAGGACGGCACATCTCCTAGTGCAACAACTTCCACTCCAAGTGAGTGATGCTGCCACGCCTCCCAACCTGTTGGATCCTGCCCCACGGTTCTTGGATTCTATGGTTTCTCCATCTAATTCTTTGAATTTTAGTCTACACTCTGTAAACCTTAGCAACTCGGAGAAACTCACTCCTGGGAATATCTTATAACCAAATTATTGTCCAAGGCTATATGTTGGGTGAATATAATCTGGGGGAGGGGAGTAAAGACTTCCCTAGGGCCTACTATGCTACAGATGGCAATGAGTCCTTGGTGAGCATCTGTGAGAAATAAACTGGTGGAAATACTGTCTTTCCAAGTCTTTTTCTGGGACCCTGGGGGAAGGGATATGGGCAGAGCAGGGGCTGAGGCTGGTTCTCTCCTTGAGTGGAAGAGTCGGTGCCCCCTTCCAATTTCCCATCTAGACATGACAGAATTTGGGCCAGTTTTCTGATTTATAGTTCAAAAGAAGAAAGTAAACCACACTGGGATGTAATTGTGGAATGATAGAGAGAAAGAGGATTAGCAGTTTATTTACTTTCTAAGAGATCTTATGAGGATTAAATTAGTTCATACTTGTAAGTGGCCAAGACCATGGCCTGACACAGAGCTGTGATCAGTTTTCTAACGTTCGGAGTCAGGCACCTTACCAGAGGCTCTACACGCGGCCTTCCAGCTAATCCTCGCCACAGCCTCGAGGCAAATTCAGGGGGCAGAGTTTACTTTCAGACTTGAGTTCTGGAAAGTTATTTCTTCTGGACCATAAATGGGAAGGAAACAACTGTAGTGCTTATTTCTTGTGGACACTGGGCTAAAGGCTTTATATTCATATCCTTCTCATCTCACAATAACCCCATAAAGAACAGATTGTTTCCCTCCGTGCCACAGACAAGGAAGTGAGGTTCAAGAGGTTAAACAATGGGGCTGGTTTTGTGGTCCAGTGGTTGGGGGAGCCAGATCCCATATGGCTGAGCACACACTTCGAATCCCAGCCCCAGAGGCTTGAAAAACACGGAGGGCATGTATGTATGAATGCCTGTATCCTAACAGGATGGAGAAGGGCTTGCAGCATGACCACATCCTGTTGGAGGATACTTTCTCTTCTCCCTGTCTCTCTCGCAGTTTCTCTCTGGTAAGCACACACAAATTAAAAGAGAGAGAAAGAGAGAGGTGGGGAAGAGAGAGAGAGGTTAAATTACTCATCCAGATCCTCTGTAGGATGTTTGTCTACCTGAGCTGGAGGTAGTAAGTAGGTTACTTTATTCTGGAGCCCCTCATGCTAGTGAACACCCCTCTCTACAGGGCTATCTTCTATTCCTTTCTATCCCAAACCCAAGGGGCATCTAGTATTGAGGGACAGATTTCACACTGAAGACACACTGGCTGGTTTGTTTTACTGGGAAGGCAGACATTTGCCAGAGACAACATTGAGCTGTGGAATTGCTTTTGGAGTTAGAGTTGGGTACTCAACTGCCAGCAAGGGAAGGAAACCAAAGACATGAAAAGAAAGGAAGACCAGGGGAACTAGCAGATGGACTAATGGTTACATCACTGGACTCCCACGTAGTCAACCGCAGTTCAAGTCCTGAACCCAGTGGCTTAAAACTCACGCCAGGTGCCTGTGCGTGTATGCCCAAAATCCGAAGAAGAGAATGGAGAAGGGATTGTGGCATGGCCAGTCACCCTGGGGGTAGGGCGGTTATGATTTCTCGTTTTCTGCCTCTCTGTCTCTCTGGTGAGCATATGTACCCTGATAAGTTTAGGAAGGGGTCAGAAGGCAGACTACACAGAACCCTCCTGTGGGCTCCTATCCACAGTGGGGCAGGTGAGAGGGCTGGTAGTAGGGGTTAGTACCCTCTGTCCCTAGCCTCTTTCTATCCTGATGGGGAACTGGAGAAGCGTAGGAATAGCACTGTTCATACGAATCTCATGTCCAAAGGTGCTTGGTGTTTGCCCAGTTGATGAATTGATCTTTAGCATAACTGATTTCCCACAAGGATCCTTGTGATTGAGGCATCTTATCTGGAATGAATTTACCAAAGAAGTCAATAAGAGTGAAAAGTGTTTATGAATTCAAAAGGTCATTCTCTGGCTAGGCCATATGAGAGAGGAAGGAGAGTGTTGTGTGCTGAGGAAACCAATTGGTAAATAGGGCTCAGAAATTAATCTCTACAAAGTCGACCAGTTTCATGTTTCATTTTCACTTTCCTATTCATTGTACTTAAAAAAACAAAAACAAAAACAAACCAGAAAATTTATTTTGAAATTCTAGTCTGGTGGTGGGACATTGGGCTTTGTCTGTGTGTGACAGTTTTGTAGAAGTTGCACGTGTGAAAGGGCTGGGTCTGGCCACAGCAACGAGAATCAAAGTGACAGGACCTCTGGGGAAAGGAAGGACAGGGTCAGCTATTCAAATAGCTTCCAGTTCTCCTGGAGATTCCCCAGACAGGCTTTCTTTTTGTCCTGACCTTGTAGATTCTTTTTTTGTTTTATAGGGAAGGTTGTCCCCTTCTAGGTAAGGAATAGGAAAAAGTGGTCCATAGATCTCTTGAGATCTGGGAAGCTAGATTACTATCGGTAGGAAAGGGAGTACATTTGTCACCACATGAGGCAATAGTGGTGCCTGGAAGGACCGTGGGGACTCCAGAACCGTGAAGGGGAGTAGAAAATCAGACATGATGAAATGCCGAAAAGGTGTGTGTGTAAGGGGGCAGGGAGGAGGAGAGGGAGAGGGGACAGTAAGGCAGGAAGGAAGAGAGTACGGGGAGAAAGGGTGGGAGAGAAAGAGTGAGTAGGTAGGGCTCTAAGTTATACCTAATCCCAGGGACACAATGAATTGTTCTTTTTCTCAAAGTTTTGCTTACTTTAAAAGCTGAATTTAGAACTGGACTTGAACTTAAAGGTCATCTAGTCCAACTCTCCACCCATAAAAGACTTGGGCCTGTGTCCATGAGCACACATAATGCAAGCAGTTCCTTAACCCTGAGAGCAGACGCCAACACGCTAGGAAAATGTGTTGGGTCCGAGTTCAGTGTTTCCTTGGACCATTAAAGAGAAGGGAAAGAAACCCCAAAGTCACAATAGGAGGGGGTATCCTCCGTGTTTTTTCCTGAGGAAGAGTATGTTTCTGAGTTCCAGGTTCTCCTGGCCTCCCTGTGTATACACACATTCATGTTAAAAGAACAGACAAGGATTGGCATTTCAATTAATATCTATTTATGAAAATTATATTTAGATCAATTTTTTCAAATAATTGTTTCCAGAGTAAAACTGGGCGAATCAGCTGACAGATGAGGGACTCACTGGCTCTTCAGACCCTTCTCCCATTGCACATGAGCCTCCGAGAGCCGCTGGCCAGGCTGGTCCTGGGCAGGAAATGAAGAAATGGCTTTTATCATCTCAGTTTCAGCAGAAAACAGACGGTACATTCAAAATAGGATAGTTCGAGGGGAGTTTATTTATAAGGCAGTGCTTTCAGAGACGTGGTTGGAGGACGGCACAGTAAGTTGGAGCTAGCAGCAGTGACTGTGGCTGTGCGGAGAGGCCAGGGTCAAGGTGGGTTATCAGAGCTCAGAGGGAGCAAACCCCGCATAGCTGCCACCTTGCCGGGTCAGTGCCCTCAGCCAAGGGACAGAGGCAGCCCAAGGTGACCTTGCAGGGAGGAGCCAAAGGAATAGGGGTGCTGCCCTCCTCCCTCCACTCTCGGGCCAGGCTGAAAGCAAGAGGACGGCCGGGAGCCCAGGGGCCTGACAGCTGAGGGAAGTGTGCAGAGTGCGTCCGGAAGGACAGGCGGAAGACAGTCTGCACACTCACAGCGAGAAGGAAAGAAACCAAGGTCAGGAGTGGGGCTGAGGGTGGGGGAGAAGTATAACACTCGGGCTTCCTTTGGCCTTGACAGCAATGAAAAACTCAGTAGCAAGAGGAAAATAAGGATGTAGTTTTCCAGTGGAAATTTTGGGAGAACACTCATTTCTCGTTCTGCCCTCTCCACCCTCTCAAGGTTTAAGTAACTCTTTGTGCATCTGTATTTTTTTTAAATATATCTTTTTATTGTCAAAGTTAAACTTGAATTTTGATTAAGGTTATACTGAACGTGTGGATGAATTTGGGGATAACTGATTTCTTTCTAAAATGAAGTCATTCCTTGCAAAAGCAGAGGGTATTTTCCTATATATGACAATAATTTATTTGCCTTTTATAGTGACTTTTTAAATTCACTTTTTGCAGTGGTCATTTGTGTGTTCAGTTCATTCTTAGCTGATATTGTAATTTTATTTTCTAACCAACAATTTCTGGTGTAAGAAATAAAACCAATTTTTTAAAAATGTGGTTAAAAATATAACAGTATTTTCCATCTTAACTATTTTTTAATTATACAGTTCAGCAGTATTAATTACCCTCACAAAACTGCAGAACACTTTCATCTTGCGAAATCAAATTCCACACCCTTTAAACAATTCCTCATTTCCTCTTTCCCCCAGACTGCTAGTAACCATCATGCTACTTTTTGTTTCTGTAAATTTGACTACATTTTATATCTCCTATTCGTGTAATAATCCAGTTTTTGTCTTTTTGGGACTGCCTTATTGTACTTCGCATAATGTCTTTAAAGTTAACTCATGTTGTAGCCTGTGGCAATATTTCCTTCCCTTTGGAGGGCATGCATTCTCAGACGCCTGGGGTGTTTCTCACGCCACTGGGTCTGGGACTTGAATTGCAGTCGGTCATGTGGGGACCAACTGCCTCAGCCTTAACCACCATACCGCTGGCTAGACTAGCTTTCTTTTTATTTTTTTCTTCTAAAATTTGTTTCTTCCTTAAACAAGAGAGTGAGAGTGTGCACACCCAACACTTTTTTTTCTTTTTCTTTTGGCCATAGGAACAGAAAGATACAGACAGAGGGAAAGTGAGAAATCACCCTTCAGGGGATGACCATGCCACAATTTCTTCTCCCTTCACCTTTTGGGATTTGGGGCATTCACACACACATGCCCCGCGTGATTTTCAAGCCTTTGGGTCTCGAATTGTGGTCGGCCATGTGGGAGGCCAGTGCCTTAACCACCACGCCCCCTGCTGGCCCCTGGCAGCAGAGTCTTGATGTTGTGATCCACCCCAACCTTCACTCAGCCCAGGATCATGGGCATAGGTGGGCCTGGCATGCTCAGGGAGGTCTCTGGACTTGAAATGGGAACCTTCCCATGTGGGATTGCCTTGCAGAGCATTGTTTTACTGCTGTGCCACTGTCTGTCCCCTTTCTTTCTTTCTTTCCTTTCCTTTCCTTTTTTTTTTTTTTTTTTTTTAGAGATTTTTGCTATAGGGTGCGTGCACTTGCCAGAGAGACAGAAAGTGAGAAATCACCCCCCCCCTCCAAGGGGGGATGGCCATGCCACAATCCCTTCTCCTCCATTCTCCTCTTGGGATCTTGGGCATGCACACACATGCACCCGGCATGAATTTTAAGCCACCAGGTCCGGAAATCGAACCACGATCCACTATGTGGGAGTCCAGTGACGTAACATCACACCATCTGCTGGTCCCCTTTTTTCCAGATTTTTGCCATAGGGTGTGTGTACTTGTGAGAGAGAGAGAGGGAAAGTGAGAAATCACCCCCTGGGGAGATGGCCATGTGGCAATCCTCTCTCCTCCAGTCTCATCTTGGGATTCTGGGCTTGCACACACACATCCAGAGTGCTTTTCAGGGCACCAGGTTCGGTACTCAAACCCATGGAGTTGGCCATACAGGATCCAGTGACTTAACCACCATGCCACCTGCTGGCTCCCTTTCTTTTTCAGGCTGAGTAATATTCCATTGTTTGCATAGACCTCATTTTGTTTAGTCATCTGCCAATGGATAGCTGTGTTGTTTCCACTTCTTGTCTATCTTGGATAACGCCACTACAAGCACGGGTGTGCAGATCTCTGCTTAAGTTCTGGCTTCCAGTTCTTTTGAGGTTACAGCCAGTAGTGGGATTGCTGGGCCATGTGGTAGCCTCTATTTTTTATTGGCTGAGGAACTTCCGTACTGTTTTCCATAACACTTGCACCATTTTGCAAAACCACTAACAATGTCCAAGGATTTCAGCTTTTCTACATTATTGTCAACGATTATTTTCCCTCCTTCCTTCTCATACCACCTTTCTTCCACCCTCCCTCCCTTCCTTCCGTCCTTCCTTTTTCTTTCTTTTTTCATTTCTAGAAGGCATGTGTGCTTGTGAGAGAGAGAGAGAGAGAGAGAGAGAGAGAGAGAGAGAGAGAGAACATCTCCAAATTAGGTGTGGTAATGTCACAATCTTTTTTTTCTCCCTTTCTCAGTCCTGTCAGTACTTGGGGCACCCATGCGCATGCACCTGTCATGTTTTCCACTGGAGCCAGGATTCAAACCACTGCTAGCCACGTGAATCTGGCTCCCTATGCACAGGGCTTAACTCCTGCACTGCGGGGCCAGAACTCTCCTCTCTCTTTTCCCTTTTCTCCCTAATCGGTGCAAGGTGCTATCTCATTGTGATTTTGATTTGCATTTCTCTAATGATTAGTGATACTGAGCATCTTTTCATGTGCTTGTTGGTCATTTGCATAAAACCTTTGGAAAAATGTCTATTGATGTTCTTCACCCATTTTTAAATAATTTGTTTTTGTCACTGTTGTTGAGTTGTAGGAGTGTTCTTTATAATTCTGAATAATAATCAGAATACATCCTTTTTCAGATATACAATTTGCAAATATTAGAAATAAATCAATATTTCATTTTTATTTTGTTTGAAAGTAATAATTTTTTACATTGATCTTATGGAACAATTTTGCTGTATTTTTTTTCCTGGTTTTAATGGTTACTGACATTCTGTCTCTCTTCTAGGTAATTAATAATATCTTCTGCAAACACTGAGAATTTTCACTCTTCTCTCTAACCCTTAACATTTTTAATTAATTTTCTTTTTATATCTTTGACTAGAATTTTCAGTGCTATGTCAAACAGTAGGGAGATAATAGATATCATTTTTTTTTTTTTGAGAGGTTTTTGCTATAGGGCATGTGCGCTCGCCAGACAGACAGAAAGATAGAAAGCGAGAAATCACCCCCCAGGAGGGATGGCCATGCTGCAATCCCTTCTCCTCCATTCTCCTCTCGGGATCTTGGGCACGCACGCACACGCGCACGGCGTGAGTTTAAGCCACCAGTTCCGGGACTCGAACCGCGGTAGACTACGTGGGAGTCCAAGCGACATAGCCATTATGCTAACTGCCGGTCCCAATAGACATCATTTTTAAAGAAAGTGCACTTAGATATTTTCTATTAAGTGCACATTTTGCAATAGGCTTTCTAATCATTTAACTTTTTATTTGATATATTGTAGGTTCACATGCAGTTGTAAGAAATAAAGAAAGAAATCCTCTGTATTATTTACCCAGTTTCCCTTGATGATAACATCTTGCAAAACTATGGTACAACGTCACAGCTAGGATACATTGATACAGTCAAGATACAAAACTTCAATCACCAACAAGAATTCCTTTCATTGTTCTGTTCCAGTCACAGCCACTTCCCTACAGCCCACATACTCCTAATGTCTAGCAATCGCTAGTCTGTTCTACATTTCCATAATTTTATCATGTCAAGATAAAATTGTATCATCTCAAGACAGAATGTTTTATTAATGGAAATACAATATGTAACTTTTTGGGATTGACTTTTCCCCTTCAGTTTAATTCTCTGGAGAATACGTAAGGTTTTTGCACATATTAGTAATCTCTTATAGCTGAGTTGTATTCCACGGTATGGTGGTAGCAGTTAGTTCATTCGTTTACCTGTTGAAGACATTTGAGTAGTTTCCAGTTTTTGACTAATATGAAAAAAGCTGCTATCAACATGCATGTATTCTTGTGTGGACATATGTCTTTGTATTTCTGGGACAAATGACCAGGAATGTAATAACTAAACTGTATAGTGGTTGCATTTTTGGTTTCTAAAAAAAACTGCCAAACTGTTTTCCAGAGTGGCAGTATCAGCAGTGCATAAGTGATTCAATTTTTGTGGATCCTTTCCAGTATTTGGTAGTCATTTTTTAATTTGAGTCATTCTAACAGATGTGGTGAGATCTCATTATGGTTTTATTTATTTATTTTTAAAGAGAGATTTTTGCTATAGGGTGTGTGCACTCACTGGAGAGACAGACAGAAAGTGAGAAATCACCCTTCTCGGGGGATGGCCACACTGCAATCCCTTCTCCTCCATTCTCCTCTTGGGATTTTGGGCATGCATGCACATGTGTCCGGAGTGAGTTAGAAGCCACCTGGTCCAGGACTCAAACCATGGTTGGCCATGTAGGAGTCCAGTGACGTACACCATCTGCTGGTCCTTCGTTATAATTTTATTAATAATTTGCATTTCCCTAGTGGCTAATGATGTTGAACACGTTTTCATGTGCTTATTTGTCATATGTATATCCTCCTCAATAAAGTGTCTTGTCATATGTCTTTTTCCTATTTGCTAATTGAATTTTTCTTTTTACTTTTTTTTTTTTTTTTTTTTTTTTTGCTATAGGGCACATGTGCTCTGGAGAGAAGAGATGGGGAGAGAGAGAGAGAGAGGGAAAGTGAGAGAACATTCCCTGGGACTTGATTGCACAGTTGGCCATGGATCCAGCCACTATGCCACCGGCTGGCCCTACTCTTGAATTCTGAGAGTTCATTATATAATCCAGTTACTAGCCCTTTTTTTTAGATATGTGGCTTGAAAATATTTCCTTCCATTTTGTAACTCATTTTTTAAATCCTCTTCACAGATAACTCACAGAGCAAACGTTCTTAATTTTAATGAGGTTTGATTTATCCAATTTTCCGTTAATGTCATAAATTTGGTGTTAAGTCTAAAAATTTGTGGCTCACCTCTAGGTACCAATGGTTTTGTGTTTCTTTTCTTTTTCTTTGTTTTCTTTTCTTTTTTTTTTTTTTTTTTTTTTTTTTTTTTTTTTAATTTTGCTATAGAGTGTGTGCATTTACCAGAGAGAGAGGGAAAGTGAGAAGTCATACCCTAGGAAAAAGGCTGCAACATGGTCAGGACCCTGGTCATTCTGCGATCACTTCTCCTCTATTCTCCTCTCTGGATTTTGGGCATGCACACACATGCACCCAGTGTGTTTTTCAGCTACAGGGTGTAAGACTTGAACTGCGCAGTTGGCCATGTGGGATTCAGTCGCCTTAACCACCACACCACTGGATGGCCTAATTTTCTCCTAAAATCCTAAAAGTGGTTTTGCAGTCTTACATTTATTCCATTATCCACTCTGAGTTAATTTATGTGGAAGGACTTAGATTGAGTTTCTACTTGTTCTTACTTTCAGATGTTAAATGATTCCAGTACCATTTGTTAAAAGGCAATCTTTCCTCCACAGAATTGCTTTGACATGTTTGTCAGAAGCCAGCAGAGCGTATTTGTGTGAACCTATTTTTGAGTTCTCTATTCTAGGCCATTGGTTTATGCAGCTGTCCCTTCTCCAGTATTATCGAATGGCCTTGGTTGTGTATGTATTAGCTACGCAGTAAATTTTGAAATCAGGTAGACTGAATCATCAGACTTTCTTCTTCAAGATTGTTTTAGCTATCCTAGTTCTTTTGCCTTTCCAAATAAATTTTAAAAATCCACTCTGCTGGGCCCAGCAGATGGTATGATGGTTATGTCGCTGGAATCCCACATAGTCGACCGCGGTTTGAGTACTGGACTGGGTGGCTTAAAAATCATGCCAGGTGCATGTGTATGCATGCCCAAAATCCCCAAAGAAGAATGGAGGAGAAGGGACTGAGTGAGGCATGGGCATCCCCTCGGGGCAGGGGGTGGTGGTGGTGGTGGTGGTGATTTCTCGCTTTCTATCTCTCTGTCTCTCTTTGTCTCTGGCAAGTACACACACCCTATAGCAAAAAAACTCTCTTTAAAAATATCCATTTTGCCAATATTTTTCCCCATGAGTGAGAAGGCACTCCCTCATGGGAAATAGTCATGCCACAATCCCTTCTCCTCCATTTCTCCATCATTTTGGGATTTGGGGCATGCATGCACATGTGCCTGGAATGTGTCTCAAGCCACCAGGTTCAGTACTTGAACCATGTGGCCAGCTAATCCAGCACCTTAACCATGGGCTGACTTCTTTTTTTTTTGTCTACCTTTTAAAGTCTTATTATGTTTGTTTCGTATATAACGTTCAGAGATTGTAGTTCTTACTTGTGGGAGAACTAGGGAAAAGTATATCTATTCCATTTTTCCAGAAGTCTTTATAGGTTTTTATATACAACCTTTACTTAACTTTTAAGTATGTTTCATTTTATTCTTAGTTTTCTTTTTCATATATATAGAGTTCATTTTTATTTTTTTTATGAGAGAGAGAGAGTGAGAACAACAAAGCAAGAGAGGCAACCTAAACAGAGTTTGGTCACTTGGTGATTTTCCGCGGTTCCCCAGCCAGTCAGGATCCTGGCCGTGCGTCCCTGGTATGTTTCAGGTCAACTTGAGATTGAATCCATGCCCTACCATATGCCTCCAGCACTGTAGACCAGCACATGATCACCTGTACCTCGGAGCAATTACGTTGAAAGATTTTTGCTTGTTTGAAGAATTATTTTATTTAACTTTTAATTTGACCAGAGAGGGACAGAGAGAGAGAGAGAAAGAGGAAAAGTGAGAAAGCAAGCTGCCAGGTCTGGGATTCGAACTGTGGTCAGCCATGTGGGAGTTTAGTGCCCTTAACCACCACATAACCTGCCAGCCCCGAAAGATGTTTTTTTCCTTTTTAGTGAAACATGTTTGCATTTCTAGGATAAACCCAATTTGATTATCTTATAGCTTCATATTTACCATTAGTTTTATTTAGTTAATATTTTACTTAGTGTGTTATATTCACTTTTATAAAGCATGGATGTAAAACTTGTTTTTCTCACATTTCTTTGTTTTGGTAATAAAAATTCCTCCACACAGAGAGCTAGGTATATTTTATTCTTCACTCTATTTTCTGGAACAACTTATATATTTTTAAGGGCCAGCTTTTATTTTTATTAATCTCTTCTGTCTTTCTTTCTATTTTTCTTTCTTCTTTTTGCTTTTTTTTTTTTTTTGTGGAGAGATTTTTGCTATAGGGCGCGTGCGCTCGCCAGACAGACAGAGAGAGACATAGAGACAGAAAGCGAGAAATCACCCCCCCAGGGGGATGGTCACACCGCAATCCCTTCTCCTCCATTCTCCTCTCGGGATCTTGGGCACGCACGCACACATGCCCGGCGTGAGTTTTAAGTCACCAGGTCCAGGACGCGAACTGTGGTCGACTACGTGGGAATCCAGCGACATAGCCATTACGCTAACTTTCTTTTTTTTCTTTTTAAAAAAATTTTTTTGCCATAAGGTGCGTGTGCTTGCTGGAGAGACAAAGAGACAGAGGGAAAATGAGAAATCATCCCTCGGGGGATAGCCTGCTGCAATCCTTTCTCCTCCATTCTCCCCCTGGGATTTCGGGCAAGCAAGCACACACGCCTGGTGTGAGTTTCAGTCACCAGATCTGGAACTCGAACCTCAGTCGGCCATGGGAGCCCAGTGCCTATTTCACCTGAGGGCCCCTTTACTTCTATTTTTCATTGATCTCTATTCTTATCTTATTTCCTTCCTTATTTGGGTTTGTTCTGTTCCTCTTTACCCAGCTTTTAAGTTGAATACTTAACTAATTTGTTTTTAACTTTGTGTTGTTTTTTTAATGGTTTCCTGATAAGTGTATTTAAAGGTAAAGAATTTCCCTCTAAGTTCTGCTTTAATCATATTTAACACATTTTGATATTAGTGTTTTCTTAAATTTTTAATTGACATGTAATAATTTATACATATTTACAGGGTAGAGTGTGATTTTTCAGTACATAAGTAATGTAGTGATCAAATAGGGTAATTAACATATCCATTATCTCGAATAAATTATTACTTTCTTTTGGGAGTAGTATTTTAATTTTTATTCAATTCTAAGTGTTCTTTATGTCTTTTTCTTTTAACTCAAAGATTATTTCTGACATTCAAAAACTTTTTCACATTAGCAGCACGTGCATGTGTATCCCACATCCTAACTGGATGGGAAAATGGGGGAAAGGGACTGTGGTGTAACCGTGGCCCACTTGGGGGGGAGCCGCATACTCTCTCTCTGGAAGGTGTACATGCTCTCTGGCAATAAAAACAATTTTAAGAAACATTTTCATTTCAGAATAATTTTAAACTTACAGAAATGTTATGAGTATAGTACAAAGAAATTCTTCATATACTTTGTCCAGATTCAACAATTTTTAAATTTTACTTTATTTATTTATTTTTTGAGAGATTTTTGCTATAGGGCATGTGTGCTCACTGGAAAGACAGAGAGAGACAGTCAGAAAATGAGAAATCACCCCGAGAGGGGATGGCCACACTGCAATCCCTTCTCCATCCTCCTTTTAGCATTTTGGGCACATATGCGCACATGCCCGGCATGAGTTTCAAGTCACTGGATCTGGGACTTGAATAGCCACATATTTCCAGTGTCTCAACTACCATGCCACCTGCTGGCCCCCAGATATAACAATTTGTAATGTTCTGCCATAGTTGCTTTTTTTTTATTTTAAATTTTCTAGAGGGTGCATGTACTTATCAGACAGAAAGGAGAGGAAGAGAGAAAGGCTCCCCCAGAGCGGATGGCCATGTCGCAATCCTTTCTCTTCCAATTCTCTTGGGATTTTGGGCATGCCCACATGCCTGGTGTGTTTTTCAAGCCTCGGGGCCTGGGACTGAAACCACACACTTGGCCATGTGGGCTCGAGCCACCTTAAGTACCATATCACCTGGCTGGTCCTGCTTTCTTTTTTTAAAAGTTGGTTTATTGACAGAGGGAGAGAAAGTGAAGAGAGAGTTACCCTTATCAGGGTCTTGTCTTACTGTAACGTTTCTTCCCTCGTCTTCCAGCCAGCTAGGACCTTAGGTGTGCCTGGGCACCTGCGTGTTTCAGATGGATCTGGGATCCAAACCCCTGCTGGGATCCACGTGGCCCCAGCATTGAAGAGCAATACATTACCACCTGCTCCATCGTGACTGGGTCTACATTTGCTTTCTTTTCTTTTCTTTATCCACCTGTCTCTGTGTCTGTTTTTTCCTTACCATTTTAGAGTAAATTACAGACATCATGTCCCTTTATTGCTAGATATTTTAAAACCACACGGACATTCCCTCGTATTCATAAAATTTAGCATTGATATAGTGCTATTATACTATCTACAGTACATATCCAAATTTCATCACTTTTCCTAATAAAGATGCCTGAAACTCACCCCACTCCCCAGCACCCTGCTCTATAATCACAACCATGCACTTCAGTAAGTTGTCTTTATACCTCCTGCATCATTTTAACTTGGAAAAGTTCCTCAGTTTCTTATTTATTCAGTCTTTATTAATGAGCTTGACCTTAAATAACCTCATGCTTCTGCTCTTCAAAATCTGCTCATTTTTTGCTCTAGTTTATCTTGCAGGGTTTTTAAAAGTTATTTATTTATTTATTCTGAGTAAGAGAGACAAAGAAAGAGAGTAACAGACAGAGAGGCGCTTTTGACAGAGTCTTCGTGCTATGATCCATCCCAGCCACAGCCAGCCCTGGTCATGGGTATGTGCGTGTGGAGGCACAGGAAAGCCTTTGACCTGGACCTGAGGACCTCCCCGTCGCATGGGAGACAGTCTTGTAGGACGTTGTGTGACCACTGTGCACTGCCTGGCTCATGCTTTTTTTTTTTTTTTTTTTTTTTTTTTTTTAATGCAGTTAGCTATTTTAACAAACCCTTTTCAAAAACTGGTAGAGGCTGGAAGGTGGTGCAGTGGTAACACAATGCCCAGGAGGATTCCCATGTGGGAAGGTTTCGGGCTCAGGCTGGGTATGCAGGTGCCCATGATCCAGGCTGGCTGAGGCTGGGAGGGGATCGTGGTGTGAGAACACTACTGGAGGCTCCTCTCTGCGCGTATCTTTCATGGAAGAAATCCATCAACCGATCAACTAAAACTAAATCCTTCTCCCTGTTGTTCTTGTTGATTTTATGCTGATATTTACGATTACTGTATTTTTTTTGCCCCATTGTTTCTTTTCAAGTTATGTAAACAGCTCTTTCGTCCTTTACACACTTTAGTTTTCATCTTAAATTCCATTTTGTTATGTATTGATATTGTTGCTCAATTTTCCTTCGGGTCATAGATGCCATTAGGTGAATCTTTTTCCTCCTTGTAAGATCAGCCTTTACATGTTCCTCTTTAGCAGTGTTTGTTGCACATCACACAGGGTTTGCCCCTTTTATTTCCTCCAATGTGAGAGCCTTTATCTTTTCATTGGTGAAAATGTATTTTTTCAACTCATTTACTTTTTTCTACTAACAGTACAGTTTTTCTTACTTTTTCCTCCTATATTAGAAGTTATACATACTGATTCTGTTCTTATGATGGTTGTCTTTAAGACACACATTCATATTTATTTACTTTTTCATCTTCTTAAATATACTTAATATTTATATCTTCCCCCCAAGTTCTTCACTATACCTTTATGTCCTTCTTGTTTTCTCCTATCCCTACCCAAATGCCAATTCTCCTACCAAGTGGATATTATATTTACTAAATGAATTTTTTGAGAGGTTTTTGCTATAGGGCATGTGCGCTAGCCATAAAGACAGAGAGAAACAGAGAGATAGAAAGTGAGAAATCCCCAGGGAGATGGCCATGCCGCAATCCCTTCTCCTCCATTCTCCTCTTGGAATCTTAGCATGCATGCACACGTGCCCCGCTTGAGTTTAAGTCACTGGGTCCAGGACTTGAACCACGGTTGATACATGGGAGTCCAGCGACATGGCCATTATGGCAACTGCTGGTCCCAAAAGATAGTTTGTTTTTTGTTTGGTACCAAGTGAATTTTAAGTTCTAGAGTTAGACACATACACACCTTTTATTATTATTATTATTACTTTTAGTTTTTGCTATAGGGCACATGTGCTCACCAGACAGAGATAGAGAGAAAGAGAGAGAAAGAGAAAGTGAGAAACCACCCTCCCCCAGAGGGGATGGTCATTCCACAGTTCCTTCTCCTCCAATCTCCTCTCAGGATTTTGGGCACACAGATATACATGCCCAGTGTGATTTTCAAGCCTCTGGGTCCAGGACTTGAACCATGCAGTAGGCCATATGGGATCCAGTGTCTTAATCACCATGCCACCTGCTGCCCCCACACACAGTTTTTTAAAAAATACATTCCTGGATTTGTTGACAAATCAGGTTTACTCCTACATTCCTGTCGTAACTTTTTGATTTAATTCTCTTTGAATACTTCTTCCAAGAATGTTTCTGCTTAAAAATTTGTTTTTCTTTCACTTGCCAGAGGGTGCACGTGCTAACTAGAGACAGAGACAGAGATAGGAGAGAGAGAGGAAAAAAAAAAAAAAAACAACACCCCCCACGTGAGATGGTCACACCACAGTCTCACCTCTGTTTCTTTCTCTTAAGATTTTGGGTATGCATGCACACATGCCCTGGCATGCCTTTCAAGCAGTTAGGTCCAGTTCTCTACCTGTGAAGTTGGCCATGCGGGATCCTGCTGTCTTAACCACTATGTCACTGGCTGGCCAAACCAAGAATGTTTTCTTTTTCTTTTTCTTTTTTTTTCCAGAGAGAGATTTTTGCTATAGGGTGTGTGCACTTGCCAGAGAGACACAAAGAGACAGAAAGTGAGAAATCACCCTCAGGGTAGATGGCCACGCCACAATCCGTTCTCCTCCATTCTCCTGTTGGGATTTTGGGCACGCACACACATGCACCTGGCATGAGTTTCAAGCTACTGGGCTCAGGACTCGAATCGTGGTCAACTCTGTGAAAGTCCAGTGATGTGACCATTATGCCATCTGCTGGTCCCAATCAACAGTGTTTGTAATAGGAGTCCTTGGGTTCAAAGACTTTGTATTTAAGAGACTGTTTATTCTGTCATCTTATTTGATCAGCAATTTAGGCGTATAAAAAGTTTTAGGCTCAAGCTTATTTTCCTTCACTACCAGAAAAATATTTTTATTTTCTTCTTGCGTTCATTGATGCTGTTGAAAAGTCTAAGGTCAGTCTGATCCTTACTATTTTGTAGATAACCTGTTCTTTCTCTCTGTAAGTTTTTAGGTTTTAGGATATTTCCTGTGTCATATATAATGAACCTAGGTGTGGGTTTTTTCTTTTTATTTGCTGGAGGGTGTGTGCACCTGTCAGAGAGACACAGGCTGACAGAGAGGGATAGGGAGAAAGCACCCCCCCCAGTGGAGTTTGGGCACATTGCAGTGCTTTCTCCATTTCTCCAACCTGTCATGATTTGGGCATGCATGCACATGCATCCAGCATGTTTTTCAAGCCCCCAGGGCTGGGATTTGAACTTCAATTGGCCGTGTGGGATTCAGCTCCCTTCAACCACTGAGCTACAGGGCTTGCCCTCAGCATGTTTTTTTTCCCCCAGTATTAGTAAATTCACTATTTTTATTTCCTCAAATATTTATTCCTCTCTATTTTTTCTTTCACTGTGACTTCCTTTTACTACCTAATGTTAATACTTCTGTTTCTAGCCTGCATTTTACTGCACTTTCTTTCATATGTCTTTCTTCTTGTGTGCTCTTTTCTGGGAGCATCTTTATCTTCTTTCATCTCACTAATTATTTCTCTGCTACGTCTGTTCTTCTCCTTGTCCCAACTGTAGTATTTGTCATTTCTACTGCTATAGGTTTCACACCCAATATTATCTTTATGAAATATTGGTTTTGCTTTATGTTGCTGATATCTTCTCTCTCTCTTTTTTGAGAAATTTTTGCTATAGTGTGTGCTTGCCAGAGAGATAGAGACAGAGAGACAGAAATTGAGAAATCATCCCCCAGGGGTGATGGCCATGCTTCAGTCCCTTCTCCTCCATTCTCCTCTTGGGATTTTGGGCATGCACACACATGCACTTGGTGTGAATTTTAAGCTACTGGGTCTGGGATCTGAACCGTGGTTGACTACGTGGGAATCCAGCGACGTGACCATTATGCTATCTGCTGGTCCCGCTGGTATCTTCTATTCTCTTGTTTTTATCAACTGTATTTGCCCTCTGAAGTTCCTGGTTCATCTTTCACAATCTTGCACTACATAGTATGTGGCGATGGATTCTTTGCTGTCTGTGTCGTGCAGTGGTTTTGCTCCTCAACTGTCTAGTTGTGCTGCCCTCTGAGCTCCTGTCTCCACAGGGCCGCAGCTAGTCTGTGGGGTCATGTGTAATGGGGAAGTGATGAAGGTCACGTCCTCGTCTGTGTCCCTCCAGGTCCTGCCCTTGTGCAGAGCCCCGAAACACGGTAGTTCTCCCCACTGGCAGCTACTCAATCAGGCAGCTCTTAGGAAGAGCTCAGCTGGGTGTAGGCAGGCTCTCTGCACCGCAATTGGCGAGCGTGGGAGCTGGGGCAGTGGTGACGGAGAAGTGAATGCCCAACGGCTCACACCTGGTTTCGTCAGTTCCTCACGCTAGCGAGGCTCTGTCGCTTCTCTGAGCTACGGGCAGGTATAAGCACCCAGGCCTGTTGCAGCCTGTTTCTGTGTAAAGGGCAGTCAGAGGGCATGAGTAGCATTTAGTCTTCCTGCAGCATCAGCAGCAATACAAATGTCGGGGACGCTTTCTGTGTGTGTTGAAGTCAATTGAGATGAACAATAAAAGAGGTGTGAGAGCAATGAGGGAAATATGGAAACTAAAAGAGAAACGAAAAGCAGCTCTGGGCTTTAAAATCTCTATAAAGATGGAACATAGCTTTTACTGAGAAAACAAACAAACAAACCAACAAACAAACGCTTGGCTTTGAATGCTGACCGTGTGTCACTGCACAAGTTACTAAAATGCTCTGGACCTCGGCTTCCTCACCTGCAAAAAGAGGGTAATCTGAGGATTGTAATGAATTTAACTGAAATATTCTGCTGCCCTTGCCTGTTTTATTCTGTGTCCCAGAAATCTGAAACTTTCTCTCATTTCTGTAACTAAATAAGAAACCTGTTTTATAATGGAGAATTAGAATATTAAATATTTAAAAAGCAAAGAAATAAAAATAAACTTAAAAAAAAAAAAAAAGTCGTCCTGCAACCTGTTCTCTCACTGTTGTTCCCACCCCGGAGTGCAGCCCTCCCCACTCTCTGTACACACACCAGTTCAAGACAGTCTTACTGTCTGCCCTGCAAGTTCTAAACATTTTGTATCTGTTGTTTTCGTTGTTGCTAGTTTCACAAATCGTTGCATTCCTTTGCTTCTCTAGTCTAAAATGAATTTTCAGGGAGGGAACCAGAACCTGGACCCTGGACCCAGGGGTCACCTCAGCAGCACAGGAAGCTTCATTTCTGGTTCTCAAAAGACAGCATGGCAGGTGACATCCCTGGGCTTGCAGTTCGAGGCTTCCTGATGCCCAGGGACTTCTGCAGCAAGGACATCATGATGTGCTTTCTGTCTGTTCCCAAGGTCTCTTTCCTGGTGCCAGATGGGGTGGTGAGCAGGGATCCTGCTCTGTCTCTGCTCCAGGCACAGGAGAGATACGAGACTTAGAAGGTGGTGAGGTCGGGGCAGTGGAGGAGGAGAGGGGAAGGACAGGGAGACACCAGCCGAGCACTCGCTCTGTGCTCCGTGGAGCCTTTCCTGGGCAAACTTCGTGGGGTGTTTCACTTCACAGAACTCAGGAAGAGCACTATCAGGGGGTCCCTCCTGGCAGCCATCGGCTGGTTTTCAGGGAGGCTGTGTGATGGGCTCCACCACACCAGTAGATGTATTAACCCACGGTCAATGGTTTTAACAGGAATGTACTGGGCTGTGCCTTCTCTTCCTATAATTTACAAACATCCATATGACTTAGGAGTTCCTTCCTATTGGCTCTTTGGGGCCATCTTACCCTCAGTTTTTTTTTTTTTTTTTTTTTTTGGAGAGGTTTTTTTTTTTCGCTATAAGGCGCGTGCGCTCGCCAGACAGACAGAGAGAGACATAGAGACAGAAAGCGAGAAATCACCCCCCAGGGGGGATGGTCACGCCGCAATCCCTTCTCCTCCATTCTCCTCTCGGGATCTTGGGCACGCACGCACACGTGCCCGGCGTGAGTTGTAAGCCACCGGGTCCGAGACGCGAACCGCGGTCGACTACGTGGGAGTCCAGCGACATAGCCATTACGCTAACTGCTGGTTCCCCACCCTCAGTTTTCAGTACCCCAGGGTGCTCTGCCGCAGAGGTCCCCCGATGGTGGGTTGGCCTCCACTCGCTCTCCTCTCCTCGGTCTGTCTGACAGGGATGACAGGTGCATCTTCTTACGTGGCAGTGCTTGGCACTAGGTGTCTGTAAATGCTTGTTTAATTGACGCAGTTCTTTAAATGTGAAGGTTAAAAAGGTAGAGGGCTTCTGTCTTTAAAGGCACCATCCGATCTCTTCCCTGCGATGCTCAGCGGCTGTTACCAGCAGGTGCCATCGCCAGGCTGTGCCCAGCTGCAGCGCCTCTAGAGTGGGACCAAGTCACGGCTCCTGGTGGGTCAAAAGGTTAACTGTTTTAAGTCACCTTTTTCCCCCATGGGTAGATGAACTCGTTTGTCTTTACTATTCCTTTGTAATGTACAAGGTTTAGATACATGTGGAATGTTAGCCGCGGAAACAGCAACATTTGTTTTTACTGTGAAAGGGTTGACATCTGTACTAGAAAGACTTTGGTAGGCATTTAGAATGTGTGGGCCAATATGATCAGAACCTTATGAAAACCCATGAGGGGGACCAGCAGATGGCTGTAATGGTTACATCTCTGGACTCTCACGTAGTGGACCGTGGTTCGAGTCCCAGACCTGGTGGCTTAACAGTCATGCTGGAGTGTGTGAGTGCATGCCCAAAATCCTGAGAGAAGAATGAAGGAGAAGGGATTGTGGTGATTTTTCGGTGTTTGTTTCTCTGTCTCTCTCTCTGAATGCGCGTGCCCTATAGCAAAAATCTCTCTCTAAAAAAAAAAGAAAACCCACTGGAAGGGGTGCAGCTTGGTAATGCAGCAGAAACACACTGCTCAAGAGAAGCTGGATCCATATGGAAGGGCAAGAGTTCAGCTCCCTGGTCGTGTGGTTGATCTGTAATACACCAATACACCAGACACATGTGTCCACTATCCTGCCTGGCTAGGAGGGCAGAGAAGACTGGCAGGGGGTGGTGGATCATGGTGTGAGACCCTATTTGGGGTGCTTGTCTATCTTTCTCAGTCTCATGAAAGAAATACACTTTAAAAGAAATTGGGTGCAGCAGGTGGCATGGTGGTTAAGGTGCACTCCCACACGGTGAACCACAGTTCAAGTTATAGATCTGGTGGCTTGAAAGTCATGCTGTGTGTGTGTGTGTGTGTGTGCGCGTGTATGTGCCCAAAATCCCAGAAGGAGAATGGAAGAGAAGGGATAGTGGTGTGGCCATCCCCCTGGGGATGATTTCTCACTTTCCCCTCTGTCTCTCACCAGTGAGCACGTGCTTCCTATGGCAAGAACATAAAAAAAAGGAAAACATAGGCCCCAGATTTTGTGTGTGATTTCTTTGAATGTGAATGTGTCCCTCAGCTTGGAATCTGGACTCACAGGCTGTTACAAAATATAATTCCTGTTATGTGTGAGGTTTTCTACCCCAGAATGGCTCCCACCCACTTCTGTGTTCTTGTCTGCCATGACCAAGCACATTTCCGTGAGATGAGAGGCTTGAGAAGCAGCGCCTAAATTACTGTAGACTCCTGATGAAGGTCTGTCTAATGCTGTTTTTTGAAGCTAATTCATGTCCTGTATCCGTCTACAAAGTTAACTAAACAAGGTGCCAGTCCACTAGACCTTTTCAATGTGTGTGTGTGTGTGTGTGTGTGTGTGTGTTTTAAACTATTTTTCCTCTTTTCATTTTTATTGCCAGAGGGTCCATGCATTTGCCATAGGAAGGAGGAAGAGAGAGAGAGAGAGAGAGAGAGTCCCCACAATACGACGTGGCCACACTGCAGCTCCTTCCCTGCATTTCTCCTTCCTATCCGCATTTTGGGTATACATGCAAACACACAAACCTGGCATGTTTTTCGTCACTGGGGCTGTGATTCAAACCACAGTTGACCATGTGTGATCTGGTTCCCACTGCACAGTACTTAACCACTGTGCTATGGGGCCAGTCCATGAGTGTGCATGTTAATCTGAACCCAAGATACCGCTAATTTGTAGAGTGGGCATTGCAGTTTTTCTTTTCCTATAAAAATTAATTTCTTTTACTGCTGAACTTTTATGATAAATAAACAAGTAGTAACTAGAAGATCACATAATATTATTTTATCTAAGCCTTAAAATTATGACGAAGATTCTAAATTTTTCTAGACAGATCTGGGGCCAAAATGAAATCATAGTTAATCATAAAATATCATATTTGTGCAATGTTTTGAATTTTCAAAATATTTGGTTCTATTTTTCCTCTATCTCTTTTTCCTTGACTAATTCATCATGGCTTCTCTTATAGCTGCAAAAGACTCATTTGTTCCATTTTCAACCCACTGTTGTACTCGATATCCATGTAAGCCACTATTTAAAAAGGAAAAGAGAGAAAATCAATGAAACGACTCCAACAAAACCAGTAATACAATAATCAGTGAAATGACATGGAAAAGTGAAAAGTGATCAGAGCCAACGTTGGGGCTCACAAAGTTGAGTGGACTGTGATGTAATCCACTGAACAAGGTAACACAACAGGTCATGCTAGAGAGGTGTTGAGAGCATGTTGGATTAAGGGTCTTAGGAGAGGTGAGCCTCTGCTATTTCCACACTCGGGCATCTCTCCCTGCTGTGGCATCCCTGTGTCACATCTCCTGGGGATGATAGGAAAGCCAGAGAGGGTCCACCTGGTCACGGTCATGGATAAAAAAGGAGCAGCAGTTTACATGGAGTAGGTCAGCAGGGGAGATGGCATGCTCTGCTGGCAGATGGAGGAGCAGTGGTGGGACAGACATATCAGGATCACAGTCCATACTGTCAGTCCCGAGGGGCCTGCACCACTTACAGCTGGAATGTGGTCACCCCAAAGGAAGGACAGGGGCTACTGTTCCACACTTCCGGTCACGGCCGGCAGTAAGTGACGGCTAGAGGAATGGACTGGTAGATGGGTTCTTAGTTCTGTTCCTTTGATGAAATTCTCGTGTGCTTATGTAGACCACGTCCCTCGCCTAGTGCCACAGACATTCTGCGTTGGGATATTCTGAGAACTCTATGAAAGTGCAGACTTCTGAGCCCCTTTAGACCTGCTGAATCAGAATCCGTGGGGCTAGAGACTGATAATTTGCATTTAAGGCTACTTCCTAGTAATTCTTATGTACACTAAAAATGTAAGAAGCGTGAATAGGGATCAGCAGGTGGCATGGTGGTTAAGGTGCTGGATTCCCACAGGGTGGATCCTAGTTCGAGTCCTGGACCTGGCAGCTTGAAAACCACGCTGGCATGCCCAGAATCCCAGAGGAGAAGGGACTGCCACGTGGCCATCTCCCCTGAAAGGTGATTTCTCACTTTCCCTCTCTGCGTCTATCTCTGGCAAGAACCCGAAAAACAAAAAAGAAGAAGAAAAAGAAGAGGAAGAGGAAGAAGAAGCACAGAATAGGGCCAGCAGATATGTATGGCCTATTCCGCGGATCCCACATGGCTGTGGCTGATTCTGTGGGTTGAGTCCTAGACCTGGAGGCTTGAGAGTAGAATGGAGAAGGATTGCGGTGTGGCCGTCTCCTATGGGGGGGGGGGGTGATTTTTCACTTTCTTCCTCTCTGTTGTTCCAGTGAGCACACATACCTCATGGCAAAAATATGTTAAAAAACAAAAAGAAGTAGCATGAGTAAGCTAGTTGATTATGAGTTATTCTTATCGAAAAAAAACAACCCACCAAATATGAATTAACTGGGACAATTCAATATTTCTTTGGTTTAAGGATGTTGGTCACAGCCTCATTAATACTTCCCAGTTGCTGTACCATTTTTTAGTATTACTTCTACATCTACTATTACAGGTTATTTTTTCATCAAATCTTCTATTGGCTGGTATAAACAAAAAACTTTGCTTTCTCTTTTAGTTTTAACTTTTAATTAAAAATTTCTGAGATAGTCTTAGCTTTGATGAAAATGTTTTCAGAGCATGTTCAAAGGGTAGTCACTCGATTGATGATCTGAAGAACTGAATCATGTATCAGTGGAGTTCACTAAATATTTATTAGGATTTACACATACAAGGTCCTTTGGAGAGAGTGAGATAAGTAAGACACCATCATTCTACAGAAGAACACATGCTCCAATTATGTGAACAAGACTAACATACACATTCAAATTGTGGCACTGAAACTTTTTTTTTTTGGAGAGGTTTTTGCTATAGGGCGCATGTGCTCGCCAGAGAGAGACAGAGAGACAGAAAGCGAGAAATCACACCACAGGGGGAATGGCCACACCACAATCCCTTCTCCTCCATTCTCCTCTCGGGATCTTGGTCACGCATGCACACATGCCTGGCATGGGTTTTAGGCCACCAGGTCCGGGACTCGAACCACGGTCGACTATGTGTGAGTCAGCGACATAGCCACTGTGCTAATTGCTGGTCCCAGAACTGAAACTTAAAAAAAAAAAAGTCTAACACACTCTCAATAAAATCATCAGTGCATACTACTTATCCCCATATACATGCTTATATGTAAATTATTCACATTATTAGTATGTGACTTGATTATGTACACTATGACAAGGTTTTAAAAGTTGCCAAATAAGTAGAAATAGAAATTATTTTTTAAATATATTTATTTCAATCACATATGTCACTTAGCTTGCAAAGTGAATATTCCAGCATGTATACATTTTTCACCAGTCCAGTTGAGAGAATACTATACACATTTATCTTCAACAGATAATAACCCATTTCTTTGTTCCATAAATGCCTTCCCTCTCTATTTTTCTCCTTAATATCCTTCCTCAGACTCTCCTCCTTCACCACCCTCTTCCCTCACTGTATCTGGTATTTATAACCATCTTCTGTGTTTCTATATCCTCTGCTCATTCAGTTTTGGCTATAGAGCGCTGACAGTAGGTATATATTAAGTGGAGACATACAATGTCTCTCCTTCATAGCCTCGCTTGCTTGACTCCTTTTTGAAATAGAAATTCTAACATTTCTTTCCCAGACCTAAAGAATCATTTGTGCATTCTGTATGTGCACATTCCCTTTTGGAAACCAGTCCTTTAGAAAACAAGGTATATGATCAAGCACTAAGTTTGTTTTCTCTTCTCCATGAGCGAAAGAGACAGAGAGACAGGCATTCCCAACAGACTCTTCATGCTACGATCCATTCCCAGCTTCGGCCAGCCCTGGATCATGGGCACACGTGTGCCCCATGTGATTAAGGCGGTTTCCAGATATGAACTGAATCTTCCGTGTGAGTCAGCCTCGCAGATCATAGCACAACTGCTATGCCACATTTAGCCCCCATAAGTTTATGTTATATACAAAAACAAAAACAAAAGCAGAACAAAGCAAAACTTTAGAGACAAAGACAAGTAAACCCAGACTACTGAAACTAGTAAATGAATATTGTCGGTAAAGTCATGACGTATTTTTTTTCTATGCAAAAATGTGTCATGACTTTTCCAACAACCCAATAGAATAAAATTCAGAATAAAAAAGTTCAATAAACAGATCACATAGTGGAAAGCGTTTGCTTCAGGTTCATGTTACAGCCTATGAAAAGGGGGGTATAGAAAATGTAGGACAAAAATGTATATGCAGAAGGGAAAGAAATACTGGATAGAAATGTAAACGCTGTTTTCTTCTGCAAATGTTATCCCCCTCTTGATGAGGTATTTGCTGACATCTACAGGCTGTAATTTGCCAATAATTTTACTGGAGAATTACAGTGAACACTTATATTTCACATCTACTAAAAAATGAAATAGAAGTAAAATTGTTCTAAAATTTAGTTATTCATACATTTGTCTGTTTCTGTTTATCAGTGCCTCTTGATATCGGAAAGGTTTAACTTTATTGGTTTACAGATTAGCCATATTCCTGAAAAGCTTGAATTATGTTTTAAAAACAGCCATGGGCTGGTGGGTGGCATGGTGATTAGGGTCCTGGACTGCCACATCCCTGTGATTTGAGTCTCAGATTTGGTGACTTGAAAGTCATACCAGCCACAGGTGGATGTGCCCAAAATCCCAGAAAGAGAATGGAGGAGAGACTATTATTGCTGCGTGGCTGTTCCCCCGGGGGATGATTTCTCACTTTCCCTCTTGCTGTCTCTCTCTGTCCCTTTCTGGAGAGTGCATGCACCCTATAGCAAAAACCTTAAAAAGAAAAACAAATAACACGACCATAAGTTTTGTGGGAGAAGGTATCTGTCTGGTTCACTTGTATCTCTAGCACCGGCATAGCACCAGGCTTGCAGTGAATGTTCAAGAGTGTCTTATAAATGGTTCAAAAACACTTGAAAATGAACGTTTAAAGGAATTATGGGATAAGTGGTTTTAAAAAACTTAACCGATCAGCATTCAGTAGATTATAATTTTTGTGAAACTGAGGTGTTTATAAATGGACAAAACTATCCTTTAAGTAGACCAACGGGCGTGTCTGACTTGCATAGTTTAGTACAGATTTATATTTGAAGACAACTGTGACATAGTCTCATACCTTCTTATCACAGATAAGGAAAAACAGGCTTAGAGAATCCACAAAAAAATTTGCCCAAGGTCATGCAACGTGTCACAAATTATGTGGTATCTTCCTTTTCCAGAAGGAAAATAACAAATAACAAGCTTTTCTAAAGTAACAAAGCTCTCCGTGATCCAAAAACTATTCAAGGCTGTGCCTTCTTACTGCAACAGTTTCTAAGAGTTCCTGGAATTCTTTTCCTATCTATTCTCCTAAACTCTTTGGAGAAACATGGTAACAGCTTTTTGAAATAGTTCTTTGTTCCAGGGCCCAGAAAATTCTTATCTTTATTTCTGTGCTTTTGAATTTCTAACTTCCCCTTTCTTTCTACACTGAGCTCTGCTTCATCACTATGAAATTTATCCTAATTCTAACTCATGGATTTAGTTTTGGAAATAATTTGTTTTTATAGAAAGTAATACCTAGTTTAGTACCCCAAACTCAAGTAATACACAGTATCGAGGTAAAAATAAAATGATTGCCTTGGATTCCTCTATTCAGAAACAACTGTTATAAAATTATTCTATCTGGATATCTATTAATAATATTACTTATTATTCTGTTTATCTACCCAGCAAGAGTGCTAAGCTCATCCAGGTCCCATGCCTATGCTTAGACCATCTTCCTAAGCTTAAATATTAATACGTTGAGGAACGGATATACAGAAAGAATAATAATTAATATTATTGTCAATAGATACACAGATAGTTGGCCAGCCAATGGTGTGGTGATTAAGGTAGCTGGAGTCAACATGGCAGTTTGAGTCCCAGACCCAGTGGCTTGAAAAATATGCTGGGTGTGTGTACGTGCATGCCCAAAATCCTGAGAGGAGAACACAGGAGAAGGGCTTGTGGCCATCCCCCCTTGAGGGGTGATTTCTCACTTTGCCCCTTTGCTCTCCGGTGGACACATGTGCCCTATGGAAAAAATTAAAAATAAATCTGGGCCAGCAGATGGTATGATGGTTATGTTGTTGGACTCCCATAAGGCCGACTGTGGTTTGAGTACTGGACCAGGTGGCTTGAAAATCATACTGAGCATGTGTGTGTGTGTGTGCCCAAAATCCCAGAAGGAGAATGGAGAAGAAGGGATTGTGGTGTGGCCATTCGCCTGGAGGGTGGTTTCTCACTTCCCCTCTCACTGTTCTGTCTCTAAATAAAAATAAATCAATCAATAAAATAGATATACAGATAGAACGATAACTTAATAATAGTTGTTTATGAGCAAAGAAATTCAAGGTAATAATTTCCTCTTACTGTGATAATTACCTATATTAATTTCCAACATACACAAAATGCGTGGAACGTTCCTCATGCACCCACTACTCAGATAGTGTGCTGTTTGGACCTGACTTCAGCTCCACATTCTTTTCCCTCTGCAGATACAATGACTAGTTTAGTTATTGTATGCCATTTGTCATATTTTGAGAGTTACCCTTGTGCACATATGTGTATTTAGTAGATTTTAATGGTTGTAGAATATTATACTGTAGGGATATTCCACAATTTGATTCACTTATTTATCCACTGATGGCCCTCTCCTGACTTTTCACTATAAACAAAGCTGCAGTGAACATTACGTGTGCTTTCTCGTGCATGTCTATTAGAGATTCTATAAGTCTTTAGGACGTGCAAATGAAAGGAGAATGGCTGGCTTGTAGGATATTTGCGCCTTCAAATTTATCTAGCATTGCATATGTAAAATAAGTAGTTGAAATAAGTGGGGAAACTAGAGAACTTTCTCAAGAGTCTACATAAATTCCTATTTTTTCCATCAACACTTAGTGTCGTCAGGCTATCTACTTTGAGGTAATAAAGCTCTCCTACACTTTCTTGCAAAAACTTCAGAGCTTTACTTTTCCACATTTAATTACTTCATCCTTTTGAAACTCATTTCCATGATGGTGTAGGAATCTGTTCTCTCACTCTGCCCTGCCTGCACCACCTCTGTGGAGAGGCCACTTTTTCAGCGGCGCTGACTGACTTCCCAGCATTCTCTTACCATGATCAGAGGACTTCTAGGGGTGGGAAAGAGATTCCTGAGATCATCTGAGAGAGTCCACATACTACTACTATTACTATTACTAGTACTAGTACTATTACTAGTACTATTCATACTACTAGATGCTATTTGCCCTTTTCACTCTTTTTTAAAAATAATTATCCACTTTATTATTATTTTTTTAAATTTCTCCAGAGAGTGAGACAGAGAGAGTGAGAGCAAGAGCGAGAGAGAAAGAGAAAATGAGAAAGCAAGTCCGGGACTCAAACTGTGGTCATCCATGTGGGAGTCCAGCGCCCTTAACCACCATGTCACCTGCCCGGCCCACCTTTTTCACTTACTCTCTTGTGTGTATAGTAGATTTCTCCAGAAGTTACATTGCATGTGATTACATATTGTAAGCTAATGGGTATTGTGATTGTGTACTGTTGTATTTTCTGGAATTTTCTAAGATGATCACTTTAGCGTATGAATTGGTACATTTGTTTATTCCCCCCTGTACTATTAATAGCCATCTTTAGTTATACCTGCTATATGATTCCTGTAATCTCATTCTCTTCCAAAAACCATTATTTTTAAGTCTCAGTGTTTTTCTTGCTTCTGCACGGAATCACAAGAATTAAGTTTACTATATTGTTTTGCAACCTAAAATAGTTTTTCAAGTGTTTTTAGTTTTTTTTTTTTTTTGGAGAGGTTTTTCGCTATAGGGTTCGTGCGCTCACCAGACAGACAGAGAGAGACATAGAGACAGAAAGCGAGAAATCACCCCCCAGGGGGGATGGCCACGCCGCAATCCCTTCTCCTCTGTTCTCCTCTCGGGATCTTGGGCACGCACGCACAAGTGCCCGGCGTGAGTTTTAAGCCACCGGGTCCGGGATGCGAACCGCAGTCGACTATGTGGGAATCCAGCGACATAGCCATTACGCTAACTGCTGGTCCCAAGTGTTTTTAGTTTTTTAAAATTTGATCTGAAATAGGTTATTTTAGAATCTAGTAATATTATAATCTAAAATAAAAGTTATATACAGAATATTATTTTCTTGTACTTGAAGATAGATTTTTGGCCTAAAAACAGGAAGAAGAGAAGACACAGTTTCTGGTATGTAGGTTGCCTATATCTTAAGATCTTGAAAAAGATGAAATTGATGTGTCAGCAAGTTCTCCGATTCATGGGGAAAGATACTCTATTCCAAAGAAACTGGACAAAACTAAATAAAAAACGAAACTATACTGAAAGCTATTCTTCAGCTTCATATGTTAATAATTTTTTATTGCATCTTATGCAATAGAACATTTTCAAATACTTAATGGCTCCAAATAAGTTGCAGTATCATTTTGATACCAATCATTGAATTCATAAAAAAATAATTAAATATTTCCAGCATGGATGTAATCAATTTTTTAAAAGCTTCTTACAGGATAAGGTATCATATTTCATTGGCTAGATGAGCACATACCATAGCAGATAGACTGAAAAACATATACATTGACGTTGTTCAATACCTGCTGGAAAACAATCAACATAAGAACTTGCAGTGTTGCTTCTTTCGATGATATAGTAATTGTCAAATTAAGGGTTTCACTGCAAACACAAAAAAGAATAGCCCATGTGCCGAGGTGTACCAAAGCTTTACAGATGTGGCTGAACATGCTGTTTTGCTTGTATTTGTCTGGTATTGGTACCAACTTCCCATTAAAAATCTTTACATGAATGCCTGGCAACGAACATGGGCGTGTGAAACGTGAGGAGTGTGACATACCTTGTTTGAATCTGGTTTATCCTGCGGCAACTCTATTGACATTCTCACTGATGGTGCAAGAACAGTGGTGGAGAAAATGACTGCTGTCTTGGACCAGGCCAGTGGTTCAGCAGTTCAGGGAGCTAAATCACACACGGCTGACTGCAGTTCAAATCCCAGTGCTGGTGGGTATGTGTGCCTTATTGCCCCCAATCTTGATGGGATGGAGGAAAAAGAATCGTGGTGTGATCGCATTAGGGTTGCTTTCTCTCTCTCTCTCTCTCTGGCAAACATATGTGCCCTCCGGTAACTACAAAAAATTTAAAACTCAAATTACTGGTATTTTAGCATGAATTGAAGCAATGTAGCTATCATAGTCATTGTATTTGTCACTATCACACATTCATGGTTAAAAAACAAAGTTTCATTAATGAAAATTCTTTTTTTTGAGAGTTTTGTTTTGTTTTGTTATAGGGCGCGTGCGCTCGCCAGACAAAGACAGACAGAGAAACAGAAAGGGAGAAATCACCCCCCAGGGGGGATGGCCACACCGCAATCCCTTCTCCTCCATTCTCCTCTCGGGATCTTGGGCACGCACGCACACGTGCCCGGTGTGAGTTTTAAGCCACTGGGTCCGGGACGCAAACCTCGGTCGACTACGTGGGAGTCCAGCGACATAACCATTACACTAACTGCTGGTCCCCGTTAATCAAAATTGTTGATGAAGCAGCAAAAATTATTTTTATTGAATTTCAACCTTTGAATATATTTTTAAAAATTCTATGCGACATAAGGAGGAGCACCAGTAAAGCACTTCTGCTGGTACTGAAGTATAGTGGTTGTCTCCAGGAAAAAAAATGCTTGTTTGAGGTGCAACCTGAAATAGCCATTTTTTTTTTTTTTAAATGAAACACCAGAACAACAGGAAACTGTTTGTTAGACTTTGGTATTTGACACTTTCTTAAAAATTGAACAAAGTGAGACTGTTACTACAAGGAAAACAGCTGATCCTATTTGTTGCCAATAGTACAATGTAAGCTTTCAAGTGAAATTTAGAATTTTGGACAGCTTGTGTCTGCTACTGTGTGTCACCTAAAAACTTTTCTGATGAGATCAGTAGTTAATTTTGTTGTTGTTTTTGAGAGGTTTTTGCCTTAGGGCATGTGCAGTTGCTGGAGAGAGATACTGAAACGTGAGAGGGAAAGTGAGAAATCACCCCCCCCCACACACACACACACACACACCCGGGGGGAGATGGCCATGCTGCAATCCTTCCGCTTCCATTCTCCTCCTGGGAACTCAGGCATGCAGGCACATGTGCCCGACATGATTTTCAAGCCACTAGGTCCGGGACTTGAATCACGGTTGGTCACGTGGGAGGTTATTCATTCCATTTAAAAGTTCTCTCTCTCTCTCTCTTTTTTTTTTTTTTTTTTTTTTTTTTTTTTGAGTAGCAGGGTGGAGGGGGCGGTGGAGTGAACATTATTTACTTTTTTAGGGGGAGAGGTTTTTTGTTTGTTTGTTTGTTTTTGCTGTAGGGTGTGTGTGCTCGCCAGAAAGAGCAGAGAGAGATAGAAAGTGAGAAATCACCCCCCAGGGGGGATGGCCACGCCACAATCCCTTCTCCATACTCCTCTCCGGATCTTGTGCACGTATGCACACATACCTGGCGTGAGTTTAAGCTACTGGGTCTGGGACTCGAACTGCCGTCGACTATATGGGAGTCCAGTGACATAGCCATTACACCATCCGCTGGTCCCAGAGTTTTCTTTTTATAGGGACTTAGAGAAATACATTTCTGGTATTATCATCATTTTAGTTACTCTTTGGATTTGCTTTGTACAAGCACATATTAACACCACTATCAACAATTTCTATTAACACCTTTATGAGTTGTTGCTGTAAAATTTAAAACCAAAATTGTGGCCGGCCTGTAGAAAACATCTAAAGATTTATAATCTACAATTATAGTCATGTATCACATAGTGATGTTTCAGTCAGAGATCGACCAGACCTGGACCGGTGTTTTCGGATCACGCCACACAGCCGCGGTGTGTAGCAGACCATACCCTCCAGGTTTGTGTGAGTACACTATGATGTTCACATAATAATGAGAATCACTAACAACACATTTTCCAAAACAGATATTCCTATCATTAAGTGACACATGACTGCAGTCTCATTTTAGACTCTAGTAAAGTGTCTCGCTTCATGAGAACTGAAGTTAGGAATAGTCAGTTTTGCCATATTGCTAGAGGCTGGGAAACCGCTTGGGAACCGCTGAGAAGCAAAACCCACAGCGGGAGAGAATCGCTTTTCCTGAGAAAGTCCTCTGTCGCCCTCTGGAGGATAGATAAGGAGCTGATGCTCAGTACATGAGAAACTGGGAACTCCGAGATTGTGTTTTCTCCTTCTATACAAGCACTTTTAGGAAAGGGGTGTTGGAGAATTCTCAGCTTTCCCAATAATCTAATTATATCTCCATTGTTTGAATACTTCTTCCTGTGTAAACACATGGACTGGTTGACAAGTGAAGAGCGAGGGATCCGAGAGCTACGGAACCTGAAAGCCTCGGGTTGTTCTGCTGCAGGAGCTGCGCGTTTCTTGCTAACAGGAAAGGCCCCGGGAAGATGACCACGTACGCGGTTTCCACTGGAGGAAATGCAGATAAGCCAGGCTGTCTTTCGAGTGTGAAATCTACAAGTCTGGAGCTGCTTGTTTCTTTTTCTTTTTTTCTTTTTTTTTTTGGCCTTTTGATTCACACTTTATTAAATTAGAAACTAGTTCAGTTAGAAGAACTCAGATTGTGAAATGTGCTTTTTACTTAGAGGGACACAAATTGTTTAAAGTTTTCCTGTGAATTATACAACATGCTTCAAGTCTAAATACCCTGTACTCTAGAGATAGTAACAAATCTTTATGGTCTCTTACTAAAGCTCCATTATGGAGAGCTTACAGCTATTCCGAGTACCTAGATAACAAATTCTTTGTAATCATCTCTTATTTAAATAAGAGAAATGTTTCCCTTGGAGCCTAGAAAAAATAGGTGTGGAGAAATTTCTTAAACACTGAGGAAAAAATCCATCCTGTTTCGTATTTACTTTTTCACAAAATCTTTGGCTTTGTAGCAGCTTTGTCATACAGAGATATCATTAGGGTCCATGTCAGGTATACGCATCAGTAAAAAAATCTCACATTTCTATGGTTTTTATAAAGCGGTTTCTACTTCCTCTGAAATAGATGTAAGATTTTCTTCTTGTCTTTCACCCATATTCCGAGTACCTAGATATGATGATTGAGTACACAAGTGCAATACAAAATTCCAAGGGATAGGAGAACAGAAAAATACGTGAAACTTCCCTTCCAAGTTTAGCTTGTCCATAATTTCTGTATGAAACAGTATGAAAAGTAGACAGCTCAATTATTGTTAGAGTTAGTGCGATAAGTGTAATAATTGTGCAGAAGATATTCGTGGTCAAAGCACATATAACTGAATATCGACTTGGACGCTTTGTTGTTCTTAATATGGCGACTCAAAGATTCCCCATAAAGCACATCCTGCTTTGTAAGTTAAAGGTTCATACGTCCCAAAAACTCCTTTAATTTGTCCCATATACAAAACCAATAAGAAATACCACATCAAAACATGAAAGATGCCAATCATAATCTGGACAGCCCCTAAAACAAGTCAATCTGCTGAGGAGACTTTTACATTCCCACACATTCTACCGGCATTTCCTCTAGATGATTGTGAATCTAACTTTTGGTGATACCTTTATTAGCAAACCTCCGGCATTTTATTTGTGCAAGGTCCTAAGGATGGCGTTTTGCCCTCTCAGAGCCAGGGCCAGACCAAGGGGGGGTCTCTCACACAGGCCGGTCACCCTGGCGCAGCTGTGCCTGGTCCAGCACCCTGTCTGCGTCCTCACGTCAGCGCCCAGGCCCGGCTAACGGCCGATCCAGGCCGGCGGTGCCCTCAGCACCACGTCCCCAGAGCCCGCAGAGCGGCCATCACGGAGGTAGCCCGGAGCCCAGCACCCAGCCCGCTCTTAGGCCCCTTGGGCGGCGAGGGTATCTGGAGCTGCTTGTTCCTTGAAGGCTGGTGAGAGTATCCTATGGGTATCGAAGGAAAGAGCCCACTTTGGAAGGTGCCCCTAAGTCAGGATGAGGTCCCCCTCTGCAGGGCATTAAAAATGCAAATCAATGTCTCTCACAGTCAGTGGAGCTCCTCTTTTTGTTGGTTTCAAGATATTATTATTACTAACTTACATAATTCTAAGATGTCTCAAATACAAGGAGAGAAAAAAAGATATCAAACCAAGATTCCTAATGTTTGTTTTCTAAAATTTAGCTTTTCTTTTTTTTTCTAAAGAGTATATGGACTGCCAGATAGGGACACAGAAAGTGGGAGAGAAGAAAGCACTCACCGTGGGGAATGGTCATGCCCCAATCCCTTTCCCAACTCTCCTTCCTTTCAAGACCTTGATGCCAGCACATGAGCCTGGTGTGTTTCTCAAGCCACTGGGTCTGGGACTTGAACTGTGAAGTCAGCTTGTGGAATCTGGCTGCCTGAACCACTAAGCCGCAGAGCCAGCCTGCTTCCTAATGTTTTAAATGCTCATAACTTTTTTTTAGAGGTTTTGTTTGTTTGTTTGTTTTTTGCTATAGGGCGTGTGCACTCACCAGAAAGACAGAGACAGACAGAAAGTGAGAAATCACCCCCCAGGGGGGATGGTCACACCGCAATCCCTTCTCCTCCATTCTCCTCTCGGGATCTTGGGCACACACGCACACGCGCCTGGCGTGAGTTTAAGCCACTGGGTCTGGGGCTCGAACCGTGGTCAACTACATGGGAGTCCAGCAACATAGCCATTACACTAACTGCTGATCCCGAAATGTTTGTAACATTTAAGGAAAGTCCCAGGTTGGGATAAAATCCAAGCACAGGATCTATGAACCTGACAGGCGTCCACTGTCACCTGTTTTCAAGAGAGTGTAGAGGGAAAACCCAATTTGTAATTTACACAACTAAGTAAGTTTTAAAAATTAGCCTTCACATTACTGGATCTTTTAATGATTTTTCTAGTTGGAAATTTGCATTATAAATGTAAAAAATTGATTATAAAATCTTGGTTCAAAAGTAAATTTACTCTGACAGTGTAAGATAAAATATAAACACATGTAAAAATAAGTTACTAATGAATGTTTAAACAGTTTTCTTATATTCTAACATAAATAGGTTCTGTTTTTTTCCTAATACAAAATGTTTTTGGATAAGAAAAGGTAAAATGTAACTCTGGTTTGACGGTCTTAGTGTCCTTGCTAAGTTACAAAAATCAAAGATATGCAGCTTGGCCATAGATCAATAATTAGTGGTCATGAAAAGACCAAACATTCCTCTGCACTAAGGCTTTAAATCAGAATTTAGAAGATTACTCAACAAAATAAATTTGACTTTAATCTAAGTTTACGTAAACTTATATTAAACTTTTAATTAAACTTTTATTTTGCAAATATTGAGTTTAAAATGTCCTTTCCCCAATTTCTTTATGTAAAATAAAAATGTAACCACAGCATTTAAGTACATGTAAATACATGACCCTTCTTTTTAAACAGATTTTCATTTTTGAGCAGTTTTGGGTTCATAGAAAAATTCAGTGGAAAGTATGGAAAGTTCCCATATGCACCCTAATATCACTCCTACTCCTATTATGACATCTTGGTGTGGTACATGTGTTACAATCAAGGGCTCACTCTGTGTTGTACAGTTCTGTAGGTTTTGACAAATATGTCTGATTTGTACCCAGCACGATAGAATCATATGGAAAAGTTCCATTGCCCTAAAAATCCTCTTTGCTCCACCTATTCTTTTTTTTGGGGGGGGACAAGTTTTTGCATAGGGCACATGCGCTTGCTTGCCAGACAGACAGACAGAGAGAGACAGAGAGACAGAAAGCGAGAAATCACCTCCCAGGGGAGATGGCCACACCGCAATCCCTTCTCCTCCATTCTCCTCTCGGGATCTTGGGCACGCACGCACACTCGCCCAGCGTGAATTTAAGCCACTGGGTCCGGGACTCGAACCGTGGTCGACTACATGGGAGTTCAGCGACATAGCCATTATGCTAACTGCTGGTCTCCCCCCGCCAAAAAAAAAGTGCTCCACCTATTCTTCCCTACTTGCCTGTGAACCCCTAGCAACCAACATCTTTTTAATTATCTCTAAAGCTTTTGCCAGACGGTACTCTCTGAGAGAAAGAGAGACAGAAAGTGTGAAATCCCTTCCCCTCCATGGGAAACAGTCATGCCACAATCCCTTCTCCTTCACTTCTCCCTCCTCTTGTGATTTTGGGTATGTACATGTACACAGTATGCTTCCCAAATTGCTGGGTCCAGCACTCAAACTCTGGGGTCAGCCATATGGCAAACCACCATGCCATAGGCTGGCCTGGTTTTTGCTTTTTCTGGAATGTCATATAGTTGGAGTCACACAGTATAAAGCCTTTTTAGATTTTTTTTTCACTTAGTATCATGCATTTGAGGTTACTCTATTTCTTTTCATGGTTTGATAGCTCATTACAAAAATCACTGAATAATATTCCATTGTATGGATGTATCACTTTGCTTATCCATTAACCAATGAAAGAACATTTGGTTGGGGGGGGGCAGTGAATGGCGTAATGGTTAAGGTGCTGGACTCTTACATGACTGATTGTAGTTTGAGTCCCAGACCTGGAGATTTGAACCTCACACTAGGTACACATGTGCGTGTGCCCAAAATCCTAGGAAGAGAATGGAGGAGGAGAACTTGCGGTGTGGCCAGTGGCCATACCCCCTGGGGGGTGATTTCTTGCTTTTTCTCTCTCTGTCTTCATCTCTCTGGCAAGCACATGCACCCTATAACAAAAATATCTCTCTCTCTCTCTCTCTCTCTCTCTGTGTGTATATATATATATATATGTATATATGTGTATATATATATATATACACACACACACACATGCACATATGTGTATGTGTGTATACATACATATATATATATACACACATATTGTTTGTTTCCAAGTTTTGACACCTCCTGCCCTAAAAAACTACAGTGCTGCAGTTAGCAGGTGGTATAGTGGTTAAGGCACTGGGCTCCCACGTCTCACCATGGTTTGAGTCTCAGACCAGGTAGCTTGAAAATCACACTGGGTGTGTGTGAATGTGTGCCCAAAATCTCAGTCAGAGAATGGAGAAGGGATGGTGGCATGGTCACCTTGAGAGATGATTTTTCACTTTCCCTCTAACTATCTTTGTCTCTCTCCAGCAAGTACATATTGCCTTGTAATAAAAACCTTAAAATAAATAAATAAATAAACAAAAAACTGCAATGCTGATGAGTCCACCCTCTGTGCCTGGGAGTAACTTCGTAACTTTCGCCACTGTGTCACCCACCGCTCTGACGGCCAGGGCTCGCCCTGCCCACTGGGAGACTTGAACCTGGTCTGGACAGGCCTCCTCTTGTAAGTATTCCCTTGGGGACTGAGAGTAACTTTGGAACTTTTGGTACACCAGCCCTCATGCTGGTGTACCTCGCAGTTTGACCTTCCTCACTAAGTTATATCTCCTCAGCTTGCTACTACCTCATCAAGAGCTGAACGTCTGGTCGAGGAGCCAAGCACCTGAAGTTATCCGTAACTGCTCTGATCTGGGAGACACAGCGCTCCAATAGGAACACACCTGGGTCAGGCTATGAAAGAAAGATATTTTGTCTCCACTCAATATATACCAACTGTTCGCTCTCCATGACTGAAAGATTAGAGAACATAAAAGCATTGACAATAGTTATGGACACTGGAGACAGTGTGGAAAGAGGGTGGGAGAGGGAAAGAATAGGGAGGGAAATTGGGGAGGAAGACAGAGACAAGACATTTGTGAGATGCAGTAATGGTTTACTACGTGTTGATATCATGTACAGTATTCTCAACTGGACTGGCCTGAGGAGTAGTTCATGTTGGGTAAATTCTCTTTACAAGCCAAATGATGTATAGCAATCAAATGTATTAAATAATAATCGTAGTAAATAAATAATTTTTTAAGTTAAAAGAAAAAAGGAACATATCTAGGAATTAAGGATGAAGTTTCCTCTTTCAATACTACAGAATCTACCCCAATAAATAGAAAAAAGTGAATACTGCATTGGATGACTAAAAAGTGGCACAGATTTTGAAAAAATATGAGAAAATGATGGGATAACTTTCTACCAGGTAAGTGTACTAACCTCTTGCCAACAATGGATAGCACAGAGGAATGCACAGAAATGTCAGAAAAAGAATTCTGAATATTCATAGTGACAAAATTCGATGAGATGCAAGAGAAAACAGACAATCAGTTCCAGGAAATGAGAAAATAATTGGGACATGAAAGAGGAATTTCATAAAGAAATAGACACCCTAAAAAAGAATCAAACGAAACTTCTGGAAATGAAGAATACAATACAAAAAATTAAAATCTCCCTAGAAAGCATAAAAAGCAGATTGGACCATGCAGAAGAAAGAATTTCTGACCTGGAATACAAAGTCTCTGAACTATACCAAATTACCAAAAGGAATGAAAAAACAACCAAAAAAATGAGGAGAACATACAGAAAATTCTAGACACCATGAAACATCCAAATATCTATGTAATGGGTATTCCAGAAGGCAAAGAATCTGTTAAAGCCATGGAAAACTTTTATCATGAAATACTATCTGAAAAATTTCCAAATATAGAGAAACATGGAGAAATTCAGACCCAAGAAATAAAAAGAACCCCAAATAGAATCAATACAAAAAGATCCTCCCACTGGCACATCATAGCCAGATTGGTAAAAATTAAAGACAAAGACAATATTCTAAAAATGGCAAGGATTGAGAATCATCAAGTTACTTATAAATATTATCCCAGTAGGCTAACATTAGACCCTCTACTGAAACAATGTAGGCAAGGAAAGAATGGGAAGATGTATTCAAAACATTAAGACAAAAACAATTTCAACCAAGAATATTATATCCAGCAATATTATCCTTCAAATGGGAAGAACAAATAAAAGTATTCTCAGATAAACAAAAACTGAAAGAATTCACCAATATTAAACCAGCTCTACAGGAAGTACTGAGGGAAAATTGTATTAAGATAACTAAAGAAAGACAAATACAACAAAAAAACAACTGAGAAAAATGGCTAACAAAATGACAGGGATAAGTCCACAAATATCAATAATAGCGTTGAATGTTAATGGATTAAACTTTCCCATTAAAAGACACAGACTGGCTGAATGGGAAAAAAAATTTAAAAAAAGAACCCAGAAACTATATATACGCTGCTTTCAAGAAACAAACCTCAGGAACCAGCAGTTAGCATAATGGCTATGTTGCTGGACTCCCACGTAGTCGACCGTGGTTCGCGTCCCAGACCCGGCGGCTTAAAACTCACGCCGGGCGCGTGTGCGTGCGTGCCCAAGATCCTGAGAGGAGAATGGAGGAGAAGGGATTGTGGCGTGACCATCCCCCCTGGGGGTTGATTTCTCGCTTTCTGTCTCTATGTCTCTCTCTGTCTGTCTGGCGAGTGCACGCGCTCTATAGCGAAAACCTCTCCAAGAAAAAAAAAAAAAAAGAAACACACCTCTGGGACCATCAGGTGGTGTGGTGATTAATGGCGCTGGACTCCCACAGGGCAGTCCATGGTTTGAGTTTCAGATCAGACCTGGTGATCTGCTCTCTCTGTCTCTCTCTGTCCCTTTCTCATCAAAATTAAAACAAATAAAGTTAAATAAAATAATTCTTTTCTGAAAAAAGAAAGAAACATACCTCACTGATAAGGACATACAGAGACTGAAAGTGAAAGGCTGGAAAACGATATTCCATGCAAATGGAAACCCAAAAAAGGTTGCAATACTGATATCAGACAGAATACACTTTAAGATGAAAGATGTAAGAAGACACAAAGAAAGACATTATATAATGCTAAAAGGCCTTGTTCACCAAGAAGATTTAACACTTATAAATCTCTATGCACTCAACACTGGAGCATCTAAATACATCAGAGAGACTGTTAGATTGCAAAACAATAATTGTAGGGGATCTCAACACCCCACTGACTCCTCTGGACAGATCATCTAAACAAAAAATAGATAAAAGAGATACAAGATCTAAATAATATCATACATGAAATGGACTTGACAGACGTCCTCAGAGCTTTTACCCAACAACCACAAAACATACATTTTTCTCAAGCCCATGGAACATTTTCAAAGACTGACTATACAACAGGGCAGAAAACAAACCTTTACAAATTCAAATGTATAGAAACTATATCCAGCATCTTTTCCAACCAAATGGAATCAAACTTGAATTAACTGTAGGAAAAGCCCTTGAAAATGCACACACACAGAAATTAAACAACCTACTCCTAATGACTTTACAACTACAGAAGAAATTAAAACTGAAATAACAAGGTTCATAGAAACCAATGATAATGAACAAACAAATGTTTATAACCTTTGGGACAGAAAAAAAGGCAGTCATAAGAGGGAAGTTCATAGCAGCTAATGTCCACCCAAAAAAAAGCAGAAAGGTGGCAAATAAACAACCTAATGACACAACTCAGGGAACTGGAAAAACAACAAAAACTCCAGAAGAAAAGGAATAACAAAAATTTGAGCAGAAATAAATGAAATAGAGAATAAAAGAACTATACAGAAAATAAATGAAACCAAAAGCTGGTTCTTTGAGAAGATAAACAAAATGATACACCATTAGCTAGATTAATCAAGAACAGAGAAGGAACCAGATAAATCAAATGAGCAAGGAAACAGGCATTACTACAATGGACATCATGGAAATACAAAATATCATCAGAGATTACTATGAGCGACTATGTGCCAACAAACAAGAAAACCTAGATGAGATGGACAAATTTCTGGACACTTATAACTTACCAAGATTGAACCAGGAAGAAATAGAAAGTTTGAATGGACTCATAACAAGCAATGAGATTGAATCAGTATTAAATAGTCTCCCAATAAAGAAGAGCTCATGTCCCAATGGTTTTACTTCTGAATTCTACAAAACTTTTAAAGAACTAACCCCAATTTTCCTCAAACTACTTCCAAAGATTCAAAAAGAAGGTGTAGGAAGTGCCCCCAATCCGAGCAAACATAATGGAGACCTTTAAGCACATGCAGAAATGTGATTCTATGGGTAGTCATTTGTAAGGCCAAATGAATGCCATTAAGATATGAATATGCTAGCTGCCTCTGTGTTTGAAACTGCAAAGCAGTATTGGTTAAAGGAAGCCACATGTGAAAATCAGAAAAGGCCCCAGAACATAGAGAAAATTTACAAGAACTACATGACTGCCAGATGTCTTCACATCTTCAGTCGATTAACATCTGAAAACAACTGGTTTTGTGTTCCACTTCACCTTCCTCCCTTTTATGCCATTTAAAAGAATAAACCTGGGAATAGCTCAGGGTCTTAGCTACCTCCATCAGAGAAGTCAAGACCACCTGATCCTTGCTTTTCTATACTTGTGTGTCTTTGTGTGTTTATTTGTGTGTTTTATGTTTATTCTCTAATTCACAGCTGCCCCAACTCAGAGCATGCATTCAACTGTGCAGGTCACAGCAGGAAAGAACCCTCCCAAATTTATTCTATGAAGCCTTCATTGTCTTAATTACAAAACCAGTCAAGGATATGACAAAAAGAAAACTTCAGGCCCATATCCCTAATGAATACGGATGCAAAAATTCTCAACAAGCTACTAGCACATTGTATTGAACAACACAATAAAAAGATTATACACCATGACTGGGTAGGCTTTATTCCAGGGAAGCAAGGATGGTTCAACATACACAAAACAGTAAATGCAATACATCACATTAACAAAAGGAAAGATAAAAACCATATGATCATATCAGTTGATGCAGAAAACACATTCAATGAAATACACATCCCTTCATGATTAAGATTCTCAGCAAAAATGGCATAAAAGGGACATTCCTCAACACAATTAAAGCCATCTATGAAAAACCCACAGCTAACATCAAACTGAATGGGGAAAAGCTGCCCATTTTCTCCACTCCTTTTTAATATAGTGCTGGAAGTTCTGACCAAGGGAATTAGACAAGAAGGTTTTAAAAAAGGACATCCAAAAAGGAAAAGACATGAAATTATTTCTATTTGCAGATGATATGATGCTATACATATATAACCCAAAAGAATCCACACACACACACACACACACACACACACAAAACTACTGGAAGTGATAAATGAATATAGCAAAGTAGCAGGATACAAAATTGGCATACAAAAATCTATAGTATGTTTATACACCAACAATAGACAAACTGAGACAGAATTGAAGAAAGAAATCCCATTTACAATAGCCACGAAACCAATATTCCTAGATATCTTTCTAGGAATAAACCTTACCAAAGATGTCAAAGATCTCTACAAGGAAATCTATGAAACACTTGAAAAAGAAATTTAAAATGATACAAAAAAGTGGAGAAGCATCCCATGTTCGTGGATTGGAAGAATTACTATAATCAAGATGTCAAATTAAATGCAATTCCAATCAAACTACCAGAGATATTACTCACAGGAATAGAAAAAAAATCATAAAATTTGTCTGGAATCATAAAAGGTCTCATATCACCAAAGCAATACTATACAAGGTGAATAAAGTAGGAGGCATCTCACTTCCCAATCTCAATACAAAAGCTGTGATAATTTAAACAACATGGTATTGGCACAAAATCAGATAGGCAGACCAATGGAACAGAACTGAGAACCCCCAAATAAACCCCAAAACATAAATCCAACTGATCCATGACAAAGGGCACAAGACAATCCAGTGGGAAAAAGAAAATCTCTTCAGCAAATGGTGCTGGGAGAGCTGGATACTGGATACCCAGCAGCAGAAGAATGACACTGGGTCTTTATTTCTCACCACTAACAAAATTAAACTCAAAATGGATTGAGGATCTAAATGTAAAATCTTAAACTATAAACATACCGGTGGAAAACATAGGAAAATCTCTTGGAGACTTGGAGTAGGCAAAGACTTCTTAAAGAAGAGCGGGGGACCAGCAGTTAGCGTAATGGCTATGTCGTTGGACTCCCACGTAGTCGACCGCGATTCGCGTCCTGGACCCGGTGGCTTAAAACTCACGCCGGGCGCATGTGCGTGCGTGCCCAAGATCCCGAGAGGAGAATAGAGGAGAAGGGATTGCGGCGTGGCTATCCCCCCTGGGGGGTGATTTCTCGCTTTCTGTCTCTCTGTCTCTCTCTGTCTGTCTGGCAAGCGCACGCGCCCTATAGCGAAAAACCTCTCTCAAAAAAAAAAAAAAAAAAAGAAGAGCTCCAAAGCATAGGCACCAGGGAGCAGCAGAATAAGTAGATACAGTCTTTGAGCTGATGCTGCAGGACAAGCGGAAGCACAAATGAAGACACAATCTATGGTTGGGCCATATTGATAGAAGAGAGCCGGGTGTTAGCCAGAGAAGGTAGGAGAGATTTGATTAGAACCACAGGATGCAAGATGCTTCACAGCTGCAGTCAGTAATAGAAAGCACTGGCTTTACATTCCCTATTTAAAAAATGAGCACAGGGGGGACCAGCAGTTAGCGTAATGGCTATGTCGCTGGACTCCCACGTAGTCGACCGCGGTTCGAGTCCCGGACCCGGCGGCTTAAACTCACGCCGGGCGCGTGTGCGTGCGTGCCCAAGATCCCGAGAGGAGAATGGAGGAGAAGGGATTGCGGCGTGGCCATCCCCCCTGGGGGGTGATTTCCTGCTTTCTATCTCTCTGTCTCTCTCTGTCTGTCTGGCGAGCGCACGCGCCCTATAGCAAAAACCTCTCCAAAAAAAAAAAAAACAAAAAAAAAAAAAAAATGAGCACAGGGGACCAGCAGTTAGTGCAACGGCTATGTCGCTGAATTCCCATGTAGTCAACCGCAGTTCGAGTCCTGGACCCTGTGGCTTAAACTCACACTGGGAGCGTGTGCGTGCGTGCCCAAGATTCCGAGAGGAGAATGGAGGAGAAGAGATTGCAGCGTGGCCATCCCCCCTGGGGGGTGATTTCTCACTTTTTGTCTCTCTGTCTTTCTGGTGAGCACACACGCCCTATAGCAAAAGAAAAGAAAAGAAAAGAAAAAACTCTCCAAAAAAAGAAAAAAAAAAGAGCACAGAATGACTCAGGCTGAGGCCCAATCTTCTGACTCCAGCTTTCCTTTTTCTTTTCTCAATCCACAGCCTCTTTTCATTTGGGGTTTCATGTTCCTTCGCCCCACAGGTTGGGGCACAGGGCACCGGAACAGAGACCTGAGTACCGGAGAACTACAAAGAGCCAGTAGAAGTAAGGAAAGAGAATGACGTTTGGAGCTCATGTACTGGAGAGAGAAACTAGTGAAGTAAAATAGTAAGAGCAAAACAAGAACTCCTGAGTCTGGATGGAGCTAAGAGAACAAAGTCTGGAATTCATGGAGAGGAGAGAGAGGCTAGTGGAAGTAAAATAAAGACAGGTTAAAAAAATCTTCCTGACTCTGGACAAAACTGAGAATAAAATCCAGAGCTCATGGAATGGAGGGAGAAGTAGTGGAAATAAAATAAAAGTAAAAAAGAACTCCTGAGTCAAGACAAAACTAAGACAGTAAAGTAAGGAACTAATAGCATAAAATAAAAAATTAGTAGAGTAAAATAAGAAGTAAATTTAGAGTTGGGCACAAACCAGGAGACAATTCTCTAAAGAGAGAAATATGTATGTTAAAAGTTAGGAGTAGAGGGACCAGGAGTTAGCGTAATGGCTATGTTGCTGGACTCCCATGTAGTCAACTGTGGTTCAAGTCCCAGACCCGGTGACTTAAACTCACGCCGGTGCGTGTGCGTGCGTGCCCAAGATCCCGTGAGAAGAATGGAGGAGAACAGATTGCAGTGTGGCCATTCCCTCGGGGGGAGGGGGGTGATTTCTCGCTTTCTGTCTCTCTGTTTCTCTCTGTCTTTCTGGCGAGCATACGTGCCCTATAGCAAAAACCTCTCCAAAAAAAAAAAAAAAAAAAAAAGTTAGTAGATAGGGTAAATAAGAGTAAAAGAAAATAGCTAAGAAATTTAGAAAGCAAAGAAACGTTTAGAAAACAAAGAAATTTAGAAAGCTAAGGAAAAAAGAAAAAATTAAAGGAGTCAATTTGAAGTTGGGTGTAAAAGAAAAAACAAACAAAAAAAGATATCTTTTAATGTTGTTTGTAAAAGCGTTAAGAGCAGCAGAATCTATGGCAAGCAGTTAAAGAAAGAAACTAATAGAGTAAAGCAAGAGAAAAATCAAGAGAAAAATAGGTAAAAACTAATAAAGAAAAAAGCAATTATATGCTCAAATTAGAAAAGAAAAGGGGGGAGATGCAGAGAGCCGCCAATAAGTAGATCTAATCTACCGTTGGGCCATAGAGATTGAAGAGAGCTGAGTGTTAGAGGAGGCCAGGAGGACTTGATTAGAACCACAGGATGCAAGCTGCACCCGGCTTTACCTTCCCTAGAAAAGAATGAGCACAAAACGGCTCGGGCCGTGGTAATTTCCATCAGAGACGCCCAGTCCACCCAACCCCTGCTTTTCCCTGTCTGTCCTCTCTCAGTCCACTGCCCACTTCCCCTCGGGGCACACACACTCTTTGCCTCCAGGCCGAGGCAAACAGTCCCCACAATAGACAAATGGGACTGTATCAGGCTGAGAACCTTCAACACAGAAAAGAATAAGTAGAGGAGACAACCCTCAGAGTGGGAGAATATATTTGCAAACTATCCCTCAGATAAGGGACTGATAACCAGAATATACAGGAAACTCAAGCATTTTACCGCCCCCCCCCCCCCCCCCCCCCACACACACACAATCAATCTAAAGATGGGAAAATGAGCTGAACGGGCACTTCTCTGAAGAAGACATAGGAACGGCCAAAAAGCATTATGAAAACACGCTCAACATCTCTTGTCATAAGAGAAATGCAAATCAAAACCACAATGAGACACTCCTTCACCCCAGTCAGAATGGCTGAAATTTAAAAAATACATAAATGCTGGTGAGGTTGTGGTGAGAAGGGAACTCTCGTACACTGTGGTGGGATTGCAAATTAGTACATCCACTTTAGAGAATAGGGAGATTCCTCAGAAATCTTTAAATAGAACTACCATATGACCCAGTAATTCCACAGTTAGGTATTTACCCAAAGGATAAAACACTAGCAGTCGGAAAAACACTTGCACAACCATGTTTATTACAGCATTATTTACAATTGCTAGGACATGGAATCAAGCCAAATGTCCAAAAGTAGATGACTGGATTGAAAAATATATGGCATATGGACTCTATGGAATACTACTCAGCCATAAAAAACAATGTGATCTGACATGTGATACAAAGTGGACGATCATGAACTTTCTGCACTCTATAGCAGAAACTATAGAGTGGAGGGTATAGTAGCAGGGAGGGCAACGGTAGGTACTAGAGATAGTAAGGATGGGGTAATACAGGGGTGGGTAACAGAGGGAGGGTGGGGAATAGGGGAAGAAAAAAGTACGTTTAATTGACAAAAAACTGAAAAGCTATTTGCTGATGGTAATGTATATAGTAATGCCTTTGTCTAGACTGACATGCACAGTATTCGTGCTGAAAAAAGCAATGCTGTAACTGTAAAAATATAGGTGATTAAATGTACATTAAAATTTTTTAAATGTGGGAACCAGCAGTTAGCGTAATGGCTATGTCGCTGGACTCCCACGTAGTCAACCGCAGTTTGCGTCCCGGACCTGGTGGCTTAAAACTCACGCCGGGCGCGTGTGCGTGCGTGCCCAAGATCCCAAGAGGAGAATGGAGGAGAAGGGATTGCGGCGTGACCGTCTCCCCTGGGGGGTGATTTCTCTCTTTCTGTCTCTATGTCTCTCTCTGTCTGGCGAGCGCACGTGCCCTATAGCGAAAATCTCTCAAAAAAAAAAATTAAAAAAATTTTAAATGTTAAAATGCAGTGGTAAATGAAATGTCTTAAATTCCATTCACTTACTTTACAGAGTAGACTACTTATTGTTCCTTAAATTAATGTACAGGAGTATGTAAATGTCATCATGGGTGATCAAATAGTTACACATTTCAGTATTCAATATTACATATTTCTCTGACAGAGTTTTAATAATATATCAGGTGCCATAATCTCTGAAAATTATAATTTGATTTAGTAGTAACATAATGCAAATTTCTAAAAGTCTGATTGACCGGAACCCTGGACTGGAATCTTCTGCTGGGAATGTTGCTGCACGTGAATCTGCTTCCTTTGCAGATGTCTGTTAACACTTTTAATGACTGTCACAACTGGGTGGACGAGCATGAAACCAGCAAAGGAAGGAGTTTCATTTTAGTCCTTGTGTCACTGTCTGCTGACTGTATCGTAAAATATTTAAGTCCAGTTATAATACAACAGAGATTTGTCAGTGGGGAATCAAAGATGCAGTAATTGCGACTGGATTGTTGAACTAATTCTACAGAGACTACATGGTGAGGTTGCTGTCACATTCTTCTAACAAGGGAGGAGTCCCGGTGGTGAGAGTTGGACAATGCTGACAATACTGTTAAATAGCTGGGTGCTGGAGCTGAAAACCTCTCCAAAGACTCAAGATATGGAACTGGTCTAACTTTAGGGAATTGATACTTTGTTTCACTTTAGAGAGAAAAAAAGAAGTCTTGCCTTGTGCTTAGACTTCAAGGTGCTCCACTTTATCCACAGGGACAGTGTTTGTGCTAGTACTCTGCAGTAGCCATTCTAGCTTCTTCCGTGGCTAATAACAGAAAATACTGGCATCTGAGTAGTTTAGAGAGTAGCGGTTTTCTCAGCTCGTATTTTGGAGGTTCCATGTCTGGGGCCGCTTCCAGTGAGAGTCTTCCTGATGGCGAAGTCCTGAGGCCAGGCAGGTCATCACATTGTGAGAACAGAGTCACGTATGTCTGTGTTGTCAGTATCACGTGTGTCTGTGTTGTCAGGGTCACGTGTGTCTGTGTTGTCAGGGTCGCGTGTGTCTGTGTTGTCAGTATCACGTGTGTCCGTGTTGTCAGGGTCACGTGTGTCCGTGTTTTCAGTATCACGTGTGTCCGTGTCGTCAGGGTCACGTGTGTCCATGTCGTCAGGGTCACGTGTGTCTGTGTTGTCAGTGTCACGTGTGTCTGTGTTGTCAGGGTCACGTGTGTCTGTGTTGTCAGTGTCGTTCCCTCTCCTTAAAAACCAACCAGGATTCAATCACGGGGGCCCCACTCCTAATTACCTTAATCCCAATCTCCCAAAGTCCCACCTTTCAACACCATGGTCTAATTAATTTTCACCCTCTTATCCTATCACAATGAAATTCTAATACATGAATTTTGAGATTCAAACCATAATAGTAGCAGTCTTGGGAACCAGCAGTTAGCGTAATGGCTATGTTGCTGGACTCCCACGTAGTCGACCGTGGTTCGCATCCCGGACCTGGTGGCTTAAAACTCACGCCGGGCACGTGTGCGTGTGTGCCCAAGATCCCGAGAGGAGAATGGAGGAGAAGGGATTGCGGCATGACCATCCCCTCTGGGGGGTGATTGCTTTCTGTCTCTATGTCTCTCTCTGTCTGTCTGGCGAGCGCACGCGCCCTATAGCAAAAACCTCTCCAAAAAAAGAAAAAAAAAAAACGTAACAGTAGCAGTCTTTAAATGGAGGTTCTTGTATTTCTGGGGGGATGTAGACAATTTTCTAAGGGGTACATAGGCATATAAAGTTTTGTTCTGTTTTGTTTTAAAGAGGTTTTTGCTATAGGGCACGTGTGCTTGCCAGACAGAGAGACAGAAAGCAAGAAGTCATCCCCCGGGGGGATGGCCACACTGCAATCCCTTCTCCTCCATTCTCCTCTTGGGATCTTGGGCACGCATGCACAAGCGCCCGGAGTGAGTTTTAAGCCACTGGGTCCGGGACGTGAACCGTGGTCCACTATGTGGGAGTCCAGCGACATAGCCATTACGCCAACTGCGGTCCAAATTAGTATTATCATTTTTTGTTCTGGGGCACATGCACTCACCGGAGAGAGAGAGAGAGGGAAAATAAGAAAGCAAGTCATCAGGTCTGGGACTTGAACCACAGGCAGCCATGTGGAAGTCTAGTGCCTTAACCACCATGCTACCTGCTGACCCTCCCCCAGGTAGACACTCGAAACATGAAGGGAAGGAGGTGTAAGTGCCTCACATTAGACAATCACAATCCTAGAAGTCTGTCCTACATGGTAACTTTTTTCCAAAGAACCCTACATCTGGGAACTAGAAGTTTCTCTGACTCCACATTTGCTCCTCATTTGCATCTGGGTTAGATAACCTTTAGAGGATCCAATCACACCACTGTGTAGCACCATTTTCACATGCATGCATGCCCTGCTAGAGAACCACGTGTGTGCATGCACACACAGACCCAGGTCTGGACCCTGGCTTCCTCTCATTAAATCACTGGTGAAAAATACAGTAAATGCAAGAAGTTTTTGGGTGCTTGTGTTGGAGATAAGCGCGTCTTTCTCAGGGGCCTAGGTGATCTTTTGTTTACTCCCAGGCTCCAGGCTTGGCTCTCCAGGCCCTTACGCATAAGCAGGGGGATCCAAATCCAGACTAGAACTTGGAGCTCAGACAGGGTCTGCCATCCTTGGTAGAGACCTGACAGTGGGCACTGACAGTCCTAGAAAGCCTGTGGTGATCATCTTGCAGTTCTCCATCCTGACTGCTCCTCAGACTGACCACCCAGCAGCTCGGGCTTTCCTCAGCCTCCTGCCACATCTCCCCTGACTCCAGCAGCTACAGGGACACGCTCGCATGCGTTGGCCCCAGGCAGTGACTTCTGGGCCACACCCTCTGTTACTAGGCTGAGATCTGCCTGCCTGGTGGCCACATTCCCATCCCTGCAGTTCATCTGTGAGTCACACTCTGGCCCCAGGTAAGAGTGGATAGGTGTACCTTACCTATTTGGAGTAGAAACTCACGAGTCAAGCCAAAGAGGCCAAGGGTCTCACCCACTTTCTGCTCAAGGTTTTTTAAAATTTTTGTTTGGAGAGGTGTTTGCTCGCCAGAAAGGCAGAGAAAGACAGAGACAGACAGAGAGGCAGAAAGTGAGAAATCACCCTAGGGGAGTGGGGTGGATGGCCATGCCACAATCCCTTCTCCTCCATTCTCCTCTTGGGATCTTGGGCACACATGTGTGCCCGATGTTGAGTTTAAGCCATGGGGTCCGGGACTTGAACCGTGATCGACTACACGGGAGTCCAGTGACATAGCCATTACACCAACTGCTGGTCCCCTGCTCAAGGTTTTCATCCTCGTTATCCCAAGTACACTCAACTACCCAGAGCACTAAGGAAGAGTAGGCTAGGAGTTGTGTCTGCCATGATTTTAAGGGGGTAGAAAGATGGTTTTGAGAAGGGGAGAGGAGATGCCTTATGATCCTTGCTAGGCTGAGCCTGGTCCTACTGAAGGTACCCCAGATGGCTCCTGACTTCCCTGGTCTAAGAGGCGATCTCTTCCCACATCTGTCTCCTTGGTCCATCTCAGGCGGGATGCTCAGGCAGGCCCTGGTGCTGTATGTGGATGGCTGTGTGTGTCTCTGCTTCTCTCCAGGTCACCAAAAGCCATCTACGTCTCTGGTTTTGGGTCCACAGGCCTGGTGTTCATAAGCTCATGTTCTGGATTTAGGCTTTCCCTCCTATAACCAGGTGATCTGTGACAGGTAGAAACTGAGAATCCAGCCTTCCTGAGTTACGTCATCCAAGGAGGGAAATGGGTCTCAGAGAAAAGGCAGGGCCCAGTTCTAAGGAACCTGAATCTTGTAAACACTTGGAGGCTCCTTTTAAGACTGTTGGGGCCAAATTGCAGTGGGACAGGCAATAGGGCACTGCTCTGCAATGATGGAGTCATAAGGAAGACCAGGGGTTCAAATCCCTGGTCAACCTGAAATATGCCTGTGATGCTGGCTGGCTGGAAGGCTCACGGGGGAACAAGATCCTGTGAGGAGGCCTCTCCCTTCTCAAGCAAATTAAAAGAAAAAGATAGTTGTGGTGCATGACACATGTGATCTCACTCACAGGCATGCTCACTGTGTGTGATACTCCCTAGATTCATGTTCTCTACATACGGGGATTTTGTTGCCATTCTATATTGTCGATTTCCATAAAAATGAATAAATGTGCATAATCATATGTGCTGAATTATCGCACCTATTTATGAGCACAAATACACCTTTACACATCCGACAAGTGGGAAAATGTCCCATGCATTTGTGTGTGGTCTCCTGCGTTTCAAATGTATCCCTTCCACCTCGGCACTGGGGCTGGCAAAGCCCTTTAAGGCACCATGTCAGAAGGGGTGGTACGGGGGACAGTCATTTCTGGGAGAGAGAGAGAGAGAGAGATCCAGGGAGAAACTTCAGAGCTACTGAGGAGGCGCTTTAACCAGGTGGAGAAAGGACACTTGGTTCCCAACAGAGTTGGGAGAATGAGACCCAGACATCCACCTCCACCACGCAGAAGAGGTCAGTTTCAAAGCAGGTGCAGAGGAGAGGCCCTGGGTGGGAAGGCCTGGTCTGGTGGGCTGGGGTGGGGAGGTAATGTGACCCCCTCTGGTCTAGGTAGAGACAGACCAGGTGTAAATGGCAGCTCAGAGGAGGGGAAGGTGGGATGAAGATGTGAGGCCCAGACTGGTGCCTGAGAAAAGGCTGAAACCGGACACCAGGGTGGACACCAAGGCCACCCCAGGGTGAAGGGCACAGTCATGTCCAAACAAACACGGCGTGAACAAAAGGGAGAGACATACCGGGCGGAGAGTTCTGGGATCTAGTTCTCTCAAACAGCCCTCCAGATCGGACACGCTGGGTACTTAAGTCTCCCACAAGTAAAGGGGTTAAAGGAGGGGCAGACCCTTCTTACCTTTTCCTCTCGGCCAGGGCAGGGAGAGGGGTCAGGGACGAGTCCCATTCTCACTGCTCTCCCCACCTCACTCCAGGACCCCACGGAGGGAACGAGAGAAGAGTCTAGAGGTCTGGACTCCTTCCTCACTACCGCAGGTGTCCCAGGAGAGTCACCGTCCCGAATCTCCCGAATCTTACCCTGCAACAGCGTCTCATGCGCATTCTTCCAGGTATTTGTGGATACGCCAGACGCGCTCTTCCTACAGAAGGTGTCCCAGGACTTGCACAATGACACCTGCCCTTGGGCCTGGGGTTTCGAGCCGCAGTGTCTGCCTCTGCCCAGGTTTCCAGGCCGAAGACAGGCATTTCACCGCAGGCGGCGGGAGGCGAGGCTGGGCACCTGGAAGGTGGCATCCCGGGATCCGCCTCCGCCGGGGCCGGGCGCCCTCCAGCCCCGCCCACCTCGGGCGCTGAGGCTGTGACTGGCCTGGCTGGACGTCAGTCAGGACTCGGCTTGTGCTATAATAAACCCGTGCGAGTTATTCCCGGGGTTCTCCTGGGTAAAGCACCTCCTCTCCCCTTAGGGCGTCCCCGTGGTGGCCTGAGCCCTGCCCCCAGGCACTGCTCTCTCGCACTGGGTGAAATGCGGAGCCGGCCCCGAGGTTCTGTCGGGGGATCTGCCGGGTTCCTGGTTCCAGGGTTGTGATCGCGATCCTCCGCTTCGCTCACTTCCACTCACCGCTCCCCTGTGGCATCCACCCATCCCCACCCCAGGACTCCTGGTCCCGGGGCGCTGCTGTGGCCCTGCGCCAAGGCTCCACCTCTCCCGGACGCTGGGCCTGGCTTCTAAACTCGCCCCCGAGCGGTTGCAGCGCGGCGAAGGGTTCAGCGGCGGGAGGAAAGGAGGGCCGGGCGGAGGCGGTGGAGGAGAGCCAGACTGGAAGAGCCGGAGAGGGGCGGGTGGGGAAAGGGAGCTGAAGGGCGGCGGAAGCAGCAGTGTGTGTGTGTGTGTGTGTGTGTGTGTAGGGGGTCACAGCACGCCTTTCCCTCGGCAGTCACACTGCTGTTGATCCAACGCCATTGGCTTCTCACCGCAATTCGCCGCTCCAAACAAACACGGCGTGAACAAAAGGGAGAGACATACCGGGCGGAGAGTTCTGGGATCTAGTTCTCTCAAACAGCCCCGCAGGAGCACTGCAGGAGAAAGGGGGTGGCATTTTCGGGTCCTGTAGATTCAACATCACACAAGGACGTAGGATACAAACCCTCGCCAGCTGACTTGGTAAATGCGACTCCCGACTGTCCCCAGAACCTTCCCCGTTTCAGATAGAAGAGGGGTCGTCTGTCATGGAACAGAATAACCAGAAGCCACAGGTCCGGTGCATGAGGGAATCCACCGCACCCCGTGCGCCCTAAAGGCTGCGCTTTAAAATAATAATAATAATAATAAATGGTGAGCTTTAATTATCCTCGACCACAGAGAAGAGTGAAGCTTGAAGTCTATGGGAACCGAGTCTCCGCACTGTGAGTGCAAAAGCTACAGAAGGGCCTGGAGGAGCTTTCTGGAGGCCCCCCTCCTCCTGCCACCGTGAAGAGGTACTGCAGAACAGCCTCACACTCCTGTGATCGGCAAGGACGAGGCACTGAGAGCTTTCCCGCCGGAAACCAGACACCAGAGCGAGCACCCGGGAAGGGACGAGTTTCTCCCTTATGGGTCGCGTGTTTACTAGCAGTAGGTGAGAATCGCAGCGGTGACGCCAGCTCTCACGGTCTCTTGTCCTGTTACTCTCCAGCTGCGTCCTCCTCTGTTCTTTGGCCACAGTTGGACTTTGAAGACGATCATGTTCAAGAAGTGAAGTCCTTGTCGCTCTGAGTCTAAACTCTCATTTGACTTTGAAGATCTGTGCTCCCCCCTTTTTCTAAATTCCTTTTCTCCTTTTGTTTCCTTTTTTTTTTAAATCATTCATTTTATTTGCTAGAGGGCACCAGCGCTTGTCAGGGAGAGACAGAGAGACAGAGAGAGGAGGAGGGAAAGTGAAGCATGCACCAGGTCGGGGACTTGGACCGCGGTCGGCCTTGTGAAAGTCCAACGCCTTAACCACTACGCCACCTGCTGGTCCCCCTTCTCTCCTTTTCTTCTTTTTCTTGTGTTTGTCTTTACGTGTTAGGAACTGGAGCTGCTCTCATCTTCACCTGGGTGGAACCCTCCAGTACTGTTTCAGTTGCTGTGTCCTTCCATCCTTTCCGTGTGTTTTATTCTCTGGTATAATGTCGTACATGGGGTCTTCATGCGCCCTGCATAACTGCGACTTCTTTCCCCAGCGGCGGCCACCACCTTTCGTTGGCACAAGAGCCAGAAATTCCCTCGCAGGATCGTTACCTGGCGCATCTGGTATGCGGTCTTCTGGCTTCGTCTGGTCTCGTCTCCCTTGATAAGCCCAGGAAGCCGTTTTTCATAAAAGGACTCCAGGTGCTTGAGCTGCTGCAGCTGCTGCGTGTCCCGACTGCCCCGCTTCCGCTGGTGCCGGGGCAGCTGCTCCTGCTTCGCCAGCAACTCCCGCGCCAACGGCCTCTGCGCTCCTCCTGCGTCCTTGCACCGGGGCTGGGACGACGTCGCGCCCCGCGCGGGGCTGAGAGGCAGCTCCTCCCACGCCCGCCCACGGCCGCGCCACGGCTCCCCAGGCGGCCCGGTGTCCCGGCGGGACGTCCCGTCCTGCTTCCTGGCGCCTGTCACCCAGTTCCACCTGAAGGCTTCTGAATTCACTTCCATATCTCTTCTAAGGACCAGACTAGATATACTTTGGTTCCTTTCCAGACTTAGAGCTCAGACGGGAAAGTAGAGCTGAAGCCCACCCCTTCCTCTGATCCTGGGTTTGGGACCGACAGAGAAAACCGGGAGAAACCCCCGGTGTTTCCACCTACCCCAGCTCGTTGGCTTTAGACTGCTGGTCAGAGCTCAAGTAGATTAAGACCAAAACAAAATGTTTAATAGAATGGAATAGAATAAAAGTAGAATTGAAAATGCCTGCCTGCCACTTGGATAGCATAGCTGTAGTTTCACTTACTTTCAGTGGAATACATTTGTGCATGGCTGCATGTGTGCTGGAAGGTGATTATAGCTGCCTGAAAGAGAGCGGGAGAGAGAGAAAGAGTTATCAACAAAGTAATAGTCTTCCTGATAACTCTTGATTTTCAGTGAGTTTTTTCTTTTTTGGTTTGTTTTTATTTTTCTATAAGGTGTGTGTGTGTGTGTGTGTGTGTGTGTGTGTGCAGGAGAGAGAGAGAGACAGAAAGACAGAGAAAACACCCTCCAGGGTAATGGCCACACTTGCAATTCCTTCTCCATTCTCCTCGAGGGACCTTGGTTTTGCATGCACATGGTGTGTTTTTCAAGCCCGGGTGGGGCACTCAAACTGCACAGTCTGCCCTGTGGGATCCAGCCACCATAACCACCATGTCACTGGCTGGCCCCATAAAAGTAATTCTTTAACAACAAAATTTTAAACTAGCTAAAGAAAAATCAGAGAGGCAAGCTCCTACTGAGGCCCAAATGAAACATCACCTTACTTTGTCTATTTTTATTTATTTTTGGGGGGCTCTGCATGAAATCACCTTCCCTAAGGCTCCATTCTTGCTTGGTTCAGCCCGTTCAACAGTCTCTCAAACTCTTTAATAAAAAGCCCAGTGAAGCCGATTTAGTTTACGCACATGTGGAGAGGAAAATGTCAGTGATTCTTTTCTGATTTGACAGAGAAAATTCATACGGCCAATTTCCCTTCCTGAAGATGGAGATTTTAACACAGACACTACCACCAGACAACTAAACTTTTTTTTTTTTTTTTTTTTTTTGCGAGAGGTTTTCACTATAGGGCGCGTGCGCTCGCCAGACAGAGAGTCAGAGAGACAGAAAGTGAGAGATCACCCCTCGGGGGGATGGCCACGCCACAATCCCTTCTCCTCCATTCTCCTCTCGGGATCTTGGGCACACACGCACACACACCCGGTGTGAATTTTAAGCCACTGGGTCTGGGACGTGAACTGCAGTTGACTACATGTGAGTCCAGTGACATAGCCATTATGCTAACTGCTGGTTCCCCAAGACAACTAAACTGTTTACAAAGATGTATGGTCGAAAATGCAGATGTTTGCTCTCTGGACTCGGACCTAGTTGGCTGAGATATGGCTAAATGCACCAAGAAGGTTGGCGTCTTTGGTAAATACAGACCAGCTATGGCGCCTTGCTCCGGAAAATGGTGAAGAAAACTGAAATCAGCCAGCTGGCCAAGGACACGTGCTCCTTCTCTGGCAAAACCAAGATGAAGAGACAGGCCGTGGGGATCTGGCACTGTGGTTCCTGCATGAAGATGGTAGTTGGTGGTGCCAGGCCTACACCACCACTTCGGCTGTCACAGTAAGGTCTGCCATCAGAAGACTGAAGGAAGCGAAAGAGGAGTGGAAGCTCCAGACATTTGGAATATCACTAGCCTTTCACAGGTTAATTTATGTGACAACGACCAAAAAAGCAGATGTTTTACATGTTAAAGGTCATTTTATCAGGGTCTGTCCAAAGTATTTAAAATCTAGGAGTTTGACAAATTGTTAGAAATACAGTTTACAGGGGGCCAGCAGATGGCATGGCAGTTAAGGTGCTGGACACCCCCACGTGGTTGACCACAGTTCAAGTCCCAGACCTGGTGGCTTGCTTTCTCACTTTCTCTCTCTCTCTGTGTGTCTCTCTCTGGTCAAATTAAAATAAATGAATGAATAAATAATTCTTAAAAAAGAAATACAATTTATAAGGGCCAGCAGGTGGCATGGTGGCTAAGGTGCTGGACTTCCCCATGGCTAGGCAGGCTCGAATCTTGGACCTGGCAGCTTGAAAATCACTCTGGGCACATGTGCATGCATGCCCAAAATCTCAGGAGGAGGGTGGAGGAGAAGAGATTGCAGCATGGCCATCCGCTTGGTGGGGGAGGGGGATTTTGAGATTTTTTTTCACTTTCCCTTTCTCTGTCTCTCCAGCAAGTGAACATCCCCTATGGCAAAAAAAAAAAAAAAAAAAAAAAAAAAAAAAGGTTTTTATTTATTGTTTCCCACAGTTTCAGGAGGAGGGAAGAACATTTTTTCCTTTTTGTCTTGCTGGTAAGAATTTTTTTTTCACCAACATTTCATGGCTAAGAACTAAAATTTCAGTATTGTCACTGAATTGAAAAGGAGCAGACCCTTTAGGAAGTCATATGTTATAATATGAAATGGAAAATGACATACTGGGATTATTTATTACTTAGGGGAGTTTTAATAACAGACCAAAAAAGAAATAGAAATTAGGACGGGAATAAGTAAAATTCCCATTATTCATGGATGATATGATTGTCTATAGAGACAATAAAAAAACTACAATATAAGAGTTAACAAGAGAGTTCACATAATAGACAATGTTTGACTAAAGACACAATCAATCAATTGCTTTTTTAAAAAATATTTTTGCCATAGGACGCACGCATTTGCTGGAGACAGAGAAAGAAAGACAAAGAGAAAGTGAGAAATCTCTCCCTAGGGGGGATGGCCATGCTGCAATCCCTTCTCTCCCATTCTCCTATCGGGATTTTGGGCACACGCCCATACATGCCTTGTGTGATATTCAAGCCACTGGATCTGGGATTTGAACTGTGGTCGGCCATGTGGGAATCCAGAGCCTTCACCACCATGCCACCTGCTGATTCTCAATTGCATTTTAAAAGAAAAAGAAGTAGAAAATGTGTACAGTGTTTGATAAAATATAGCAAACTTAAAGTAACCAGGAGTAAACCCTCAAAAAGAAAATGAGGGCAAGGGTTCTTTCCTTCCTCCCTCCCTCCCTCTCTCCCTTCCTTCCTTCCTTCCTTCCTTCCTTCCTTCCTTCCTTCCTTCCTTCCTTCCTTCCTTCCTTTCTTTCTTTCATTTGCCAGAAGAAGAAGTTGAGGCAATTTCCTGACTACATAGCAAGATATAATGCCACTGTAGTTAATACCATGTGGTGGTGTTTATGATAGGGGTTGTTTGTGACAGGGGTTGTTTGTGACAACTGGATCGGTAGACTAGAATGGAAAAACAGCTCCAGGACCTTGTATGAAGAATAGTTATTAAAGACCAGTGGGTAAAGGATGTACAATTCAGTAAATTTGAATTTATGACACTGGAGTAATGGAGACATAAAAATACATTCCCTGTCAACTAAGGACCACAGTGTTGAAAGCAAAACTTTAAAACTTTCAGATGAAAATGTACAAGAAGTATTTGTATGACTTCAAGGTAGAGAAATATTCCTTAAACAAGACATACATACAAATTTTTTAAAAATGCAAATGTAGGTGATTAAGGAGGCTAGATCCCACACGGCTGACCACGTGGTTCAAGTTCCAGACCAGGAGGCTTGAGAAATATGCCAGACCCATGCATACCCAAAGTCCCAGAGAGAGAAATGGAGAAGGGATTGCAATGTGATCATGCCCTATGGGGCGGGGGTGCTTTCTTTTCTCTCTCTCTCTCTCTCTCTCTCTCTCTCTCTCTCTCTCTCCTCTCTTCTCCTCTCTCTCTCTCTCTCTGGTGAGCACATGAGCCCTCTGGCAAATTTTTAAAAAAAGGTGTTTGTTTTTTTTTTCACTGAATAAAAAGAATCTAACTTTACTGAATATAGCAATGGATGGATTTTTAAATGAATTATTTTTGCTTCATGGTTATTACTTTTATAAGCCCTATGACCCGTGGCAAAACTTTCTTACTGGTACTATACACAAATGCTTGTCTATTCTTCTCAAGTTTCTATTTAGTTTCAGTTCTATAGGTGCCTAAGCAAATATATTTAACTACACAGGCTCATTTGGTACATGGTAATGTACATGGTAATGCATTGCAGCTGGCAGTAAGAAATCAACTTCCAAAGACAAGTACAAACTTGTCTTTTATGCAAAAATTCAAGTTTTACCCTTTCATGTTCTTACACTAGAGTTGATGTCATGAACTTAAAGGCAAGCAAATAATTTTGCTTTCTATCTCTTAGCTGAACAAAAATACATAGCATTTTCATTATTTCAAATAATGCAATAGAACCCCTTCTTGAACAAAATGGCCAGGGTGCTGATGAAACCATCTTTTGGGAAAGTGTTTAATAAGCATACTTTATTTAAATAAATTCTCCAGTAGGACATGGAGAATTCACTGTCTTGGAAAGCTGGGTAAATAGTTATCTGTCAATTTATATATGCTGCTCACCAACATTCCCTTATTGGAAATCAGAATTTCCACATCACAGTTCCTGAAAGGGCTTTTAAATCTTCAAATGCTGGTCCTCCTCTGGCTTGCTTCTCTCTTTAATCCACCCAGGCTTTATTAATGGCTCGCTTCATATCATCATCTCCATCTTCATACATTCCTTCAGAACACTCGTAGGTCCCTCACTAGATCTGCCTCAGTGTCGTAGGAAGACTTTTTTTTCCTCTGTGCACTCTTTTTCAACCTGAGTCAGGTAGTCCCATTGTGCATTTTCTGCCTTTTTTCTATGTAATATGAGCACTGTATCAGTCTTAACTTTTTTTTTTTTTTTTGGAGAGGTTTTTCGCTGTAGGGCGCGTGCGCTCGCCAGACAGACAGAGAGAGACAGAGAGACAGAAAGCAAGAAATCACCCACCAGGGGGATGGTCACGCCGCAATCCCTTCTCCTCCATTCTCTTCTCGGGATCTTGGGCACGCACGCACACGCGCCCGGCGTGAGTTTTAAGCCACCGGGTCCGGGACGCGAACCACGGTCGACTACATGGGAGTCCAGCGACATAGCCATTACTCTAACTGCTGGTTCCCAGTCTTAACTTTTTTTGAACTGCCTTTAACAGAGGTGGGTTTCAAATGATTGTTTGAAATTGTTTCAAATTCCAATCTTGGAGTAGTTTTTGCCATTTAAGTTCTTTACCAAAAGATCAATACCTCTCTGTGAAATGCTCGTGAGTTCTCAGTAGGAACTTGATGAACTCCAGTTAATGTCATGCAGATTTTCACAAACTTATCTGACTGACCCCATCCATAGTGACTGGTCTTCACCGCATATCCTGTTGTAACTGGCTTTCCATTGTCAAGAAGTTGTTGTTGTTGTTGTTTTCTGTGATTTCTGTTGCATCTTGTTCTTGATTTTTGTCTCAGTCTTGGATTTTTCAGCTGTAAGAGCATCACGTACTCTTTTTCCTAATGACCTTTTCCAGTAACACCTTTACTTCTAGATCTTTCTGTAGCTCTTCTAGAGTTAAAGCCATGGTCCAGCAGTTAGCATAATGGCTATGTCGCTGGACTCCCACGTAGTCGACCACGGTTCACGTCCCGGACCCGGTGGCTTAAAACTCACGCCGGGTGCGTTTGCGTGCGTGCCCAAGATCCTGGGAGGAGAATGGAGGAGAAGGGATTGCGGCGTGACCATCCCCCTTGGGGGGTGATTTCTCGCTTTCTGTCTCTATGTCTTTCTCTGTCTGTCTGTTAAGAGCACGCGCCCTATAGCGAAAAACCTCTCAAAAAAAAAAAAAAAAAAAAAAAAAAAAACCAAAAAGCCAAGGTCTGGCTGAGCCCCAGGACCCAACCTGCAATTGCACAGGAAAGGGGATGCCCCACGGAGCGCGCTCACTAGAGTGCAGAGCTGCAGCCTGGGTGCACACCCGCCCCTGTGCCAGGTCACCAAAAAAATTGTTTTTAAATGTAAAATAAATGAGTGACAAGTTTGACCACATTAAAATTGGAAACTTTAAAATCAAAGTACATTGTAAAGAAAAAATAAGCAAAAATCAGAAACTAGAGTTATTTGCATCATATATAATTTACATAGGATTAATATTCTGAATATCTAATCATAATCTAATAGAAAAATGGCACAAGAGATGAAAAGGCATTTCACATAAAAGGGTATTAAATGACCAATAAATGTATAAAAGGTAAACTAACAATAATTATCAGAGAATTGTGAATTAGAACAACACTTGAAATCATATTTTAAAATCATTAGACAAAAATCAAAATGTCTGACATCAAGTGTCGGTGAGGATGGAGAGTAAGGGGAACTCATATTCTGTTGTTGGGAATATAAATTGAAATAATCTACTTGGAAAAAAGTGTGGTATTATTTTGTAATGTAGAGACCAAATACATTCTAAAGCATAGCAGCTCCACCCTTAAGTATAAAAGCACCTCAGAGGGGCTGGCAGGTGGTGTGGTGGTTAAGGGCGCTGGACTCCCACATCGCCGATTGTGGTTCAAATCCTGGACCTGGCAGCATGCTTTCTCACTTGCTCTCTCTCTCTCTCTCTCTCTCTCTCTCTCTCTCACTTTGTCCCTTTCTGATCAAACATAAATAAAGTTAAATAAAATAATTCTTTTAGAAAAAAAGCACCTTAGAAAAATTATTGTAGAAGGGTAGCAAGAGAAATGTGCAAGAAGAATCATAATAGCATTATTAGTAGTAGCAAAACACTGAAAATAGTCCAGTGTCTATTTGCAGGCAAACTGATATGCAAATTTTGGGATAGTAGTAAAATGAATTTTTTTGCAACACCAAAATCAGAAATATAAATACAGTAATTAACTTGCATAATTCTCAGAATCATATTGTTAAGTGAAGAAAGCAAGTAATAGAAAAATATGCAGAGTATGGTATGAAAAGTTCAGAAATAAAATACCATTTATTATGTTGGAAAGAAAGGTAATTACAACCTAAAATTCAGTTGTTGTAATTTTCAGAGAGGGAAGAAATTCAAAAGTAAAACTAACACACTAACACAGAGAACTTTGATGCTGGGGCACTGTTCCATTCCTTTTTTTGTTTTTGTTTTTGGAGAGGTTTTTGCTACAGGGTGCGTGTGCTTGTCAGAAAGACAGAGAGAGACAGAGAGACAGAAAGCGAGAAATCACCCCCTGGGGGGGTGGCCACGCCACAATCCCTTCTCCTCCATTCTCCTCTTGGGATCTTGGGCACGCATGCACACGAACCTGGCATGAGTTTAAGCCGCCAGCTCCGGGACTCGAACCATGGTCAGCTACATGGGAGTCCGGCAACATAGCCATTACGCTAACTGCTGTCCCTGTTCCATTTCTTTACTTGACTGGTGGAAATGGGTTTTTATCATTCTTGTAGCCATGCATTATTTACTTTACTTGTATGTAGAAAAATAGTTCAAATGCTGGAGTACAAAAAATTTCTTTTTAAAATTTCTTTTTAAATGAAGAGATTTATAATCTAGAAACAATTTGCATAGGGACAAAAGCAGCAAAGAAAATGTGATGAAGTTCATTGAGACAGAAGATATAAAAATGAAAATGATACGTGGTTAATACAAGAATATAAAAATATGATGGTGGAAATAATCCAGTTATATCTGTATGCCCATTTATATCATTACATTAATCTAAAATTTCCTGCTTCTCAGTAAAACATGGTACATATGAGTGTGTGTGAGAATGTGAATCTCAGTTATATGTTAGTTGCTATTCAAAAAGCATCTAAACAAAATAACACTGAAACAATAAAAATGAATCAATGGCAGAGCAGTAAGTGGCATGGTGGCAAAGGCACTGGATCCCATGTGGCTTCTTGCACAGTTCAAGTCCTGGACTTAGCAATCTGAAAATCACTCCAGGCATGTGTGTGTGCATGCCCAAAATTCCAAGAGGAGAATGAAGAAGGGAGTGTGGAGTGACCATCCCTCCAGAGAGTGATTTCTCTCTCTCTCTCTCTCTGTCTCTCTCTCTCTTTCTCTCTCTCTCCAGTGAGTGCATGTACCCCATGGTAAAAGTCTAAAAAAATCAAGCAAACAATGGACAAAGACAAACTCTATGAATGGAAATATTGAACAAAGTAGAATACATGGTAAAGGAATATTTTAATGTTTTTATATACTAAACAAGGCTTTGAAATCTAGAAAGAAAAATGTGCTTTAATGGGAAGGATAAATTAACACATTTTAGAGTTTTTAGCACATCTTTTCAATAAATCATCATCAAATTTTAAAGTTATTTCAATAGAAGTTATTTCAGTAAAGTTGGTTGGGCAGCCTCATTGCAGCCATGGCTGGATAAACACTCGTGGAGCCAGAGGTGGTGATCCACTGGCTTAGAGTGACCTTTAACCAGCTGCAACAAAATCCCTGGTGGTGTGTGCTGACTTGACCAGAGTGCAAATGAAAAGAATCCCAAAGTGAAAGGACCCGTTTGGATGCCCACCAGGACTTTTTTTTTTCTTTTTTTGGAGAGGTTTTTTTTTTTTTTTTTTTTTTTTTTGCTGTAGGGTCATGCGCTCACCAGACAGACAGAGAGAGACAGAGAGACAGAAAGCGAGAAATCACCCCCCAGGGGGGATGGCCACGCCACAATCCCTTCTCCTCCATTCTCCTCTTGGGATCTTGGGCACACATGCACACGTGCCGGGCGTGAAATTAAGCTACCGGGTCCGGGACTCGAACCGCGGTCGACTACGTGGGAGTCCAGTGACATAGCCATTATGCTAACTGCTGGTCCCGCCACCAGGACTTTGAGAATCACTACAAGAAAAAAGCCTAGTGATGAAAGTTCTAAGACACAGGATGGGTTCCAGATGAGACTCCGTAAGCGACTCATTGATGTGCACACTCCTTTCAAGATTGTTAAACAGATTATTCTCGTCAGTATTGAGCTAGGGGTTGAGATTGGAGTCACCACTGCAGATGCTTAAGGCAACTATTTAAATAAGTTGATTATCAGTTGTTTAAAAAAAACAAGTAATGGTCTTATGTTTTCAGATATTTATAAAATTATATACTCAAGTAATTAATACACATTTTTCCAAATAGGAGACTTAGAAATTAAGAGTTACTTAACAGGCTATATTGTCACATCATAATAAGATACATATATAGGAGAATAAACTAGTGAAAAGAAAAGAAATAAACACCAAAACTATACTAGCAAGAAAGCATATACTTGGGAATTTTAAGACATCTCATTGGATCATTCTTCGGTTAGAAAGGAAATCAGAATTGTAATTCGCGGGACTTAGGTTTTTGCTAGGAGTATTAGAGAGAGGTCTATTCAGAATTAATTTCTCTAGAACCAGATAGAGCAGCAGAGAATGAAAAAGAAAATTACTCAGGAACATTTTCGGTGAAACTAGAAAACAAAGATTATAGTAACTACCCCCACCCCCACCCCTGCCCCCAATTATGTGTCATTTCTGCTTAAAGCAACTGAGGGCAACAGAGTTGAACACAGGAAGCCTGAATGTTGCTGTTGCAATAGATGAAAATGTGGAGGGAACTAAAGGTGACAGATCTCAGAAATAGCCCACGAGTACTCTTTGGAAGAGAAGCCATGTTTGGTGGGGCTGCTCTAGCTTGACCTGAGTTACAGAGACACAGATACTGGGGGAAGCAGAAGAAGGAGGCGCAGGTTTTGCACTGGACGTTCCAAGGGGACAGGTCATGAAGGCACCTCCTCTTAGGAGGAGGATCTTTATGGAAGTTCTTACAGGACGTTTAACATGTGGTAGGATCCCCTTTCAAGCAGTTTAGACTCAAAGTTGCAAGAAACAGGAATGCAGTGTATTTTAAGGTAAAGTCCATTATAGTGACAGTAAAGGAAGAATCCTTAAGTAAAGGAAGAATCCTTAGGACCAGCACTTAGCATAATGGCTATGTTGCTGGACTACCATGTAGTCCACTGTGGTTCGAGTCCCGGACCCGATGGCTTAAAACTCATGCTGGGCGCATGTGAGTGCGTGCCCAAGATCCCCAGAGGAGAATGGAGGAGAAGGGATTGCGGCGTGACCATCCCCTCTGGGGGGTGATTTCTCGCTTTCTGTCTCTCTGTCTCTCTCTCTCTGTCTGGCGAGCATATGCGCCCTACAACAACAACAACAACAAAAAACCTCTCAAAAAAAGAAGGAAGAATCCTTAAGTAAAGGAATAATCTTTAAGTTGTCAAACTGTCACCAAAGTTGATGCTGCCAGAAAAGTCAAATCCTGACCGTGTTGGTTGAGTAGGAAGGGTTTATTACAGGTAACATCAACCAGGAGACAAACAGCTATCTTTACTCAAGACACTGTCTCCTCGGTGTGTATGGACTGGGCTTTTATGCAGAAATAATTCCCACCCAAGTCTTCAGTAAAGTCCATAGATGCAAAGGAAGGGTTGAAAGTTGAGCAGTTCTGAGTGGTTAATTTGAGCAGCAGTCCCCTTGGTCCACTATTGAAACTAGCACTGTTTGGCTTGGCCATTCTACTGCAGCCAGCATTTCCACTTCCCCTCTGCAGTGGAGACTTTAGGTCACTCAGACTTCCTAGTACAAACATTTAGTTATGGCCTGTCCCGACCTGGTTCGGGTGCCACGTGTCCCAACCCGGGGGGACAGTTGAACAGGTTTCCTGAGGGAAGGAGTGAGAGCCGGGACAAGCGGTGCAGTGTCACAGCACGGAGACGACACAGTGTCGTCTGTTTATTGTGGGCAGCACGGTACAGCACAGAGACGACGCAGTGTTACAACTCTTTAGGGTCGCGTCATCTATTGTGAGCAGCACGGAGACGACGTGGTGTCACAGCTCTTCAGGCTCGTCTGGAGATGATGTAGTGTTACAGCTCTTCAGGGTCGTCTGGAGACTGTGTGGTGTTTCAGCTCTGCAGGCTCTCCAGGGTCGTCGTCTTCCTGGTCTTCTGTGTCGTCTTCCTTGTCTTCCTGGTCGTCTGTCTATTGTGGGCCAGGCATGGTGGTTATATACACGTTGGTGGATCGTAAAGGGTGGTTATGATTGGTTGTAAAGGGTGGGCCGTGATTGGTTATAAACGGTGGGTTATGATTGGTTGCTTTTGGACCAATCATGAGGTGCCGGATATGCAAATCTGAGGGATTCTAGTGGCCAATCATGGCAATTGTTTGCTCTCTGAGAAACCTCGGCAGACTCGCTGGTGCGCAGACTCCCACATATCCCCCTTCTCTGTTTTAAAGGCCTGGGGGAATCGTGCCTGTCTTAGGTTGGAGTCATTTACAGAACCATAAGTCCATTCTTACCCATCATTGGAGAGTCCCATAGCTATGATGGGCCTCCTGTCTTAGGTGGAAGGACTGAAGAGTTATTGGGTTCATCAGACTCTCTTACCCGTCTTTGGCTAACCGATTCAGCGCCTCAGGCGAGACCAGTATAGGGGTGTTGGTCTTCCATAAGTGAGTCAATTTGTTGTTTGAGGAATGACATGTACCTATTAAATATAACAGGTCCCAGTGAGCAAACAATTAAAAGGCCAATGAATGGGCCAAGTAGGGGGAGCGGGAAAGGGAGAAGACCGTCCCAGGCAGACCATCGGCGAGTTGTTTTCTACGTTGTTGGAGAGATTTTTGATGTATATTGTCACGAACGATGCCGGGCTTGTTGGCGTAAAAGCAGCGTTCCTGTAAAGCAAGACAGAGACCTCCCTGTTCTGCCAGGAGGAGATTTAAACCTCGTCTATTTTGAAGAACCACCTCAGCCGGGGAATCTAGTTGGTCAGACCCTCAGTGACTTGGCGTAATAACCCAAGCCAGTGGAGCCAGCAGCTGTAGCTGCGGTTAGGGGAACATAAAGGCTGAGAGTTTTGAGATTTAAGAAGGATAGCTCGGGCTAATGTTTGCCAATCAGACGGTGTGAGCCAGCCCTCAGTGATAGCTTCAATTATAGCTAAGGTATACGAAGCAGTAGCTCCATATTGGGCGACTGCTGCCTTAATCTCTTTTACCATAAACCTGCTGTGACGGCGCCAAACCTGTCCTTGGGGATCTATAGTTTCCATAACAGGGAATGTCTCAAAGTCTGTCGCATGTGATCCCTGAACTAGTTTTGTTTCTTTGTTTGTATTGGTTTTTAGTTTCTCTAATTGTGATATAAAAAGTATCTGCATGGATAATATTAAACCCACAATGTAAAAAATGCTATATGCTATGTAGACTCTTTTGCTATTTCTCTGCATCAGTAACAACACAAACACGTGCAATGGAATAAGGTTGATGACAAACACATAACCACCCCAAGCAGAGACCATATAGAAATATGATAAACAGCAGCACATTGTCCAAAAAACTGACTCAGTTTTTGACTTGTTTTTCTTTGGCTCTTGTAGAGACTTAAAGTTGTTTTTATTTTTTAGTTTTTTGGATTTTTTGGGTTTTGTCTCGCCTTCAGGACTTTTAACTTCTTCCTCACTATCTAGGGAAATAAGATCCTCTCCCTGTTCTTTTTCAATTTTAGAATCCTTGGTTAGATCTGAGGAGGCTATAGCCTCCTCCTGGGGTTGATCATTTTGCATGATCTGCTCTCCCTTAGTGACCACAGCGACACTTTTTGGGTCACTGGTGCGGAGCCTGAGAATTTTGTCTATTAAGTTCCAGTACAAAAAAGTAGTCACGGGAACTTTTTCTGGGCCAAATGTGGTATAATAATCTTTTAAAGCGTCCCGTACTCTTTTCCACATTTTCTCATCTATGTTTCCTTCTTGAGGGAAACATGGACAAACTTCTTTTAAGAAATCAAAAAAGGAGAGCAACTGCTTAATCTTAACTCCCCGTGTCTTTTTTTTTTTTTTTTTTTTTAAATTTATTTATTTATTTATTTATTTGCATTCATTCTCTGAACATCATTACAGCATACAAAATGAGATTTTCCATCCAAATTACGCTATATATTGTCTCAATCAAGCACATCAACAAACATGTTATTGTCAGCAAATGATCTTCCATTTCTTGTCTTCTGTATGTTTTGCTTTTTTCCCCCCATCCTAGATTCTCTATCTCTTACCCTCTGTCATCTCCCACTCTCCTCCCACAGTCTCTGGTGTCTATGTTTGTTTCCTATACTGTTTTCTCTTCACATTTTATTGTAACGCCAAAGACCCTAATCAATCCAAATACCCTCATAGCAAACACAGGTGATACCCACATTTCCATGAACACAAGTCTTACTTTACGCATCCTATAAAGTAGCACCTAGCTGTGGCTACATATCCTACTGCAGTCATTGAATAGATATATATATTTTTTTTTTCTGAAACTTTTTTTTTTTTGTAACTCAATTTACATTCCTTCCCTAAGCTTCATCACAGCATACAAAATGCAATCTCCCATCCAGTACACACTGCATAGTGATACAATCATGCACATTACAAAAAATTTTCCATTACTAGTTCCTAGAATTACTTCCACCCCTCTTTCTGACCCTCTGGCCCTTCCCACCCTCCTCTCACACCACCTCCGGTGTCTACAATTGTCCTTCATTCCCTTCCCACCCACGTTGCATTGATCACACAATTTCCTACATAATCTAACTACTTTCAATGGTGAGTTCACTCATTACTACTAAGAAAACCAGTTTTAACTTAACTCAAAGAAATGCCAAGGAACTTTGCTTAAAGCCAGGAAACAAGTTAGGATTCTGTTCAAACGGAAGGTGCATGAACCTATCAGTCTCATGTACTTTTATCTTCTGTTCTGGTTCAATTTTCCTGATTAAATTCTGGGATATAATATTCAACTCCAGACTTGTCCCTCTGATTAAGTTGGCCACTTTCATAGTTTTTTGACTCTTATTTCCGTGTGTCTGTGTTTAATTTTCTTGATACAGCACACCCTTGAGAACTTCTTGGAGATCTGGTCTGGTGCTGGTAAATTCTTTCAGGTTTTGTTTATCTGAGAATGTTCTTGTCTTTTCTTCCCACCTGAAAGATAATCTTGCCGGGTACAGTATTCTTGGCTGAAATTGCTTCTCTCGTAACACTTTGAATATATTTTCCCATTCTCTCCTCGCTCGCATTGTTTCCGATGAGAGATCTGCTGTTAGCCTGATGGGATGTCCTTTGTAGGTAACTTGATGTTTTTCTCTTGCCAATCTTAGTATCTTGTCTTTGTCTGCGGTTTTGGTCAACCTGGCTATAATGTGTCTTGGAGAAGATCTTCTTGGGTTGATTCTATTTGGGGTCCTTTGTATTTCCTGGGACTGGATCTTCGAATGCCTCTCTAGGTTTGGAAAGTTTTCTTGCAGGATTTCATGGAATAGATTATCAATGCCCTTATGGGCCTCTTCACCTTCTGGAATGCCAATTATCCGGATATTTGGACGTTTGATGGTATCCAGTACTTCTCGCATATCATTCTCAAATTTTTGAGCCATTTTCTCAGTCTTCGTGGTGGACTTTTCTAAGCCAGCCATTTTCTCTTCTACATCTGAGATTCTATTTTCTGAATGATCTAGTCTGCTTTTAATACTTTCAAGGGAGATTTTGACTTCTTGTATTATAGACTTCATCTCTAGCAGTTCCGTTTGAGTCTTTTGTAAAGTGTGTAATTCCTCTTTTAGATCTTGCAAGAATTTCCTCATCTCCTGGAACTCGGCAACTTCTTTCTCCTTTCTCTTTAGCAGTTCATTATCTCTCTTTTCTTCCATCTCTGTTAGCTTCGACATTACGAATGTTCTAAATTCCTTGTCAGACATTTCCATGACTTTCACCGAACTGCTTGTGGATGAAGGAGAGTTACTCTTTTCCATTGGAGGAGAGGTATTTTCTCGTTTTCCCATATTTCTCGTGATCCGACGGTGATTTCTTGTCATCTGATGAATGGCGTGTTTCTTTCAAATTCTTGAAGTTAAGCCTCAATGTTCAGGAGCAAGCAGACAGAGGTGTTCTAGAATCTGATTGCCGTTCTGTTGTGATCGCTTCTGCAGCAGATTCATTTGCTTGCTGGAGGCTGAATTATGAGTAGAAAATCTTCATTTCTCCTTTGCCCTGAAATATCTAGTTCCCAGTCTCCATGTGGAATCTTCCCAGAGAATGGCTCACCTCTCCTGCCACACTAGCTTTGCTTGCTGGAGGCTGAATTATGAGTAGAAAATCTTCATTTCTCCTTTGCCCTGAAATATCTAGTTCCCAGTCTCCATGTGGAATCTTCCCAGAGAATGGCTCACCTCTCCTGCCTGGGAGAAAGGAGCCAACTCCCCGTGTCTTGAGGGCTTCTTTCAAGCCCTGAACAAATAATTTCTGCTGACTAAGCTTTTGTTCGTGCTGACTAAGCTCTTGTTCGTGCTGACTAAGCTCTTGTTTGTGCTGGCTAAGCTCTTGTCCCACTATTACCCTTATTACTTGTCCCATTATTACCCTTATTACTTATAAGTAAGCAATCTTTGTTACTCACTGGGACAATTCTCTGCCGTTCCCTCTCAGACGATTCTCTGCCATCCTATCTCGGGATGATTCTCTGCCATCCCCTCCTCGGACGATTCTCTGCCGTCCTATCTCGGGACGATTCTCTGCTGTCCCCTCTTCAGGTGCTCTTCACTGGATCCTTCGTACTCAGGTCCCTTGTTTGAGTGCCACTTGTCCCGACCTGGTTCGGGTGCCACGTGTCCCGACCCGGGGGGACAGTCGAACAGGTTTCCTGAGGGAAGGAGTGAGAGCCGGGACAAGCGGTGCAGTGTCACAGCATGGAGACGACACAGTGTCGTCTGTTTATTGTGGGCAGCACGGTACAGCACAGAGACGACGCAGTTTTACAACTCTTTAGGGTCGCGTTGTCTGTTGTGAGCAGCACGGAGACGACGCGGTGTCACAATTCTTCAGGGTCGTCTGGAGACGATGTAGTGTTACAACTCTTCAGGGTCGTCTGGAGACTGTGCGGTGTTTCAGCTCTTCAGGCTCTCCAGGGTCGTTGTCTTCCTGGTCTTCTGTGTCGTCTTCGTTGTCTTCCTGGTCGTCTGTCTATTGTGGGCCAGGCATGGTGGTTATGTTGGTGGATCGTAAAGGGTGGTTATGGTTGGTTAAACGGTGGGCCGTGATTGGTTGTAAACGGTGGGTTACGATTGGTTGCTTTTGGACCAATCATGAGGTGCTGGATATGCAAATCTGAGGGATTCTAGTGGCCAATCATGGCAATTGTTTGCTCTCTGAGAACCCTCCGCAGACTCGCTGTTGCGCAGCCTCCCACAATGGTCCAGGAGAATGGATAGCAAAGTGCTCTGCAGTCATGTCACCCAGGGATCGCCTGCCAAGGGCGCCCGGGCTGTGCTTGTAGGGGATCCTGAGGCCTAGCATTCGGTGACCTGGCGCGTCCTGTCCGCCGCCGGCGCAGTGTTGGTGGCGGAGGGCGGGGAAGCCCAAGGCCCTAGAGGCGGCTGTGGCGAGACTTGGCAAGAGTTAAACGCCAGTCCCTGGAACAATGTGTGCGCGGGACTCTATTTTTTAATTACCCGAGGGTGCGTGCACTGGGTGGAGAGAGACAGACCGAGAGAGTGAGAGAAAGAAAGCACCCCTTAATAGGGCACGGTCATGCCGCAATCTCTAATCACTCGTTTCTCAATTTTGAGTACGTGTGTACACGTTCCCAGTACATTTTTCTTTGCTTTAAAAACAAATTTATTGTAATATATTATTTACATCTATTCATTACACATCTTTGTACGGTACAGAATGGTCTTTAAGACCGTGTATACAGTGTGTAATAAACAAATCTAAGATATAAACATATTCATCACTATAAACATTTAACATCGTATTATAATGTGAACATTCAAAACCTGACCCTCTGGTCATTCTGGAAGTATGTACTGAATTGTCTATGATGTTATTTACTATAAAATACAGTTCTAAAGAAAAGCAAATTAAGGGACCAGCAGTTAGCGTAATGGCTATGTCGCTGGACTCCCACGTAGTCGACTGCGGTTCGAGTCCCGGACCCGGCGGCTTAAACTCACGCCGGGCGCGTGTGCGTGCGTGCCCAAGATCCTGAGAGGAGAATGGAGGAGAAGGGATTGCGGCGTGGCCATCCCCCCTGGGGAGTGATTTCTCGCTTTCTATCTCTCTGTCTCTCTCTGTCTGTCTGGCGAGCGCACGCGCCCTATAGCAAAAACCTCTCCAAAAAAAGAAAAAAAAAAAAAAAAAAAAAGAAAAGCAAATTAATTAAAAGTCAGGCAACAAAAAGTCTCATAAATGAATGAGGATGGATTTTTGAAAAAAGTAATTTTTTTTTCCATGAGAGATTCCTGCTCTAGGCTGCTTGTCAGAGAGAGAGAGAGAGAGAGAGAGAGAGAGTGAGAAATCACCCCCTGGGGGTTGGACACACTGCAATCCCTTCTCCTCCATTCTCCTCTTGGGATTTTGGGCGTGCATGTGCACAGGCCCAGCATGAGCTTTGAGCTGCGGGATCCAGGACTCTAATGCTGGTTGACTACGTGGGAGTCCAGCGACATAACCATTACACCATCTGCTGGTCCCCCAAAAAGTAATCTTACCATAGCTAATGAAAGAATAATTTGTAATTTCCATGTAGAGGACTGTGGGAGATAATTTTGTAATCTGAAATCTGTGGTATCAATCATTGGTCCAGTTAGAGATAGATAAAATTGTACCTAACAATACCTTATTAGGAAGAGATAGAAAAAGAAAACTTACTCACTCACTGTGAGTTCTTGTAAGACTATGGTACTGTATTGTACATAAAGAAATACGTCCTTTGAAAAGCAAAAACAAAACGAAATTGGGAAGAGATGTTTAAAAGTGAAGGCATGGTAAAGTCAATGATTTGTTGATTTATAGGCTTCACGGAGTTCTAAATTTTAGCCTTTTTTACAGTCATTCCAATGACTTAGCTACTTGTAACTTTTTGGACTTTTCCTGTTATCTAGTTTTATACAATGAGTAATAGTTATAACAAATATATAAATTGAAACCTGTAGAGACAACTTATCAAATAATTAGTGAATTTGTTTTTATACCTGCTTGTGTGTAAAAAGTTGAATCCGCATTTTAGCCTTTTAGTCGGAAAATTTAATCTCAACATTCAAAGTAATTGTCAATATGTGTGGACTTATTTTCTAGTTGTTTCGTGCTCTTTTACATCTATTTATTTCCCTTTAGTATTTCTGGTGTAGCGTTGCCTTCAATATTTCCTGAAGAGCTGATTTAGTTTTGGTGAATTTTTTCAGCATTTGTTTATCTGGAAATAATTTTATTTCTCCTTCCCATTTAAAGAATAATTGTGCCTGATATAGTACTCTTGGCTGAAATTGTTTTACTTTCAGAATTTTAAATGTCTTCCCATTCTTCCTTGCCTGCATTGTTTCAATTAAGAGGTCTGATGTTAGTCTAATGGGGTAACCTTTTTAAGTGATGTGGTGTTGCTCTCATGGCATTTTTAGAATATTGTCTTTATCTTTGATTTTTACTAATTTGGCTATGATATGCCTTGAAAAGGATCTTCTTATGTTATGTCTATTTTATGTCCTGTGTATTTTCTGGATTTGGATGTCTCCCTGCTTCTCTAAATTTTCAGCTAATATAGCACGAAAGAGATTTTCTATGCCTTTTCTGTCTTTTTGTTTTCTGCAATACATATTATGTGGCTATTCAGCTGTTTAATGATCTTTAGGATGTCCTGTATGTTGCTCTGATTTTTGATGTTTTTTTTTTTTCTATTCTTTTTGGTAGCTTGGACTAAATTGGAGATTTTGTCTTTAAAGTCAGCAAGTCTTTCTTCTGCATGGTTTATTTTGGTTTTGATACTTTCAAAGAAAATTTTTATTTCCTGAGTTGTATTCTTTATCTCCAGAAGTTACTTTTGATTCTTTTTTTATTTTTTATTTTTTGAAGAGGATTTTGCTATAGGGCGCGTGCACTCGCCAGACAGAGAGAGAGACAGAGAAATAGAAAGTGAGAAATCACCCCCCAGCGGGGATGGCCACGCCGCAATCCCTTCTCCTCCATTCTCCTCTCAGGATCTTGGGCACCCACACACACGCGCCTGGCGTGTTTTAAGCCACCGGGTCTGGGATGTGAACCGTGGTCGACCACATGGGAGTCCAGCGACATAGCCATTACGCTAACTGCTGGTCCCGTTATGTTTGATTCTTTTTCAGTATGTCTGTCTCCTTAGAATTCCTCCTTAAAGTCATGGAAGGATTTTGTCATTCCTGGAATTGGTTGTTTTCTCTTGTATTTCACTGAGTTTTTGTTACAATGAATATTCTGAACTATCTTTACTGGTGTGATCTGTGTTTTATCCATTGCTGGTGAGGTGTTACTTTATTTCTGGGGTGGAGGGAGGTATTTCCTCGTTTTCTCATGTTTCTTAGGGCTCTGCCTTGATTTTCAGTCATCGGGTGATGTATTCACTGCTTCCGACTTCTTCAGAGTATATTTTTAAAACTGTGTGCTCATGCACTTCCTCTGGTGTGTGTTAGCTCTGTGCCAGGATCCCTCTTTACCATGGGCAGGAGTGTGGAATTCACAGTGAAAGTTTTGGATTCAGATTTTCAGAGAGGAGTTACCTCCTTTTACCACTAAGGGGGTTGTGGGGAAAGAATTGCCCCAGAGTGTCCTGTCTTCAGGTGTGCGGTTCCTGTACACCCAAACCTTTTCTGCTCCCTGTGTGGCTGGAGGCTAAGCTAGAGAAGCAGGATGTGAGGTCATAGACTACTTCCTGCAGCACTCTTCAGTCCAGAGCATCCCTCCTCCCCACAGCAGGCTGGGCGGGGGCCCCTGCTGATAAGCTCAGGCCAGACAGCCTGGATCTGCCTCCTTTTTGCTCCTGGGTCTGCCTCTTGGTCCTGATGCAGAAGGGCAGCAACCCACGTGCAGTAGCAGCTCCTACCTCCTATCCTAGGCCTCCCTATTGCTCATCTTATCTCCAGGACTGCAGGAAATGTGTGGTGGTCTGTGAAGACTAGGGCAGCCCCTCCTCGCCAACAGCAGGATAAGTGGAGGTCCCTGCTGAGGAACTCGGGCTGAGGGCCTGGACCTGCCTCCTTGTCCTATCCTAGGCCTCCCTTTTGCTCTTTCTCACCCTGTGTGTTTTTCAGGACACTGTGGCTGCAACTTGAACCATGTTAGGTCATGTGGGATCTGACTCCCTTAACCACTAAGCTATGGGGTGGCCCTATATGCATATTTCTGTATGCTTAAAACATATATATAATAGTTAATTAGAAGTAATAAGAAAAAAAGGAGAGAACTTGTAGTTCAAAATTAGTTTTGAAGTATTTATCTTTTTTTTCTTCAATTTGTCAAAGGGTGCATGCACTCATTGCAGATAGACAGAGTGAAGGAGAGAGGAAACAAGAAAGCTCCCCTTCCATGGGGAATGTTGAGGCACAATCCCTTCTTCTCCATCCCTCCCTTTGCTTGGGACCTTGGGCATGCATGGACACACACTCAATGCGTTTCTCAAGCCACAAGGTCTGAGACTTGAACATGATCAACTGGCCATGCAGGATCTAGCCACGCAACAACCATGTCACTGACTGGCCCTCCTCTGCTTTTAAAAAGAGGTAGAAAATTCTCCCCAACTCCATTAGTGAGGAATAAATATTACAAGACAAATTCTGAGCCTACCTAGAAGAGATTTATTTTCAGAATACTTTCACTCAATGCTGTCAGGGCTAGAGCATCAGGAAAGACCTAAAGATTAGATTATAAGACAAGAAAATAGAAGCCATATTTTGAAGACCTGTATTACAGGTATCGTCAGTTTGTAAGACATGAGTCTGAAATAGCTAGCAGTTTGTTTCTTGAAAGATCTCTGGATCGTGTGCAGTTACTTGGGCGAGTGGGTCAAGACCCTGTCATGAGACAGGTGGAAGGAAAAAATTCAGTCACAATCTTTTCTTTGGCAACAAATGGGATATGGAGATCAGGGGGCAATGAAGTATACCAAATGAGTGAAGTCAGTCAAAAGACAACGTGCACAGAATATTGGTATTCTGGCCAGGTCTCAGAGACATGGCATATCAGTATGTGAAAAAGGGGTCTTGAATTTATGTGGAAGGGAAAGTAGACTATGGCGAATACATGGATAAAAATAATGTGAGGTGACAGGCAACAACAATTATAGCTGGTAACATTATATTTCTGAGTGACCAGACTGGAGAGAAGGTGTGGAATGGATGATTCTCCTTTGGCCGTTGCTTGGTGCAGTTTCATTTCCAAATCATGTATAGTCTTTATAATTTCTGAGGAAAAGAATTAAAATACTCTTTATATATATATATATATATATATTAATATATACATATATATACATATTATATATATTATATATATATATATATATAATATATATATACTTTCACTCAATATCTTGACAACTTTTTTATATATAGAACACAGATTAGTTTCTTTCTAACACCCATCATGCCATGAATTCATAGGGAATAGGTTCCAGTAGCTCAGGCACCTTTCCGTTGGTTCTCACAAAGTGTGCTTCTCTGGGTGGAGCAGGCTGGCACTTCAGTTGAACCCAGGTCCCTTTCTCTTTGGCTTCTTTCTTTTTCTGGTCACTTTCCTTCACACATTTTAGGAAGCTATCTCTGCTCTTAGAATGCTTAATATACTCAATACACACATTAATTCTCTTGGCAGGAATCTTGCCCTTAACATGTTTGTTCACAAGAATGCCAACAGCATGCTGGGTAACACTGTAGACTCTTCCAGTTTTGCCGTGGTAACATGTGTGGGGCATTCCTTTTTGAACAGTACCCATTCCCTTGATGTCTACAATATCACATTTCTTCTAGATTCTCATGTATGTTGCCAAAAGAACAACTCCATGTTTTCTAAAAGGCCTAGAGAGTGTATATTGAGTGCCTCTCCTCTTTCTCTTTGTGTTCGTCATTTTGGTGAATTACTGGAAGATGACGGTTCCGGCCAAAAGGAAGGCAATATCTTGATAACTTTTACTGCTTGTGTTGATATTGTTAAATTCTTATATCATTTAAAAAACAAACAAAAGCCCTTTTTTTCTGAAAGACCTAAAGATTTTTATAGTTATTATTACCTTGTTTATTTTAATATTTTACTGTTGAGACCAGCAGATGGTGTAAGGGCTATGTCACTGGACTTCCACATGGCTGACTGCGATTTGAGTCCCAGACCTGGTTGCTTGAAGCTCACACCAGGCACATGCGTGTGCATGCCCAGAATCTCGAGAGAATGGAGGAGATGGGATTGCGATATGGCTATTCCCTCTAAGGGGTGACTTCGCGCTTTCTGTCTCTCTGGTGAGCATATGTGCACTATATAGCAAAACTCCTTCTTAAAATGTTTTATTGTCACCTGGCTTTATGGATAGCAAAAGCTATAACAATTTCTCACTCTCGGGTACCTATGTCCTTATCTTAATTAAGTAACCAGTTTCCTCTGAAAATTATTTTTTGTTGTTGCCTTTGTTCAGCCTAGAGTCTGAATTCAGAATATTAGAATTGTCAAACTATCTTTTACCCTCCCATCTTGGTGTTCTTTTCTCACTAAGTAGCTACTACCTACTTGACCAAAAGGTGGCGACAAATATTTAATCTTTCACCTTAAAAAAATGGACGCTTAAAAGTAATGAGGTCTATTTGGCTTTCTTTGCCTGCCTCCCTCCCTTCCTTCCTTCCTCTTTCTCTTTCTTCCTTTCTCTCTCTCTCTCTCCTTCCTTCCTTCCTTTCTTTTTCTCTTTCTTTCTTTTTTTTCTTTCCCTTTCTTCTTCTTTCTTTCTTCTTTTTTTTCTCTCTTTCTTTCCTTTTTTTTTTTTTTTTTTTTTTGCTATAGAGTGTATGTGTTAGCCAGAGAGAAACAAAGAGAGGTAGGGAAAATGAGAATCCTCCTCCCTCCCCCAGAGAGGATGGTCATTCTGCTATTCCTTCTCCATTCTCCCCTCAGGATTTTGGGCATGCACACACGTGTGCCTGGCATGATTTTTCAAGCTGCCACGTCTGGGACTCACATCACAGAGTTGGCCATGTGGGATCCAGCTGCCTTAACCACCATAGTACCCGCTGCCCCCAGGTGTATTTAGCATGTTTTGTCTGTTTTAAATTATTTATACTGTCACAAGAGCTAACCTACATATTTAATCCATAATGAGGAAAAATATATTTTTATATATAAATATTGTGACATATAAAAAACTGGAGCCCAGCCTTCTTTAGATTAATTTTGTCCAAATAAAAACATTATTAATATCTCTTTTAGCAACTGCATATGTTTCAGAAATGGTAAAAACATACACTTGTTCATATCTAAGTCTGGCATAGTGACTGTTAATAAGTTCATTTAAAAGAAGACTGTTTTGGGGCCAGTAGGTGGCGTGGTGATTATGGGCGCTGGACTTCCACATGGCCGACTGTGGTTTGAGTCCTGAACCTGGCGGCTTGCTTTCTCACTTTCCCTCTCTCTCATTCTGTTCCTCTCTGGTCAAATTCAAAATAAATAAAGTTAAATAAGATAATTCTTTTTTATTTTTTAAGAGGTTTTTGCTATAGGGCGCTTGCACTTGCCAGAAAGAGAGATAGAAAGCGAGAAATCACCTGCCGGGGAGATGGCTATGCTGCAATTCCTTCTCCTCCATTCTCCTCTTGGGATCTTGGGCACGCATGCTCATGTGCCCCGTGTGAGTTTAAGCCACTGGGTCCGGGACTCAAACTACAGTCGACTACATGGGAGTTCAGTGACATAGCCATTATGCTAACTGCTGGTCTTCAATAAGATAATTCTTTAAAAAGAAAAAAAGAAGACTGTTTTTTTTCTGTGTTTAAAATATTCTTGTCAATTAGTAGGAATGGATTTAAAGGATGGATTAAAAGACCATGGACAGTTGTCTATATCCTTGTTGTTTAAAATGTGTTTTTACCTTTAGAGTGAAAGGTATTTTTTTATTGTTTATTTATTTATTTTAGTTTTTGCTATATAGGATGTGTGAGTTCATGAGGGAGACAGAGAGAGATAGAGAGAGGGAAAGTGAGAAATCATCCCCTGAAGGAATGGCCATGCCAAAATCCCTTCCCCTTCCGTCTCCTCTTGGAATTTTAGGGGTGCATCCACACGTCTGGCATGATTTTCAAGCCACCAGGATCAGGACTTAAACCACTAAGTTGGCCATGTGGGATCCAGTGTCTTAACCTGCACACAACCTGTTGGTCTAGAACTGAACATTGTTTGAATGGTAACTTTTTTCAATGGAATCTCAGAATCAGGAAAAATATCCTATGGTAAATCTCAATATAGATTACAAAGTATAAATACTCAGGAGAAATGCAGGGTGATGATGATCTTATTAACTAAAATTCTGACAAATACTCTTTAATATTTTAAGCTTAGAAAAATCTCAGCTATCCCTTGTTAATGACATTGACTAAAATTTTGCTTTTCATAACTCCCAGTTGTCTATAAACAAATATTCTTGTAGACAACATCATTGGTAGGAATACATGATTATTCTACAGAAAGTTAGACACATTGCTCTTTTCTTTCTTTCTAGAGAGATTTTTGTTATAGGACACATGCACTTGCCAGAGAGACAGAGAGTCAGAAAGCGAAAAATCACGTCTGGGGCATGATGCACACATGCCCAGTGTGAGTTTCAAGCTGCTGGATCTGGGATTCAAACCACAGTTGGCCATGTGGGAGTCCAGGGATGTAACCACTATGGCATCTGCTGATCCCAGATACATAGCTCTTTTCTGAAAACACTATGCGAAGTGCCTTTTATGAAGCTTTACATACTTATCCCAAAACAGATAAAATAAAAGGGGCTATCGAATTAATGAGAGAATATGTCTTTTATTTATTTATTTATTTATTTATTTATTTATTTATTTATTTATTTTTGAGAGAGATTTTTGCTATAGGGTTTGTGCGGTTGCTGAAGAGACTGAGAGAGAGAGAGACAGAAAGTGAGAAATCACCCCCCAGGGAGAATGGCACACCGAAATCCCTTCTCCTCCATTCTCTTCTTGGGATTTTGGGCACACATGCACACATGCCTGGAGTGACTTTTAAGCCACCGGGTCCGGTACTTGAACCGCGGTACTCGAATGTGAGAGTCCAGCGACGTAATCATTATGCCATCTGTTGATCCCAATGAGAGAATATTTCTGAGAAATCTTGTTTGGTCTGAGGACAGAAGTTTGACTACTTTTTGATTGCTTTTTCCTATTTTCCAAAATCCTTTCCAGAGGGCCTGGAGGGAGTCATGCAAACATTAACAGACCATCTTGACCCTTTGGTAACAGGACTCTTCCTACATCCTGACCCTGGCATAGTATCTTTGTGATGTATATTAAGTCTCCTTATCTGTGTTAAGGTACATTTTTTCTGATCTCAGCAAACTTTCTCTTCCAATCACCAACTGTAAACCTACCTGTAACCTACAAGCCCCTACTTCCATATGTTCTGCCTTTTTGGGCCAGATCAATGGAAAAACTCTTTGCTAAATTCTAAACCTGGTTTCTCGCTCCCAGAATCAAATAAAAGGAACCCCCGTACCTGAGCATCCTGAGGAAGGCATGTTTTGCCTCCTCTCAGGGCCTAGGTCACTCATATTCTGCTTAGAAATAAACCACATTAATCATTATTATTATTTTTTTTTTGAGAGGTTTTCACTATAGGGCGCGTACGCTCACCAGGCAGACAGAGACATAGAGACAGAAAGCGAGAAATCACCCCCCCAGGGGGGATGGCCACGCCACAGTCCCTTCTCCTCCATTCTCCTCTTGGGATCTTGGGCATGCACGCACACGTGCCTGGCGTGAGTTTTAAGCCACCGGGTCCGGGACGCAAACCGCGGTCCACTACGTGGGAGTCCAGCGACATAGCCATTACGCTAACTGCTGGTTCCCCCATTAATCATTATTTTTACAGAGTTGGTTATTTCTGTCAACAAGTCATCTGTACCATAAGGTCAGGAATGATGTACGAAAAATATTTCAAAAATAGAAATAAAGCAATTTTGTGCTAGCTTGATTATTTAAATACTATCACACTTGAACATTTTCTCATAATCCTGCCTGGTCAAAATCTGAGTTTTCTGGGGGTTGTCTGAAAAGAGCCGGCTGGCCCTATATGATTAATGTGTAGAAAGTTGGTAAGGTAGGATGGCTTTTGCTTTTTCTCTAGAAAAGATGATAATGCCAAAGTTATGATTTTATTGGTTTTATTAACCATTTTTAATCTCTAACATAGTAATGTTTCCCAACAAACATACATCTCTGTTTTCAAATATTTTTGAATCAAGTTTCTTGTATTCTTCCTAGTTCCCTTATTAACAATTATGATAAGACTTTGGGAAGTCTAATAAATCGTTCTCAGATTTAGGCTTTTAGTTGGGAAATGCTGGAACAGCAGATGGAAGGCTCATCTCACAAAGGCCAAGGCCCAAACCCCAGGCAGAACAGGTCCGAGAGACCACGTCAGTGCTGCCACCCCACACTTCTGGGTATTGCGTTTGTCCCGGTGTTTTGGAACTGGATTTTACTGCGACCGCTACAGGAGACTCCTCCTATGCCACTTCTGCTCTGGAGACTTCCTCTTTCTCCCACTGCTTCCCCAAAAGCTGCTTGATTCATGGTCACCTCTGCCAGTGAAATGAATACAAGCTGGATTCTGCTTCCTCTCATTGCTTACTTTTGAAGTCTCAGATAAATGAATTTGATTAACGGGACTTAGTTCCTGTATTTGGGCCTGAGGGCTGGGGAAGTGAGTTTTCTGATTTCTGTTCTAGGCATGCAGGCCTCAAGATGGGGGAGTTTCCCGGTACCCTGAAGGTGTTCAGATCTGACGGGCAGCCTGACCACATAACCGGATGGTGCCCACACACTGGATGGTGTGAGGTGCTGTGTGGAGTGACTGCGTGAATAAAGGCTTTGCTTTATCAGTTATATTGATGGTTCTTAAAGTCCAGTTAACTTGAATTCACAAGAGGTAACATAAGAAGTGTTTTTATTTCAAGGCATTAAGTTTGAGGTGATTCATGGCACAACAGGTACCTGAAACACGCAGTATGTGTTGTGTGTGTGTCTGACTTCTCCACTTATTTGTTTCTATGAGATTCATCCATGTTTTTGCATTATCAGTTGTTTACTAGTTTTCAGTGCTTATGTAGTGTTCTGTCACATGAATACAGTACATTTTATCCATTTATTATCGAGGACTATTTTGTTGAACCATTTGGGAGTAATTGTGGATATTATGACACTTTACTTCTAAATATTTTGACATGTATATTTTAAGAGTAGGGAGAAATGTCCCTACTCAATAGTATCACCCCAAGACACTTAAAATTGATACAATAGTGGGACCAGCAGTTAGCGTAATGGCTATGTCGCTGAACTCCCATGTAGTCAACCACGGTTCGAGTCCTGGACCTGGTGGCTTAAACTCACGCTGGGTGCGTGTGTGTGTGTGTGCCCAAGATCCTGAGAGGAGAATGGAGGAGAAGGGATTGTGGCATTGCCATCCTCCCTTGGGGGTGATTTCTTGCTTTCTGACTCTCTCTGTATTCACGCACCCTATAGCAAAAACCTCTCAAAAAAAAATTGATACAATAGTAACAAATACATGGTCCATATTGAAATTTCCCCTACTGTCCTAATAATGCCCAATAGTAAATGTTTGTAATTTTAAACTATTACATTTTGGCCTGGTCTGGGACTAGAACCACAGTCGGCCACATGGGGGTCCAATGCCTTAACCACCACACCACCTGCTGGCTCCGTACATGCTATTCTTAATTACTATACTTCCTTTATAAATCCCAATCTTCAATTGACCTCTTTAATTATATTCCCTGTTTATTTAGTAGGATGGGAAAAAATGAGGAACTGTGTAATATTTGCCATGGAAATATATAATAGAGGAAATTACTTTTAGAGCTATGGTTTCCCTTGAGTTATTGACTCTTTTTTTTTAACTTCAGACACAAATAAAGTGATGTAATTAATTAAAATATAATCCTCAGTTCATGGCACATAGCCATCATATGAAATCTTCTCTTGTGTTTATTACTAATTAGTTCTTTTATCTACACTTTCCACTTTTAATTTCCTTCTCCTCATTAAAGGTAGCTATTCTTTTTTTAAAATGATTTCTTTATTTAATTTTATTATATATTATTATTTTTTAATTTGACCAAAAAGACAGAGAGAGAGAACGAGAAAGGAGAAAGTGAGAAAGCAAGCCACCAAGTCTGGGACTCAAACTGTAGTAAAGCTATGTGGGAATCCAGCACTTTAGCCACCACACCACCTGCTGGCCCCTAAAGGTAGCTATTCTAATGAGTTTGATATGTACCTTTTTGTTACATATATTCTTGCAAAATGTGTATCTTTGTGTATACACACATGTATTTTAAGTGAATGGTTTTCTAACAGTCCATTCTCTTACTTGTTTTCCTTAACCCTCTGTTTTAAAGCTCTTTCCATGTTGGGATGTTCACAATCAATGCATTTTATTTAACTTCTTCATGGGACTCCAGACCATGTACTCAGCACTTTCCCTACCTTCTCTCTAATAGATACAAAGATCACCTCTGCTTTTCTGTAACCGTGAGTAATCTTACAAATAGCCTCTCAAGTCTCTGTATAGACCTACATAAAAATTGAGGAGCATGTGTTCTCAAGAGTTGAATTGTTGGGTTATAAGCCTTTTTTTTGCACTTAATTTGATTAAGAATCACAACATTCTCTCCAGAACGGCAGTGCCAGTTTGTATTTTCATTAGCAGTGCAGGAGGCTTCTTTCAAACCCTACATCCTCTCAGACATTTGGCATTAGCTCGCTAAGATTTTCTATTCTAATAGAGATAAAGTAATGGGACAGTACTGTTTAAATTTGTCCTTAACTGTGAATATAATTGAGATTTTTGTCTCCAAATGCTCATTACTCTTATGTTTTCTCTTCTGTAAATTCAATGCTTATGTCCATCATTCATTTCCCCCTTCTTCCTTTCTTCATTATTTCCTTATTTTATTATTTCTTTTTTCCAATTTATTTATTTATGATAGAGCTCATGTGTGTGCATGTGAGAGTGACAGAGAGAGAGATGAGCATCCTTCTCAGGGCTGGGTCATGCTGCCATCCCCTCCTCTGGTCCTCCAGCCTGCTGAATGTGAGCACCTGTTTGACTGTGTGGCATGTTTCAGGCTGACCCAGCTATGGGATATGAACCATGGTCGCCATGCGGGATCGTTCTCTTGAGCAGCACGTTACTGCCAAGCGTGGAGCTGGCCCTTTCATGCATTTTTTCTCTGAGAGTTGCTGCCTTTTTGCTACTGATTTGATGAAGTTTATTGTATATTCTGGGTATTATGTTTGGTCAGTTTTAGACAATGCAAATATTTCTTCCCATTCTGTTATTTATTTACAAGCATTGTCCATGATCTTTCTCATTTAAAGAATGTTTAATTTTGACATAATGAAATGATAAAAGATGTTCAGTGTGCTTTTGGGGATGTTTATATAAAGAAGTTATTATCTGCCAAAAGTCACAAACATAATTTTTATATTTTATCCTATTAAACTTAAAGTTTTGCATTTCTCTTTTATAATTCTAACCCACCCGTAGTATACTATTTTATGTTGAATTAGGTCACAATCCACTTTTATTTCTTTTTATATAGTGAGTCATTTTTTTCCAATAACATCTGTGAAATAATTCATAATCTCTCCATTTGTTTATGTTGTCAGCTTAATGTATATTACATTCCCATATCTAAGTGTCTATCTCTCAATTCCTTATTTTCATACTTGATTCTAGAATTCTTTTTCCTTGTCTTTTTTTTTTTTTTGATAGATATTTACTATAGGGTACGTGTGCTCACTAGAGAAACAGAGAGACAGAAAGTGAGAAATCACTCTCCAGGAGTGGGGGGGATGGCCACACTGCAATCCCTTCTCCTCCATTCTCTCCTCAGTATCTTGGGCATGCACACACATGCTCCTGGCATGAGTTTTAAGTCACCAAGTCTGGGATTTGAACTCCATGTGGGAGTAAAGTACTGGTCCCCCTTGTCTTTTTTTTTTTTTTTTTTTTTTTTTTAAGAATTGAATTTTTGGTATATCCTTTTTAAAATTATAGTTCCATTGTATATCTTAATATTTCTTTTTTTTTGGGGGGGGGAGGTTTTTGCTATAGGTCGTGTGCACTCACAAGAAAGACAGAGAGAGACAGAGAGACAGAAAGCGAGAAATCATCCCTCGGGGGTGGGGATGGCCATGCTGCAATCCTTTCTCCTCTATTCTTCTCTCGGGATCTTGGGCACATACATACACGTGCCTGGCATAAGTTTAAGCCACCGGTCCAGAACTCGAACCGCGGTTGACTGCATGGGAGTCCAACGAAATAGCCATTATGCCGACTGCTGGTCCCATGTCTTAATATTTCATAAGACAAATCTCCCCTTTATAGTGCTCTTTTTAATAGTTTGCTTAGTTATGTGAGGAGCTTCATTCTATCATATGTATAATTTGTAAGTTTCCTCAAAAAGATTAAGTGAAATTTTGTTCATAAATTTAAAAAGGAATTTAAGAGGGGGGAATTGGTATCTTTATAAGATTATGATCCCACCAATAACATAAAATGACTCTCCATTTAAAAAAATATGGATAAAGAGAAGAGGATAGAGAAAGATAGCAAGAGAACAAATAGAGAGGCAGGACGTTAGTGGGAAACAGATATGGCTTATTACCTGTTGATGATGACGTGTATAGTATTCTCAACTGGATTGGTCTGAGAAGTATTTCATGATAGGTAAAGTCTTTTTACAAGCAAAATGAGAAATAGTGATTGACTGTTTTAAAAATAACAATAATTAGAATAATAATAATAACGATTGGGAAAAACATTGAAAAGATATTGAATGATGAAGTGGCGAGATTAATGTCTCTATATTGACTGACATGCATGGCATTCCCTTTTGAAAAAACAATGTAATACACTGTAAAATTATATGTAATCCAATGTAATATAAAGAAGATTATGATGATAATAAAAATAAATAAATTAATTAATAAAAATATGTAATGACTTTTCTAGAGTTTTTCATTTTTCTTTGAATTCTTGATTATATTAGTCACCACATACTTTAGTATTTTGGCTATTGTAAATGGTTTCTAATTTTTATTGTATTTCATGTTGTTTATTCTGGTGTAGGGAAATTCTATTAATGTTTATTAATTGTAAATATGGCTGAAACCTTGATAAATTCTTTCATTATTTTAATTTTTCTGTATCTGTTAATTTTTTCCCTAGGAAGATGATCATATAATCTGCAAATAGCAGTAGTTTTATTCAGTTCTTTCATTTCTTTGTCTTTCCTTTAACATTAACATGAACTTCAAGTTAAATTGTAATTAATAGGCATTCTCATAATGGACAAGAGATTTTTCCATAATATATACTGCTAGTTATCAATTTTTTTTGAATATAACCTTTACCAAAATAAGAAAATTTTGTTTGTTTCCTGGCTCCTTAGCTGTTTTTCAAAACTCATGAATAGATATATTTTGTGAAACGCCTTTTATTAATGAATTTTAAAAAGCAAATGACTTTTTTTCTTTTGGTCTATGAATATGCATTATATCTTATTATGTTGAACCAACCTTGCATTCCAAGAATTTTCCAACTGATCTTGATGTATTAATATGATTTTCAATACTGTCAAGTTCAGTTTGTAAATAACCATTTATTTTTCTCCTATCTATGCTTATTTCCAAGGTGAAATGGGCATACTAATTTCTTTCTATGAATTTTCTATACTTCAATTTTGAATCAAAGTTATGTTAGTCTAATAAAATTAGCTGGAAATCTCTTAGTATTTTTTCTATTTTCTGGAAAAAGTGCACAATGTAGGAATTGCATGTTCTTCGAGTGTTTGATGAGACTCACCTGTAAAACTATCTGGGCATTTTTTAAAGACATAATTATTTTTATCAGATGCCATTGACAACATTTTATATTTCTTCAATATTTACTAGTATAGTCACGTTTTTTGTTTCTTCTTGTGTTAATTTTAGCAGAATACATTTTTCTAGGAATTTACTTATCTTCCCTAGGTTTTCAAATTTATTAGCACATGCAAGTTATATGTTTCTTAATGATAAAGATGATCTAGCAATGAGCTGTTAGGTGATTTTGTGGTTGTCTGAACATTGTAGGTTATAGTTACACACCTTTCTTTTTTTTTTTAAGAATTATTTGATCCTATTTATTATTGTTTTTTTAATTTGACCAGAGAGAGAGAGGGAAAGTGAGAAAGCAAGCCACCAGGTCCAGGACTCGAACTACAGTCAGCCATGTGATATTCCAGTGCCTTAACCACCAAGTCACCTGCTGGTCCAATTACACACCCTTTAAAATTTTCTTTTCTCATTTATTTTTTCTCTAGAAAGTTTATGCACTCACCAGAGAGAGACAGAAAAAGAGGGAGAGGATAAATCACCCCACACTGGGACATGGTCCTGCTGAAAGCTCTTTTTCTCCATCTCTTCTTTTTAGGATTTTGGGCACTTGCTCATACAGACCCCACATACTTCTCAAGCTGCTGGATCTGGAACTCATACTGCACAGTCAGGCCATGTGGAATCCAGCTGCCTTAACTACCGGGACAAGGAGATGGCCTTTTAAACTTAAAACTTTTTAAACATAAAAAACAAACAAACAAAAACTTAAAAAATTTTTAAATTTTTTAAAGTTTATTTCTTATTTTTCTCCTTGATTCATTTTCTCTCACCCTCCCCCATGCCCCATCCTCCTCCCACACTGTCTCTAGTTTCTGCAATGTTCTTAATTTTTTTTTCTTTTTTCTATCTTTTTTTTTTTTGAGAGAGAAATTTTTGCTATAGGCCACATGCACTCACCAGAGGCAGAGAGAAAAAGAGAGACAGAAATCAAGAAATCACCCCCCAAGGGGGATGGCCAGGCCGCAATCCCTTCTCCTCCATTCTCCTGTTGGGATCTTGGGCATGCACGCACATGCGCCTGGTGTGAGTTTTAAGTTGCCAGGTCCAGGACTCAAACTGTGGTTGACTACATGGGAGTCCAGTGATATAACCATTATGCCATCTGCTGTCCCCTCCATGCTTTTGTATCTTCCAGTCTTTCAGTTTCTGCCAAGGAATGTGGATATTTGGTATATATTAAGTTGGGACATGCAATGTCTCTCTTTCATAGTCTGGCTTGCTTCAGTTAGCAGTAAATAAAGAAGTAAAAAATTTAAGGGACACAAAAATGGAAAATGATCTGTTGATGATAACATGTATGGTATTATCTTTAACTGGACTAATATACAGTGTATTCATGCTGGGAAAAATCATTTTACAAGCTGTAATGATATACAGCAATTGAATGTATAAAATAAATTAAATAACGAAAAAACTATTTGCACATCACAACTAAACAAAAGTCTATTTGATTTTATTTCTTTTCACTAGTGTGTGTGTGTATGGGGGGGCACACTGGAGAGGATCTCACACTGTGATTCCCACACTCCGGACTTCCCCGCTGGTCAGGATCATGGATGTGCAAGACCAACATGCACCAGTTAACAAGCGAGCCAGACCCATGATCTTCCATAGAGATCCACAGCACATTTCCACTGTGCTATGTATCGGGCCCTAAAAGTTCTTTTCATTAAAAATCAAGAGAAGTGCTAGCAGATGATATGTTGGGTAAGGTAGCTGGATCCCACATGGCCAACCGCAGTCTATGGTCCAGACCTGGGGCCTGAAAAACATGCTGGGTGCATGTCCATGCACATCCAAAACCCTAAAAGGAGGATGAAGGGGGTGGAGTGTGGTCACCCACCTGGGAGCTGCTATCTTATTTTCCCTCTCTCTGTCTCTGGTCAGCTCATGACCCTATGTCAAGATAAATGAACAAAAATAAAAAAACAAAACAACACAACAACAATCCCCCAAAAAACTGGACACAGGGCTGGCTCTGTGGCCTAGTGATTATGGGAGACCAGATCCCACATAGCCAACTGTGGTCTGAATCTTGGCCCCAGTGACTTTTAAAACGCACTGGACACGTGCGTATGTGTGCCCAAGACCCCAAGATGATGGAGAAACAGAGGACAAGGGTTTGTGACCTGACCACGCACTGTTTGGGGAGGGGTACTTGTTCCCTCTCCTTTTCTCTCTCTGGCCAGTGCACAAACTGGCAATAAACAACAAAACTACACAAAGCAAGGCACAAAACACATATATTAGCCGAAGCCTACAGAGGGTCAGGATCATCAACATCACGGTCTCCCACCTCCACATCTTGTCCCACTGGAAGGTCTTCCAGGGCAATAACACACATGGAGCTGTGTGTGTTACCTAGCTATGTGTGTTAACATCTATGATAGCAACGCCTTCTCTGGAATATCTCCTGAAGGACCTGTCTGAGGCTCTTTTGAGGAGGTGTCACTCTTCAGAAATATGTCCATGGTTTGTTTGTTTGTTTTATAGAGATGTGGTGTAAATAATGCACCATGAATATTACTATCAATTAAACCCTTTCTTTGTTGGGGGTCCATGTTTTCAATTTATGTAAAAAATTGTTTTTAGTTTTTTTTTTTTTTTTTTTTTTTTTTTGCTATAAGACAAGTGTGCTTGCCAGAGAGAGAGAAAGTGATAATTCATCCCCAGGGGAATGACCATGCCGCAATCCCTTCTCCATTCTCCTCTCAGGATCTCAGGCACACACATGCACACACATGTGTCTGGTGTGATTTCCAAGCAGCTGGGTCTGGGACTTGAAGCACACAGTTGGCCATATGGAATCCATACCATTTACTGGCCTTAAATTTTCAAACTTTTAAAGGAGCTTGTTCAAATCTGCAAAAGCTTCTGCTAAATCCTTCACTGAATTTTCTTAGGGGATTCTTCCTTTTATTTTCCTGTAGTTTCCTGTTTTCTTGCCTCTTTTTTGGCTATGCCTTCATATTATGATGGTTATGGCATCACTAGGCAATGGGAAATTTCCAGCTCCATCATAATTTTATAAGACCAGCGTGGTATATTTAGTCCAAAACATCATTATGTGACATGTAATACCTTTTATTATGTTTTATATCTCTGTTGTGCCTGTAACTGCTGTGGTTTAAATATCCCCTCCAAAGTTCATACTGAAATTTGTCATAGTGATGGTGTAAAGAGGTGGGATTTTTAAGAGGTGATTAATGCTGTTATTGCAGTAATGCATTGGTTATTGTGGGAGTGGGTTTCTGATTAAAAAAAAAAGGGTAAATTTGAGCTCCTTTTTCTTCTTTATTTTTTAAAAAGTTTTATCTATTTATTTCTTCCATGAGAGAGACAGACAGAGAGACTTTTAAAGACAAGCGCCCCTAACAGAGCACTCATGCCACAATCCACTCCCAGTCTCACTGATCCAGGTCACGGGCAAGTACGTGCACCTGGTATGCTCAGGGAGGTCCTGGAATGCAAACCCGGACTTCTCTGATGTGAATTTAGCCCTGCACCACACTGGCCCTTGAATCACTTGTTCTCTCCATCCCATGTGCTTACTTGCCCTTCCACCATGCGATGATGCAGCATGAAGTCCCTCGCCAGTTTCATGCTCTTCTGACTTGAACCACGGTCAACTATATGGGAGTCCAGTACCCCAACCACCATGCCACCTGCTAGCCCCTTGCCTGGCTCTTTTTTAAGGCAGTGCCTTTCTATGCTGCTTACGCCAGCAGTGAGCTCAGAATCCTCCTGCCTCAGCCACCCAGGTGGTGGGATTTCAAGCACACGCTATTGTATGTGTCCAATACATTGGACTAGGAATCGAACCGGAACCTGCTATGTGGTTCTAGCCCATGAAGCACAGCACCTTAGCTTTTGGAACCCATATTATTGATTAAAATTTTGTTAGTTTATAAACTCTGAGAATTTTAGGTTTCCTTTTGTTATCAAGTTCTACTTTTATTAGGGTATGGGTACAGGACATAGTTTCTAAGATATTGACACTCCGGAATTGGTGGAGTAGTACACATTCTATTTCAATAAATGTGCCATGTAACTGGAAAAATGATATGCTTTGGACTTGTTTTTTAATTACTTTTTAGAAAATAAATGTTATATCTTTTTAAATTAAAAAAATTATTTCCTTATTATAATTTTTTAATTTGACCAAAAAGAGACAGAGAGGGAAAGTGAGAAAGTAAAGCCACCAGGTCCAGGACTTGTACAACAGTTGGTCTTGTGGGAATCTAGCACCTTAACCAGCATGCCACCTGCCTGCTCCATACTTTTTTTTTCCTTATTTGTTTTTACTACCTTATGGCTCAGAGCCACTTGTTTTTTATTCATTAATAGGCTGCCTTCTAAGAATATAGTCTAGTAAAGTGACTCTCTGGAGAAATAAATAGAAGTTCTGACTTGTAGCATTACTGATTTCTGTAGTATAAATACTTCCAGCATGGTCAATTTCAAGTTATCAGTGGTTAACAACTACCTTACAAAATTCCTATATATTCTGCAATCTGTTCTTGCTATGGTATAAGATTCCAACATACTATTTATTTGCTTTTTAAAGATATTCATATTGTAATATTGTATATTAGTTTTGCCTCTGGGCTTTTTTTTTTTTTTTTTTTTTTTTTTTTTTGACAGAGTCTGGCTATGCTGTGATCCTCCTGCCTCCGAGTAGCCGGGACACGTGGTGTTTAGGATGGGCTAGGAAGCAACCTGGGACCCCATGTGGCCCATCCTACCAAGGAGCAGTGTCGACCAGTGCATGCTACCACAGCTGGGCCACTTGTTTTCTGAATCTTATTTTCCCTTTGACTCAATTTCCTCTTCTTTTTAAAATTGTGGTCTGCCTCTGTAAGCCGTTACAACCTTTTATTGGGACGAGAGGCATAAAACAATTATTTGACCAATAAAGAAAAAGTAAGCCTTCTAATTTCTAAAGGTTAACATCTTAGTTCAGATCTCACAGTCTTTGTCATGCTCTTTACTAGTTTCTGAGATATTAACATGTGGAATTTATGGAATAATACACAGTTTATTTTAGTAAATGTAAATGTTCTGAGTGACTTGAGAAACTATATCATTTGGGGTTTTTTTAAAATGACTTTTTAAAAAATGAATCTTGGGCTAATTGGTGGTATGGTGGTTAAGGCAGCTAATTCCACATGGCCGACTGTGTGATTTGATTCCCATACCCAGTGATTTCAAAACATGTCGGTTGTGTGCGCATGCCCAAGATCCCAAAGGAAATATGGAGGAGAAGGGATTGCGGTGTGGCCATCCCTTCTGGATAGTGATTTCTCACGTCCTCTCTCGCTCTCTCTTTCATAAGTGTACAAGTTCTATAGCAAAAACTTAAAAAAAAAATAGTCTTATTAATCTTTACCTAATTTTTACCTAATTGTACCTTTAGGGCATGTCACATATGTGGACCACTCTGGGGTCACTCATGAGTGTACTTAGGGAATTTCCTTCTCAGGCGCTCTCATTTTGGAACTTCCCCTACACCGTCTTGCCTACAAGGGCCCCAATTCTTGGTTCCTCTAGCCAGAAAGCTAGTGTTTCTCGAGGAGATTTAGCACTTGTGTGACCCACCATCACCACAGTGCCCCTGAGGCCTGGTTTCAGGACAAAGCTGTGAGAGGCTAGGAGAAAACATCTAAAAACTGCCCCCAGGAGGATCACCTCTCCGTGTTCTGACTCTCTTCACAATCCACCGGCTTTTGTTTACGTTTTAGAGTTCTCAAGCGCTTGCTTCTATGTACTGTCCAAAGTTATTAGTCAGGATCAGGGCGAGAGGTAAGTTCTTAAATCATTATTTTAAATTTTAAAATAAGTTAAACATCGTGGCTAAAAGCAGCTCGAGACTCTTGGAATTTTAGATGTTTCTTATACTCCCAAGGGCACATGATTGTTTCAGAGTACTTTAAATCTGTCTGTGTAGCCTGAGATCAGACTCGTATTTCCGTCAAATACAGCACTTAACTGCTTACTTATTAGCAAAATGGCACTGAAAGTTGGAGCCATAACTACCTTAGAAGTCATGTGATACCTTCTTTTGACAAAAAGGAAATGAAGACTCCCAGAAGGGGAATAATTTGTCCTGTCACTCAGGAAGTACATGACAAAGACAGGACCAGGACTCGGCTTTGTTTAATACTATTACTCAGGTGTCTGGTAGCAACTTCCTAAGTGGCAGTGAAAATGCTGAGCTAATTAGGGTAGATTTGAAGGAGATGATATAAGTAGCTTGAAGGAATGGACAGTTTTATGTAGTGGTAAAGGAAGGGCATCTGAGAAAACTAAATTCCTGACCCTATTTTCTGAACTTGCTGTGTGACCTTAGTCAAGTGAGTTTAACTTTCTAAGCCTTCATCTGTCCTTCCATAGAAGCAATCATGGTGCCTACATAGGGTTTTTTGTTTGGGTTCAAAGAGATACATTTTATAGAGCACTTAGCCAATGTCTGCTTCAATAAATGTAGCATTTAAAAAATTATTGCTATTATTTTTTGTAATTCATGAGTGATGCTCAAAGCATTCATCATGCACTGATCTTTAAAGTGAATAAGTACATTATGAAATGAATCTTTCTATATGTGAGGTGAGTTTGCTGGTGTTCTTAGCTAACTCTCATTTGTGTAGTTCTCTTATCTACCTATCAATTTCAGCCTTAGAGGGATAAATCCCAACTTCTCTCTTGCATTTTCATCAGTGGGTATGAAAATTTAAAAACAAAATAAATTTAAAGGTTTTTGCCATAGCATTCATGTCCTCACTGGAGAGTCAGAGAGAGACAGAGAAAAGGAAAGTAAGAAATAACACCCCCCCCCCCCCCCCGCCAGGGGAATGGCCACACTGCAATCCCTTCTCCTCCATTCTCCACCTGGGATTTTGGCCACACACACGTAGGTGCCTGGTGTGAGTTTCAAGCTGCTGGATCCAGGACTTGAACCACAGTCGATCATGTGAGAGTCCAGCACCTTAACCACCATGACACCACCATGACACCTTTATTACTTGAAACACTCACTGTATTTCAAAATCACTCAGTACGTGATGATCTGTCATGTGTAGGGCTCCTTCTAGGTCTAAAACAGTTACCCACCCCCTTCCTCTGTGAAAGATGTTTTAGACAGGGGTTCTAAAGAATAAAAAGGGTATGATGGCCTCCAGGTTGGAAGGAGCTCCCTCCTCTAAGCTCCATCTCCTGTACCTATTTCCCATCGACCATACTGGATTCTGGTTTGAGAGAGTTTATTACAAAATAGGAATGTCTGAGGAAGATTCACTCATCATAGAATTTTGGCAGCTCATCACCCGAGATCACACGATGGTCCACACCAGCAGCTGTAATAGTGACCAGGTAGATGACACCACCACTAGAGCCATCCCGGTTCATAGCCAGTGCGATAGCTGCAGAGGGTTTCAAGTTGGAGAGAGAAAGAAACAATGGCTCTTAGCTTCAAAAATCTTTTCCTTCCCCTCCTATCCCCATGCTTACTACTTCTTTCAGGCTTCAAAACCCATCTCCAAAGAGGCAAATGACACATGGTGTGCTGGCAAACTGGCTTAAAAAAAAAGCCTTCATATGTAGCATCTGCCAATGCCCCTGGTGTAAATACTCCAACCATAATCAATACAAAGTTACAAATAGCTTACTAACAGCTTACAAATCCTTGTGCATTTAGCAGTCAGCTCTGGTGAGCTGGCCCAAGCCAACCCCAGCACACCACTTGTTCTTATAGTGACTGTATTCTAATTTGGTTTACTCAGAACAGTCATGGTATAGCTACTGTCCCCAAATCTCATCTAGTTTAGTGTTTGTCCTGTTCCTTTTCACTCTCAAAATGTCCCAATACCCGTGTATATCCTCTTCCACTTCCACAGCCTCTACTTTTTCCCATTTTACAAAATCCTCCCCAGGGATCCCTCCACTTGGTTAGTTACCGTCTGTGGTGAAGCGTCTGCACTCCTCAGGGGACATGCCTGGTTTATAGGCCGCATCCACATAGCCGTAGATATAAGTGCTGCCAGAGCCACCGATGGCAAACGGCTGTCGAGTCAGCATTCCTCCCAGGGTTCCATATACCTGGGGACGGGGAGCGGGCATCCTTGGGTCACACTAAGGAATCATCAAGCCTCTCCTTCCCGCTGAGACAATGTAACGAATCCCCAGGACCTCAGATCCCCAGGAGTTGAGGCTGTACCACGCTTTTAGAGGCAGTGTCTTTGGAACTCAGGGCTAGAATGTCATCTGACCTCCATCTCTCTCTGTAGGGAAGTGGGGATCTCAAGGAAGGGAGTGCATGGGAGGGACTCACCTGTCCCCCTTCACGTTTGTCCCAGCCAGCTACCATGAGATGTGCTGACAGGTCCTCCCGATATTTGTAGGTGATGTTCCTCACCACGGTTGCAGCAGCCAGAACAAGCGGAGGTTCTTCCAGTTCTATCCTGAAGGAAATGTTAGGAATAAGGGTCGATATCATTTTCTTCAGTCCCACCCTCCTGTGCTGTTACTATCATCCCTGCCAAGGGACACCTGAAATCTATACAGCAGCAGTTCAAACTCCAGCTTCCCCTCTCCAATACAGGAGAACTAGAGTCTCACACCACCAATTGGCAAGAAGCTTTCGATTGTTCGCCCTCTTTTATTCAGCCTCACCCACCATCCCCAGTACATGACTCCGGGCTGCCAGGGCCCTGCCCTTACGGGTAGAGCAGATAAGCTTTACTTCTATCTCACTGACCTTGATTTCTCGCACAGTGACTGCCTGGTAGTAGGGTGGGTCACATAGTCAGTTCTGTGTGGTTATTACATTAGGATAGTGATCTACAGTTTTCAAACTGCTTTCACATATATCGTGTGACTTTCAAAAGCACCGTATGGTGAGCCAGAGCAGGAACTATTATCCCCTCTTGATCGATGCGGGAGAGTCGAGTGCCAGTCCCAAGCTAGGGAAAGTGGAAGTGGAAACAAGATTCTTTCATTTCCCAAGGTAGTGCTCCTGGAACGGACACTCTACAGGGTTCATGGATGAGGGCACTGTAGTGGTGTGGAGGCAGGACCCCAGGGCTTCATACCCATGGAGCTCCAGCTGGTAGGCGGCCATGTCGGCCACAGCCTGGGCGTCAGCCGCGGAGCCGGAGAGAGCGCAGTAGATGCGTTGGTGCAGCGGGGACAGCTTGTCAAACACTCGGTTCACCACCGACTGTCTGTTGGAGTCAATGGTCATCAATGTTAGAGTTGCGGGAATTTTCAAGGTTAATCACCCAACGTTTCTCAAATTTATGTGACAAGAGAGTAACTGAGAATGTAGTGATTGGATTAAAGCACAAAGCAAAAAAAAAAAAAAAAAAAAATCATTGTGGATAAACTGACCATTGCAAAGATCAGTCAAAATTAGATTTATTTTCAGGATTTGCTTTTATTACAAAAAAAAAAAGTTAAGAGAAATGTCCCACTTATCAACTCTTCTTTGTTATTAACTATTTTGAAAAAGTTATTTTCTATGAAACATAATGTAAATAGTATCGATCTAATTTATACTCATTATGCATGTGAGGAAATTGGCTAGGAGGGTAGAAGGGACAAAATTAGTTCAACAAGTGATAAATAAGAAACTAGGCCGGGGCCTGCCCCGCGTGCCGTGGCCGGGGCCCTGTCCCATGTGCCGTGGCCGGGGTCTGCCCCCGCGTGCCGTGGCCGGGGTTCTGCCCCGCGTGCCGTGGCCGGGACTCTGCCCTGCATGCCGTGGCCGGGGTTCTTCCCCGCGTGCCGTGGCCGGGGCCTGCCCCGTGGGCCGTGGCCGGGATCTGCCCCGCGTGCCGCGGCCGGGATCTGCCCCGCGTGCCGCAGCCGCTGATGGCCGTCTCTGCTTCCCTGAGCCGCGTTCCTGAAACTGTGTTCCATGGAGATTCACCTACATTTGCGGGGCTGCACGAGACCCACCCTTGGTCCAGCCCTGAGTGCAGTCTATGTTTCCTATTGTTGGGAACTTTATGATCTGATAATTGGAAAAAAAAAATCATGTTTATCATAAAAAATAATTAGAATAATAATAATAATGATTGGGGGAAACATAGGAAAGATATTGAATGTTTAAGCAGGGAGATTAATGTCTCTGTATTGACTGACATGCATGGCATTCCCTTTTGAAAAAGCAATGTAATACACTGTAAAGTTATATGTAATTCAATGTAATAAAAAAATAGATAAAAAAAAAGAAACTAGATATTTGCTTTCTGTTGAACTATCTTTTTTATCATTAAATAGGGTAACAATCAATCAATCTCCTGCCCCCCTCTCAGACTCTACTCTTTTTCTTTTTTTTTTTTTTTTTGAGAGATTTTTGCTATAGGGCACGTGCGTTCACCAGAAAGAGAGAGAGAGACAGAGAGACAGAAAGCAAGAAATCACCCCCCAGGGGGGATGGCCATGCTGCAATCCCTTCTCCTCCATTCTCCTCTCGAGATCTTGGGCACACATGCACACGTGCCCGGCGTGAGTTTAAGCCACCAAGTTTGGGACTTGAACTGCAGTCAACTACATGGGAGTCCAGCGACATAGCCATTATGCCAACTGCTGGTCCCAATTAAGACTCTATTCTTTATACTCATACCTGTACACTACAGGGACAGGCCACATAAGCATCAGACCCCAGGTCCTCCTCCAGGAATTCAGAGACTCAAGCATCTACTTATTATCTTATTGTAAGTGGCCTTTTGGAAAAGTCAACTCCATTTCTCCAAAGCTCGAGTCCACAAGTCTTTTCTTGAATGGGCAGAAAGAATGTGTCTCGGGGCTTTTAGCTTCCTTCCAAATGCATACTTCTTCCCCAGTACTCACCCTGCAGACACCCGGGAATCGGAACCCACTACCACGCCGCCATCAAATTCCACTGCCATGATGGTTGTCTGCAGAGACAGAGTATGGAAGGTCAGAGCAGGGAAAGCCGTGATCCCCTCATGCCACAGGAAAAGAAACTGCCCCACAGAGGGGAGGTGACTGGCTCAAGGTCACACAGTAGTTCAAGCCAGAGCTGACTCCCAGCGCGAAGCTTTGCCCTCCGTCTTCCCACTTTCTCTATTGCTCCATCTGGCTGCAGGGAAGTCACAGCCTGGCGGTGATACAGCTCGGAAAGGATTATAAACCTAAATTCAGTGCTCCTAAGTGGAATCCTTTCCACCCTAGAGAGAGAAGGGAACGAGGCTTCCAGAGGCGGAAGTGCTCCCTTCGAGGGGAGGCTCAGAGGACACTTGTGAGCACCAATGGATCAGCCCCGGAGTGAATGCTCTCCGGCCCATGTGCTCACTGGGTGTGGGTGTGCAGGTGTGGACAGATCCAACACAGGGGGTTTCTGTGAGCCTGGGAAACAAGGGCAGGTCTCTTTTGGGCCCTTCCTCCTCTCCCCAGTCAGAAATGAACCTTTTCAGTTTAATGGACAGAAAACATTGAGGAGTTAGTATCCCCCAAAGTCAAGGTAGGAGTGAAACAGCAAGGAACATTTAGTCTAGAACAAAAATTTTACTTCATGGAGGGTGGCAGGTGGTGTGGTGGTTGTGGTGCTGGACTCCCACATGACTGACCATGGTTTGAGTCCTGGGCCTGGAGGCTTGCTTTCTCACTTTCCCTTTCTTTCTCTCTCTGTCTCTTTCTGGTAAGATTAAAAATAATAACAACAAATAAAATTAATTAAATAAATTGATCTTAAAATTATTATTATTTTTTTACTTAAGACATTTCTGATCAAGAGGTAAATAGCTATCACCGTAGCCAGGAAAAGAGATTTGTATGAAGAGCAAATCTGGGTAGTTTGAACTGACTTTTCCAGATCAATGAAGAATTAAGGAAGAGTGAGGGAGGATAAAGCTACACTTTTCTTTTTCACCTATTGAGCTGGGGGAGGCATTAGAGTCTCAGTATAAATGAAGAAACTGAATCATAGAGAAGATAAATGATTTATCCAAAATCACACAACTAATGGCAGACCTGGACTAAAACCCAGGTCTAACTCCCATCCTTGGTGTCCACTTCTGCTTTGACAGTCTACTGCTTACTCCGCTTGAAGGGAGCATTTCCAATTTATCAATGGTTTTACTGCTGTTTCTCACCGCCCCATATGTTACATTGGTCCTGGGGGATACCGTCCGGAGTGTGCATTCTGACACATAATTTGCCTTGAATAGAGGGGCAGCAAACAGGGGTACCTCCACTAGAGGTCACTTCCCACAACGAAGCAGCCCCCAAGCCAAGAATGGTGCCAGAAGTCTGAGAGCGAAGCCAACCAGCCTAGGGTGGCCTTATGCCTAAGGCCACGCGCTCAGCCTGGGCAAAGTTCTGCAGCAGGTGCATGAGTGGACTGGGAAGACACAGGGAAGGGAGTGCAGCACCACCTGGGCCGGGCGGAAGCCCTCCTTGGCCCAGCTGGGACAAGGCGGCACAGGTGCATAGAGACCCCGTTATGAGTGCTTGGGCTATGAGTTACCCAGGGCAAGTTTATCAAATGTCTGTGTGGTAAGTTGGTTCTTCTCAGTAAGTGTCCACACTCCCTTCTCTCAAGTGCTGCCCTACTTCACCCAGGCACCGTTTCTTCATCTCTATACACAGTTGCCAACCCCCTCTTGGATTTAACCAGCCCTCCCCCAGATCAGAGTGAAAGTGAAAGCGCTTTAGAGCAACTTCCCATTGACGCTTACAGCTAAGGGCCAAAGCACCCCCTCTCCACAGCCTCGAGTCCCCCCGCCCATCACGGACTCCTAGATGACCCCTTTTAGAGCTGGGGCACCCTAGGCCGATTGCAGAGTGCCAGCGCCGCCTGCTACAAGCTACCTCCCTATTCACTTGTCAGAGTTGCCAGGGTCCCCCGACCGCTCCACCTTCTCCACCCCTCAAGGCCCTCCGCATTACCCCGGTGTGGACTTCTCCGGCCCAGGGTAAATCCCCTGTTGGTGCTCCCGCCCGCAGCATCCCTGCCAGTCGCCGCGCTCCTCTCTTGCCTCGGGCACTGGTTTCCGACCTGGGACAGCGCGCGGAGCCTCGCGTACAGCCCCGCCCCTCCGCGGCGCCGCCAGGGGGCGCCGAATCCTCTCTCCGAGGCTCCGGGCGGGGACGCTAACCTGTGCAGGGCAGGTCTGCCCAGAGACAGGTGACGCGGGAGCCCCGGTCCGAGGTGGGGTCCGAAAAGCCGTGCAGGAGAATCGGAGGGGAGGGCAGCGTGCGCATGCTGGAGGAAAAGGGGCACCAGGGCTACTCCCTCCAACAGATCTGATTTCAAAGCCGGCTCCCCAAGAGTCGGGGCGGGCTCCATTTGGAAGTGGGCGGACCTAGAGAGCGAGCCGCCGCTTTCGATTTCTCTTTCCCATAAACGGCTCAGTTCTCGCTAGCGCCGCCGGGTTCGGCCGGTTCCTGGGACTTTCCCAGAGCTCCGCCTCGGCCCGCCCCCATTCCTTCCACTGGCTGCTGGTCCCCTCCCGGCTCGGTCAGGGACACCGGCAGCACCCAGAAACTCCGGCCCAGCGGGGCAGCGGCGAGTCCCAGGCCGGGCACCCGGCCCAGCGCCCGCGCGCCTATGGCCGGCTCCGAGAAGCCCGCTCCCAGCGGGTGCCTCTGCCTCTCCAGAGCGTCCCTCGTGTGGCTGGGGACCACGGTGCTGCTGCTCGCCGACTGGGTGCTGCTCCGGCCCGCGCTGCCCGGCATAGCCTCCCTGCTGGTGCCCAGGGCGCTGCCGCTGCTCCGGGTCTGGGTGGCGGGCCTGAGCCGCTGGGCGGTGCTGGGGCTGGGGGCCCGCGGGGTCCTCACGGCAGCCGTGGGTTCCAAGAGCGAAAGCGCGCGAGTCCAGGGCTGGCCGGCTGCTTTGGAACCGCTGGCCGCGGCGCTGGGCTTGGCCCTGCCGGGACTTGCCTTGTTCCGAGAGCTGAGCCGGTGGGGCGTTCCCGGCGACGCCGACCGCACCAAGCTACTGCACTGGGGAAGTGGCCCCGACGCCTTCGTCCTCAGCTACGCGGCCGCCCTGCCCGCAGCCGCCCTGTGGCACAAGCTCGGGAGCCTCGGTGGTGGCGGGGGCTCCGCAGTCGCTGTGCGTCGCCTGCTAGGCTGCCTGGGCCCCGAGACACGCCGCCTGCCCCTGGTTCTGACCCTGCTGGTCCTCTCCTGTCTTGGTAAGGGGGACCAGGACGCAGGGACCTGGGGCGGAATGGAGGGGTACGGGCAGTGAGGTGGGGTAGTGTGGGTATGGGAAATGTGGCTGGGGCCGGCGCCCAGCCAGGCTCTTGAGACCTGTTGGTGTCGAGAAGAGCGATGGGCGCCGTGGGATCAGGAGGCCTGGACCCCCGACTGCCCCAGGCCTTGCTTCTCAGGGCCACTGTGGGCAGGCCCTTTCCGTGAGGCTGAGCATCCTCGTCTCCCCAGGACGGCTTTTTGCCCCCTGCTGTCTGGGCTCTAATTAGACTCCTGAAAGGTGTGGTGGGCACAGGGCTGTGGGTTCCAGGAGGCCTGCTCAGGTGCGAGGTTGTCTTCTCCGTCTTCCTGCCACCGCCCTCCAGGATAATGGTGTGGCTGGGGGGAGGGGCAGCTGGGGACAGCCTGATGGGAGGGACCTGCTTCCGCAAGAGATGGCTGACCCGTCTGTCCTCTCTCCCCCCAGGGGAGATGGCCATTCCCTTCTTCACCGGCCGCCTCACTGACCAGCTTCTGCAGGATCGGGCCCAGGATGCCTTCACTAGGAACATAACCCTCATGTCCATTCTCACCATAGCCAGGTCTGCCGCTGGGATGGGGACGCTGGAAAAGAGGGAGCTGGAGGTTGGGGTTGTCCTAAGTGTTCTTCTGGGGGATACCCGGGCCATCTCTCTGGGCCCTTAACACATCGGACCCTCCTCTCTCTGTCTCCACAGCGCGGTGCTGGAGTTCGTCGGGGACGGACTCTACAACAGCACCATGGGCCGCGCACACAGCCACCTGCAGGGAGCGGTGTTTCGGGCCGTCCTGAACCAGGAGACAGAGTTTTTCCAACAGAACCAAACAGGTTCTTCATGACACTTTTTTATTATACCCATGCCCTCTTTATAGTGCCCTGTGTCCCTTGTACTGACAAGCTTGATCTCTCCCCACCACACCCGGGATTCCCTAGTCTTGAGATACATCCAGAGGATATACATAGTGTCCTCTTTACGTTAAGAAAAACCTAGTATTTTACCCCAAATTTTTGTATAAACCCTCCCCACGTGTTCTTAGATGAACTACAGAACTTCGGACTTGGTCATTTTGAGATCATAGAGTCCAGCTGTCTCATTTTGTAGAAAATTTTTTTTTTCTTTTTTTTTTTTTTTGGAGAGGTTTTTGCTATAGGGCGCGTGCGCTCGCCAGACAGACAGAGAGAGACAGAGAGACAGAAAGCAGGAAATCACCCCCCAGGGGGGATGGCCACGCCGCAATCCCTTCTCCTCCATTCTCCTCTCGGGATCTTGGGCACGCACGCACACGCTCCCAGCGTGAGTTTAAGCCTCCGGGTCCGGGACTCGAACCGCGGTCGACTACGTGGGAGTCCAGCGACATAGCCATTACGCTAACTGCTGGTCCCTAGAAAATTTTTTTTAACAGAGAAGGAAACTGAGGCCTAGGCCGTAGATGCTAAGCTTGCATGGTCATGTGACTAGGGACAAGCTTGGGTTGGAAGCCAGCCTCTGGCTCCCAGGCAGTGCTGACTAGAGGCGCTGGGCTGTTCTCTTGTAGCAGCCACCAGCTGCCACACCTTTGTTAAACAGCCAGCTTTAACTCCCACCATGTGCCTGGCTTGGGATAGACATATTGTAGTTTAGTTTTATTTTTAGGTTTTTGCCATCGGGTACATGCACTCATTGGAGAGAGACAGAGAGAGGCAGTGAGAGGGAAAGTGAGAAATCACTTTCCAAGGGGGATGGCCACACCACAATCCCTTTTCCTCCGTTTTCCTCCCAGGACATTGGGCACGCATGCACATGTACCTAGTATGATTTTCTTTTTCTTTTTCTTTTTTTTCAGAGAGATTTTTGCTATAGGGCACATGCACTCACTGGTGAGACAGAGAGACAAGGGAAACGGCGAGAAATCACCCCCCAGAAGGGATGGCCATGCTGCAATCCCTTCTCCTTTGTTCTCCTCTTGGGATTTTGGGCATGCATGCACTTGTGCCCGGCGTAAGTTTCAAGCCATCAGGTCCAGAATTTGAACCACGGTCGACTACGTGGGAGTCCAATGACATAAATGTTATGCCATCTACTGGTCCCTCTGGCGTGATTTTCAAGCCACCAGGTCCAGGACTTGAACCACAGCAGACCATGTGGGAGTCCATTGCCTTAACCACCACGCTACCTGCTGGCTCCCAATAGACACAGTCTTTAAGGAGCAGAAAGTTTTAAGGTGATTGTAAATGTACATGCCTGCCCATTTTTCATAGTTAAAATGAAAGTCTTTGGCCAGCTTTTCCTCGCCACACTCATTCTCCCTCCCCTGAGGTCCCTAACCCTTGTCTGCCCCAGCCTCCTTAGAACACCACGCTGACACTCCTCCCCCTGGCGTCCGGCTCTTATTAGTTCCTCTCACTGCACTCACCTACTCCACTTTTCTCTCCAACTCTGGCAGGAGACATCACATCTCGGGTGACAGAGGACACGGCCAACCTGAGTGAGTCACTGAGTGAGAAGCTGAGCCTACTGATGTGGTACCTGGCGCGAGGGCTGTGTCTTCTGGGGCTTATGCTCTGGGGGTCACTGTCCCTCACCATAGTCACCTTGGTCACCCTGCCTCTGCTTTTTGTTCTGCCCAAGAAGCTGGGAAAATGGTATCAGGTAAGTCCTGGACATAATCTTTGTATTCTCTGTATCTTCTCTTTAACTTCCCCTACTCTCTGTCAACCCATTCTGAATCTTCTCCCCTGAATCTGTTTAACCCAGGGGCATAACTCTACCCCTTTTTCTTTTCTCCTTTCCCTCTTAACTCTTCTCACCTTTAATTTCCAACTAGGTAGACAGGTATTAGTGTCCCTTAGGGTCTGCGAACCCTATGTGACATCTCCGGTGCATGTTTCCACAGTCACTGGCAGTAAAGGTGCGGGACTCTCTGGCAGAGTCCAGCCAGGTGGCCATCGAGGCTCTGTCAGCTATGCCTACGGTCCGGAGCTTCGCCAACGAAGAGGGCGAGGCCCAGAAGTATAGGCAAAAGCTGCAGGAAATGAAGACACTCAACCAAAAGGAGGCTGTGGCCTATGCAGTCAACCAATGGACCACCAATGTGAGCACCTGGGACAAATGCCCATTCCTTTGTCCCCAAATGGCCCTTCTCCATTCCCTTTGCTGTGACCCTGCTCCCACTCCTTCTCCACTGGGAAATGGTTGGTTCAGTGTTTTCATCCTAGCAATCTGAGGGTCAGTTACTTTACTCAGTGTTCCTAAGTCCCTCCTTCCTTTAGGGATGCTAGGTGACTTCCTGTCACTACGTACACCTGTCGTCTCCCCACCCCACATAACCATTAGAGTAATGCCATGTCTTCTAGTCCTCGGGCCTTCCTTTGCCCCTTAGGAAAAGCCCAGGGAGCCACAGAATCCTGCCCCTGCCTACTTCGTGCTGATGCTGTGGATGTGTGGGGCGAGTCACGGGAATAGTGGAAGCCAGGGATAAGGGGCACGCGGACAGAAAGAGAACTAGATCAGCGGTCAGAAGTTCCCGGCTTGGTGCTGCCCTTTACTAGCTCATAACCAGGGGCAAGAACTTCTTGGAGACTGTTCATTTTTTAAAAAATGGGAGTGATTAGGCCAGCCAATGGCATGGTGGTTAAGGCGCTGGATTCCACATGGCTGACAGTACTGTTCGAGTCCTGGACCCGGTGGCTTAAAAAACATGCCAGGCACATGTGCCTGCATGTTCAAAATCCTAAGGGGAAATGGAGGAGAAAAGATTGCAGCATGGCCCTCCCCACTGGTGGGGATGCTTTCTCACTTTCATTTTCTCCCTCTGTCTCTCTCTAGTGAGCACATGAGCCCCATAACAAATTATAAAAAATAAATAAATAAATAAAAGTAGGAGTGATAAGCTTCCTTTATAGGGCTCTTGAGAAGAGTATTAGCTGACACTGCATTCATGAAAGCCTTTTGTGAACAGCGAAATGCTCCCCAAACCAGGTGATGGTGAAGAAAGGATGATGATTTCTGTGTTGTGTATGAAGGGGTCTCTGTGGTTCATTCACCTTTTCTATTACCCTGCTGTTGTCCTCTGGGGGAAAGGGACTTCATGTCTCTTTTGTGCCAATGACTCTGGCTCTTTGTGTCCTCACCTTTCTTACTTTTTTCCCCCGTGGTCTCTCCACAGATCTCAGGGATGCTGCTGAAGGTGGGGATCCTCTACCTCGGTGGGAAGCTGGTGACGAGCGGGGCCGTGAGCAGTGGGAGCCTCGTCACATTTGTTCTCTACCAGATCCAGTTCACCACGGCTGTGCAGGTGAGGGCCTTGCGGATTCGCTCCTCGCTTTACCCCACAGCCCTTGGCGTCCCTTTCCTTGCGTTCTGTGTCCCTCTTACATCACATAACGCTGGCAAGCAGAGCAGGCCTCCTCAGCCTCCTCTCACTGTCCACATCTCCCGGCCCCCAGGTGCTGCTCTCCACCTACCCCAGTGTACAGAAGGCTGTGGGCTCCTCAGAGAAAATATTTGAATACCTGGACCGGACTCCTCGCTGCCCGCCCAGTGGACAGTTGACCTCCTTAAACTTAAAGGGCCATGTCCAGTTCCAAGACGTCTCCTTTGCCTACCCGAACCGTCCGGACGTCTCAGTGCTGCAGGTACAGCCCGCCACTTCCTGTATTCCACTGACCCCACCCTTGGCTCCGCTCACCTAAATGTCCTTCCCGCTTTCAGCCTGATTATCCCTAGGCACGGATCCTTTCTAACCTTGCAAGGCAATGATAAGCATCGTGTGTTCCATAACTCTTCCCAAACTCAAGAAGCAGTTTGAGCTTCCAAGGAAAATGGGAGAAAAGGTTTCAAAGAGAAGGCTCACATTGGGAGCAGCAGTTAGTGTAATGGCTATGTCGCTGGACTCCCATGTAGTCGACCGCGGTTCGCGTCCCGGACCCGGTGGCTTAAAACTCACGCCGGGCGCGTGTACGTGCGTGCCCAAGATCCCGAGAGGAGAATGGAGGAGAAGGGATTATGGTGTGGCCATCCCCCCGGGAGGGTAATATCTCACTTTCTGTCTTTCTGTCTCTGTCTGTCTGGAGAGCACATGTGCCCTATAGCAAAAAACCTCTCCAAAAAAAAGAGAGAGAGAGAAGGCTCTCACATGCAAAGGAATTGCTACAGCAAAATCTGTGTTGCCAGTCTTCCATCTTTCCTCCTTGCCTATGTGATTTGGAATGCGATTTTCTTCCCCGTTTCCCGGTGGTGTCTGTATCGGGGGTGTCACAGTGACACTCAGTCCTTGCCTTCGTCCTTGCCTCCACGTCCATCTGTACTCCTTGGGGAGGCATCATCGCAGAGGTCTCTCCGTTTGGGAGGATGTAGAAGTCGCCCTATTTTTCCCATTTTTCTCCCTGGGTATGACATCATGCCATGTAACGAGACAATGCCAGTCTTAAGGCTGGGGGCCTTGGTCTGCCTCTGAGGGTGTGCTTATCTGGCCTCCAGGGGCTGACATTCACGCTACGTCCTGGTGAGGTGACGGCACTGGTGGGACCCAACGGGTCCGGAAAGAGCACCGTGGCTGCCCTGCTGCAGAATCTGTACCAGCCCACCAGGGGACAGGTGCTGCTGGATGGGGAGCCCCTTCCTCAATACGAGCACCGCTACCTGCACAGCCAGGTGGGCCAGAGATGGTGTGGGGGAAGGTGGGGAGCATGAAGTGAGAAGAGAATTCTCACTGAGCACTCTGAGGGGTTCAGGAATGATGAGTGATCGGGGGAGATGGGAGCACAGAGGATGGGAATGTGATTTTGAGATATGCTCTCAGTCAAGACTTGGCGTCTTCCGTCTTTCTAGATAACCATACTTCTGTGCTCCTTGTTCTGAGTCTTCATCATATGGTCTCTTAGGTGGCTTCAGTGGGACAAGAGCCACAGCTCTTTGGAAGAAGTCTTCGAGAAAATATTGCCTATGGCCTGGTCCAGAAACCAGCTATGATGGAAATCATAGCTGCAGCAATGGAATCCGGGGCCCATCATTTTATCTCTGGACTCCCACAGGGCTACGACACAGGTACTCCTTCCACTGAGCTCACACCAGACTTCTTTACCTTTGCTGAAACCCCAGTATTCGTCACTTCTTCCTGCCCCATGTGTGCCAATTGGAAGTTGCAAGATCTTGTTTCTGTGGCTTCTTCATTGTCACCTCCTCAGGCCTGTGTTCATCCCTCCAGAACGTCCCCTAGCCAGCTCGTCTTCAGTCCTCACTGTGTGTGAGTGCACATGTGTGGCATCGTGTGGCATCCGGCTCTCATCTTGGCTCTTGTCTCCGCAGAGGTGGGTGAGTCTGGGAGCCAGCTCTCAGGGGGTCAGCGACAGGCAGTGGCCTTGGCCCGGGCATTGATCCGGAAACCACGTGTACTCATCCTGGACGATGCCACCAGTGCCCTGGATGCAGACAGCCAATTACGGGTGAGAGGGTCATCTTTCTTTTATTTTAAAAATTTTATTATTATTTTTAATTTGCTATATTGCATGTGTGCTCACCAGAGAAAGACAGAGAAAGGGGGAGGAAGTGAGAAAGCAAGCTGCCAGGTCTAGGACTCAAACTGCAGTTCATGTGGGAGTCCCATGCCCTAACCATCATGCCACCTGCTGGCCCCTCATCTTTCTTTTTTAACATTTTATTTTTATTTATTTTTTCTTGTTTTGCCAAAGGGCATGTGTGCTTACTGGGTGGAGAGAGAGAGAGTGAGAGAGAGATTCCTCCCTCAACCCAGTGGGATGTGGTCATACCACAGTCCTTTTTCTTTACTTCTCTATTCTGTGAGGATTTGGGGTACTCACCCACATGTATTTGCTGTGCTTTTTAAGCTGCTAGGACCAAGATTCAAATTGTGATCAGCCATATGGAGTCTGAATCCCTTAACTGCTGAGCTACTGGGCCCACCCAAGAGAGAGAGTCATTTTTTTTTTTTTTGAGAGGTTTTTGCTAAAGGGCACGTGTACTTGCCAGAAAGACACAGAGAGACAGAGAGACAGAAAGTGAGAAATCATCCCCCCAGGAGGGGTGGCCATGCCGCAATCCTTTCTCCTCCATTCTCCTCTCAGGATTTTGGGCACGCATGCACATGTGCCCAGTGTGAGTTCAAGCAACCAGGTCCAGGACTTGAACCACAGTTGACTACATGGGAGTCCAGCGACACAGCCATTATGCCACCTGCTGGTCCCGAGAGTCATCTTCTTAATGCCTATATCCCACCCAGTTTTATTTACTCATCCTGTCAGTTTTACTATCGTAATTATCCAAACCAGTCCTTGTAATTCTCGGTTCCCATTAGCTTCTCCCCAGGACACCTAAAACCAGGTAAAAGAGACTATCTACATACACTAAATCTTTAAAACCAACATCAGGAAAAGACATCCTCATAATATGAATATTAAGCTTGTGCTATGTGCCAGACACGCTAGTAGGCCCCAGACTCACATGCAAGTCTGCCTGACTCAAATACTCATGTTTTTTGCTACTAAGTTATATTTTCTTAAAATCTGATATAAAAACTCCCAGTCTATAGGCAGAGAGGAGGGTGTACTTGTTACGCTTTGTTTTCACCATAGGACTCTTACTTTTATTTCACGTTGATACCTCATGTAAGCAGGCCTTCACAAAACAAAGGTTTGGCAGAGAAGCCCATGGACTGGAATCTTCTTTGTCCTGGGCAGAGGCATCAGAAATGCTGAGGCCCCAGCCCTGGGAACACAGATCCTCTCGGGGCCGTGAGAAGTCCTCAGCTCTGACAGGGTCTCTGTCCTTCTGTAGGTGGAGCAGCTCCTGTATGAGAGCCCGGAGCGGAGTTCCCGCGCTGTGCTTATCATCACCCAGAGTCTCAGCTTGGTGGAGCAGGCTGACCACATCCTCTTCCTGGAGGGAGGCATTATTTGTGAGGCGGGGACCCACCAGCAGCTCATGGAGAAGAAGGGGCGCTACTGGGCCATGGTGCAGGCTCCTGAGGGTGCTCCAGAATGAAAGGCTCCCTGGACCTGCACATGCTATCTCCTTTCCGTTCCTTCTCCAGTTGGTGATGGGGAAGTTGGGAACGAAGATCTTACCAGAGCTGGAGAGTAGGCAGCTCCTTCTAGGAGGAGTTACCTCTGTGGGCTGCCTGGAAGTTGATGCGAATGTTACCTTTTCTCCAAGCTCCTCTTGAGAATGCAGACTTCCTGGAAGACATCTAACTCCTTGGTGTAACTGGGTTTAGAGCTGGGGTTGCTGTTGTGATGTGGATAGTTCTGTGAAACTCAGAATGTTCCGAACGGGAGACTGAGCTATTTTCAATGACCAAAGGTATATGCTAGTCCATAAACCTGAGGTGTCTTGATATTTATAATAAATTTTGTGTTTTGTACTGTGGTTTCTTATTTCTGACACCCCGACTTGCTCACCGCCTTTTGCAACACAGTTTCACCAGGGGGGTCCCCCTCAGCACCCTCACTGTTTTCAGCCCTAAGTGCACCGTCTTCTCCCTTGTCTCCCCACGCCCACCCGCAATGACCAGCAAGACCCCGACCCAGTGCTCCAGGGCACCAGCAGCAGCAGCTCGGAGCTCGGGCCTTCCAAGGTGGAATGGAGGGCGGGCTCGGCTAGGGGAAGTACAAGCGTACGCGCAGAGGAGCCGGTAGCGCCTCACACTTAACCTGCTCGCTGGCCTCACCCGGCTCCTACGAGACAACTGCCGGAGTAATCTCAGGGTAGTGGGCGGGAGTATCGAGTAACTCTGCCCTATCACGGAGAGCCAGAGTACCGTGACGTCAACGGTTGCTGGGCAGAAGAAGCCAACGCAGGTTGCAAAGGGAGGCGGGGCTTACGGGGGTTAATCGCAGCAGAGTTCAGCCCAGCAAGGACCAGGAAGAAGGCGCGGGCGGAAAGGGCTTGCCATGTGGGTGGCTGCAGGTTAGGGAGACCGCTGAATTCGGAGGGACCCTGTGAAGGACCAGGCCGAAAGAGTCAAATACTACACCCTCTCCTCGCGCCCCCTTTCCCACACGCTGCGGGAATGTTGTTATCAGTTGCCCCAGGACCTGTCCTAAGACTCAGTGTGCCCACGTCCTCCTAGCTCTCCCCATTTTTATAAATAATGCTCCTAAGAACCACCACCCCCTCCGTGGGACTGCTCCCTGGTCCTCGCCAACTTCCAACTTTCTGGGTGAGGCTGTGCCCTTAGAGGACACGACCCTCCCTCCCCGTAACCGAGTCCAGAGGATGCCCTGGCTGTGGGTGTCGGTCGCCGTCACGCATCACCAAGGGGACTTTCGAAGGCGCTCGCTCCCTCTCTTTGCACCGTTCCTTCCCGTCGTTTCCCCGACCTCCGTAAAGGCAGAAGCCTGTCTCCAGCATGATATTCCTGGTTCAGACAGCCTTTTCCTTTTCTCGAAAAGGGCCGGGGATGTGAAAAAAACTCTGGCTCCCTCCCTCTCGGGCCCTGGCTTTCGCTTTCGCTTCCTCCTCCTAGAGCCCAGAGCCGACGGATCTCCGGTGCCCGGCGACTATGGCGCTGTCTGACGTGTGCGGAGCCCGGCACGGGCAGGTGCCGGACTGGGCTTTCCAGGTCGGAGGAAGCTGCGATCGCTCAGACCTGGGACACTACACTTTCTCCATGCGGTCGCCGGAGCTCGCCCTCCCGCGGGGGATGCAGGTCAGGGCTGCCGGGAGCCGCGGGAACCCGGGAGGATGCGGGCGGAGGGCGCAGAGGAATGGAGGTGGGGGGGGGGATCTACTTTGGGACTGTCCCGAGGCGGGAACGCCAGGCCCATCCTTGGGTCCCGGAGAGCCACATTCCGGGCTGACACAGGAGAGGGGCCACGCTGGGGTGGGAGCCTGGGGCTAGGAAGTGCGGATTAGGGCCAAGTTAGAGATGAGATGCGGGCTCTTATCAGACGACAGTTTCCCTGCCTTTTCACCACCACGCACAAACCGCCAAGCCGTTCTCATAGGGTTGCCCTATGATACCCGGCCTGCGTAGCGCCTTTGAACACCATTAACTTTGGCGCTGGCCTCCCCACCGCAGTTCACCGCCCTGCGACCTGATCTAGGTCTTCTGTAAAATGAGGAAACTGTTAAACCTGCTTTGTGAGGGTTGAATGGCCTATGCATAGAAAAAACAAACTCACCCTTAAAGTTTCAGTTGGGATAATGTTGTTTTGTTTCATTTCTCTCGTGCTGGAAAATGGAAAGGTTGGTGTCCCATGCCTGCTCTTTTCTCCTCCCAAGCCATTTCTCCTAGGGACTGATTATTAAGCGAGAGTTCCTGGGTGTCTCCTCACCGCCCTCCTGTCTAAAACCCTTTCCTGGAGCCTTCTACTACAAACGTTTCATTGCCTGTTCCTCTCACCTCTTCTCCCTATCAGCCCACCGAGTTCTTCCAGTCCCTGGATGCGGACAGAGAAAGGAACATTCAGATAGAGATGGCCCACGGCACCACCACACTGGCGTTCAAGTTCCAGCACGGAGTGATCGTAGCTGTGGATTCTCGGGCCTCTGCGGGAAGTTACATCGGTGAGTGTGTGTTCTAGCTGGCAGAGCTGGGGCGCTGGGCCCCCCTCTGCACCAAAGTGGAAGCGGTTATTGATTTAGGACGCAAACATTGGACGGTGTGGTCTTCCCTCCATTCTCAAGACTCTGTCTTCTTTCAGCCACTTTACGAGTGAATAAAGTGATTGAGATTAACCCGTACCTGCTGGGCACCATGTCTGGCTGTGCCGCGGACTGTCAGTACTGGGAGCGCCTGCTGGCCAAGGAGTGCAGGTGGGTGCGGGTGAGGCAGGTCTCTCACTGACCTTTCTAGGGCCAGGGGCCATCCCTGGACCTCCCAGATCCCGGCCACTCACCCTTGTCCCTGTGGTCTATCTTAGGGCAGAAAGAGCATTTCACACATGGTCTTTTAGTGCCAATTCCTTCTCCCCAACGTTAGGCTGTGCTCCTTTCTGTAAGCCAGATAACTTACCACTTCGCACTAACACCATCAACCCCGGTAAGACAATATCATTTATCAGGCTTTCTTTAGGTATTTTAGACACCTGAGGTTTCAGATTTCCCCCAGATCCTTAGATCTTTCAAAGGCTTATCTCATCAACTATTCCCTGCCCCGGTTCAGTGGGAGAGACCACCTTCTCCGCCATCTCTGAGTCCTCCTTCCCGCCAATACCTTGTGCTCACCCAGGCTGTACTACCTGCGCAACGGGGAGCGGATCTCAGTGTCGGCAGCCTCCAAACTGCTCTCCAACATGATGTGCCAGTACCGGGGCATGGGCCTGTCCATGGGCAGCATGATCTGTGGCTGGGACAAGAAGGTGGGTGCTCTCGGTTCTCTGTGCTCCCCACCATGGCCAGAGACCTGTCTCCCCATACGCAGCCAAAGGACGCTTGGTTCTAGAACCATTGCGGTATGTCCGTGGGCTGTTTCTTGGTCCAGGTGTGGACCTTGGTCTGTCTTGTAGTCTCGTCCCTTTTGTTCAAACAGCTGGATCTAAAAGTTTGTTAAACCAAAGTGCTGTCCTCATTCAAATGGCCTGTGGGAATTTTCATTTTTTAACCCACTTTTTATGACTCCCACTTGAAGCCCTGTTACCAACAACTCCCTCTCCAATTTCAGCCTAGAACCTTCTTGTCTTATACAGGGTCCTGGGCTCTACTATGTGGATGAAAATGGAACTCGACTCTCAGGGAACATGTTCTCCACTGGGAGTGGGAACTGTTATGCCTATGGGGTCATGGACAGCGGCTACCGGCCTGATCTTAGCGTGGAAGAGGCCTACGACCTGGGCCGCAGAGCTATTGTTCATGCCACTCACAGGGACAGCTATTCTGGAGGCGTGGTCAACAGTAAGAGACTGAAGCTCCCACTGCCTCCCTGAGGGGGCCTGGGGAGGGAGATTTCAGACTGGGAGGCTGGGGTGCGGCTTGGGGGAAGGGAGGAGGTTTTCAGAGTCAGAAGAGGGGCCTCAAAGTCCCAGTAACGAGGGTTTTGAGGGTGTTTGGTGTGTGTGTTGTCACCACCGTCAACATAACACCGTGCTGGAGTGAAAGCACTCTGCTCTCCTCTCATTTGCCCGCAGTGTACCACATGAAGGAAGATGGTTGGGTGAAAGTGGAAAGTTCAGATGTCAGTGACCTGCTGCACCGGTACCGGGAGGCCAATCAGTAGCCATGGTGGTGGTGCTGGGCAGGCCTCCTCTGGGAGAGCTCCACCAACTCAGGGACCAGGCCCGTTTCAGGCCCAGGAGAAGGACGGGCCTAAGGAGGCAGCAGGAGAGAGAGGACAGGCCCAGTGGCCACTGGAAGCAGAGGGAGTCCATCCTTTTGTGTGTTCTCGATTTCTGTCCCCCTCCCCAGACTTCTGGGTGCCTCACTAAAGCACAATAAAGGAAAACGGTTATAAAGGCCTCTGTGTTGTGGTCTCTGGCTCTGGGGCTGTGCTTGTGGAGGGTGGGGGCAGGGAACAGGAAAGAAGCAAGCCTGGAGAAGGGACTCAAACCCATAGCTACGACGGTCCTGGCCGAGTGTTTCTTTTTGGTCCTCCTTCCCCTCTCATCTCTTCAGGGTCTCAGAAAGGCGAATCATCATCTCGTTTGCAGTTTCTTTTAAGTTACGGTGCTTTCTGTAGAGACACACCTGGGGACTCCTGTGTGGCCCGTGGCTAATGGTTTGGGTGACTAGGAGCTGGACACCTTCAACAACCGTTTAAGGTGTTGGATGAAAATGTTCCCACCTCACGCCAGTGTACTCATAAACACCAAATGATGCTTTGGGGATGTTGAATATTAAATGTAAAGATGGGCAATAGGGGTTCAATGTCATGAGGTGTCACGCTGGATTGAAAGATGACAGGATCAGGGTCCAGAGGACGAAGATGAGGAGGACTGGTCTCTCTGAAATTTGAAAATGAGGGAAGAGTAAAAGACTTAGTTTAGAAAACAGTGACAGACATACTGAGTCTCCAACTCACACTGGAGCTGCAGGAAGGCGCACTGACTGCGCTCAGATATGAGTTATTACAGTGAGCGAAACTGCTCCAATGCAGGGAGCAGCAGAATACGGAACTTTTTATAATTAGAGACAGGGCCTTAACATTCCAGCATGGTTGGGGCCGGCAGGTGGCATGGTGGTTAAGGGCGCTGGATTCCCACGTGGCCGACCGTGGTCCCGGACCTGGAGGCTTGCTTTCTCACTTTCTCTCCCTCACTCTCTGTCTGGTCAAATTGAAATAAACAAATGAATAAATAAATAAAGTTAAATAAAATAACTCTAAAAAATTAAAAAAAAACATTCCAGCATGGTCAGGGTTAGAGAAATTTTAGCAACCCTCTTCTACCTTCCCCAACCCCCACTGTTTTACATGACTCATTGCCAGTCACACCATCAACATTTTGGAAGGGTGATTTGGTTCCAAGTGATCTCTTAGGGATTTTTTTCTTTTCGTTTTTCTTTTTCTTTAAGTTGGGAGTTAGTTTCAACCTGAAAAATCATTTCTGGGAAAAAATCCAGGTCAAGCAGGGTCCATAGAAACCCAATTACTGTTGTAATCAGTGTTAAAATAGACCCGGAAACAAAATCCACACCTGGCATTCCCCTCCCATGCTGAAAATGCTCCAGCGGAATTCAGAGCAGAAGTACACCCAGCGGCGCGGGAGCACGCATGCCCACAGTGGTGAGCAGGACAGATGAACATGAAGGGGCCCGGCCTCCTAAATTCAACAGCTTAGAAGTAGAAACCCTCTTTGGCCTGGTGAGAGTGGCTGGCACCACGCATTTAGGAGCGGCCTTGCATATTTCTCGACCAGGGTCTGCCCCTTTCCACTTCAAGACCCTAAAACTGGAGCTTGCCTAGGGGAAGAGGGCACTTCCTCAAACAGGTTCAGAGTTGAGGTGGTAACTGAGAACACCCGGTGGTTCTCCAGTTACAAAGCATCTCGGTCTTTGAACGCCCCTATTTTACTTAATGTCAGTTAAACATTTTCGCGAGTTTCCATTACAGAGTAGCCACTGCTGGACTGAGACTCGCTAGGGGGCCTGGCCACTGCAGCACCGGGTTAGGACTCCAGATAGCGCGGTCTGCAGGTCTCGCGCGCCCCCTGCAGGTCGCCTCGCCCAGAGTGAGACCCTGGCTCTGGAAATGAAAGCGAAAGCGCGAGGAGCGGACGCCCTCGCGGGAGAGAGTCGCTGGCGGACCGAAGACGGGAAACGAAGTTGAGACTTACGGATTGCATTTCAGAGCTCGGTCATCTCTATCCCAACCCAGATCCCTCAGGAGCGGCAGTCTGGCCGCCGCCGCCGGTGAGTTTGCGCGGGTAGAGATCTGGAGCGCCAGCAGAGACGCAGGCAACCCCGCACCCACTGCACGCCCCTGCTTCCCGCAGGTGGACCTCCGGGAGGGCGAGGGAGCTGAACCGGCGTCCCCAGCTCTTTGGAGCTTCGCGGCGGCGGGCGGGGATATGGGGAGCTGAGTCAGGGGGACTTTCTGTTTTTGTTTGTTTTTTTCCTTTCCTTTCCTTTTTTTTTTCTTTCTTTCTTTCTTTCTTTTTTTTTTTTTTTGGCCTGAAGGTCTTGATGGTCAGGCTCCCCAGTCCCCTGGGACAAACAGAATGCCCTCTGTCCCTCTGTCGTGGGACGGATGTATTAATGAACAGGGGGTGCCCAGGGAGTCTTTCGGATAGGATTAGATAAAATGAGAAGCCACTGGAGAGGTGGGGCCAAGTGGGATAGGAGGACTGGGTGGAGGATCGGGACTCCACCCAGTGGAGTCCCGATAATTTTTTACCTTCTACCCACAGATGGCCATGGCGCTCCCGGACCTGAGACCCTGGGCCTCTGTGCTGCTGCTGGACACCGCCTTACTCTGGCTGCTTCGGGGGACTGTGGGGGAGCTGCTTCCCCAAGGGCTTCCAGGACTATGGCTGGAGGGGCTCTTGCGTCTTGGAGGGCTGTGGGGGCTGCTGAAGGTGGGAGGGCTGCTGGGATGTGTGGGGACGTTGCTGCCCCAGCTCTGCCTGGTGAACCCCCTGTTTCTCTCCCTGAGGGGCATGGTCACAGGGGCCTCCAGTGCTCCGACAGTCAGAGCGGCCACAGCCTCCTGGAGCTGGCTGCTGGTGGGCTATAGCGCTGCAGGGCTCAGCTGGGCCCTGTGGGCTGTGCTGAGTCCTCCGGGAGCTCCGGAGAGGGAGCAGGGCCAGGAGAACAATTCAGCGTTGATGTGGAGGTTGCTGAAGCTCTCCAGGCCGGACCTGCCTTTCCTCATCGCTGCCTTCTTCTTCCTTGTCGTTGCTGTTTTGGGTGAGTCAGGAGGGCGTTGTGAGTCGCACTGGGAAGGGGCCTTGGCATGGCCCTTCATCTGTGGTCCTCTGTGTCCTTCAGGTGAGACGCTCATCCCTCACTATTCTGGCCGCGTGATTGACATCCTGGGAGGTGATTTTGACCCCCACGCCTTTGCCAGCGCCATCTTTTTCATGTGCCTCATCTCGGTTGTGAGGTAGGTGATGGGTCCCGTGTACAGTCCCAGAGCTCTACAGTGGCTCTCCCTTTCCCTACTCCATTTCCAGGCTCTTTCCTGTACAAACCACAGAAAACTTGGAGCCACCAGTATCCCAGGCTCCAGGAATCACCATCACACCTTCCTCACGTTCAGACACTAACCCTGTCATTTTCTTTTCTTTCTTTCTTTAAAAAAATTTTTCTTTAGGTTTTTGCAGTAGGGCATGTGTATTTGCCAGAGAGAGATAGAGACAGTGAGAGGGACAGTAAGAAATGAGTATTTTATGGGACCAGCACTTGGTGTAGTGGCTATGTTGCTGGACTCCCATGTAGTCGACCGTGGTTCGAATCCCGGACCCGGTGGCTTAAACTCATGCTGGGCGTATGTGCGTGTGTGCCCAGGATCCCAAGAGAAGAATGGAGGAGAAGGGATTGCAGAGTGGCCATCCCCCCTGGGGGATGACGCTTTCTGTCTCTCTCTCTCTCTGTCTTTCTGGTGAGTACTCCCGCCCTATAGCAAAAAACCTCTCCAAAAAAAAAAAAAGAAAGAAAGAAATGAGTATTTTATGGTTTGTGTATTTATTTATTTGCCATTCTGTTTCATCGAGACATTATTTCTTCATTTATTTGTATTTATTCTACGTCTTCCCAATTTATGTTACGTTATTACAGATACAAGTACAAGTGAGTGTAGTACAAAGGGGTTTGTGTGTAAAGTGGGATGTCTCGGTTTTCTCTCATGTGTCCCCGTGAAATTCTGCCCTCTTCTCTCCCTCGTCCTCCCATCCTACATTGGGCACAGTGTACCTCTCCCGGTACCCTCTTGTTGGGGGGCGTGTTTCTCCCTCCCGATCCTTCTTTCCCAACTCATTCTGCCAGTTGTGAGAATCTCCTCTGAGACTTTCCACCTTTCTTCTCAGTATCTTTACTCTTTTCACTTGCTTGAGTCTGTTGTCTCAAAACACACACACAACTGCTTAAAAGGGTCTGGACTAGGGGGAGGTGACTCTGGCACTGAGGCTGCAAAATTTAAGGAGAGATCACTCACCTTTTCTCAATCCTAGCCCTGCTTCCTCCTTTTGTTATGGTCATACTTCACTTAGAATATCTAAAAAACTAATGCTTCATTACACCAGCCCATACTTGCTACTTAGTGCTGATATTAACTACTCAAAAGTGAACTTTTATAAAGTTTTTGCTTTAGGGTACGTGCATTCACCAGAGAGAGAGAGAGAGAGCAAGAGAGAGAGAAAGACAGAGAAAAACTCCTCCCCAGGGGGCTGGCCGCACCACAGTCCCTTCTCCTCCATTCCCCTCTTGGGATTTTGGGTATGCATGTACGCATGCCCGGTGTGATTTTTAAGCCACTTGGTCTGGGACTCGAACCACGGAGTTGGCTATGTGGGATCCAGAGCCTTGACCTTCGTGCACCTGCTGGCCCCAAAACTAAACTTTTTATTCATCAATCTATTGCTTTTGAAATTTTAAAACGTTTATTTTTTATTTTAATTTTTTTTGCTGTAGGACATGTGCATCCACTGGGGGAGAGAGAGAGAGACAGACAGGCAGGCAGTGAGAGAGAAATAGAAGGAAAGTGAGAAAGCAGCCCCAGGGAGGATGGATGGCCACACCACAATCCTTTCTCCTCCATTCTCCTCTCAGGACTTTAGGCGCACATGCACACGCACCTGGCCTGTTTCTCAGGCCTCTGGGTCTGGGACACGACCTGTGCAGTCGGCCCTGTAGGATCCAGCTGCCCTAATCGTCAAGCTGCTGGCTGACCCTACTGTGCCTTTTTTCTTAATTCTCTGTGGCTTTTCTGCAGCACTTGGCACTAGTATAATTTCTTATTACCACTCTCTTGCTGCAGTTAGATTATCATTTTTTAGAGAGTTTTTTTTGCTATAGGATGTGTGTACTCATGTGTGTACTCAGAGAGACAGAGGGTAAGAAATTACCCCCCAGGAGGGATGACCATGTCGCAATCCCTTCTCCTCCATTTCTTCTCTCAAGCTTTTGGGTACTCACACACACGTGCCCAGTGTGAGTTTTAAGCCTCTGGGTCTGAGAGTCAAACCGTGGTATGCTACATGGGAGTCCAACGGCATGACCATTACGCCATCTGCGGGTCCCAGCTGCAGCTAGCTTTTATGAACTCCCTTTCTACCTCCCAATCCACTCTGCTTCCTCTGGAGACTTTTCCTTCTCCAGACCCTTAAATATGGACCTCCCTCAAGACTCAGCTCTTTGATCTTCAGAAGCATGGAGCTGACTCAGTTATCTCTGCAGGTGACTCCCGATCCATATTTCCACGCCGAGCTCTAGTCTTGCACGCCCACTTGTGTCCTTTACATTGGACTGCCACTCTCGTCTCACAGTCCGTGCACCCAGCACTCCAGATGCACCCTGTTCTTTCCTGGTCTTCTTGAAAGTGGCTCCCTTGGGCCAGCCTGTGGCCTGGTGGCTAGGGAAGCTGGCTCTCACATGGGTGACCATGCTGTTTAAGTCCCAGACCCTGTGGCTTGGGAAGCATGTTGGGCATGTGTGCACATGTGCCCCGGGTTCATGGGGGGAGAGATGAAGAAGGGACTGTGACGTGACCATTTCTTATGGGGTTGGAAGGGTGCGCTTTCTCTCTCGCCCTTTCTCTCTCTGTCTCTCTCTGGTGAGCACACATACCCTCTGGCAAAAAGCAGCTAAGTAAAAAGAAAGTGACTCCCTTTTATTCCCATTCACGAAGCCACCAGTATCCTGGGCTCCAAGACTCACCATCATATCTTCCTCATGTTCAACACTAATCCTTTTCTTTTCTTTCTTTCTTTTATTTAACTTTTTTTTTTAGGTTTTTTTTTTTTTTTTTTTTTTTTTTTTTTTTTTTTTTTTGTAGTAGGGCATGTGTGCTTGCCAGAGAAAGACAGAGACAGTGAGAAGGACAATGAGAAATATCTCCACAGGGGAGATGGCCATGCCACAATCCCTTTTCCTCCATTCTCTTGGGATTTTGGGCACAGATACACACACACACACACACACACACACACACACACCTGGTGTGATTTCTGAAGGCACAGGGTCTGGGACTTGAACCATGGTTGGCCAGTTGGAAATCCAGCACCTTTTTTGGTTTTGAATTATTTATTTAATTTAATTTTTTATTATTATCTTAAAATTTGCTATAGGGCATGTGTGTGTGTGTGTGTGTGTGTGTGTGTGTGAGAGAGAGAGAGAGAGAGAGAGAGAGCGCTGCCAGGTCTGGGACTCAAACAATAGTTGGCCATGTGGGAGTCCAGCGCCTTAACCACCACACCACCTGCTGGCCCTGGCCCTGTCATTTTCTACTTTCACATTGTTTCTCCTCTGGCTCCTTCCTCTCCAATTTCACTGTAATCACCAAAATCCAAATCTTCATTATTTTATGTGTGATTATCCTAACACTCTCTTAAATATGGTAACTAAATTTATATTGGGAATGGTTTTGTAAAATGCCTGCTTTTATAGTTTCTCCTTTAAGTTGTATTGTAAAAAGTTGGTTAGTCTAAGAGGAATGCTCCACCTTCTAGGAGGAAAGGTGGGGACACCCTGACTCTAGGGCTCTAGAGAATGGGAGGGCAGGGAGTCCATTACTGCGGTTCCCTTCGAGGAGGATTATGACCAGGAAGAAGGACTCTGGGAGAAGCCCTTAGGGGCAACACGGTGGGAGACTGGGATCCAAAACAAGCACTGGGCTATTTCTTTTCACAAGATCTTTTTCACTTCTGTTGTATTCTCTCATGTCTAGCACAGAGTGAGGTTCAGAGAGACGTGCGAATGTGTCTGTGTTAGGATTTTGGTCCCACGTCTAGCTCACCAGTTTTCCTTTCTTCACCCCGTTTATTCCTATGCCTCCTCTCCCTGTCTCTTTCTATCTCCCTGTCTTTCATTTTTTTCTCTTTTGCCTCTTGTGCTGCGGCCCTGATTTATATTTCTTTCATTCTGGGCTGTCTCCTCCCTTCTCACCCACCCCCACTTTCTCTGCATCTGTCTCCCCTTCGCCCTCCTGCCCTGTTCTCCCCACCCCACAGCTCAGTGTCTGTAGGCTGCAGGGGAGGCTTCTTCACGTTCATCATGTCCAGAATCAACTCTCGGATCCGGGAGCGGCTTTTCTCCTCCCTGCTGCGCCAGGACCTCAGTTTCTTCCAGGAGACTAAGACAGGTGGGGCCCAGAGTCCAGGTCTGAGAGTCCCCTGAACTTCCGTGCCCCTCAGTTCCTCCCCATTGACTGCCTCCCTCCTCCCTCTCTCCATGAGCCAGGCAAGGCCTGGGTCTCCTTCTTTCCCTCTGGGGCAGGGTGGAGAGGCAGCCTCTGCCCGTATCTGAGTGCAGTGGGGATGGGGTGGTGGTGGGGGCTGTGTGATGGAGCGTCAGGAGGTGCCCAGGGGTTCTGCAGCACTCAGGCCTTCCTCGCATTCTCTGCCCCTCTCAGGGGAGCTGAACTCACGACTGAGCTCGGACACCAGCCTGATGAGCAGCTGGCTTCCTCTCAACGCCAACGTGCTCTTGCGGAGCCTGGTGAAAGTGGTGGGGCTGTACGGCTTCATGCTCAGCATGTCGCCGCGGCTCACCCTCCTCTCCCTGCTGGACATGCCGCTGTCAATAGCAGCCGAGAAGGTGTACAATGCCCGCCATCAGGTACACGTGGGTGCCAGGGAACCCTGAGGGTGGCTGAAACGGAGGGCTGGGGAAGATGCCACATTTCTGGCCAGAGGCTCTGCCAGAGAGAGATTTCCTCACCTCAGCCTCACCTTAGAGCGAAGATGTATGTTTATGCCACATTTTACTCATCCAGTCACCCATCAGTGGACATTTGTGTTCAGATGGTCCATGACCCCTAGGGTTTATAAGCAAAAAATGTGTGGGAGGAGGAAGGGGGAAGGGGGGTGAAGGGAGCATTTTTCTGGGGAAACAGTAACTTTTCATTAGCCTCTCAAAGGAGCCTATATATCCTTCCTACAGAAGATTTAAAATCTTAACTTAGAGAGTCTTAGGTACAGAGTTTTCCCCTTTAAACTCAGCAGAAGGGGTTTGAGTGGTGTAGGGAAAGTCTGAAATTCCTGGGTCTGAGTCTCAGCTCCTCTTTTCTCTCTTCATGTGGTGAAACATACACAGCATGTAATTTACCATTTTAGATGTACAGTTCTGTGGCATTGTTTTCTTTTTTAAAACATTTGCTAAAGGGCATGTGCACTTGTTGGAGAGAAAGAGAGAGACAGAAAGTCAGAATGTGTACTCTGGGGAGGGTGGCCACACCATGATCCCGTCTCCTCCTTTCTTCTCTTGGGATTTTTAGCAGGCACGTACACATGCCTGGTGTGTTCCTCAGGCCAGGTCTAGGACTTGACCCATGTAGTTGGCCATGTGATATCCGGCTGCCCTACCCCTTACTGGCTGGCCCCAGTTCAGTGTCGTTAAGTACATCCATGTTGTTGTGTATCCACCACCACCATCCATCTCCATCATCTTCCTTCAATGAAACTCTGTACCCATCACACAGTAACTCCCCTTTACCTGCACCCCCAGCTCCTGTCACCCTGCTTTTTTGTCTTCATGAATTTGATGGCTCTAGATATTGTATGTAAGTGGAATCAGACAGTATTTTGTTTGTTTTGTGACTGGCTTATTTCACTTGGCATAATGTCTTCCAAGTTCACACATGTTGTGACATGTGTCAAAATTTCCCTCCTGTTGGGCCAGCAGGTTGTGTGGTGGTTAAGGTGCTGGATTCCACATGGCTGACTCTGTGGTTTAAGTCCTGGACCTGGCGACCTGAAAAACATGCCGGGCATGTGTACATGCATGCCCAAAATCCCAAGAGGAGAATGGAGTAGGGACTGCAGAGTGGTCATCCCCCGGGGGATGATTTCTCACTTTCCCTCTCTCTGTGTGTCTCTGGCAAGGGCATGAGTCTTATGACAAAAACAAAAACAAAACAAAACAAAAAGTTTTTCCTATTTAAAGCTGAATAATATTCCCTGCATGCACCACACTTTGCTTATCCAGTTATCTGTCCATGAACAGTGGTTTGGTTTGAGTGGTTTCCACCTTTTGGCTATTGGAAATAATGCTGCTGTGAACATGGATGTACAAATACCTGTTCGAGACCCCGCTTTCAGTTCTTTTGGGTTATATACCCAGAAATGGAATTGCTGGCTCATGAGGTAATTGTATTTTTAGGTTTTGAGGGACCACTATGCAATTTTCCATAGCAGCTGCACCCATTAACAGTTCTCCCAGCAGCACACAATGAGAACATTTCCAGCTTCTCCACATCATTGCCAACATTTGTTATTATTTTCCATTGTTGTCTTTTTTTGTTGTTGTTAATAGCCATCCTAATGGCTGTGATGTGGCATCTCAGTATGGTTTTAATTTGCATTTCCACATGCTTATTGGTCATTTTATATCTTCTTTGGAAGAATGTCTATTCAAGTCCTTTGCCCATTAATTTATTTTTGTTGTTGTTATTGAGTCGTAGGAGTTCTTATATCCCGGATGTTAATACCTTATCAGATTCATGATGTGCAAATATTTCTTTGCATCTCATGGTTGCCCTTTCAGTTTGTTGACAGAGTCCTTTAAAGACACAGGCGTTTTTAATTTTGATGAAGCCCGATTGGTCTGTTTCTTTGCTGCCTATGCTTTTGGTTTCACATCCAAGAACTCATTGCCCAATCTAGTGTCATGCAGCTTTTCTTCTGTGTTTTCCTAAGAGGTTTATAGCTTTAGCTCTTATGTTTAGGTCTTTGATTCATTTTGAAGTACATCTTCACCCTTCTTAACTGGCTGTGGCTTTTCAGAAAACCATCCCTTCTTTTTCAGTTCAGACAGTGGGGGTGGAAGAAGAATCACCCCAAATGAAGGCTGATAAAACAGCAGGTAGCTCCTACATGACCTAACACCCAGAGCCCACTAATATTTTGTCTCCTCCCTCCTTCACTGTTGGAAAGAAAATGAAGTTAGAGGAAAAATGAATAGGGTGCTACTTTTAGTTCCACTCAGGGAGCATTCCAAAGGCTGGGATGAGACATGGGGGCCTGTGTCTTCTGCTACATCAGCCTCCTATACTACCATGGTGGTTAAAGGCGTTGGACTCCCACATGACCGACTGCTGTTCGAGCCCTGGACCTGGTGACTGGCTTTCTCACTTTCCCTCTCTCTCTCTGTCTCTCTCTGATCAAACTGGGAAATAATAATAATAATAAAAAATAAAGTTAAATAAAGTAATAAAAAAAAAATCCCTCCTATACCGTGGTTTCCTCTTCCAGGCACTACTTCGGGAGATCCAGGATGCAGTAGCCAATGCGGGGCAGGTGGTGCGGGAGGCAGTTGGAGGGCTGCAGACCGTGCGCAGCTTTGGGGCAGAGGAGCAAGAGGTCTGTCGCTATCAGGAGGCCCTTGAACGATGCCGGAAGCTGCGGTGGCAACGAGACTTGGAACGAGCCCTGTACCTGCTTGTGCGGAGGGTGAGGAGGCTGAGAAGTTCAGGGCCCAGGGAAGGGGTGGGAACCGGCGGCTAAATCTGTGGGGGTTGGGGGGGGGAAGGACGGGAAATCTCGTTCTCAGCCCCACCTCTTTCTTCCCCACTCCCAGCTGCTACACCTGGGCGTGCAGGTGCTCATCCTGAGCTGTGGGCTGCAGCAGATCCTGGCGGGGGAGCTCACCCGCGGCGGGCTGCTTTCCTTCCTCTTGTACCAGGAGGACGTGGGGATCTACGTGCACGTGAGTGAGCGCCTGCGCATGCGCCCTTCCACCCGCTGCTTTTCCGCTTCGCCCTCCTGGGGAAATTAAACACCAAATAGAAAATCCAACTAATTCTGTTATGGAGACTGTCAAACATATGCAAAAAAAAAAAAAAAAAAAAAAAAAAAAAGAAAATAATACAATGAGCCTGAATGTAGGCATCACTTGGTTTTAGAATTAACAACTAACTCAACGCCAGTCTTGTTTGATCTATATCCCCTCCCACTGCCCCCACCCATATTATTTTGAAGCAACTAATATGTCATAAAGTTTCCTCTATAAATATTTCAGTGTATGTCTCTAAAGTAGAAACATCTTACAAAGTATATAACCACAAAGCCATCATGAAACTAAAAAATGAATAATAATTTGTAAACTTTATCAGTCAATGGTCAAATTTATACTTCTAAAACATATTTTATATATTTATACGCACACACATATATTTAATAGTTTGCTTAAATCAAGATTCAAATAAGACCCCCACACTGGGCTAGTTTGATAAATCTCTTAAGTCTTTTTCTTTCTATATCTATCACCTAGCTAGCTAGCTATCTAAACTTTCCCGCTTGCAATTTATGTGTTGAAAAACAGTTGTTTGTCTGCAGGATTTTGACAATTGAATCCCTGTGGTATTCTGTCCATAGTTTCTATCTAAAGATAGATAAATCTAGAAGATTGTAAGATTCAGGTTTTTTCTCCTTTTTCTACAAGAATGCTTTCTAGGTGGTGGTGTGTTCTTCCTCCAGGGGACACGTGATGTCTGGGTCTTCCTTTGTGTGGGACATCAGCCTGTGGTACTCAGTGCCTCAGGCGGTTAAATTGTTGCAAAATGGTGATGCTCTTTCACTTATTGTCTGGAACACATCTGTCAAGGAGGTGCTCCTCATCTGCCATTTGGTGACTCATGGTACAGTTTGATTAGGAAAGGCAGAATGAGCATTTAAAAAGTTCCTGTAGTTACTAGTTTTCAAAAAATAATCTATCACGTCATCCAGGGCATTATTTTGTAATTTTCCTAGACACTTGTTAAACATCTTGTGTGTGTGGAGAGCCATGCTGGGCACTCTGGTGGCTGCCTGGACAGAGTTAGCACAGGGCCTGCTTAATCATGCCAGACAGAACTAGGCAGAAGCAATGCGAAGCTAGGTGGGCAGGCCTGGGAGTGGAGGCAGTGCTGTGTGGTAGGAGTGGGGACGTCACGTCCTTTCCATGACAGATTGGAACACTCAGGTACAGGTGCCGCTTTCAAGTTCCAGCCAAATTGCGCATTAGAAGGTAGAGGATCTTGCTTTGGATCAGGAGCAGAAGCATAGTTGTGGGAGGAGTGCAGGGGAGTGTGTGAGGAGCTGGGAGTCAGTTTCCGGTGGAGGTGTGTTTAATTAGCCAACCCTTCTGCTTCTGTCTTCCAGACCCTGGTCTACATGTGCGGGGACATGCTGAGCAACGTGGGAGCTGCAGAGAAGGTTTTCTACTACCTGGACAGAGAGCCAAATCTGCCCCCGCCAGGGACGCTGGCCCCCGCCTCTCTGCAGGGGCTCGTGGAGTTCCGGGATGTCTCCTTTTCTTATCCCAGTCGCCCCGGCCAGCCCGTGCTCAAGGTGCCTGGAAGAGGAGGGCCTCTGCTACTTATGCAGGATCTGGGGCCTGGTCACAGCCAGAGCTCCTTTACCTGTGGGAAGCTGATCTTGCCTCTGCTGTGAAGAGAAAGGGAGGGGTCTTTAGGGAGGAGAGGCAGCCCTAACTCTTCACTGGTTTCCTAGGGGCTGACATTCACCCTGCAGCCTGGTCAGGTGACGGCGCTGGTGGGACCCAATGGGTCTGGGAAGAGCACCGTGGCTGCCCTGCTGCAGAATCTGTACCAGCCCACCCGGGGGCAGGTGCTGCTGGACGGGGAGCCCGTCTCAGATTACGAGCACCACTACCTGCACAGCCGGGTAGGTGGGGAGGAGGAGAAGGGTTGGGGACGGGAGAGGAGCACGCAGAGAGGGGCTGGGAGAGCCATGGGAAGGAAAAACAGGGTCCATGCTGAGGAGCAGGCAGGAGGAAGGAGGATCCCTGTGGGGGTTTACACAGCCCCTGCTCCCGTCCCGTCTGCAGGTGGCCCTGGTTGGGCAGGAGCCCGTGCTGTTCTCGGGTTCTGTGAGGGACAACATTGCGTATGGGCTGAAGCACTGTGAGGATGACGAGGTGATGGCCGCTGTGCGGGCCGCCTGTGCGGATGACTTCATACAGGAGATGGAACATGGGATACACACAGGTACGTCTGCACCCTGTAGGCCTGACCCTTGGTCAGAATGGAAAATGGAGCTCATTGCTGGGAGCGAGCTTTGAGTCCCTGTACCTCGAAGTTTGCTCTTTCTCTGCTCTTCGTTCTAGTCCCACTTTCCCTCTGTCCCCAGCACCATGAATTCTCAGCCTTGCTGTCTCACCCGAGTTCTTGTCCCCAGAGAGCAATGCAGGAGTGCTCCCCCGACGTGGGCAGCCTCATCGGGTCCCCACCCCTGGGCCTCCCCCAGCCAGGCCCCCTACCTGCTCACTCGTCCTGTGCCTTGTGCCCATCCCTCGTCATGGGGAGGTGTGATCACTGCCATCTGAGGAGGGGAATTGTGCGACCACTCACATCTGAGGAGGGGAATTGTGCGACCACTCACATCTGAGGAGGGGAATTGTGCGACCACTCACATCTGAGGAGGGGAATTGTGTGACCACTCACATCTGAGGAATGGCATTGCTCTGATTGCTCAGACGTAGGGGAGAAGGGGAGCCAGCTGGCCGTGGGACAGAAACAACGACTGGCCATTGCTCGGGCCCTTGTGCGAGACCCACGAGTCCTCATCCTGGACGAGGCCACCAGTGCTCTGGACGTCCAGTGTGAGCAGGCTGTGAGTACGGGGTGGCGGGGTGGGGAAGTGGGAGCTGGGGCAGTGTTTGAAGCATCTGCCTGTACAGGATTGGGCACGGGGGACTAATGACCCACTGGACAGAGTGCCTGCACCTTCTTAGGACTGGGACTGGGGTGGAGAGTATGGTGGGGTGGGGCCGTCCCGATTCCCCCAGGGCTCCCGTCACCACCCGCCAGCCGCAGCAGTGCAGCCAAGAGAGGAGGGCAGTGTCCACTGCGTCTCTGTCCTTTCCTGCCTTCTCGTGTCTCCTGCACGAGAGCTGCCGCCCATGGGGCTGTGGTGGCCGTCCTGTCCCTGTCTTTCTGAGGTGTCGTGGTCCTCACCTTCAGCTGCAGGCCTGGAAGTCCCGCGGGGACCGGACGGTGCTGGTGATTGCGCACAGGCTGCAGACCCTCCAGAGCGCTGACCAGATCCTGGTGCTGAAGCAGGGGGAGCTGCAGGAGCAGGCCCAGCTCAAGGCAGGGCAGGACATCTACTCCCGCCTGGCACAGCAGCTGCTGGACTGAGGCCCCGGACCCCGGGCCTTCTCAGGGCCTCTCCGTGACCCGCAGGGGCTCCTGCTCTGAGTTCCCCTGGGGCCATGCCCCTGCATGGTTGCTCCTAGAACTGGGGGCATGATGGGCATTTGGACTGTGTGTGGTTTGGACCGCGTGTGGTGGGGTGGGGCAGGTGCTGTCTGTGTCCAGGAACCTTATCTCCTTGTGAACAGAGCGTTGCCTGGTGCTGAGTACTGTATTATGTCAGAAAAATATTTTAAAATATTTGAACAGTACACATTCATATGGAAAATCTAGACAATTTAGAAGAGTACAAAGAAAAAAAGTAAAACTACCCGTTGTTTTAATTCCAGAAATAACTACAGTTATTGTTTTGCTGACTCCTAGCAGTCATTTTATCTGTTCTTTGTGATACAAATGAGCCAGTATTATATAAATAATCATGAGGTTGCCTTTTGGAACCCTCCCCTATTCTCACAGTGCCTGATGTTTTGGAAAAGTTAGAATATGGAGGGGCAGAGCACAGTTCTCTAATGAACACAGTGTTAATAATAACATTGATAATAGCTGGGCCATTGCTAGTTTTGTTTTCTCTTTTCTTTTTAATTTAGATTATCGCCATAGGGCATGTGTGTTCACAGGAGAGAGACAGAGAGAGAAGAAAAGTGAGAAATCACCTCCCAGGAGGGGTGGTCATGCCACAGTCCTTTCTTCTCCATTCCCCTTTGGGATTTTGGGCATATACTCACACCTGCCAGGTGTGTTTTTTAAGGGGCTGGTTTGGAATTCAAATCTCAGAGTTAGCCATGTGAGGTCCAGCACCTTAACCACCTCCCACCTGCTGGCTCACCATGTAGTATCCCTTTAAATCCTTACCACCAACCCTGTGAGGTTGATTCTCATTCCTATTCCCAGATGAGCAAAGTGAGGCTCAAGGAGCTGAAATGACTTCTCCAAGGTTACACGGTGGTGGAGTTGGAACTCGAATCTCAGCCTGACCCAAGTCCACACCCTGAGAGATTATAGTCCACAACCAATAACTTATGCTTCATCTTGTGTCCATGATCTCTAACCACAGTCAGATCACACAAAGCTCTGCTGCCTCTCGCTTTGAATAGCTGAATCCACCGTGTCCCCTCTAGGCCGTCTTTCAGCTTTCTCAGGGTCTCAGATCTCATCTCAGGTTTGTGTACCATTGGGTCTCATCTTCCAACCATTTCCCGTTTCACTTTCTAGAAGTCCCATAAAGTGATGCCATTTCTGTAAAATCCTTCAAGTGTTCTCCTTCCCCTTTTGTTCAGACCCTTTTCAGAGCACGCAAGGTTTCCAGTCCCTCTGTCTGGCCCTTTCCTGTTGGATTCCGCTCCAGCCACATGAAATTCCTGCCCTCACTGATACTTTGTGCCTTTGCACGTTGGCATTTTCTTGCCTATTCCCTGTACCTCTTCCCCTCCCCCCCGATTTCTCACAAGTTCTGGAAGACCCAACTCAGGGTTTAGTTCTTCCTGGGAGCCTCCCTTATTACCTCAGTCTGGAGAAAGTGTCCTTTTCCCTTTCCATGTGCTGTTTTCTTATTTTTTGTTTTGGTTATTGTTTGTTGTTTTATTGCCAGAGGGCATGTGTGCTTACCAGAGAATGAGAGAGAGAGAGAGAGAGAGAGAGAGAGAGAGAGAGAGAGAACTCCAATGGGGTGTGCTTATGCTGCGGTCCTTTCTCTGTTTCTCCATTATGTTGTGCCGTAACCTGCACGGTGGGAAACATGAGTGAGAGCGACGGTGGATTTAGGAAAACAAACAAACAAACCACACAGACACACAAGTAGAGAAAAGCAGGGATTGAAGTCCTAGTGTCTCTGATGGAGATAGCCGTGGCACAAACCATTCCAGGTTTATTCTTTTATAGGGCAACTGGGGAGAGAGGAGTGGAATGTGAAGCCAGGTGTTTTCTATTCCCGGCCATAGCTGTGGAACATCTTGCATCTTGTTCTAAACAAGCCTCCTCTTATCTTCCCAGGCCTTCTTTGGCTGACAGAATTTCCTTTAATTTACCCTGCCTTGTAGTGTAAATGTGAGAAACACAGGATCATGTCCTTGTTAGAGCTTTCGCTAGCTCTGTAGCCCCAGAACAAGGACCATGGCATAGCTCTGGCCGCTCCCTACAGTTGGGATTCTGGGCCTGCATGCACCTGTACCTGGTGTGTTTTCAGGCTGCTGGAGCCAGGGTTTGAACTGTAGTCAGCCATATAGTATCCAGCTCCCTTAACCACTAGTTTATGGGGTAGGCCCTCCATGTCCTTCTGTTGCCTCCGGAGCTTACTCTTCACAGGTCTTACTAAACTCTTTCCTCCCACCTTCTGTTTTTCTGTCTTTCCACACCATGAGCTTCCATGGAGAAGAAGGTTTATTAAGCTTATGTCTGCTCCCTGGCGCAGGGCTGAGTTGTAGTAGCTAATACAAAGTCTGTTGGACGGGTGGCGAAGTGGCTGGTGGTTTGCATCTTGGAGCCGGTGGCTTGAGAAACAAGCTGGAGGCGTGTGCGTGCCTGTGTGCCTGAACTCCTGAAAGGAGAAATGGAGGAGAAGAGATTGCAGTGTGTACATCCCCTAGAGGGGTACTTTCTCACTTCCTGCCCCCCCCCCACAAGTACACGCACCTTCTAGCGAATTAAAAAGTCTATTGGATGAACGAATATTTCTCCTGTCTCTTCCTCTGCCATTGTCATTCTCTGTCCTCCCTACCCGTGCCAACTGCTAAAAATCCAGTACCACACATGGCTGGTTATTGGGAGTGACTTAGCCTGGAAGGTTTCTATTCTAGGAATGGGAGACTTGCACATTCCCGGAAATGGTAGGTACTTCCCAGCACTCGCAGCTTGCCAGAACTGCTGTTTTGAATTTGCCTCTCCCTGGAGCAGGCGGGGTGAGAGTGGGAGTTGCTTAAGCAGATCAGCCTTTGCTCCATCTGCTGCCACCCCGCCGCTCCACACTCCACTTCCCCAATGTCACTGAGGGTGCACTAAAGCATTTGAAAGGGAAGGCTGGTCTGAGTCCTCCTCTTTGTACCCCCCCCCCCCATGAAATCTTTCTTTATAAAACGGGGGCATAATTCCTTTGTGGAAGCTGTCGCCCTCATAGAAGATGGTCTGTGGGAAGTCTTTGATATCCACAAGCACTCTCACACCCACAGGTCACAGTCAGTCAGGTGCCGCCTAACGAGGTGATGGCCTGTGACGGATCACAGATACAACCGTGGTCCTGTGAGGAGCCATACGTAGGCCGTACCCTGTAGGCCTGGGAGGGTAGTGGGCTCTGCCGCCTAGGTTTGTGGTTTGGCATTTGCCCAGTGAACAAAACGGCACATTTCTTGAAAGTATCCTTGTTGTCAAGTGATGCAGGACTCTGCTTTAAACCTGAAAGACATCTTTAACACAATGTAGCAGTCGGACCTAACTTTACAGGTACAGGAACTGGCCTGAAACCACACAGCTAATTGGCGATAGAGCTGGGAGGAGAATTTTGGCATCCAGGTTAGGCAGAACAGGAAGATGCCATAGACATGAAATCTTCAGGTGTCCCCACTTTTTTTTTTTTTTTTTTTTTTTTTAATCTCAGGGGAAACTTCTGGGGAAGTATTATGTCAGGGACACAGAAAAATGTTTCAGTCTAAGTATTCAGTCTAGAAAGACAGATCCCTACAAGTGTGGTCTGCCTGGGAGCCACAGGTATGAGTTCTGGTTTTCCCCAGAGTTCTTTTCATTCACTCCTCCTACCTCCTGTTACTCATTTCCTTGCCCCGTAATTTTCCATTCTTATTGTCACCTACCTTTCGTATTGTTCTCATCTAACCATGTTTGATTTTTTCTAAAGGAAGATATGAATGGGGAACTGAATCCCTAAGACACTCTCAGATTTCTTTGCCACTTTAACTCTCCCACCCCATCCTGTCTGCTCTGCCCCATGAGGAAAGGGCATTGAATTTCAGGTCCTTATTCCCTGCCCGGTGAAATAGCCAGTTGGAGTCCATGTGGGCAGTGAGTCAAAATGAGAGAGAGTGGAGTGCTCCAAATTTTGGGGGAAAGGTCTTAGGAATAAAGAGAACAAAGATTTTTCTTGTGTTTTTGTGTGTTTGAGTCTAATGCCATCTAGCGGTTCTAGGAAATACTGGGCTTTGAACTTAAACTTGCATGGAATCATGACTTCTAATAATTCTAAAAATAGTCATTCACTGGGGACTTGATGTGTGCTATTTCTGTGCTAAGTGCCTTGCTTATATCTTCTTATTTTATTGTTAGGATGATCCTGTGTGGCAGGAGTTACCACCTCAATATTAACAATGAGAAACGGAGTTTTAGAAACATTTCCTAACATTCCTGGGAAAAGGAGGACTTTGCCAGCATTGCAACAAAACTCCTGGAAAGAGTTGTCTATACCTCCTGTATCTACTTTGTCCTCCTCCTATTCATTTTAAAATATGGTTTATTTACTTATTTAAATAGGCGATATAGTAATTTGGTTTAAAACTCAAAAGGCACACAGATACACACGGACGTGTACACACACACACACACACACACACACACACACACAATTCAGAAGAAAGCCTCCCTCTCGTCATTCCCCGTGGTTTGCCAATCCTCTTTTCATGGGCCAACCATGTGCTGAGCTTTATGTTTATCCTTCAGGGCAACTTAATGTATAAACAGTAATATGGGGGACAGTAGGTGGCGTAGTGGTTAAGGCTCAGGACTCCCACGTGGCAGACCACAGTTCAAGTATTGGATCTGGTGTCTTGAAAATCATGCTGGGTTTGTATGCTTGTGTGCCCAGAATCCTGAGAGGAGAATGGAGGAGAAGGGATTGCAGCGTGGCCATCACCCTGGGTGGGGGAGGAGGGGTGATTTGTCACTTTCCCTCTCACTATGTCTCTTGGGAGAGCACCCACACCCTATGGCAAAAACCTTAAAAAAAAAAAAAAGGCAGGGCTGGTTTGGTGGTGGTGTGTGCAGTAATGGCCCGGTCAGACCATGATGACTTCAACAAATAAAGCGATTGAAATACAACTACAATTGAAGCAAAATACAGAATAGTTACTAGATTTTTATGAGGGAGTTAGAAAATGGGGAAAAGACATTAATGAAAGGCTATGGAACTAAGAAGACAGAATGGTAGTCCTGAAGAGAATTCACCTCCTATTACAAATGGGAATTTTAGGCAAAAGAAGAAAGGCAGAGCTAAAGAATCTCCCTCTCCCCACCAGAAAACAAAGCAAACAAACAAAGAACAAAGAGGATGGACCGGCAGGTGGTGTGGTGGTTGAGGCCCTGGACTCCCACATGACTGACTGTGGTTCAGGTCCTGGACCTGGCAGCTTGCTTTCTTACTCTCCCTCTCTCTTGGTTTCTCTCTGGTTAAATTGAATAATAAAAATAAAAATAGTAAAGGTAAATAAATAACTTAAAAATAAAACAGAGGAAAACACACACAAAAAACCAGAATAAACTCTTAGGCTTATGATGATGGGCAAAACTTGATGTGGACAGTATTCTTGATGAGTTTGACAAACAAGATAGTACCCATGATTCTGTGTCTCAAGATTCAGAGTCAGGGGAACCAGCAGTTAGCGTAATGGCTGTGTCGCTGGACTCCCACATAGCTGACCGCGGTTCACATCCCAGACCTGGTGGCTTAAAACTCACGCCGGGTGCATGTGCGTGTGTGCCCAAGATCCCGAGAGGAGAATGGAGGAGAAGGGATTGCGGTGTGACCATCCCCCCTGGGGGGTGATTTCTCGCTTTCTGTCTCTCTGTCTCTGTCTATCTGGCGAGCGCACCCGCTGTACAGCAAAAACCTCTCAAAAAAAAAAAAAAAAGATTCAGAATCAGGAGAAGATGGGATTCATGCAGATTCACAGAGAGCTCTTGCTCTAAAAGAAAAGGGCAATAACTACTTCAGACAAGGCAAGTATGATGAAGCAATTGAGAGCTACATGAAAGCCATGGATGCTGACCTGGATAACCCCACATGCCAGCAAACCCAGCGTCAGCATACTACAGATTGAAAAATTTCTGCTGCTGAGTCTGAATGTAATTTAGCAATTGCTTTGACTAGAAGTTATGCAAAGGCTTATGCTCCACGAGGTGCTGCTTGATTTGTTTTGCAAAATTTAGAGGATGACAAAAACAATTACGAGAAAGTATTAGAATTAGAACCAAATCACTTTGAAACAACAAATGAACTCAGAAAAATTAATCAGGCTTTAACATCTAAAGAAAACTCCTATCCAAAGGAAGCTGACAGAGAGAGTAAGGCAACTGAAGGAGAGAAAAGGCAAACTGGAGAACAGAATAAGCAGCAGGCCAATCAGAGAACTTATAGAGCAAGTGAACGCCATACCCGGGGACCGCAGCAGAGGGCGCAAATGCCCTTCTTCCAGCTAACAGCCAGGGCCTGGCTGAAGATTCAGAAATACGGAGAGGCTGAAAAAGACTGCCCACAAGCTGTTTTATTCCGTGGCTCACATTCTAAAGTTTTCGTCGGAAGAGGAACTGAAAGAACATTGCTGGGAAAGCTAAATGAGGCCAAACCAGATTTTGAAACTGTTCTACTTCTGGAAACTGGGAAAAAGCAAGCAGTAACTGAACCTTTTTTTTTTTGGAGGGGGAAGAGATTTTTTGCTATAAGGCATGTGCACTCGCCAGAAAGATAGACAGAAGAGAGAGACAGAAAGTGAGAAATCACCCCCCCAGGGGGGGATGGCCATGCCCTTCATTCTCCTCTTGGGATCTTGGGCATGCATGCACATGTGCCTGGCATGAGTTTAAGCCACCGAGTCCAGGACTCGAATTGCTGTCTACTACATGGGAGTTCAGTGACATAGCCATTATGCCAACTGCTGATCCCAAGTAACTGAACTTTTTAAAATTAAAAAGTAATTAATTGAGAAAGGACCCTGGAATGATGTCTCTTGCAATTCCACACAAAAACAACGTAATAAAACCCATTGATCATCCCCCCCAGCTTGGATAAACTAAACTGGTCAAGAAGGTTATTATCGAAGAACCTGGTAACTTGATAGACTATTGGTGTGCAGATAGCACCACAGCTGCTGTTCCAGAGAGGAGTCTTGTTACTCTAGTGAATGAAACAGCCATGGGCACTTCAAGGAAGAAGAATTCAAGCCAAGATGACCCTTTGCCTGCAAGCGACACTCTAAGAGCCAAAGTATTACAAATAAAAAACAGTGATATTTCAGCTCTGCAACCTCAAGTTGGTTAGGAACAGGTCTATGTTAGTCTCTGAGTGAGAAGATTTCTAGAGGTGGAACAAACACCCGCCCAGTTTGTCACAACTGTTCTTCCTCCAATTCCTACAAACTCATTTCAGCTTGAATCTGATTTCAGGCAACTGAAAAGTTCTCTAGACATGTTGTAACATTATTTAAAGCACATTGAACCATCCTTATATCCTAAGTTTTCCAGAAAAATCTAGGTCCAGATGTATTCAATCAAATCATTAAAATTCTGCACGACTTCTACATTGAGAAAGAAAAGCCATCACTCCTCTTTGAAATCTTACAAAGGCTTTCTGGACTTAATACGACAGTGATGTTTATGTCAGAACCTGAGAAAGATGGTACGTATATTATTCAGTCACATAGAAAAATCAGGGTTGATGGGTAATTCTGTTGCATAGCTCAAGAAAAGATAATGGTGGTTGATTTCCATTTTTGTTTAACTTATTGTTTTTGACTTTCATATGTAAATTGTTTTTTTTCTGAAATAATTTTTTGTTTTGCTTTTAAAAAATCTTAAGAAAAGAAATAATGGGATCAGCAGATGGCGTAATGGTTATGTTGCTGGACTCTCACATGTCTGACTGAGGTTCGAGTCCTAGACCTGGAGGTTTGAAGCTCACACCAAGTGCATGTGCATGTATGCCCAAGATTCCAGGAAGAGAATGGAGGAGAAGGGATTGCAATGTGACCATTCCCCTGGGGGGGAAGGGTGATTTCTTGCTGTCTGTCTCTATCTCTCTGACTTTTCAGAGAGTGCACACACCCTATAGGAAAAATCTCTCTCAAAAAAAAAAATTAATAATTGTAAATGGGCTTAACTCGCTTATATAAATAAAAATATTTTGAATTAGGTTAAAAGAAAAACTTGCTTGCAATAGACAGAAGACACATGTATTAGGTTGTCAGGAAAAGCATAAAGTGTTTTTTTTTCTGTTTTTTTTTTTTTTTTTTTTTTTTTTTTTTGAGAGATTTTTGCTATGGGGTGTGTGCACTCATCAGGAGACAGAGAGAGACAGACAGACAGAAAGTGAGAAATCACCTCCCAGGGTGGATGGCCAGCCCGCAATCCCTTCTCCTTCAGTCTCCTCTTGGGATCTTGGGCACGCACGCACACGCACCCAGCATGAGTTTCAGGTCGCCGAGTGTGGGACTTGAACTGCGGTTGACTACATGGAAGTTCAGCTACATAACCATTTCACCATCTGCTGGTCCCACATGGAGGATTTTTCTATGCAAAAATGTGTCAGAACCTTCCCGACGACCCAATAAAACAAAGCACCTCAGAAATATTTATTCATTTATTTAACAAATAAAATAATGGTCAAACACATAGAGAGAGAATGAAAACAAACAGGAAGCAGAGATCATACAATCTTATTACCAAACAAAGTGAAATTCAGACAAAAAGTTAGTGTGACAAGAAGGGCACTTTATAGGGATCAGCAGCTGGCATAATGGTTATGTCACTGGACTTACACGTAGCCAACTATGGTTCGAGTCCTAGACCCAGCAGTTTAAAACCACACTGGGTGCGTGTGCATACATGCCCAAGATCCTGAGAGAAGAATGGAGGAGAAAGGATTGAGGCATGGTCATACCCCCAGGGTTTGATTTCTTGCTTTCTGTCTATCCCTTTTTGTCTCTTTGGTGAGTGCATGTGCCCTATAGCAAAAATCTCTCTCTCTTTCTCTCAAAAAAAAAAAATAAATAAAAAAAGGACACTTTATAATATAAAGAGTAAAATTCATGTGAATATATGAGAGATACATTTAAGTTCTAAATAGCAGAATAAGCCACTTTCATAGAGCAGACATTTGGGATTAGATACAAAGAAAATACTCAGATATGTGCTACTAATAGGAGACTTTAATTTCCTTTCCAAGACTAGAAGGTCAAGTGGACAAAAAAATATAAACACAAAAGATATTACTGACAATAAAAATTATACATGATGGTTCTATATTGGACTTTCTTTCTTTCTTTTTTTTTTTTTTTTGAGAGGTTTTTGCTATAGGGCGCGTGCGCACGCCAGACAGACAGAGAGAGACAGAGAGACAGAAAGCAGGAAATCACCCCCCAGGGGGGATGGCCACGCCACAATCCCTTCTCCTCCATTCTCCTCTCGGGATCTTGGGCACGCACGCACACACGCCCAGCGTGAGTTTAAGCCACCGGGTCCGGGACTCGAACCAGAGTCGACTACGTGGGAGTCCAGTGACATAGCCATTATGCCAACTGCTGGTCCCTGGACTTTCTTCATTGAAAATTGAGAACACTTTTTCAAGTTACAACAAAACATTAATAAAAACAGACTATATATTATGGCAAAAAAAATCCCTCAGTTTTTTTTTTTTTTTTTTTTTTTTTTTTTTAAGAGAGAGATTTTTGCTATAGGGTGTGTGTACTTGCTGGAGAGACAGAGAGAGGTAGAGAGAGAGAAAATGTGAAATCTTCCCCCTGGGGAATGGCCATGCCACAGTCCCTTCTCCTCTATTCTCCTTTCAGGATTTCTGGGCACACATGTACACATGTCCAGTGTGAGTTTCAAGCTGCCGGGTTAGGCACTCAAATTGCAGTTGGCCATGTGGGAGTCCAGTGCCTTAACCACTATGCCACTTGTTGGCTCCAGCCTCAATACATTTAAAAAAGTAGAAAAAATATAAAAAAATATTTTCTGACAATAATGGAGCAAGCTAAATAATAGATAGAATGTTGGGAAAGATAAAAATTCCACTCTACATGGAAACTTAAACAAACTGTCTCTTTCTTGGAATAGAGAGAAAATGAAAAAGATAAACTAAACATTTTCTAGAAACATGATCATTAAAAATCACATTTTGGTCTGGCCAGTGGTGAAAGTGCACAAGCCCTATAGCAAAACCAAAAAAAAAAAAGGAAAATCACATATCAAAGATTAAAAATACATAAATTTAGGGGCCAGCAGATGGTGTAGTGGTTAAGATGCTGGATTCACTCCAAAGTCTTCACCTACCTGATGCAGGATGAAACGGGCCACCCGGAGATGTCTCCTGTGCTGACCCCTTCACAAGGTCCTAGTCGGAATTCCCACTGCTCGGCCTTCATCCCCACAACCTTGGTTCCAGCATACAAGCAGTGGTGAACCTCCGTAATATCCCTGCCATAGGCTTCCTGTGCTCCCACTCCACAGTAAAATGGACCTTGGGGCCCAGGGAAGCCATTGGAAGGCCAACCCAAAGGGTGCCCGTCTGTCTGCATCAGAGCATATTCCTGCTCCATTCCAAACCGGCGTACTGCTCACCATGCCCATTATCCATTTACAAGTGGGCCTTAAACTGGTCTCTGCAGACTTTCAGTTGTACTTGATAACTTCACAGAACACCAGCTTGTTGAAATGAGATACGTGTCACTGTTGGAACCCTCAGACTGGAGCCTGCTAGAGCCATCGAAACTCCACTCTGGCAACTCTTCCACACACTTGGGCTCACGGTCCAGGATCCAGGTCTGGCAGCGCAATCCTTCACCAGTGCCATCGATCCAGATCCAGATGGCCTGGGCTTTCTCGCCCTGAGGAAGGGAGGTGTACACCTGCCTGAGGCCTTCATTCAGATGGGAACTTGCTGAGGTGGCCATGGTGGAAAATATTCTGGGCAGTGAGCAGGTGGGAGGGCGAGCTGGCAGGTGAGAGTGATGGGAAAAGAGGTGAGGAGGCCAGGGCTGCTCAGAGACACCATGCTACTCCCATCCTCAGCTCTGCCTAAACTTACTTATTAGTATTGATGTAAAAATCCCAAATAAAATATTACAAACATTAAAAATTGCACATCTAGTGCCAGCTGGTGGTGTGGTGGTTAGGGCACTGGATCCCACATGGCCAACTGCGCTGTTCGAGTCCCAGACCCAGTGGTTTGAAAAACAAGTCAGGTGTGTGTCTAAAATCCCAGCAGGAGAGTGGAGAAAAAGGGATTGCAGCATTACCATCTCCCCTAGTGGGTGATTTCTCGCATTCTCAAAAAAAAAAAAAAAAAGTATGTAAGGATCAAATTATATTTGTTTTAGAAAACCTTTTTTTTGAGAGGTTTTTGCTATAGGGCACTTGCGCTCACCAGAAAGACAGACAGAAAGCGAGAAATCACCCCGCAGTGGGGATGGCCACACCGCAATCCCTTCTCCTCCATACTCCTCTCGGGTTCTTGGGCACGCACGCACACACGCCCGGTGTGAGTTTCAAGCCACTGGGTCCGGGACGCGAACCACAGTCAACTATGTGGAAGTCCAGCTACATAGCCATTACGCTAACTGCTGGTCCCCTTTTAGAAAACCTTTTTGAAGTTCATAACAGTTATAATTTCAGTCGGTATTTCTTAGGAATAATGTTCAAGTGAATACATTTTCGGAACAAAATCCCACCAACACTTACTTTTCCAGGATGATGAAATAGACAAAAGCAGGAGAATGGTGTCACAGGGCACCTGGGAATCAAAGGTGTGGGAGGCCCACCCATCCAAAGGTCGTATAAAAAGTGGTTGCTGACTCGAGGCCCCTGTGCTTTGGTTCCTCCTTCCACATGGATCCTCATGGTGTAGAATCATGGATTTGCTTTGGACACCACAACTCTAACCAGTTAGTTCTGTTGTTTCTCAGATCCTTTCCTGTTACCTTCCCCCCCAGGTGACATCTCCCTCAGTCCAGCAATCCAAACTATCTCACCTACTGAAACTAATGGACTAATGGTCTGAGCTGGCAAAGTCTTAGCATACAATTAAACTGCAGCACAACACACAGAGTACCCTAAAAATATGTTTCAGTTTTCTGTCTCAACTCTGAATATTCTTATAACTCCTCCAGGGCAGTTTGGGTTATGTTTCTGGTGATGGGAGGGAGGACAAGGAAGAATATTTACATTTCAATGAACAGTTTATTTCAATTTTAAAGTCATCGCGATAGCAGATGAAGGGATATTTGTGTTAGATGATAAGGTGAAAGATGATTTTCTACCCCTCTAAGAAACAATCACACATACACCCAACCTCTCTTACTCCCCAGAGAATGGGGAGGCAAAGAGGAAGAGGGATGCAAAATACAGCTTGAGCAAAAAAAATCACAGAACAGCTCCTATCTATATAAGGCAGGGCTCTTGGCTGAAGTCAGACAGGAAGAGAAAGCTCAAAACACCCCACCCTATTTTTATTTTTTTTGAAGTTTATTTAAATAGAAGAAAAAAATAAGAATGTGAGAGAAAGAAATCGACCAGAACTTCTCCTTTTATGAATGGTCTCCTCAGAGCTGTATAATCTGATAGGCTGGCCGAGCTGGGGCTGTAGACATTGACACTAAACACAGAAAATGACTCAAAATAGCTCCCACTGGACCCATGTTTGCTTCAATCTATTCGAACTATATCAGAGGTCATTGACAAAGGAGGCCCACACGTTGGGATCTGAAACTTTACTGCTTTCTGCGCTCAGTTCCTCTGGCCAGGCTTCAGGGCATTCCTTGCTTGTCATATATAGATCACTGATTTCGTTAGGTAAGATCTGACTTCCCGATGGGATCTTTCCTAGCACCACATAGTTAAAATTCTTTTAAAAAAATTGCATTAATTAAATAGAAAAGTTTTGTGATTGAAATTATGCTATTTGTGGGAGATAAGATTATTAATTTATTGAATAGTTGGAAAAGTGATGATGCATTTTTGCATAGAAAAATACATCATGACTTTTCCAACATCTATATATATGCATATACATTTTTGTTTTACATTTTTCCTTCTGTTGAATGTTCCTCCCCTTGCACCTCACACCCACCTCCCACCACCCACTCTCTGCCATCCACTTCCCCCCTCACAGTCTCTTGCATCCACACCCATCCTCTTCACCATCACATCTGGAGGTCTCTCAACCTCTGCCACAGAATACAGAGTTAAAATAAAATTCTTAAATTATTTTCTCTTCTGAGTATCTTATCATTCAGGGCTGCTGAAGGTGTAGGAATAAAGTTTTCCTGGGTTCCCAAGTGAGAAATATAGTGTAATGGAGAAAGCACGGCTTATGGGCTTACCACATGTTTGACCTTTGGTCCATTCCTCCATTATTTCATCTGTAACAGGGAGATCATGGTGTCTATGGCACTAGAAGGATTGCTACTATTCTTTCTCTCTTCTCTTTCTCTCACACACAAGCACACATTTATACAGTGCTTAGGAAACTAACTTGGGACCAGCAGTTGGTGTAGTGGTTATGTCACTGGACTCCCATGTAGCCGACTATGATTCAAGTCCCTGACCTGGCAGCTTAAGGCTCATCGGGTGCGTGTGTGTGGGCCCAAAATCCTGAGAGGAGAATGGATTGCGGCGTGGCCATCCCGTCAGAGGTGATTTCTTGATTTGTGTCTTTCTCTGGCAAGCACACGAGCCCTATAGCAAAAATCTCTCTTAAAAAAACAAAAAAACAAAAAAACCTCCAAAAAAAAAAAAAAAGGAAAAACCCCAAAAACCTCATACCAGGCACATGTGCGTGCATGCCCAAAATCCCAAAAGGAGAATGGAGGAGAAGGGATTGCGGTGTGGCCATTCCCTCTGGAGGGTGATTTCTTGCTTTCTGTCTCTCTACTTCTCTGTCTCTCCGGCAAGCTCATGCACTCTATTACAAAAATCTCTCTGTCTCTCAAAAAGAAAAAAAAAGAAAACTAACTCATAATGCAATGGACAAACATTGGCTACTAACACGTAGTGCCGATCTGAAATAAAGCCTGACCCGTGCTTGTCAAGTCAAGGTTTATTGATGTTAAAAATGCGGGTGGCCATTGGGAAACGGAGGCTTCAGGAAACGGCGACCAATGCTGTGAAATGGCAGTCTGGGGGTTCTACAGGGAGAGCGGGAGAGCGGGAAGATTACCAAAGCTTATTCCCCTAAGAATTCCCGACATCGGCTCACAAAAGTGGCACGAGTTAAGGATTGGCTTTCCGACGTCTCTCTCTCTCTTTTCTTTGCTAGAGGGCACATGCACTCACTGGGGAGAGAGAGGGGGGAAATGAGAAAGCATGCGGAATGGCCACCTGCAATCCCTTCTTCTCCATGTCTTGTCTTGGGATTTGGGGATATAAATACACCCACCCGACATGATTTTTAAGCTGTTGAGTTCAGCTCAAGTTTTTTTTTTTTTTTTTTTTTTTTTTTTGAGAGATTTTTGCTATAGGGCGCGTGCACTTGCCAGACAGACAGAGACATAGAGACAGAAAGCGAGAAATCACCCCCCAGGGGGGATGGTCACGCCGCAATCCCTTCTCCTCCATTCTCCTCTCGGGATCTTGGGCACGCACACACGCCCGGCGTGAGTTTTAAGCCACCGGGTCCGGGACGCGAACCGCGGTCGACTATGTGGGAGTCCAGCGACATAGCCATTACGCTAACTGCTGGTTCCCAAGTTTTTTTTTTTTTAAATTTTTTTTTTTTTAGAGGTTTTTGTTATAGGGCATGTGTGCTCACCAGAAAGACAGAGAGACAGAGAGACAGAAAGCGAGAAATCACCCCCCAGGGGGGATGGCCATGCCTCAATCCCTTCTCCTCCACTCTCCTCTCGGAATCTTGGGCATGCACGCACATGCCCCCAGCATGAGTTTAAGCCACCGGGTCTGGGACTTGAACCGCGGTCAGCTACATGGGAATCCAGCGATGAGCCATTATGCCATGTGATGGTTCCACGGCTGGATAATTTTTAAGCCCTGAATTGTGCAGCCGGCCATGTGGGATACGGCCGCCTTAACCTCCACGCCATCTGCTGGCCTGGCACTTTTATTTTAATGCTCAGCTGGTCAGTGGACTTTTGTTACGATGTGTCCTTGATCATCTATTTCAGACAGATGTGTGCGGGAAGTGACAGGCTTCTACACTAATCTATCGGAGGCCAGTTTTAGCCAGACTTTCTAAGTCTTTAGTTAACTTTTTTCTTCTTGAGAATTTACACTGGTTAACGTGTTTTTTTTTTTTTTTTTTTTTTTTTTTTTTTCCCAGAGGTTTTTGCTATAGAGTGTGTTTTATAGAGTGTGTTTGCTCGCCATAAAGACAGAGACAGACACAGAGAGACAGAAAGCGAGAAATCATCCCCCGGTTCATTCTCCTGTTGGGATTTTGGGCATGCACACACATGCCCCCGGCGTGAGTTTAAGCCACCAGGTCTGGGACTCGAGCCATGATTGACTAAATGGGAGTCCAGCCACATAGCCATTACGCCAACTGCTGGTCCCATGTTTTTTTTTTTTTTTTTTTTTTTTTTTTTTTTTTTTTTTTTTTTAAAGAGATTTTTGCTATAGAGTGTGTGTGCTCACCATAGAGATAGAGACAGACAGAGAGCCAGAAAGTGAGAAATCACCCTCCGGGGTATGGCCACACCACAATCCCTTCTCCTCCATTCTCCCTTCAGGATTTTGGGCATGCATGCACACGCACCTGGTGTGAGTTTTAAGCTGCCAGATCTGGTACTTGAACTGCAATTGACTACGTCGGCGTCCAGCGATATAACCAATATGCCATCTGCTGGTCCCTATTGGATAACATTTCTGTCTAGTCTAACTAGGTTTCCATGACCACAATCTTTTCTGCCACAGCCCAGGCTATGTGCCTTAGTGTACAAGCTGGGTATCTTCAACCGGTCTGCGAGAATTTCTCCTAAGTTCCCTAAAAGTCCTGAGATCATAGTAAGTATAGCTGATATATTAAGTCTGCATATCTCTCAAGGCCTAAGTGACTTCAAATGCCTTACTATTTTTATTTCCTTTCACAGTAGGCAAGTCAGATTTTAGATTTTAAAACAAAATTATTTATTTTTTTTAGGTTCTGTTATAGGGTGCATGTGGTTAGTTGGGTGCCTGAGAGCTGAGCTGAGAGAGAGAGAGAGAGAGAAGCAATCTCTCAGGGAAGAAAGTCATGCCACGATACATTGTCCTCTCAGGATTGTGGGCACGCATGCACATGCTAATAGCGTGTTTTTCAAACCTTGGGTTATGCAGTCAGCCATGTGGGATCCAGCACCTTAACCTCTGCTCACCTGCTGGCCCCAGATTTTAGATTTTATGGGCCTTAGACACAGGCCAGAAATAGGAAAGAGCAGCCCTTCTAACTTTCTGGTCCAATATTTTACTCTCCCATCCTCCCTCACCACCCCTTACCATCTATTGACTCCTCTTCCCTCTAAATCCAAATACAAGCCCCTCATTTAGTCCATATTCTCGAGCCCGTGATCTTTCTCCTCTCCTCGTGGTCTCTTCTTAATCGCTGAGAGAAGCTGTTGAAGCCCAGCCGTGGTTTTGCCCACAAAGAAACTGGCTGAGACTATTCTTCTACCTTCTTGTGCTTTGCTGCCCTGGTCATCTCCGTGTCGTGTCCTCATTCGCCAAGAATCAAGCAAGGCGTTTTCCTCCATTTCTGAATGATGAGGTAAAATACATGGGAGAGACTAAGGTAAGAGAGGGTAGGAAGAAGTGAGGAAGTTAAAACCCAGTGGTGTGCGTGATGGCCCTGACTGCCTCAATCCCACACATGCCCTTTAGGGGGCGCCCCACATCTTCCATCTCTAGAAGCACTCACTTGTCTGGTCTGCCATTTCCTGGCTTTTGGTCAGGTTTCTAATTCTCAACTCTTCAAATTTTACCTGAGGTATGTGGAAGGGGATGGCTCAACATTGTTGCTTCTGTCCGGTATCAGTTAGGTCAAGTTAGGTCAGACTGTGGGAGCAAACAATGCCCAGTGCCTTCGTTAATCGGATATTGCTTTTCATTGATACAGAGTCTGTTGTTGCCTGGGGTGATTTTCTAGGGCAGCTGCCCTCTGTGAGGGTTCAGCTAATTAGACTGCTGTTTATGTCACAGTTCTACCATTTCAACACAAGGCTGTCTTGGTTGACCAGAGAAAGAATAGTCTTGCCTGATAGTTCAATTCTTTGACTCAGAACCTTCTGTTCCCATTGGCCTGAACTAGATGCACAGCTCCAGGAGCGTGGGAAGTACAGTCTTCCAGGTACCCAGGAGGTAGAGGATGAACAGTAGTGATGACTTGCCTACCTCCCTATCTTTTTCGTTATCTGTCCATAATCTTTCAGGAAGAAGTGATTTTTCCTACTGGAGAGATTCCAGGGCACTGACCAAGGGTGACCCCACTAAAAGTGGGGGTCTCAGTACACACACACACACACACACACACACGAGCACACAATTGTAATTCACCTTTCTTTTCTGAATCCTGTATAATTAAAAGCTCACTATAGACTTTGGTGAAAAGGGAGCCTTGTTCTCCTTAGTTATCGAATATATGTTTTCCCAACTCCTTTTTAGCAGAACATTTTGCCTGTTCTCAACTGAGTCCAGTGAAGCTATCAAACTGGAACTCCCTCACTCCTTTCTTTCTCTCTCTTTTTTTAATCTGCAGCTTTCCTGTCTTCATTCTTGTATACACATGTTTTAGTCTGTTTCTGCTACTATAACAAAGTATTCAGGACTGGGTAATTTATAAAGAGCAGACATTTATATATCATAGTTCTGGAGGTTGGCAGGTTTGGCGTCTGGCGAGGGTGGTTCTCTGCTTCCAAGATGGAAACTTGTCACTGTGTCCTCCCATGACAGGGAGATGGAAGGGCAAAAAGTGCCACGCTGGTTCACTCAAGCTCTTTTATAAGGTCACTAATTCCATTCCAGGGGCTCTGACTTCATTAATAACTTCCTAAAGGCCCAACCTATTATTACTATCCATTGCTGATTAAGTTTCAGCACATGAATTTTAGGGGATATTCAGACCATGGCACTCTCCTTGGTATTCTATTCGGCATCTTGGGGAAAATTCCCCCCCCCCCTTTTTTTTTGGAGAGGTTTTTGCTACAGGTTGCGTGCTCTCGCCAGACAGACAGAGAGAGACAGAAAGCGAGAAATCACCCCCCAGGGGGGATGGCCACGCTGCAATCCCTTCTCCTCCATTCTCCTCTCGGCACATGTGCCAGGCGTGAGTTTTAAGCCACCGGGTCCAGGACATGAACCATGGCCGACTACGTGGGAGTCCAGTGACATAGCCATTACGCTAACTGCTGGTTCCCTAATTTCCCCTTTTTTTATTTTTCTTTTTTTTAGAGAGATTTTTGCTCACCAGAGAGACAGAGAGAGACAGAAAGTGAGATATCACACCCCACACCCCCCCCCCCCCCCAGGAAGGATGGCCATACCCCAATCCCTTCTCCATTCTCCTCTCAGGATCTTGGGCATGCATGTACATGTACTCCGTGTGAACTTTAAGTTGCCAGGTCCGGGACTTGAACCACGGCCAACTATGTGGGAGTCCAGCAACCTAACCATTATGCCATCTGCTGGCCCCTCCTTTCTTCTCCTTTTTAATCCCCAGTTTCTCCTGTTTTCAGATGCCTTCCACTTGACCCAGAAACTTAATGTCTTTCTTATCCTTTAGTGCTGCTTTTCTTTCAGGTGAGATTCCTACTTTTTCCTTGTTTTCACTTTCAAAATTCTTTTAAGACTGTTTTCATCTGCTGATTTCATTTCTCATTTCCAGTTAACTCTTTAGTGGCTTTTACCTTTAACACTCTGTGATCCTGTTGAAGGTTAATGGGGCCACACTATTAGAAAACACAATAATTATACTCTATCCTCATGAACATTTTTGCAGCATTTTATTCTTTGAGAATCCTTTCTCTTTTTTCTTGGAGAGGTTTTTGTTATAGGGCGTGTGTGCTTGCCAGAAAGACAGAGAAACAGAGAGACAGAAAGCGAGAAATCACCCCCCGGGGGGATGGCCATGCAGCAATCCCCTCTCCTCCATTCTCCTCTCGGGATCCTGGGCACGCATGCACATGCGCCTGGCGTGAGTTTAAGCCACTGGGTCCAGGACTCGAACTGTGGTCTACTACATGGAAGTTCAGCGACATAGCCATTATGCTAACTGCTGGTCCCTCCATTTATTTCTTCTTTTTTTTGTGGTCTCCTCAGCTTACAGGCAATCCTACTCTTGGAGTATTCTCTGTCCCTCTGTTTCTCTTCTGATGAGCTCTTCACTGACTCCTCTCAAGGCGTGTGCTTTGGAGTGCTGTCCATTATTTTCTTTATTTACACACTCTTCAATGGCAAAGTCAACCACCCCACAGAAAGAGAGAACTTTTGGGTAGAATGGGCTTGACAGTACTACAATAAATGATAGCAGAATACATAATAAACATTCTTCTATCTTAGTTCTTCTAGGGCCCCATTCTATGTAGAATATTTTTTTCCTTCTTATTTCGGCCCATTTCCACACATTTAAACTACTGTCAATGATTCTGCAGGTAAGTGATTTCTGAGTGGTTCAACACAACTTCATGAAAGTACTTTACTTAGTACCCAGTGATGTCATGCTCTTCTGTCTTGATTGGTTATCAATCTGAGCAGTTTCAGATCCTGGGGAAGTCAGAAAGATATCTATACTCTCATTCTGAAGAAGCTCACGATTTTACTCTTATTTTTGTTTTTTTTTCCAGAATGAGTTCCGGGTGGGTCCCTCGGGGGGTGGCTCTGCTAGTGATTCTGATCAGGCTGGATTTCTCCTTGATTCAAGGCAGAGACTCTCCAGGTAAGAGCAGAGCAATTTCGGGGTGTGCACACACAAATTGCCATGGGGAAGGGATGCCTTTTCCTATAGATCCAGGCTATGCAGCAGGTTGGAAGTGCAGAATTTATCCCTTTTCCAGAAAAGCACACCTTCCCCTCTCACCCCATGAATGGGTTGCTGGGAAGGGACTTCTGTCCCAGAGCCACAGATTTCAGGAGAGGAGAGGCAGGAGGAGGAAAATATTATTCTTAGTTGGGGTCCTTCTTGTATCAGTGTCTGTCAGGAGAACTCTAAAAGCTGGAGGCAGTCTGGGAATAGCAGCCATTCTTTAGCCAGGCGTTCACTCTGGTGATTATAACTGTACAGGTACCCAGTGCGGGTATTTGTGGACAAGTGACGCTAGTAAGAAAGGCTGTTTCTTCTGTCATTTATTAAGTCCCTATTATGGTCAAAATAGTGCTAAGCAGTTTTGAGAACTAAGAGAGGTTGAATACATTATCCTTGTCTTCAGCTACGGATGCAAGTAGTCACTGTTATTTTTCTAGTTGACTAGATGGGTTATGCAAACACAAAGCAATGTTAGAACATGGAAGCACCTGCTTCTGAGCAAAAACAGGATAGAATATGCTGAGAACAGAACCTCCTTTAAATGTCAGAGTTTTATTAAATACAAAAGAGAGACAAATGAGGGGAGTGGGGTGCAGGGAGAGGGCAACTGTTCCTAGAGAATAGAAGCCACTTAGTTTATCATGTCCGATAAACAACACAACTGAAAAGGAGTCAGCACAAGTTTTATCTGAATCTATCTATCATCTATCTATGTATCTACCTATATCTATTTTTATCTACCTATATCCATGTATCTATACCTATCCATCTATCTATCTATATCTATCTATCTATATCTATCTAATATATCATCTATTAATCTAAGTCTATCTTTTGCTAAAGGGCATTTGTACTTGCCAAAGGGAGACAGAGAGACACAGAGAGAGGGAGACAGGGAGAAAGCACCCTCTCAATGGGTGTGTTGTTGCCACAATTCTTCTCCTCCATTTTGCCATCCCATCAGGAGTTTGGGCATGGAGAGCTGCACATGCTCCTGACGTGTTTTTTCAAACCCCAGTCGGCCACGTGGGATCTGGCTCCCTTAGCCACTAGGCTAGTGGGCCAGGCCTCGGCATAGATTTTTAAATAAGGATAAAAAAATTAGATTTTTTATTTCTAATTTAGTCTGGAAGAGGAAGTAAACATGCTGAGGAATTGGGAGTCAGAACCTCATCTGAAATGAGCTGCTCAGTGAGGTGAGCTTGGCTGACCCAGGAAGGTCATCTGTGCTTGGAGAAGGCCTCTGAACTTAGAGATGGAAGTAATTTTATAACTTAAGATCAACTACAATTATCCTTCAGATCTCAACCCGAATGCCATTTCTTCAAGGTCCTTCCTGACCTGCTGGATTATTAATCCCATTTGAATTTTCTTTGTTGTTGTTGTTGTTCCCATTGTTGTGCTAGAATTAAGTTAACTTCCTCTATTAATTCACAACACACTAGTAACACTGGTCAGTACAAGGATTCTCTCCTTGATTTCAGAGTCTCCTTTCTCATTTTCTCTCCTCTGTAGGAACCCATTCTACCTGTGTCTGGCATGCCTTTAAGTATGAGGGTAGACTTGAAAAATATGTGGCATTGCTTTTGTGTGTGAATTTTAGAAAGTTAATAAATATTATGCAGTGAGTCACATTCTGTGTCTTTTCTCACTTAACACTATGTTTCTGAGCATGCCGAGGTCAAAAGGCCTCCTCTCAAATCCACGTGTCTCACAATAATGGACTAGTTATGGGTTTTCCCAGGAGTGGGAGCTGGTTCATGGTTCTGTTTTTGTTTTTCCAGAAGATTTTGTGATTCAAGCAAAGGCTGACTGCTACTTCACCAACGGGACAGAAAGGGTGCAATTTGTGGTCAGACTTATCTTCACTGTGGAGGAGTATGCACGTTTTGACAGTGACCTGGGCATGTTTGTGGCGTTGACGGAGCTGGGACGGCCCGACGCTGAGCTGTGGAACAACCGTCCGGATATCCTGGAGAGGAGCCGAGCGTCGGTGGATGAGGTCTGCAGGCGGAACTACGAGCTGGGTGCGCCCGTCACTGTGGGGAGGAAAGGTGAGGAGGACGGTGGGTCTGCTGGGTTCAGGAATCTGCCCCACGCACACCTGGTCATGGCTCTTCTTCCTGTGATGGGCCACTTTCTGCTTCAGGATCTGTTCTGTCCTCAGCTGTGAGTTACACATCCTCACGGATCAGGGCATCGTTGGCCTTGGTTCATACCCTCAAGGCTCTCGGGGACTTTGAGGACTAGGAGGGGTAATTGTGCAGTCCTCCTGGTGGTAAAGTCCCAGTCCTCCTGGTGGGCGTTGATGTGTTCTGCTTCTGTGTCTTGGGGCCTGAGATTTCTCTACACTTTCAGCTTCCCTTTGGGTGATCTGGGAAAGAAATTAGGGGTTGTGATACCCCTAAAGAAGCTTGTGTCCTGGCGTGGTGGTTTCCTTCTCAATGTTGGCATGGTGGTTTCCTTATCGATGTCTCATTTCTCTGTCCCTAGTGCCACCAGAGGTGACAGTGTATCCAGAGAGGCCCCCAGTCCTGCAGCAGCACAACCTGCTGCTCTGCTCGGCGACGGGCTTCTACCCAGGGAACATCGAGATCAGGTGGTTCCGAAATGGGCAGGAGGAGAGGGATGGCGTCATCTCCACCGACCTTGTCAGTAATGGAGACTGGACCTTTCAGACCGCGGCGATGCTGGAAATGACTCCTAAACTTGGAGATGTCTACACCTGCCTCGTCGACCACCCCAGCCTGCTGAGCCCTGTTTCTGTGGAGTGGAGTGAGAATTAGTTTCTTGTACTCCCTGGGCCTGACACAGGACTCTGTTGACTCCATTCAGAGCCTGTGTCACCTCCGCATTCATCTTGGTCACAGCATGAATTCTTTCCTTTGGTCTGGGAGAGTCACAGAAATCAGAGTCCTTGGGCTAGAGTGGGAGAAAGCGTGGCGGGTATCTTCTGAGACGTGAGGAGGCCTAACTGCCTCGATACTTGCCTCCCGCCCTGGGAGCTAGTAGCCTCTAAAACTTTGGTCTTAGTGTTTAGGGGCATTCTTATGGGCTATAGGAAGCAGTAACAGGTGTAAGGCAACTCCATGGGTACAAACCTTGGCCTCAAAGAACTGTCCTAAATGTATTCCTTTAGTAGATAGCATTGGATTTGGTGTCTGGTATAGACTGGGACTTCAAGAAGATGCACTCAATATCGGCAGTTTCTTTCTTTCTTTCTTTCAAGAATTATTTTATTTAACTTTATTTATCTGTTTATTTTTAATTTGACCAGAGAAGGACAGAATGAGAGAGAGACAGACAGAGAGAGCGAGAGAGTGAGAGAGAGAGAGGGAGAGAGAGAGAAAGAGAGAAAGCAAGAAAACAAGCCACCAGGTCAGGGACTTGAACCGTGGTCAGCCATGTGGGAATCCGGCACCTTTAACTACCACACCACCTGCAGGCCCCGGGAAGATGCACTCAATATTGGGAGCTTTTGGGACCAGCAGTTAGTGTAATGGCTATGTCGCTGGACTCCCATGTAGTTGATCGCTGTTCACGTCCTGGACCCAGTGGCTTAAACTCATGCCGGGCGCGTGTGCGTGCGTGCCCAAGATCCCTAGAGGAGAAGGGAGGAGAAGGGATTGTGGCGTGGCCATCCCCCCTGGGGGGTGATTTCTCGCTTTCTGTCTCTCTGTCTCTCTCTGTCTGTCTGGCGAGCACACGCGCCCTATAGCGAAAACCTCTCAAAAAAAAAAAAAAATATTGGGAGCTTTTAAACTAACTTTAAGACCTGTTTCCTGCAGGAGCTCAATCTGAATATTCGTGGACAAAGTTACTAAGTGGAGCTATAGCCTTCCTACTTGGGTTTATCTTCCTTCTGATGGGGGTCGTCATCCACCTCAGGGCTCGGAAAGGTAATGAGCCTCTGATGGGGCCCTAAAGAAGGGCCTGTGGCTTCCCTCACTTCCCACCTTCCCTAACATCAAATACGTGAAGCTAGGAATGATGACTGTTCTCCTCAGAGACCACTGGGGGAGTCTTTTCTGAAGCCAGAACCATTCCAGGGCATAAGAAGAGAGAGCATTCTGATATTCAGGCATCCCCATCTCTCAGGGTAATCACATCCTTGGTCCTAATTGGGGTGTTCTATTCTTTCTATTCCCCCCAGGATACATAGAGACTCGATTGTCTGGTGATGAGGTAGGTAATATCTCTCGTTCTTTGTCTTTGAGTTGCAGGTAATTTTACTGGTCCTTTAGTTAGAGAGAAACACTGGGGATCAGGGGGCACAGGGTGGTTCTGGCTGGGTGGTACCGCTTCCTGAGTCCCTGGGATGGGAGGGTGGGGTTGCCGCCTGAGACCTTAGGTCTCTTCTGCAGACCTCCAGGGCTGTCCTCCCACCACAGGTGTTCGCAAGGTCTGACTGAAGCTGTCTCCTGGAGCCTGAAGTCGTACAGAGCGGCCTGGACCCAAGGCTAGCAAAGGACATTCATGAGGTTCTGGAATGTTCTGGGTATAACTTTTCCCTTTGAACCTTGGAGGAGTCCAGAGTCTTGAACTGATTCTGGTGTTTTGTTTTCTGAAATTGTGCATCTTCCACCCACCCGCCCTTCTTCCTAACTTTGTTCCTATTTGAAGATACTGTTTGGAAACCCCTCTAAGATCTATTCCTTCACCTCAGAACTGTTAGGGCCAACCCTAACCCCATAATCCTATCCCCCCAATATTTCTATCTTCCAATTGCAGTCTCCATAGTCTTCGGAAGATAAATATTCAGAGTGTCACTATGTTTTTTTTCTGTTGTTTTTAAAAACTTAAAAAAAAAAAAACAAGGATACAGAAAACCACAATGTATCATTTAATGGATTATTTAAAACCCTGCGATCATCACTCAGGTCAAGAAACAGAACTTTGCCAGCTACTGCAGAGGTTTCCATGTATCCCAGGCCAATCACTACCTCTTTCTCCCTTCAAAAGTAATCACATGTGACTTGTATAGTAACCACTTTCTTGTATTTCTTTATAGTCTATTCACCCAAGTGTGCACTCCTGGACACCATACTTAACTGTCTCTTATGCTTCACAGGTTTCTTCTCTATCCCCTTTTTTCCCTTATGACTAATGTGTTGGAAAGCCTGAGTGAGTCATTTGACCTGAAGAGTCTCCTACACTCCTGATTGTGCTGACTGTACGCACATGGTACAGTTTAACACATCCCTGTCCTCTGCACATTCTGTAAATTGACCCCTATGTACAGAGACTGGATCAGACCCTGGTTTGATCCTTTTGGAAAGTTGTGGTCTTTCACCATAAGATTCATTCTGGACATTTGTTTCTCTTTTTGTGATGTTAGCACCATTGATGCTCATCAACTAGGTCTGTTCACCGCACAGACAGAGACAGAAAGTGAGAAATCATCCCCTGGGGGGATGGCCATGCCACAGTCTCTTCTCCTCCATTCTCCTCTTGGGATCTTGGGCGTGCACGCACACATGCTCAGTATGAGTTTTAAATCTCCAGGTCCAGGACTCGAACCATGGCTGACTACGTGGGAGTCCAGTGACATAACCATTATGCCATCTGCTGGTCCCATTTTCTCGAAATAAACAAAATGAACCTACCACTTCAAGGAAAATGGTATTGACCGTGAAAATTAGATTTTTAAGAGAAAACAAAAATTTTGAAAAACATGTTTTCTATAACTTACCATTATTTTAAGATTTTTCTGATGTCATTGGTGGTGATATCAGTGAATGTGGTTTTTAAAAACATTGTTTATGAAATGTGTTAACATTTTAAAGATCTGCATAACTTTCTAAGTGACCAATGCTTGAAATTATGAAATTGTACATGGATAAAAATCCATTCAGAGTGAAACATAGACCAATGAAATTTAACATAATAGAATATGACAAGTTTATTGATGAGGTTTCAGATTCCATATTGCAACTAACCTGTAACTACTATTCATTGAGTTTAGATGTTTTATCAGAGAATAATATCAAAGATAGCTGAAAAGTATATTAAAGTTCTTCTTCCCTGGACCTAGTGGCTAATGGAGCTGGATCCAACATGGCTGACCAAAAAGTTTGAATTCTGACCCCAGAGGCTTGAAAAACAAAATAGGCACATGTGTGTAAGTGTCCAAAATTCCAATGGGATGAAGAATGGAGGAGAAGGAATTGTGATGTGATCACGCCCCATAGGAGGGGGTGCTTTCTCCCTCTCACTCGCCCTTTGTCTCTGTCTCTCTCTCTTGCTGGCAAGTGTGTGTGTGCCCTCTGGAAAAAAAAAAGTCTTCCCTTTCCAAGTACATAATTGAGTGATGCCAGATTATCTTTATGTACTTCAACTAAAACAACATATTGCTACAGATTGAATGGAAAAAAAATATATAATTGAACTTTTTTTTTTTTTTTAACTAAGTCACACATTAAGGAGATTTTTAAAGAATGTAAAACTATGCTCCCTTTTTTACTATTTTTCTGTGCTGGAAACTATAGCTATTTTCCCATAAAGATATGTTATTTGTGTTAACATATAATAGGTTTACTACTGTTATTTAAAAACACATAAATATTAATGTTGCTCGATGCAACCCACATATACTAAAGCTCTTTGAGGTTTCAATTTTTAAGAAAGCAATGAGATTCTGATACCAAAATGTTTGTGAACTACTGATGTAGTCATTGTGATCATTTGAAGCTCTTTCTCTAGCAGGTTCCTCAGGAAGACCTTAGGGGAGTGCTTTAGTATGTTTGAGCTGCTGTAACAAACCACCATAGATTGGGTGACTTATAAAAAACAGAAGGCACCAGTCACAGTTTTGAAGTCTGGAATTCTGTTATCAGTGCCAGCATAATCAAGTTCTACTAAGGAACTTGTTGCTCACTAATTTCTCACATGATGAAGGGAGTGAGGGAACTCTCTGGGGTCTTTTTTTATAAGGGTATTTTTTTATAATTCCGTTCATGAGGCCTCTGCCTCATGAACTCCCAAAGGCACCACCTCTTAAATTAATCACATTGTAAGTTAGAACTCAGTACATGAATTTTGGTGGGACAAGATACTCATCTCATAGCAGGAAGTTCTTGTACTTTACAGATGAAAGTCAGTTTTGCTGGATATAAAAATCTTGGTTCTTATTTTCTGCTCTTGAGTTTCTTAAAAATATTACTACATTTTAATGTAACATTGTTATCAAAAAGTTTGATGATAGGTGGGGCCAGGAGAGTGGAATGGTGGTTAAGTCAGCTTGATCCCACATTGCCAAGTGCACAGTTTGAGTTCTAGACTTGGTGTCTTGAAAAACATGCCAAGTGTGCATGTAATCCTGAATGAGAATGGAGGAGATGAGATTGTGGCATGGTCATCTCTCCTGGGGATGCTTTCTCACTCTCACTCTCTCAATCTGTCTCTGGCAAGTGTATGTGCTTGGTAGAAAATAAAAAAGTTTGATAATAATTAAATTAATTAATTAATTAATTAATTATTTGCTACAGGGCACATGTGCTTGCTGGAGAGAGACAGAGAAAGAAGGTGAGGAAGTGTGGAATGACTGCATCACAGTATCTTCTCCATTCTCCTTTTGGGGATTTTGGGCGTACATGCACACATATCTGGAGTGTTTTTCAAGTCACTGGGTCTGGAACTTAAACCACATGGTCAGCCATGTGGGATCCAATGCCTTAACCACCAGACCACCTGTTGGTCCATCTCTGTTGTTAATTTTTTTGTAAAATTAATTTCTTAGATTTTTAAGAGGAGGCATAATTCAGGAGTTTCCTTTAACTTTGGAGAGCTCCCTCTTTTGCTGTTTTTTGTCATACTGCTAAAAATATGTTAGCTTTGTTTTTGAGAGTTCCTGACCCTGTTTCCATTCCTTACTTTGAACTTCTTTTCCATCATCTCCTTGCTGCTGTGATTCTACTCTGATTCTACTCTTCCAGATTTTCTCTGTCAGGTCCTGCCTGAAGATTTTCTCCTAAAAATCTTATGGTTTTATGTTTTATGTTAGTCTGTGATTCTTTTAAATTAATTTCTATACACTGCATGAATTTATTTATTTATTTATTTATTTTGCCTGTGGAAGTCTAATTGCTTTAGTACCATTTGTTGAAAAGGCTAATTTTCCTCTGTTCAGTTGCTTTTGCATCTTGTCAAAATCAGTTGGATATAATGTGTTGATTTACTTCTGTATTCTCTACTTCATTCTACTGATCTATGTGTCTATTTCTCTGCATTGACATGCAATCTTGATGAGAGATTATATAATAGGGGGCACACTGATTTTTCAATCATCTCTGTCAAGATTATTCTAGGTTCTGTTGTAGTTCCTTTGCCTATCTATATACATTTTAGAATAATCTAGCCTGTAGTCCATAATAAATCTTGCAGGGATTTTGATAGGAACTGAATTAAACCTTTTTGTGAATTCGGGAGAATTATTTATCAATTTGAGGAGAATTTTTAGTCTTCCAATCCATGAACATGATATACTTCTCCATTCATTTAGTCATTTTAACATTTATTTTGTTAGTGTGACTTTCAGCATATAAATTTCACACATGTTTATTAGAATTATACCTAAATAATTATTAATTTTTAAAACTAAGCAATCCAAAATGTGTTCATTGGGATGGTTTCCATCATCTTGATTCAGGATACTTTCTCTTATCAAATTTTTTATTTTTACTTTTAAGTTTTATACTATAGGGTATATGAGCTCACTGGAAATATAGAGAAAGAGAGAGAGAGAAAGAGAGAGAGAGAGAGAGAGAGAGAGAGAGAGAGAGAGAGAGAGAGAGAGAGAGAGAAATCACCCCTCCCCCAGGGAAGATGGCCATGCTGTAACCCCTTCTCCTCTATTCTCCTTTTGGGATTTTGGGCATGCACACATGCGCCTGGTGGGAGTTTCAAACCTCTGGGTTTGGGACTTGATTAGCAGTCAGCCAGGAGGGAGTTTAGCACCTTAACCACTATGCCATCTGCTAGCCCCCATTCAGGATACTTTCACAGTTGTTTCCATCTGAAGGAGCATCCTTCTGTAAGTTTGCATTCTCCTCCTGTAGGTTGTCAAAGGCCAGTGGAGCAGCCAACACACAAAGCTTCATGTGTGTGCATGGCTAAAGGCTGTGTATTTTTTTTAGGAATTATTTTATTTAAATTTATTTATTATTATTATTTTAATATTGATGAGAGAGAGAGAGAGAGAGATTGAGAAAGCAAGCCTTCAGGTCCAGGACTCAAACCACAGTCGGCCATGTAGGAGTCCAGCGCCCTTAACCACCATGCCACCTGCCGGCCCCACTGTGTTGTTTTTTATAGCATCCTGAGGTTTCTCCTTTTTTTTTTTTTTTTTTCCTGGAGAGGAATGAAATTCTTTGCAAGAGGCATGTTTTCATGGGGAGGCTGTCACAGCCAAAAAGGCTTGAATGATTTTAAGTGGTATTGCATTTTTAAATTTTGGCATTTGTGTGTTCATTATTAGTATATAGAAATACAATTGATTTTTGTATGTTTATCTTGTATCCTATAATCTTATTGAATTCACTTGTTAATTCTAGTAATTTATGTGTAAACATAATCCTTGGAATTTATAAGAAGACAATTATATCATCTAAAAACAGGACAGTTTTATTTCTACCTTTGAAATTTTTATGCCTTTTTTTTTTGTTTGTTTTCTTTTCTTGGGCATTGCACTGGCTAGAATTTCCAGCACTATGTTGAGTAGGTGTGATGAGAGTGAACATCCTTGACTGTTTCTAATTTTGGGGGAGAAACATTCAGTCCTTCACTACTAAGCATGTTAGTTGTGAGGATTGGTGCAGATGCTTTTTGTCAAGTTGAGGAAATTCCCTTCTAATCCAATTTTTCTGATCATTTTACCATGAATGGGCAATAAGTTATGTAAGCTGGTGCCACATATGTTATTTCAACTTTAATTACACTTACTTTCATCTGCATTTTTCTCCCATTTTCTTTCATTTTACTTTTAACTTAACTTTTCTTAATTTGTCAGTGTATGCATGTACTTCTTCATTTCTTCCTCCTTTTAGGATTTCAGACATACACATACATGCACCCAGTGTATTTTCTTTTCTTTCTTTCTTTTTGAGAGTTTTTGTTTGTTTGTTTGTTTTGTTATGTTTTTTCTTTTGTTTGTTTGTTTTGCTATAGGGCAAGTTCACTTGTCAGTGAGACAGAGAGAAAGTGAGAAATCACCTCCCAGGGGGGAAGGCCATGCTGTAATACCTGGTCCTCCATTCTCCTCATGCACATGTGTCTGGTATGAGTTTCAAGTCACCAGGTCCGGGACTCAAACTGCAGTCAGCCATGTGAGAGTCCAGCGCCTTAACCATTATGTCATCTATTGGCCCCTTCAGCATGTTTATCAAGGCTTGGGGTCCAGGCCTCAAACTGTGCTGTCAGCCATGAGGGATCTGGTTGCCGTAACTACCACATCACTGGTTGGCACACACCTGCTTTTTCTATTGTTTGTCAAATGAGCTATATTCTTTCCATTTAATGGCTACAAAAATCTTATGGACTCTATGTCATACATTTACTCTCTTGCAATCTTCCAACATAAAGTGATACTATTTCAGCTACTTAAGCACTTACTTTTTTTTTTTCTTTTTCAGAGTTTTTTCTTCTTTTTTGCTATAGGGCGTGTGCACTTGCCAGAAACACAGAGAGACAGAGAGACAGAAAGCGAGAAATCACCCCCCAGGGGGGATGGCCACTCCACAATCCCTTCTCCTCCATTCTCTCGGGATCTTGGGCATGCATGCACACATGCCCAGCCTGAGTTTAAGCCACCAGGTCCAGGACGCGAATTGTGATCGACTACATGGGAGTCCAGCAACATAGCCATTACGCCAACTGCTGGTCCCTACTTTGGTTTTATTCTTCATACAGTTTAGTTTTTCTTTGAGATTGCGCTTATGTTTGACTCTTTTTATACTCTTAGTGCCGTTTTTCTCTTAGACAAATGGTGTGTGTACTGGGACCCACAAAATTTACATACTCTCTGCCACCAGGGCTAGGTTTCCTAATGTCACCTACCATCTGTTTCCTGACAGTCCTTTCGTGCCGTGTGTTTCCTGTAAGACAAATCCTCCACGTTATTTGAAGGCCGATCTTACTTTTAAGGTCATTCATGGTATAACCTCCATTAAAAAGAGCATTCAAAAGTTATAGGAGTGCTATACTTCAGGAGGTATCCAAAAAGGTAATCCTGATTTTTATTTATTTTTTCAGAAAGTAAAGGATAGTTTCTTAAAAAATATGGAACACCTCATGAATTTGCATGCCATCTTGTGCAAGGGCCATGCTGATCTTCTCTGTATTGTTCCAATTTTAGTATATGTGCTGCCAAAGTGAGCACCTGATCTATTTTGTAAATATTCTGCATCTGAAATAATTTATCAGAATTTATTTCTTTGCTTGGAAAGCTTTAGCAATTTTCTTACTTTGCTTACTGCCAGGCAGCGTGATCTGCTTTTCTTAGTGTCTTAGTACATTCTGTCTATCAAGTGACCTTGGAGTTGCTCAGAATTGTTTTGCATTATCAGTGTCATGAGCATCCAGAATCTTGAATAGCCAACCTTCACTGACTGTTGTGCAAAAAGGGCAATTTCTATTTCTTCTGTTGACAATCTTCTTAGCTTTGTGAAGTTATTCAATTGCAGTGTGAATTTATGAAAATTTTAAGCTTAACATAATTGATTACATTTGTTTTAAATAGATTCGGATGTAGAAATAAATTTATATTAACTGTATACAACTCTATAAAGCTCACAGGTAATTATTTTTTTGAAGGGAATTAAAAATTAAATATGTCAAAGTTTTTATCTTAGAATATAAAAATAAAAATCTTTTTATTTCCCTAAGTATTTTAATATTGCAAAGGTGGTGGTGAGGGCCATTATTCTACCACACAATGTTTCATCTGAATGACCTGTAAACCTTATATATGCAAAATATCTAAAATGAAAAACGTTCCTTTCTCAGACTGTCCCTTTGTGGTGACTGGAGTCACTACCCTCTTGGTCTACCAAAACTCTTCTCCTCTTCGATCTCTTGTATACAACTGGTACTACAACTGCCCTCTTAAATGTCTCTGACCTTCTGTGACCCCAATCCTACTTTAGCTCTGGCTTGAATTACTCTAACAGTTGCCTAACTGCTTCCAATTTCCACCAGATTATTCTTCCTAAAATCTAAAACAGCCCATGATACTTCCTTTATCATCAACCTGCATAATAAGACTGAGATAGGATTACGCTCTCTGGCTGGGTATATAGGGTTAGGAGTCCATGGAATGGGGAATACAAGACAAGATGGAGTCACTGTAGTCAAGCCTTTAGTAAAAATCATTTACTGCTGTTGTGAAGAATCAATCGTTAACTTTCACTACTTGCTTACACAGAAAGCCTCCTGCAGCCCACTTGAGATAATGACAACTGAAGTTAGCGTTTTTCATATCATTACTACATTCCAAACACAGAGAGTACGCTCCTACTCTGGAGAGCAAGAGAGTAAAGAACCTTGAGCAATCATTTGAAAAATAGGAACATGACATGCAGGCATGCACCTAAGGAAGGGATGAGATTACATTTTGGAAACACAAGGGAAAAACATTGGGTCATTTTTACATAGAAAAATACATCATGACTTTTCCGATGACTCAATATACCAAAGAACAAAGCTTCATCTTAGGCTTGTAGAAAACATGATAAAAACTAGAAATGTTACAGGCCTCAGTTAATTAAGGTCTGAATGTCTTGTGTTTTTTGAGCCCACTCCCAAATAGGAGAAGAATGATGTAAATCCCCTGACATGTAGTCTCCATGAGGGAAATGCATGCACAAGTCCTTCCTTGCTGGGATAAAAATCCCTTACCCCACTTCTTCTTCAGCAACCCATTCTTGGAACCCTTCCCTGTTGGGAGCTCCATTTCTCTTCTCTCTACTCTTAATAAACTTTGATTTACTATCCCTTCTCTGTGTCCATGTCTCTAATTCTTCATGAGTGTGAGACAAAGAACCTGGTCATCTTGCAGTCCTGAATTCAGCACTGGTGTTGGATCTGATAATTCACCCCAATTTCCTGTGTCAATACCAAGTATAGAACAAAGTCTGAATTCCATGGGACCAGCAGTTAGCGTAATGGCTATGTCGCTTCTATGGCTCTCAGGTCATGAGGTCTCCACGTCGTTTCTGTTCTGATTTGGGTGGTGTTGATCATGAGGATCTCGTTGTCTCTGCTTGTCTTTAAAAGTTCTGTACTTGATTTGGAGGCATGTCTTCTGATGGATCTACAGCTAGAAGGCTTCCTGGTCTCCTGGTGTCCGTCAGAGACCGCATTTTCTCCCTCTCAGAGCTGACTGTATGCGTGTGACTTGTAAGAGAGTAAGATTCTGGGCCTCAGGGAACGTGGTTAAGGTGCTGGATCCCACATGGCTGACTCTGTGGTTGAGACCTGGATCTCGTGACTTGAAAAACATGCAGGGCGTGTCCGTGCAAGCCCAAAGTCCTGAGAGGAAAGTGGGGAAGGGCTGTAGCATGACTATTACCCCTGGGGAGATTATTGTCATTTTCTCTCTGCCTCTCTCCAGCGAGCACCCTATGCACCCCATGGCAAAAATCTAAAAAGAGAGAGAGTCTATAGATTGTCTCCGGCAGCAAAGATTACTCAGAATTTGGCCTGAAGCTGCACTTCTGTCATCTTTCTTCAACAGGAGATGTCTTTATTTTCAGCACTGTCCCAGGGAGGTGCCCTCCGAGGGCTCAGCCCCAGGATATGCTGGAGGAGGGAGCAGGCAAGGTGGGAGTGAGGGAGTCACAGGTCATGTGTGGGTGGAGTCCTGGGGGCGGAAAGAGCTCCTCGCTAGGTCCTTAGTAATGGGAGATGGCCATGGGGATGGTAAAGCAATGCACGGTGTCTAAGACTACATGGAGGGACCAGCAGTTAGCATAATGGCTATGTCGCTGGACTCCCCATGTGGTCGGACGTGGTTCGAGTCCTGGACCCAGTGGCTTAAACTCCCACCGGGCGCGTATGTGTATGTGCCCAAGATCCCGAGAAGAGAATGGAGGAGAAGGGATTGCGGCGTGGCCATCCCCCCCGGGGGTGATTTCTCGCTTTCTGTCTCTGTGTCTTTCGCTGTCGAGCGCACATGCCCTATAGCAAAAACCTCTCTCTCTCTCAAAAAAAAAAAAAAAAAAAAAAAAAAAAAAAAAAAAAAAAAAAAAAAAAAAAAAAAAGACTACATGGGACGGTTCCAGGTTCACACCCCAAGTTTCCCCTGTCAAGTGGGTGCATGTCTGCGATCCCCGCTGGCTGAGGTTGGAGGGGGATCCAGGTGTGGGCTGTTGGGGGTGCCTCTCTCCTGTTCACTTTCATGGAAGAAATAAATATATAAACTTAAGCAGGGCAGGAGTTGAAAGAAGACTGAGTTTTCATGTCAAAATGAAGGACACCATCAAGATGCTAGATTAGCCAGCAAATAAAAAATTCAGAAACTTAGTCTTGAGTCCCCTTCTGTTAGGCGGCATTTCCAGTTATGGCTTTGAGGGTGCAATGTGGCATTTTGACCGGCAGATGGAGACAGAGACCGGAACATTTAAGGCAGTTTCCCAACTCCTCCGCGGTGGGAATCCCGGTGGAAACCAACGTTTTACAAAAGGGTTTCCCCCCCCCCCCGTAGCCCTGTCTCCGTTCTTTCTCATATTAATCCAATCTGAGAGGCTTTGAGAAGAGGAGTGGGGCGATACGGACGTTCAGGGAAGGGAGAAGAGGTGGAGCGAAGCTGTCCAGACTGGCCACCAAGGCCCTCTTGTTTGTGTGGACCTAATCCCAGGACCTAGGGAATAGAAGGGACAGTAGAGATGACCTAGGCCAGTCTGCATCTTACAGATTGTTTTGTAGTTACCAGGAGCCCCACCGGGAGCTCCGCTGAGTGTAACTGACTGTAGTTCTCACTTTCCCTCTGGAAGAGCAATACTGGATAAATATTTATTGAATGAAAGAGCGAAGTAGAAAAATCTCTCTGGGAATGTACAACCTCTTAACAAAAAGGCCAGTTCTAGAACTCAGGTTTTTTGACTTCCAGTTTTGGCACTCTTTTCACTGATTTGTATAATTACAACAATATTTTCACTTTGAGTTTTGAAATTCTAATCATTGAATGAAAGACTATTTTTTTTTCTTAGAGGTTTTGCTGTAGGATGCATGTGCTTACCAGAGAGACAGAAAGCAGGAAGTCACCCCCTAGGGGGAATGGCTGTGCCACAATCCCTTCTCCATTTTCCTCTTTGGATTGTGGATTTTGGGCACACATACTCATGTGCCTGGCATGAGTTTCAAGCTGGCAGGTCTGGGATTAGAACCATGGTCAACAATGTGGGAGTCCAGTACCTTAACCTATGCCGCCTACTGGCCCAAAGATGACTTCTTTTTTTTAGAATTATTTCATTTAATTTTATTCATCATTATTATTCTTTAATTTGACAAGAGAGAAACAGAGAGAAAGAGAGAGAGGGAGAGTAAGAAAGCAAGCTGCCTGGTCTAGGGCTTGCACCACAAGCTGCTCTGAGAGTCCAGCAGCCTAACCATCATGCCATCTGCCAGTCCAAGGTTTTATCTTTTTAAACAGCAGTTTAGTCACCAGAGAATTGAAAAGGATCTTTTCTTTTTGTTTTTATCAGAGTATGCCATAAATAAGTTCACTGTTTTCATTTTCCAATCTTGACCACGTTCATTAGGGTCCTGTTTCCTTTCCTATCTCCCCAGGGAGAAAACAGAACTCTAACAAAAATGAGATCATGATAAACAATGCAAGCCCCAAACGTGAAATACGTAGAATAATCACGAAGAAGTGATGTGAAAGATTTCTGGTCTACGTGGCTCAGGGCATTCACCTCTCTCTCTCTTTCTGGAGAGTGCATGCACCCTCTAGCAAGTTGGGACAAAAAGAAAGAAAGAAAAAGAAAGGAAGGAAGAAAGAAAGAGAAAAAGAAAGTACAGTTGTTGAATTAGTTGGCCTAAAGTTAGTCGTAATGTTCTCTTTCCTCCTTTCAGTGTCTGTAGGGTCTGTAATGAGAGTCGCACTTTCATTTTCTCATTGGTAATTTCTGCTTCAGTTTTCTTTCATTTCCAAGGAGTTTATAAATTTTTATCTTTCCAAGGAACTATCTTTAGCTATGTTGATTTTAGTTTGTTTCATTGATGCCAAATTTTATTTTTATTACTGCCTTCTTTCTACTTTATTCTACCTCCTTTAGGTTTAGTTTGCTTTCCTTTTTCTTCCTTTTCAAGGTAGAAGCTCACATCACTGATTTTAAACTTCAGTTTCAAAGTATAGCTACAACGGAATGAGTTTCCATTCAAGTATCACCTTTGCTGTATATCATACATTTTTATATATTGTATTTTATTAAGTTACGAATAGTATCTTGTTTTTGTAATTTATTCTTTGACCCATGACTTACTTAGAAGCGTGTTGATTAGGGCCAGCAGGTGGCATGGTGGCTAAAAGTGCTGGATTCCTACATGTCCAACCACGGTTCAAGTCCTGGACTTGGTGGCTTCCTTTCTCATCTTTCCCTCTCTCTCTCTCTCTCTCTGTCTCTCTTTAGTGAAATTGGATAATAATAATAAAGTTAAATAAGATAATTCTTAAAAAAAATGTATTGATTAATTTTCCTATATGTGGAAGATTTTCTAGTTATAATTTCAATGGGTAAAGCCCATAAGAAAAATAATGGAACTTAAAACTTATCTCACACCTGTCCAGAAATCAACTCCTGATATAGCCAAATATAAATTGCAAAATAATAAAAAAAAATCTAAATGTAAATGATAAAATAATAAATCTCTTAACTGAAAACAGAAGAATACATTTATAATATTGGGAAAAGTGAAAAGTTCTCAAACCATGTACAAAAATGCCAACAATAAGAGAAAACAGTAAATATGCACATAAACAGTAAAAACTTGTGTTCAGTAAAGGAACTTATTAAGATCACAAAAGTTCAGGGCCAACAGATAGCCTAGCAGTTAGGTCACTTGACTCCCACATGACCAAGCATGGTATGAGTGCTGGATCTGCTGGCTTGAAACTCACACTGGGTGCGTCTGCGTGCAGCCCAAGATTCCAGGAGGAGAATGGAGGAGAAGGACTGCAGCATGGCCATCCCCCCGGGGGTGATTTCTTACTTTCCCTCTCACTGTCTCTGTCTCTTTCTCTCTCTGGTGAGCATATGCACCCTAAAGCAAAAACCTCTTAAAAAAAATCACAAACATTCAAGACAAAGAATCTGACATATATTCAACAAGAGCTCTCATATTTATAATGTATAAAGATGCATAAATCAATCCCCCCAGAAGGTAGAAAACACAGGAAAATGGAAAGACAACTTTACTAGCTACTGTACAAAATAAAATATCCAAATGTTCAATAAACATATAAATAGGGGCTCAACCGCACAAATTGTTGGATTAATGATATTTAAATTCACATTGTATGTCCCTATACACTCATACACTCAGCAGAACCACTGTGAAGAAAAACAGAAGACAATATTTAAGTTTCAGCAAGTATATAAAACAGTTATTGGGTTGTTGGAAAAGTCATGACTCATTTTTACATTGAAAAACATAGAAAAATACCTCATCAATTTCCTGATGACCTAATAGAATTTATTTTTAAGTCGTAGAGAGGATGTGTGTGCCCAAGCAAGAGAGAGCTGGGGTTGGGGAGAGAACTTACTCCCGACAGAGTCTTGTCACGCAGCAATCCCTTCCTCAGTCCTCTAGCTCCTTGGGATCTTGGGCACCTGTGTGAGCACTCGGTGAGTTTTCATGTGTCCCAGGGGATCTGAACCCACTGTAGGCCATGCTGGCTTCCAGCACCCACGGACTGCGCTTCTTGGCTGGACCAGCAGTTAGAATTCTCATATGCAGCTGGTGCGAATGTAAATTGATACACTTAAGAACATTCTTTCTGGTAGAATCTATTAATGCTGAACCTAGGCATACTCTAAGACCTAGCAATTCCTTTCTTGGGCACACACCTGATCATTGGTGTTTATATACTCACCAAAGGCATATAAAAATGATTATGATAGAACTAGTCATGGTAAATACAAACTGGAAACTACCAAAATGTTTACCAAGAGTAGATTATGTAGGGTCAGCCTGTGGCATGGCGTTTAAGATGCTGGAGTCCACATGGCTGATTGTGTGGTTCAAGTCTCAGACCTGATGGCTCAAAAAATCATGTTGGGGTGTGTGTGTGTGTGTGTGTGTGTGTGTGTGTGCTCTAAATGCCAACATGAGGGAGAAATGGAGGAGAAGGGATTGTGGTGTGACCAGCTCCCATGGGGGGATGGTTTCTCCCTTTCCCTTTCTCTCTCTGTCTCTGTCGTTCTGGTAAACACATGTGCCTGCTAGCAAAAAGTAAAACTAAAAGTAGGCTATGTGCATAACTTTAGGAATATGTCTACAATAGATACCTATGTTATAAAGAATAAATGAACTGCTCTTATCAGCAATGACATGAGTGAACTTCGCATATTTTCAAGTAAAAGAAACCAGACACAAATGAGTCCAGGGTATCAAGATAGGCAAAATTAGTCTGCACTGCTGAGTCAGGCTAGGGCTAGCTTTGGGGAAAAAGTCCCCGGAAGGTAGTAAGTGGAGACTTCTGAGTTTGAAGTAATACTTTATCACTTTACGTACATGCTGGTCCAACTGTGTTCACTGTGTTCACCATCGTCCAACTGCCCTCTGATTTATGCTCTGAGGCAGACAAGAACGTCAGGTGTAATTCCCCCACTACAGTATAACTGGGAGACAGGAAACACTGCGAGCTTTGAGTTAACACGTAAGTAGGGAAATAGATATTTAAATTTACAAAGCCACATCCAGACTCATGCCGGAATGACCAATTTAATGGCGACCTACTGGGCAAGAAAAAAAAGGGGTAGGGCCCAGGGGCAATGGGCAGGGGAAAATATCATCCGTGTAAAAATAGCCTTCCCTTGTGAGCAGGGGAATTATGAAAACCAGCCTGGACGTAGTACGCAGGTAAACTGGCTGCTGTGGAATCTATAATAAAGGGCACCGGAATGTGGACAGACTCAGAGGTGGCCATCTTGGAAAAGTGTCAGTGTAGGGGTATGGGGGTGGCTGAAATGCCTGGGCTCACCTAAGAAACATGGTAGGAAAGAGAAAAGAGAAAGCAAATGCGGAAAATTAAGTTATTTTCAGAAATAAAAGTGAGTCGAGGCCTCCGCCCACCCAGCTTGGCTGCCTGCCAGGGAGCCCTCGGAGCCCAGCGCTGCCGCCGTGTCTTCCGGGCCACCATGAACGCCCTGCAGGGCCTGGTGGAGCCGCTCAAGTTGGAGGCGGGCGTGGAGAGGATCCAGGTCTCAGGCCGCCGCGGAGCTCCAGCAGTACCGCATGGAGAATGCCTGCAAGGATGCGCTGCTGGTCGGTGTTCCGGCTGGAAGCCACCCCTTCCGGGAGCCCAGATCCTGTGCTTTACTCTGAAGACTATAGAGAAGTTTGCTGAGGAATGCCTTCAAGCACAGAGGAGCGACTGTCTCAAGAAAACACTTTTCTCTAGCCAAATGACTTGTAGATATTTCAGACCTTTCCTGTGGCCTGGCCCTCTAGTGAAAATTTTTTAGAAATTGAAGAGTTTTTACTCAAATAAGAAAACTAGGTGAAAGAGGAGAGTTTTAAACCATAGTATCCTGGCTCTTTTGGCAAAGTGCTGTTATAGTCTACTCAGTGAGAAATTAGAGGACATCCAGACATAGCCACATTTATTGGAGCTTATTGATTAAGCCAGCGTCATAAGAGGGACTGGTGTCTCACAAAACCCCGCAGCCCTGAGTGAAAGGAGAAAGGAGCTTATATAGGCTGAGAATGCACAGGTGTTTACAAGGGCAAAGGAACAAAGTGAAGGGGCTTCAGGAGAGATGGGGGCAGGGTTTTCATCTTCAAAGCAAAACAGCCAGTTACAGAAGCAAAGCAAGCAGGTTAATTAGTCTCGAGGGTAAGTTCTGATTACAGTGGAATTTTCATGGCTTCCCTAGTTCTGGTCAAGGTTCTTGAGGCACCTGGGAGTGATGCTTCTTCGGATTCGCACTCATGAGGAGGGAGAGAAGGAGGCACAGTTTCTAAAATGAAATCACTCCTTCAAGATGGAGTTACGCTTGCTTCATTCCCCACTGGTTTCATGGGACTGAGTCAAATCCGTGGCCACAGTTAGGGGTTGGTACTGTTCTTTTAAAATCAGGAGCTTAACGGAATGGATCCATTGCTGGATAAACCTGAGCAGGAGTTTGGGAATGCATAGCTCAATTAATAGCCCTATAATAATCCTGAGGGTTGGTCCGGCTATCGCTGACAACAGAGTTGTCATCCAAGGGGACCAGTCAAACATTCTTTGAAACCTTGTTTTTGATTGTTCTCTTTGTTGGTCCCATTGGCCGATATGTCTTTGGACCTGGGACAGACTATCTCTAATAAGTCCAGATTCATTTGCGTATACACAGCACTTTCCTCCTAGGGCCTCGCAGAGGCCACCTTGTCTCAAGAATAAAAGGTCAAGGCCCCTCCTATTTTGTAGTACAATTTCTGCCAAGGAATTTACCTGTTCTTGTAAGTGAGCCACAGATTCTTCGAGTAGTCCTAGGTCAGTATCGATTAACCTTGATAACTCCTGAAGGTGTTGGTCACCCTGGATCAGGCTTAGTTCCCATGGCTGCTGATCCAGCAATGCCCAGTCCCACCAGTAAGGGTATTAGAATGGGGAATCAATTTTGGTGTACCCAATTTAAAGGTGGAGATAAATCTGTCTTCCTGCTTCTCTAGAACACGGGAAAGATCTGGACAAGGACACAAAATTTCATATATGAGCTAGTGATGCATCGGTGTACTAATTCCATTAGTACATGCCCACCAGGTGAGGTTTGGAGATTGATAACTAACGCTAACGCCAGTGACATCAACAAGATAAGTAAGGTTACAGTACTGTAAATAAGAAGGATTCTTAAAGGTTGGATCTACCAAATAGGTCCCGCTATCTTGAATATAACTCAGAGTCAGGCGAGAGAAGCTAACAGAGCATTTTCCCGTGGAGTTAGTTACAGGCAGCCTCTGTCCCACTCCCACACAGCATGGAGGGGTAGTATGCAGACAGAGCCCACAATCCCTGCCAGTGCAGGTGGAGAAGCATTCAGGAGGTGATGTACTACAGCAAGGTTAGCCAAGTGAGAGTTCCCAGCCGGAGCTGGAGTGGTCGGAGGAAGCTTGGCCGGGGGTGCTGGGGTAAGACGTTCAGATCCATTACATTTCTCTCTAATGCTTCTATTCGAGGTCTCTCTTGGGTCTCTCTCGTATGGTCAGGAATGCCTCTGGGTCCCTTCCTGCAATGTAAAAGCGTATTCCCCAGGTGTGTCCTGTAAACCACTTTGGATCTGCTGGATTACAAATAGTGATTTTAAGGGGGTCACGGGCCCTCAGATGACATTTTACTGGTGGGGGAATCTCCTTATTTCTATATCTGGATCAGGTTGTCCTGGTCGCCAAGGTGGGTTAACCCCCAGGGCTTCTAAGGTAAGTGACTCACAACCCCAGTAAGGCAATAGCAGTCTGAACTTGAAGAATAACCGTCTCTCTTCTGGCCTGGACAAAGATAAAATTCTCCAGAAGCCCATCCCACATGAGACGCCTCTGATAGACAAGCCCACTCAAAACCGGATCCAGCTCCTCCATACTGAAAACTAGATTCAGCCATACAGATTACATACATCAACATAAAGGGAGAGGACTTTTCCAACGGTATAAGTGTTGTTTACCAGTTTACCATCTCCACTCCACACCTCCCAAGTCCAATCCATTCCTTCATCTCCAACTAGGGAAGAAAAAAGGACTAAGATACACAAGACAGTCTTAACTTGAGGGGTTCCTGGGACTCCTGGACCTCCCATGTTGATTGTCCTGCCTTCACCTGGGAGTGGAGCAGCCAGGTGGAGATGACGTTGACTTTGATGGCTGTCGGAGTCGTGAGGATGACGGTGTAGGGTCCCTTCCAGGTGGGGGCCAGCCCCTGAGTCATATAATTCTTGAGCCACACTGAGTCTCCTGGCTGATATGGGTGGACTGTGTCTGACGAGGGAATAGGCAGGGCTTCCCGGACACGGCGGTGAACTGCCTTTTGGGTAGAATCCAGAGCCTGTAATAGTCTAAGTAGGGTAAGGTTACGATCTCAGCTTTCATTTCTTCACATAACCAGGGAAGAAGAGGTGGAGGCCTCCCAAATGTAATTTCATAAGGGGTGAATTCTTCTACATAGGGTGTACACCGAAGTCATAAGAGAGCTAAGGGGAGAAGCAGTACCCAGCCTTCACCTGTTTCTAGTTAGTTTGGTCAGGGTCTCTTTTAGGGTCTGATTCATTCGCTCAACCTGCCCAGAACTCTGAGGCTGGAAGGCGCAAGGTAATTTCTAATTGAATTTTATAGTCTTTGCCATATCCTGTGAGACCCTTGCAATAAAAGCAGGCCCATTGTCTGACCCGATAGGTAACCTGAATCTAGGGATCAAATCCTGAAGCAGTCTTTTGGTAACTACTAGAGCTGTCTCAGACTTGGGAGGGAAGGCTTCTACCCATCCTGAAAAGGTGTCTATGAATACCAGTAAGTACTTATATCCCTTTGAGGGGGGTGTTATCTCAGTGAAATCTACTTCCCAATGTTCCCCTGGGACTTCTTCTCTCTTCCTAATACCCATGATCACTCAACCTGTTTGTTTAGCATTTACCTGAGCACAAACAGAGCACCTGGAAGTAATGTTATCAACCAAGGCATTTAAATTTGGAGTATAATACCTACTTCTGAGGAGAGTTGTGAGTTTTGACTTGCCCAGACGAGTTGTCTGGTGTAGCTGGTCTATTTTTACCCTTCCTAGGGCCTCTGGGATCAGCAGCCTTCCACCAGGCATTTTCAGCCAGCCGATGGCTCTTGGGCAGCTTGTTGTTCTGCAAACTTCTCTTCTGCCTTTGTATAAGCAGGAGTGGCTGGAAGGTCTGGGCTTGGCAGAGTGATGAGGAGTTGGAGCGGCCCCACTGGTTTTAGGGCTGCCTCCCAAGCGGTTTGATCAGCAGCCTGGTTTTCCCGTGCCTCAAAAGAGTCCCCTTTCTGGTGTCCTTTACAACGCACAATGGCTACAGCTCTGGGGAGCCATATTGCCTCTAATAATGTCAGGATTATTATTTTTAGTGCCCTTTCCTGCTGAGGTCAAAAGGCCTCTTTCTTTGTAGATGGCCCCGTGTACGTGGACGGGGGCAAATGCATCTCTGCTGTCAGTGTAAATAGTCAAGTCTTGTCTTTTGCCCATCTGAAGGCTTGAATTAGAGCAATGAGCTCTGCTTTCTGAGCAGACGTCCCTTGATTTAAAGGCTGTGCCCAAACAGTAACCTCACCAGTGACCACAGCTGCCCCTGAGTACCTGGTTCCATTGTGTATGAAGCTGCTCCCATTGGTAAACAGGACGACCTCGGCTGAGGGAAGTGGAGTCTCCTTCAAATCTGGTCGGGTGGACTGGACTACATCTATCACATTGAAACAGTAGTGAATAGGCTCTCTGGGGTCATCGTCCGGCAGTAAGGTGGCTGGATTCAGGGTGGCTGACTTCTGAAACCTAAGCCAGGGCTGGTCTAGTAAAAGAGCTTGATACTGAGTTACTCGAGCGTTTGACATCCATTTTTCTGGTGTGGTCTGGAGGAGGGCCTCCACCGCGTGGGGTGCAGTGAGGGTCAACTCCTGCCCCAAGGTTAATTTGTCAGCCTCTTTTACGAGCAGGGCTGTAGCCGCTATTGCCCGGAGACAAGCTGGCCATCCTGCCGCTAGCGGGTCTCGTCAAGTCTCTCTGACATATAGGCTATTGGCCGTTTCCAAGGTCCCAGATTTTGGACTAGAACTCTTTTGGCTATTCCCCTTCATTCATCAATAAAGAGGTGGAAAGGTTTGGTGATGTCGGGGAGAGCCAGTGCTGGTGCTGACACCAGGGCTTGTTTTAACTCCTCGAAAGCCATTTGTTCCTGTTCAGTCCAGATCAAAGGTCAGGAGCCCCCAGGGAGCGTGTAGAGGGGCTTAGCTATCTCAGCAAACCTTGGAATCCACAGGCGGCAATAACCTATCGCCTCCCAAAACTCACCTCCTTTTTAGTCTTGGGTGGAGGAATGCGCAGGATTGCCTCAATTTGGCCCTGGGAGAGTGTTCTTTTCCCTCCCTGTAGGTGGTACCCCAGGTAGGTGACAGCCTGAGGACATAATTGGGCCTTTTTGGCAGAGACACGTTAGCCCAGATGCTGTAGTTCTCCTAAAAGATCCTCAGTAACTCTTATACAGGTTTCTTCCTCCTCTGAGGTGAGGAGGAGATCATGAACATCCTGGAGGAGGCTACATTCAGGGTGGGCTAAGGAAACCCCTGCAAATCAGTACTTAGGGCCTCATCAAATAAGCTAGGTGCATTTTTATACCCCTGAGGCAACCTTGTCCAGCCCAGCTGCCCTGAAAACCCCTCCTCAGGATGAGTCCATTCAAAAGCAAAAATTGGTTGACTCACAGGAGCTAAAGGGATGTTGAAAAAAGCATCTTTTAAGTCCAATACGGTATAGAAATGGTAGTTGGAGAGACAACTCAACAAGGTATAAGGAATGGGTACTGTGGGATGTATGGTTTCTACCCGCTTGTTTACTTCCCTCAGGTCCTGGACTGGTCTGTAATCGTCTGTCCCAGGCTTCTTCACTGGGAGCAACGAGAGTGTTCCAGGGAGATCGGCCAGGGACTAGAATTCCCGCCTGACGTAGTCGGCGGATGTGTACTGTGACACCCCGTCTGGCCTCCAGGCTCATCGGGTATTGTTTCACTTGTATGGGGTGGCCTGGGGGTGGCCCTGGCAAGCAGCTGCACCACCGCCGATGGGCAGTGTTTCGCTAGTCCTGGGGGGTTACTTTCCGCTCACACCTGGGGAAAGCGGGACTGTAGTTCTGCCAAATAGGAGTCTTTTTTTCTCCCTGTCCTGGCTCCTTTTCTCCCTGTAAGAGGTATTCCCTGGAGAGAGGGCAAGTTACCAGGATTTTAGGGTAAGGCTGTATATCCGGGTCTTGGCAATCGGTTGAAAAGGTGGCCTGTCCCTCATGAAAGGACATGGTGGCTTTTAGTTTTCGTAGGAGGTCTCTGCCAATAAGGGGACATGGGCAATCAGGGATGACGAGGAACGAATGGGTCACTGTATTCTCTCCTAAGTCCACTGTCCTTTGTGATGTCCAGGGGCAGGATATTGTTTTCCTCATAGCGCCCTGGATAGTGGTTGTGTTTTTCTCAAGGGGTCCATGGGTTTGGTTAAAACAGAATAAGCTGCACCAGTATCAACCAGGAAGTCAACTGGAGTGCCCCCACTTTCATTGTAACCGTGGGCTCGTGGGGGCTAACCTTGAATGAGCCCCAGTCCTGTCAATCTTCCTCTAAATTTAAAACTTTTTCTCTGTTTACTGTGTTCTCGGGGCACTCTTTAACCCAGTGTCCTCTTTTTGCACAGTTCTTACATTGGTCTCTAGCAAGCTTGGACCTCTTTTTGTGAGTTTTCTCTTTCTTGTTTACTTCTCCCATAGTAGCTACTACGACCTTAGCAATTGTCTTAACCTGTTTGTCTTCTTTAGTATCCCGCTCATTGTAGACGTTTTGAGTAATTTCTAGTAGCTGTGACCTATTCATGCCCTCAAATCCCTCTGTTTGCTGGAGCTTTCTTCTAATATCTGCAGTAGATTGGGACGTAAAAGCTGCATTAATTGCTGATGGGGCCATGCAGATGACACAAGCTGGTAAAGAGACTGCCTCCCATGCCTAAGGCAAGGCCTGTGCTGGGAAGAAACTGCGAGGTAAGGCCTGCAGTTTACGAGCCTTAAACCCCCATTGTGTCGCTGTACTAACCTGCACTCAATTTCTCTGCCTTGAGCTTTAATGTTATTACGGTACCCTGCAAGGGTAAAATAACACCCCCAATTTTACTGCAAACTTACAATAAAGCCAATTAGTGATCATGTAGGAATGTGTTCTCCTAAGACAGCATGGGAGGATCAGGAACCCTGGACAGACTCCCCCACCTGCCTGTTTTAAGCCAAAATTAGTATATGTTAGGTTAAGTTAGTATAAGCCAAATTAGCGTTAGTAGCATATGTAGACTAAGTTAGTTTAAGGCTAATTTTACAAAAATACCCCTTGTTAAAGCTACAGGTCAAAGTTAACTTACGTTAGGCCACGTTAGCACATCCACCGCCATGACAGGGACTTAAAGATAAAGCACAAGGATTCACTGATTAACAAATAATTCAGCAAATAAATACAGGGACCTATGGGTTAATAGAGGAAGGACAGATCTGGCTAACAGAGACAGAATAAACATACCTGAAGGCTCTAGGGGGAAGAGTAACTATCTTAGCTGGAAGTTCTTATCTGGTTCAGGCAAACAACAGATAGTCCCTAACTACAAACAGTTTCTCATCTGTGTGCCGTTAACTATAAAAAACTGCTAATAAAACATCCTGTGTTGTCTCCTGAGCTACAAGACCCTCTCATCCAAAAAGGCCCTGTCCAGTAATCAAGATTTAAGAAGAAAATGCACCAGACAAATAGACTCCTTTGTTCTGAGAACTGTGTTTGGCTTCACCTGTTCAAACAGAACAGGGCATCATGTTTTATGATTATTGTTTCCATACTTTGTATACCCTATTTCTTAGAGTAAAACTTTTATTTCCCCCTCACCCCTCCTATTCCTGTAAGACATCCCTCAATACGTGTGTTTGGTAGCCGCTAGCGCTGCAGTCTGGAGCTGGCTCTGACTGTAGCCAACTGAGAACATGCTAAAGAGTATTGAGGTCTCGGGAACCAGCAGTTAGCGTAATGGCTATGTCACTGGATTCCCACGTAGTCGACCGCGGTTCGCCTCCTGGACCCAGTGGCTTAGAACTCACGCCGGGCACGTGTGCGTGCGTGCCCAAGATCCCGAGAGGAGAATGGAGGAGAAGGGATTGCGGCATGACCATCCCCCCTGGGGGGTGATTTCTCGCTTTCTGTCTCTCTGTCTCTCTCTGGCTGTCTGGCGAGCGCATGTGCCCTGTAGTGGAAACCTCTCCAAAAAAAAAAAAAAAAGTATTGAGGTCTCAGTCTAATTTTTGTTCCTGATCACCCGTGTCGCCTTCCTGTGTACGAGTCTCAATCCACCCCGGCTGGAGCAGGGCCTCCGGCAAACTGCCATTTGATTTTCTTGAGCATCGGGATTTATGGGGGTATATTCTTGATAAGCCTTGCATAAGCGCTCTAAGAAGGCTGCTGGGGACTCCTGCGGGCCTTACATTATTCCCAGTACCTTTGACAAATTGGTGGGTTTTCAGGCTTCTGCTTTAACTCCAGTCAATAAACTACTGCAAAATGTGGCTAATACCTCTCTCCCAGCATTAGTGTTTGGATTCCAATTAGGACGTGTAGCTGGAAAAAGTCTATTTAGCCTATCTTGGTCATCTTCTAAAGTTCCTCCCCCTGTCTTTAGCATGACTTTTCTAGCTTCTCCCTTTATCCTTTCTCTCTCCTCAGCAGTGAGGAGTAGCTGACAGCTGCTGGCAATCACCCCAGGTTGGCTGGTGTGTGTGGAAGACCGACTCCAGCAAGTTGATGAGAGCCTGAGGTTTCTCAGAGAAGGGCGGTTCTGAACCCTCCAATGACACAGGTCACTGGTACAAAAGGGGACGTATACAAGATATGGGTGACCTCCTGGGTCTCCATCTGTCAGAGGTGCTTCCCTTAAGGGTAACAGGGCTCTCGAGGAATCAGGGCTTCAGTCTCTCCTTTCCTCCTAGACCACGGAGGCAGAGGTGCCGAGCAGTCAGGACCCTGGTCTGCCGGGGTCCAGCCTCGGCGGGGGTGGGTTGACTCGTGGGAAGCGGCGAAGGTGAACAGAAGACAAAGGCCTCGGTGCCTTTTCATGCACGTCCTATGCCGGACACCCCTCAGAGATCGGTCTCTGAGGAGTGACAACTGCTAGGAATCATCGTACCTTTTTATTGAAAATGTGATACATGCAAGTAAATGGGTGAGGGGCAGTAAAAAATTTACTCTAAGGAACAGGGTATACAAAGCATGGAAGCAATAATTATAAAACATGCTGTTTGTCTTGTCAGATTAGTTAAAAATCAATCACAGTTTTTAGGATGAGGAAGTCCATTTGTCTGTTGTATCTTCTTCTTGGATCTTGATTACTGAGAAGGGTCTTTTGAAGAGGGGGCTTGCAGGATGTTTGATCACTTCAGTCCTGGGCCAGGGCGATAACATTGCTGGTTGCAAAGACCTAGATAGAAATCTTGTCTTGCTAAGTAAAGACACAGTTAATATATGGACTATTCATACATTACAACAATAAAGAGTGAGTTTATGATCTTATATGGGAAAAGAAGATGATCTTGTAGCTCAGGAGACAACACAGGATGTTTTATTAGCAGTTTTTCATAGTCAACAGCGCATAGATGAGAAACTCTTTGTAGTTGAAAACTACCTGTTGCTTTAGATAAAAGCTCCCAGCTAAGTTAATCTTTCTCTGGAGCCCTCAGGTTTGTTTATCCTGTTGTCCCAGCCTTTTATAAACCTGTGGGTTTCTGCATTTTATTTGCTGAGTCTGTCAATTAGTGAGTTCTTTTGTTTTATTTCTGAGTCTCTGTTAGGTGGTGAATGTGCTGACTTTGCCTAGCATGAGTTAACTTCGGCCTGTAGCTTTAGCAAGGGGTATATACTAGCCTTAAACTAACTTAGTCTACATATACTTCTAATGCTAATTTGGTTTATGCTAACTTAATCTATATGTTAATTTTGGCTTAAAAACAGACAGGTGGGGAAGTCTTAAACTTCCTGGTCCTCCTGTCAATTTTAGGGAACCACATTCTTACAAGGTCACTAATTGGCTTTATTGTAATGGTAGGGGGTAATGTTTTACCCTTACAGGGTACCGTAATAACAGTAAAACTCACGGCAGAGAAATTAACTACAGGCCAGAAAAATGACACAAGGAGAGTTAGTAAACTGCTGGCTTTATCTTGCCGTTTCTTCCCAACCCAGGCCATGGGAGACGGCCTCTTTACCAACTTGTGTTGTCTGCATGGCCCCATCACTGGTCCCTTCTCCTCTCCCCAGACCTAGGAGGCAGGGATGCTGAGGAGTCAGAACTCGGATCCCTTCTCATCCCCCTAGACCTACTCTGGGTGTAGGGTGGAGAGAAGGGGACTAAGATGGCCGCCTCCTGTTGCTCTTCCTCATTTCCCCTGAGTTGCCGTCTGTGTGGATTATAAGGGGAGGCAGCTGTAACTCTTCTGGATCTGACTATAAGGCAGCAAGTTTTTATTCTTTTTGAGGCCCTCCTAATGGGCAGATTACAAAGACATTATTCCCAGTTTTTAAGGCACTGCTTCTTAACCAAGACTGGGGTCTCTGAACTAAAGCCATCCATCGTCAATATACTGGTATTGGTCAGGATGGCCTGGTCCTGCTGCCGCACCTGTGACAACTTTCCAAATGACTTGTACCTTTTCTGTATCAAAGGACCCCGTGTCAGGCCATCCCACTCCAAAAGCGAGCCAAGCAATTTCACATAAGGTTCACAGTCTTTGTTTTGAGAGCTTGTAGCCATAATCACAACTCTCCACGAAGGCCTCATCAAAGTGATGTAACATACAGCTCAGGGGAGTTTTGAGAGAGCTATTTTTTCCTCCCATTTTTTTTTTTTGAGAGTTTTTTCGCTATAGGGCACGTGTGCTCACCAGACAGACAGAGAGAGACATAGAGACAGAAAGTGAGAAATCACCCCCCAGGGGGGATGGTTACGTTGCAATCCCTTCTCCTCCATTCTCCTCTCGGGATCTTGGGCACGCATGCACATGCGCCTGATGTGTTTTTTAAGCCACGGGGTCCGGCACTCGAACTGCGGTTGACTACATGGGAGTCCAGCGACATAGCCATTATGCTAACTGCTGGTTCCCCCTCCCATTTTTTTTTTTTTTTTTTTTTTTTTTGCTATAGGGTGCGTGTGCTCGCCAGACAGAGAGAGACAGAGAGACAGAAAGCAGGAAATCACCCCCCAGGGGGGATGGCCATGCTGCAATCCCTTCTCCATTCTCCTCTCGGGATCTTGAGTATGCACGCACACGTGCCCGGCATGAGTTTAAGCCACCGGGTCCGGGACGCAAACTGTGGTCGACTACGTGGGAGTCCAGCGACATAGCCATTACACTAACTGCTGGTTCCCCCCCCCCCCCCCCGGTTTTTTAAAACTTATCTAGGCATCTATGCATGAGTCAACCGTAAATGACCTACACTCTGGTTTCCAATAATAGCTCTTCTTGCAACAAGGTGGCACTGAGCAATACTGTTGGTAATATTGATAACGTAAGAGTCTCCAGTTCTCAAAAGCTCTAATCTCCCAGCTTCCCCGCTACAGAACTGGAATAGCAAGACTAGCGAGGCTCAAGTGCTGAAGGGAATCCCGACTTCTGGTATTTGGAACTGCCTGCTTCAGGGAGCGGGCAATGTGCCAGAGGGCTGTAGCTCCAGGAAATTCTCGAAAGCAAGAACACACTGGCGGACTCCAACAAAGGCCTGAAAATGCACAAAATGGGTTGACACTCCCTATTTAGTGTAAGGTTACTATGAGGAAATGAGTTGGTGCTCTAGCAAATTTCTTCTTATAACGTCGTGACTTTTTAATAGCAGTGGTTGGGGAGCTTGGGAGGTGAAGAAGGAAATGAGTTAGGATCAATTTTCTTTGTAACTCCGTGAGGAATCCAATTGGGACATCTACCCAGATACCTTGGGCACAGAGGAGACACTCTGAGGGTCGTGTTAAAAGGCGATGTAGAAGCCGCAGTTTCTTTTCTCCATAAATCATTTCTGTAACCCTTTCAAGAAAGAGTGGTTCCAGTCTCCCCGGACGGAGAGGTCTGCCAGACATGTATGAACTGAGCGCTCTTTTCACTTTTTCCAGTAGATGGCACTATAGGACAAGCAAAGGCAAACAAAAGTAGCGCATCCTCCTATTGACCTGAGCACTCTTTTCGCTTTTCCCCCACCAGATGGCAATATAGGACCAACAAAGGTTGGGAATCCCCTTGAAGGAGGAGATCATTCAGAAGTCCCCCTAGCTGAGCCCCTTATGGGGACCTTGGGGAGCCTCTTAGCTTTGGTAACCGGTTATAAGCCCACCGTAGGATCAAAGGCACAGGGAGGGTCAGCGACCCCCAGCATTGATTTTACCCTTAGCCGTATGAGGACTCCACGGAACTGTAGGACGGACCCAGGCAGATCCTGTAGCTTTTCACCGTGGGACCGCAAACACAGGCTTACAGTCATTCACTCACCAAACACACGAGAGGCGATCACATTCCCTCCCACCCATTCATAGAATGAAGAGAAGAAAGAAAGCAAACATTTCAACCTCTTCAGAGTAAAATTCTTGGAGAACTCCTGGGTATGAGAGGTCAACCATCCATTGTTATATATCCTACACTGAAGGGGATGAGGGATAGAACCAAGAGATATTCTCTAAGAGGTTCCGAAGGAAATAAGAAAATTGACAGTAAAAACAGCAGAAATTCATAGAATCCCTAAGACTCCTGTTAAGGGCCTCTAACCTGAGTCTCCTCAAACCGTCTAAGGGCACCCCGTCCCCAGACTCCAAGCACATCTGGTGGAACCTGAGTAAGTGTTCTATAACCGTGACCAGTTGGCCCCAAGTCCCAGCCATCTGCAGAGAAGGGTTCCACGACCCTTGTCTCAGGTCGAACTCCAGGGCGCCCTCTGTGGCCAACCCCTTACTGACCGGTTTGGATTCTATGGTTGTCTCTGAAGCAAAGAGGACAGGACAGGACAGGACAGGAACACCCAAAGAAATGCCTCCGGCGGTCTTACAACAAAGAAACTCCACAAACTTTTGGAGGAGCAGTCAGCATCTCTTTTCAGCTGTCAACAATCCTGAGTAGAGCTCCAGGGCCCTGGGACTTCCCAGGGGGCACCTCCCCTAGAGCAGTCTCTGGGTAGCTGGCAGTTGGGCCAAGGGAGGCCTCTTTCTCTAGGATGCCTCACCCACGTACTAGACGGGTACAGATCTTGCTGGGGCCTCCAAATGTTAAAATCTACTCAGCGAGAAATGAGAGGACATCCAGACATAGCCAAATTTACTAGAGCTTATTGATTAAGCCGGCGGCATATGGTGGACTCGTGTCTCACAAAACCCCGTAGTTCCTAGTGAAAGGAGAAAGGAGCTTATATAGGCCAAAAAAGCACAGGTGTTTTACAAGGACAAAGGAACAAAGTGAAGGGGCTTCAGGAGAGATGGGGGTAGGGTTTTCTATCTTCAAAGCAAAAACGCCAGTTACAGAAGCAAAGCAAGCAGGTTAATTAGTCTTGAGGGTAAGTTCTGATTACAATGGAATTTTCATGGCTTCCCTAGTTCTGGTCAAGGTTCTTGAGGCACCTGGGAGTAGGGCTTCTTCGGATCTGCACTCGTGAGGAGGGGGAGAAGGAGGCACAATTTTTAAAATGAAATCACTTCTTCAAGATGGAGTCACGCCTGCTTCAGCGCTTTGTATTTAGGACAAATACTTTCCTACCATATATACCGGGATGCACCTCTTTGATAAGTGAATTGCTGGTGTTTTTCTATACGTGGAATACCATGTGTGTTTTATTTACTGGATGTTTACATTTTGGGAAGGAAGACATTTTTGTTTGTTAAAACAAATGGAATATTTGTAATTTCTTGTTCCAGACACAGACTTTAATAGCATAACAAAAATTTGTTCTTTTCTTATGAATTTATACTTTCTAAGTAAAGACCGGAAAATAAAAACTGGGGGGAAGAATAGGCTTTACTGATCAAATGCCGTCTTGGTTTTTTCAAAATGAGAAGATTGTTTTATTTTTAACTCTAAAGATGAGAGTGTTACTTAGCAAATTTGTTAAGAAAGATAATTTTTATGTTTTGAGTTTCCCCATCCTGTATATGAAACAGATTTGATTATTGTCATCTTAAGTTCCTTTATTTTGTAGTTGTTCTTGTACTTTAAAAAGAAATACCACATTATTTCATGTCTTTAAAAATGTTTAAAATGTGACCTACCAAATATTGCAAATGGTCTAAAACAAAATAATGTGAAAATATTAGAACTTAAAATAATTCTTCATGTCACAAGTATTTTACTTTGAGGATATGCCTTTGACTTAATTTGGGACATTTTTAAGATACTTTGTGTTTGTAATAATCTTTTTTTTTTTGTAGATTTACATAATAATTATTAGGTAAATAAGTTTATTTATAGTCAGCAGAATTCTCATTAAGACAGTAGTTACTCTGTTGGGTTATTTTTGCATAAGGTAATGGTTGCAATTTCCATTTGCCGTAATAACTTTGAAAGACAACTCCTTCAGTGTGTATTACTTTGATTTCTGAGCAGGCAATTTGGCGCTACAGGTAACTCCTAATTATCTAGCACTTGGCATCTGTACCAACCCCAATATTGGTAAGGAAATGATGAAAGCATTGAGAAAATCCCCTTGTTGCTTTCATTTGAATGTAAATTTTAGTAATCTAATTCTCTGCTGGGCTCTTTTTTTTTTTTTGAAACATTTGGAGTTTGAATTTTTTTTTTTTTGGATTTATTTTATTTATTTTTTATTTATTTTATTTTTTTTATTATCATCATATTCTTCTTTATATTACATTGAATTACATATAACTTTACATTGTATTACATTACTTTTTCAAAAGGGAATGCCATGCATGTCAGTCAGTACAGAGACATTAATCTCCCTGCTTCAACATTCAATATCTTTTCTATGTTTTCCCCAATCATTATTATTATTCTAATTATTTTTTAAGACAGACCATCGCTATTTCTCATGTTGCTTGTACAAATACTTTGCCCATCATGAAATACTTCTCAGACAAATCCAGTTGAGAATACTATAAATGTCAACATCAACAGTTAATAAGCCATATCTGTTTCTCACTAATGTCCTGCCTCTCTATTGTTCATTTGTTATCTTTCTCTATCCTCTTCTCTTCACTTCCCCCATTCCACACTGTCCTATTCTCATTAAGTACCTTCACTGCTTTTATGTCCTCCAATTTTTGTTCTCTATCATAGAATGCTGATAGTCGGTATATATTGAGTGGATACATACAATATCTTTCTTTCATATCCTGGCTTACTTCACTCAGCAATATATCCTCCGTATCTGACCACTTTCTATCAAATTCCAGGGCCTTGTTATTTTTTATGGCTGAGTAGTATTCCATAGAGTATATATACCACACTTTTCCAATCCATTCATCAGTTTGTGGACATTTAGGTTGGTTCCATGTCTTGGCAATTGTGAATAATGCTGCAATAAACATTGATGTGCAAGCACTTTTCTGACTGAGCGTTCTCCTGTCTTTTGGGTAAATACCCAGAAGTGGGATTACTGGATCGAATGGTAGTTCTATTTGTAGATCTTTGAGGAACCTCCATATTGTTCTCCACAGTGGTTGAACTAGTTTACATTCCCACCAACAGTGTAGGAGGGTTCCCTTTTCACCACATCCCCGCCAACACTTATCACTTTTTATATTCTTAATCTTTGCCATTCTGACAGGGGTTAGGTGGTATCTCATTGTAGTTTTTATCTGCATCTCCCTTATGATGAGGGATGTTGAGCATTTCCTCATATGCTTTTTGGCTATTCATGTGTCTTCCTTAGAGAGACTTTTGTTCAGCTCATTTTCCCACCTTTTAATTGGGTTAATCATTTTTTTTCACATAAGGCACTTGAGTTCCCTATGTATTCTGGTTATCAGTCCCTTGTCTGAGGCATATTTAACAAAAATATTTTCCCATTCTGAGGGTTGTCAGTTCACACTTGTTACTGTGTCCTTTGCTGTGCAGAAACTTCTTAGTCTAATATAGTCCCACTTGTCTATTTTAGGGATTATTGCCTGTGCCTTGGGAGTCTTATTTAAGAAGTCTTTGCCTACTCCAATGTTCCCCAGAGTTTCCCCAGCATTTTCCACCAGTAGTTTTATTGTTTGAGGTTTTAGGTTAAGATCTTTGATCCATTTTGAGTTGACTGTTGTTAGTGGTGAAAGATGGGGGTTCAGTTTCATCTTTCTGCAGGTGGATACCCAGTTTTTCCAGCACCATTTACTAAAGATGTTTTCCTTTTCCCAATGGACTGACTGATATCCTTTGTCAAAGATCAGTTGACTGTAAGCTTTGGGGGTTATTTCTGGGGTCTCTATTCTCTTCCATTGGTCCACATGTCTGTTTTTATGCCAATACCATGCTGTTTTGATGACCACAGCTTTATAGTATATCTTGGGATCAGGGTGTTTGTAATAATCTTTAAAGAGCCTGGAAATAAAATTTTTGCTTCATTCATCAAAAAAAAAAAATGAAAGTGAGTCATAAAATCAGAAGACCTACCAATGCTCTTCCTCCAAAGATTCCAATTATTAATGAAACCATATCACTGTACTAACAGTAGAGGATGGTATTGACTAAGAAATCTAAGGAAGCCACAAAAATACTTGCTTAGTATACATACCATTGTTCCAGCTGGACCAGGAAAATAGACATTATGGGATGAAGACAAAACTGTAGACGTGCTCCATTGAAGAGCCTGTTAGTTAACGTGTATTCTAAGACAAGAGCCAGAACGAGAACAACAGCAAGAAGCAGGAGAAAACTGTCACACTACCCCCACACTGAATCAAACATTTGGGAGTGAAGAAAAAGCCAGGGACCAGCAGATGGTGCAACAGTTATGTTGCTGGACTCCCACATAGATAACTGTGGTTCGAGTCATGGACCCAGTGGCTTAAAACTCACACTGGGAACGTGTGTATGTGTGCCCGAATCCTGAGAGGAGACTGGAGGAGAAAGGATCATGGTGTAACCATCCCCCCGGGGGTGATTTCTCACTTGCTGTCTCTCTGTCTCTTTCTGTGTCTTCAGTGAGCACACGTACCTGATGGAAAAAATCTTTAAAAAAAGAAAAAGTGCTTTTTCCACAGACTCTCCTTTCCTGCCAGCAGGTGTGAGGTCTACCTACAGGCCTCTGGCCAGCAAGGGATATTGAGGGAGGGTCACTTCTGATCCCCACCCCACTTCCAGACTCCCAGCCCAAGGCTCCACTTCTTAGGTAGGTAAATAGAATTTTCCTGCAGCGGCTTTTTTTCTTGAAGCCCCTCTATTCTCTTGTTAATTCCTAGCTCTGTCTCTTTCCACAGAGTTTCCTTTCCTGCCAGTAGGTGCAAGGTCCACCTACAGGCCTCTGGCGACTTTTTCTTTATTTTTCTCTGTTCTCTTTCATTTTGTTTCATATTATCCTCTCCTCCTCATTTTTTACACTGCCAGAGGGTCTAGACAGGTCTAGAATCATATATTTGAAATTCCCTAGTAAGGTAAGTGTCTCTGGGATCCTCCCTCCTACTGATCCACCTGTGAGAATGGAAATATTACTTTTTAGACACCTCAGTAGAGTTCCTCTCTTGAGAGTACATTGGTAAAAACAACAGAAGAGAGACTTCAGCAAACATCTATTCCCAGCCAAAAAGAAACACTCTTACTCCTAGTGGGAGAAACGTTCCCCCAAGAGGTTTTCAAAAGGGAATACATCTTCCAATGACTAGAAGTAGAAAAAGAGCCTCGGGTCTGAATAAACAAGGGAATATGTCTCCAACAAAGGAAAACGCCCCTCCATGTCTCATAAATATGGAGGACATTATCAAAATGACAGATACAGAATTTCGAACATTCATGGTGACCAAATTCTGTGAATTGGAACAGAAAAGTGACAACAAACTGCAGGAAATTAGGAAGTCCTTCCAAGATATGAAAGAAGAAATGGATACCCTCAGAAAGAATCAGGTGGAACTATTAGAGATAAAATCTATAATATAGGAAATCAAAACCTCTTTGGAAAGTATTAAGAGCCGATTAGACCATGCTGAAAATCAAATCTCTGATGTAGAAGATAAAACCTCTGATCTAGAAAAAACCACCAAAAAAGATCAAGAAAATAACTAAAAAACACAAGGATAATATACGAGAAATACTAGACTCTATTAGACGCCCAAACATCAGAATAATTGGCATCCCAGAAGGTGAAGAAACTAATAGCAGAATGGAAAATCTATTCCATGAAACCCTGGAAGAAAATTTCCCAAGTCTAGAGAGGCACTCAACCATCCATACCCAAGAAATACAAAGGACCCCAAATAGAATCAACCCCAGAAGATCTTCCCCAAGGCACCTCCTAGCCAGGCTGTCTAACACCACAGATAAAGACATGATACTAAAACTGGCAAGAGAGAAACGAGAAGTAACTTACAAAGGCCATCCCATAAGGCTAACACCAGACCTCTCATCAGAAACAATGCAAGCAAGGAAAGAATGGGAAGACATATTGAAAGTGTTAAGAGAGAAAAAATTTCAGCCAAGACTATTATATCCTGCAAGATTATCCTTCATATGGGAAAAAAGATTAAAATCTTCTCAAACAAAACCTGAAAGAATTCGCCAACACCAGACCAGCTCTTCAATAAACCCTGAAGAAAGTACTATTCCAAGAAAACTAAAGAATCAACAGCCAGAAACAAAGAAATAACAGGCAACTAAGACAATGGCCAACTTAAATGTTGGAACAGAGCCTGTAACATCGATAATAACATTGAATGTTAATGGTTTAATTTCTCCAATCAAGAGACACGGACTGGCTGAATGGATAAAAAAACAGAAACCCTCTATCTGTTGCCTATAGGAAACCCACCTTATGGAGAAAGACATACATAGACTGAAAGTGAAGGGTTGGAAAAAGGTTTTCCATGCAATTGGGAACCAAAAAAGAGCTGGAGTTGCGATACTAATTTCTGACAAAATAAGATTTAAAACAAAAACCGTTCGAAGAGATAAAGAAGGGCACTATGTCGTAGTAAAAGGCTCTATAGATCAAGAAGATATAACGATTATTAATATCTATGCACCTAACACAGGAGCACCCAAATATGTGAAGGAAAGACTGTTATATCTGAAAGGGGAGATAGACTGCAACACACTAATTGTTGGAGATCTCAACATCGCATTATCCCCTCTGGACAGATCATCTAGGCAAAAAATAGGTAAAGAGATAAAGGATCTAAATGATACCATAAATCAATTGGACTTAACAGAACTTTCCACACAAAAACCACAAGATATAGTGTTTTCTCACCCCTACATGGAACCTTCTCGAAGATTGACCACATCATAGGACACAAAGCAAGCCTCTACAGATTCAGAGGTATATAAACTATATCCAGCATCTTCTCTGACCATGATGGAATTAAACATGAGTTTAATTTCAAGAGAAAATCTCAAAAATACCTAAAAACATGGAAACTAAATAACCTACTCCTGAATGACTCCATTATTACCGAAGAAATAAAGACTGAAATCAAAAGATTCATGGAAGCCAATGACAATGAAGACATGAGTTTCCATAATCTTTGGGACACTGCCAAAGCAGTCATAAGAGGGAAGTTCATAGCAATTAGTGCACATAAGAGGAAGACGGAAAGAAGGCTAATGGATAACCTAACATCCATCCTCAGAGAACTGAAAAAGCAAGAGCAAAAAAATCCAAAAAATTTCAGGAGAAAGAAAATAATAAAGATCCGAGCAGAAATAAATGAAATAGAAAATAAAAGTACTATACAGAAAATAAATGAAAGTAAAAGCTGGTTCTTTGAAAGGATAAGCAAAATTGATACACCACTAGCGAGACTTATTAAGAAGAGAGAAAGGAACCAGGTGAATCAAATCTGCAATGAGTCTGGTAACATAACAACAGACATAGTAGAAATTCAAAACATCATTAGAGGATACTTTGAACATCTATACGCTAAGAAACAAGATAATCTGGATGAGATGGACAAATTCCTGGACAAATATAATCTACCAAGAATGAGCCAGGAAGAAATAGAAAGTCTGAATAGGCCCATAACAAGCCAGGAGATTGAATCAGTAATAAGTAACCTCCCAACAAAGAAAAGCCCTGGCCCCGATGGATTCACCTCTGAATTCTACAAAACTTTCAAAGAAGAGTTAACTCCCATTCTGCTCAAATTATTTCTAAAGATCCAAAAGGGTGAATCTCTCCCTAATTCATTCTATGAAGCCTCTGTCACCCTCATCCTCAAAACAGATAAGGACAGGACAAGGAAGGAAAACTATAGACCAATATCTCTGATGAACATAGACTCAAAGATTCTCAACAAGATACTAGCAAATCGTATTCAACAACTTATAAAGAAGATCATACACCATGATCAGGTAGGCTTTATTCCAGGAATGCAAGGTTGGTTCAACATACGCAAAACCATAAATGTAATACACCATATTAATAGGAAGAAAGACAAAAACCATATGGTCATATCGATTGATGCAGAAAAAGCATTTGATAAGATACAACATCCCTTCGTGATCAAGACTCTTAGCAAAATCGGCATAGAAGGGCCATTTCTCAATACAATAAAAGCCATCTATGAAAAACCCATAGCGAACATCATCCTGAATGGAGAAAAGCTGAAAGCTTTCCCACTAAACACAGGAACAAGACAAGGATGCCCACTTTCTCCTCTCCTTTTCAATATAGTACTGGAAGTCCTGGCCATTGCAATCAGAAAAGAGGAAAAAATAAAGGGCATTCGAATAGGAAAAGAAGAGGTGAAACTCTCTCTATTTGCAGATGACATGATTGTATACATAGAAGACCCAATGGTCTCCATGGAGAAATTACTGGAAGTAATACATGATTACAGTAAAGTTGCAGGATATAAAATCAATATACAGAAATCGATAGCATTTCTATATACGAATAACAGGCAGACTGAGATAGAACTGAAAAAAGTTATTCCATTTACCATAGCCACTAAAAGTATAAGATATTTAGGAATAAATCTAACCAAAGAAGTTAAAGACCTCCACGAGGAAAACTATAAGAAGCTAAAAAAAGAAATTGAAAATGACACAAAAAAATGGAAGGACATCCCATGTTCATGGATTGGAAGAATTAATATAATCAAAATGGCAATTCTACCCAAATTAATCTACATATTTAATGCAATGCCAATCAAAGTACCAGACACATTCTTCATAGACCTAGAAAAGACAATCATAAAATTCGTCTGGAGTCATAAAAGACCCCGTATTGCCAAAGCAATTCTACACAAGAAGAGTGGAGTGGGCGGCATCTCACTCCCCGATCCAAAAATATACTACAAAGTTGTAGTAATCAAAACAGCATGGTACTGGCACAGAAACAGACACGTAGACTGATGGAACAGAATAGAGTCCCCAGAAATAAATGACCAAACATACTGCCGACTGATCTTTGACAAGGGGTACCAGTCAATCCAGTGGGAAAAGGAAAACCTCTTCAGTTAGTGGTGCTGGAAAAACGGGATTTCCACTTGCAGAAAGATGAATCTGAACCCCTACCTCTCACCTTTGACAAAAAATCAAGTCAAAGTGGATCAAGGATCTAAATCTAAGACCTCAAACTATAAAGCTGCTCCTGGAAAACACTGGGGAAACTCTGGGAGACATTGGTGTATGGAAAGACTTCTTAAATAAGACCCTCAAAGCACAGTCCATCATCCCCAAAATAGACAAGTGGGGTTACATCAGACTAAGAAGTTTCTGCATGGCAAAAGACACAGTAATTAATGCGAATCGACAACCCTCAGAATGGGAAAATATTTTTGTAAATTTTGCATCAGATAAGGGACTGATAACCAGAATACACAAGGAACTAAAGAAGCTGTTTGGAAAAAAGATGATCAACCCTATTAAAAAATGGGAGAAAGAGTTGAAAAAAACACTCTCTAAAGATGACATACAAATAGCTAAAAGGCATATGACAAAATGTTCAACATCCCTCATCGTAAGGGAAATGCAGATAAAAACAACAATGAGGTACCACCTAACCCCAGTCAAAATGTCTAAGACTAAAAAACAAAAAATGATAAGTGTTGGCGGGGGTGTGGTGAAAGGGGAACTCTTTTACACTGCTGGTGGGAATGTAAATTGGTCCAGCCACTGTGGAGAATAATTTGGAGATTCCTCAAAAATCTACAAATAGATCTACCATATGATACAGCAATCCCACTCCTTGGTATCTACCCAAAGGACAGAAGAATTCTTCATTGGAAAAGTGCTTGCATATCGATGTTTATTGCAGCACTATTCACGATTGCTAAGTCATGGAACCAACCCAAATGCCCCCGTATGGAGGAATGGATTGAAAAACTGTGGCACATATACTCTATGGAATACTACTGAGCCATAAAAACCAACAAAACCCTGGCTTTTGACAGAAAGTGCAAAAATATGGAGGATTTACTGTTGAGTGAGGCAAGCCAGGCTATGAAGGAGAGACATTGTATGTCCCCACTTAACATATATTGAATGTCTGCACTCTATGACTGAAACTGATTCACTAATGGTTGTACAAACACAAGAGATGGGTGTGAATGTTAGATGAGGTGTATGTGGAGGAATGGGGCCTAATAAAGGACATTTGGAGAAGGGATACGAAGGTAGAGCATTGACAGGATGGGGAAGTGGGTGTTATCGGTTGAAGATATTTTGATCAACGGGACTGGGAAGAAATGTTCACATATTGAAATGTTCACATTTTAAGCTAAACAATGCGATTGAATGTATATACAAAAAGAAATAAATTTAATAAAAAAAAGAAGAAAAAAGAAAAAGTCAAATTGGATATTAAAAAATCCAGAAATTAAATGGACAGAAAATAGGAAGACTTAAAATGAGATTTAATGTCACTGGCTCCTCTGCTCAGGGTGTGACTGGCTGCAACCAAGGCAAGACCAGGCTGTGCTCCTAACTTGAAGGTTGACTGGGAAATAACCCCCTTTGTTTTCTTTTTTCTTTCTTTTCCCTTTCCTTTCCTTTCCTTTCCTTTCCTTTCCTTTCCTTTCCTTTCCTTTCCTTTCCTTTCCTTTCCTCTTTCCTTTCCCCTTTCCTTCCTTCCTTTCTTCCTTCCTTCCTTCCTTCCTTCCTTCCTTCCTTCCTTCCTTCCTTCCTTCCTTCCTGCAAGCCTCAGCAGGCTCTCTGTGCCTAGATTTACCTTGTTCTTTTTCTTTTTAAGTTTTTGCTGTAGGGTATATGTGCATGCCTGAGAGAGGGACAGGCAGAGAAAGAAAGTGAGAAATCACCCCCCCCCCCCAGTGGGAGATGGCCCTATCACCATCCTTTGTCTTTCATTCTCCCGTTGGAATTTTGGGCACGCATGCACATGAACCCAGTGTATTTTTCAAGCCCCGGGGTCTGGGAATCCGGTGGGGCAGCTGACCTTGTGGGATCCAGCCTCCTTAACTCCATGCCACCTGCTGGCCCAGGAAATAACCCCCTTCTAAGCTCATTCAGATCCCTGGCAAGCTCACCTACTTATGGTTGGGGTACTATGGTCCTTGTTTTCTTGTTGACTGTCTACTAGGGGCTACTCTCAGCTTCTAGATGCCGTGTGACCCTCTCACAGGCTCTGTGATGACATGGAGTTTACTTCAAAGCCAGCAAGAGAGCCTCTACATCACACTATAAAGAATCTGCAGCTGTCAAAATGTAACCATGGAGTGACGTCTCATCACATTTGTCACATAATATAACCTTACCAAGGAAGTGATATCCCATCACCTTTGCCATACCACGTGGTTAAAGGCAAGTCACAGGTCCCACTCACACCCAAAGGCAGCATATTACATAGAGTATAACTCATTGGAAGTCCCATTAGAGTATGTCCACACTCTGACCCCTATAAATCACGTCCCCCCTCCATGTGCAAAATACATTCTCCCTATCCTAAGATTCCTAAAAGACTTATCCCATCACAGTACTAAGGAGTTTTCAATCCCAATGTTCAGGCAATGGCCCTACAGTGACAAAGCATAAATAGGAAGTGAGAGAGAGAGAGAGTAAAAAAAAGACTGGACTCTTGTTCCAGTCATCTTGGGATACAGACCGTTGAGGAAGTACCATATGGCAAATTCCAGTCGCTGCTCCAGTAGATGTCATAAAAGAGAGACTGGAAAGAATGTAGAATATGATAAAAGAAATAGTTAAAGCCCTTCTTCCAATCTAAGAGAAGACTTTAGTCTTTAGATACATAAGGTTCATGCAATTGGAAGATATCAAGCAGGGACGATGAAAATATACAATTTCATAGCTGTAGCAATGACAAATTTTGATTACAAAATCAGAAATAGAAGAGCTGGCCCCACAGCATAGTGGTTAAAGCTGTGCATTTGGAGCCAGATCTCATGGCTGACTGCTGTTTGAATCCTGGCCCCAGCAGCTTGAAAGACATGCTGGACACACATGTATGAATGCTCAGGACCTTGACAGGTGGGAGAAATGGAGGAAAAGGAACTGTGGCATGTCATGCCCTTTCGGGGCACTTTCTTTCTTATTCTTCCCCTCTCTCTGTCTCTAGTGAGTGCACAAGCTCTCTCGCAGTTAAAAAAACTCAAAAGCCAGAAACAAGAGAAAAACAATAATAGAAAATGCCCTGAAAGAAACAATAGTTTATACATGAAAGGTCTAGAACCAGACAGGAAACCGATTTCTTACTGGGGTGTTAAAAGCCAGAAAATGGAGGGACAGAAAGCAGGCTAAGAACACCTGGGGGAAAAGGTGTTGGCAGGAAAGGCAGGGAGACAGAAGAGAGACCAGGGAGAGAGAGGAGACCTGAGCAGAAGCCCTGAGGAGCAAGAGGGAGAAGGATCGCCCCACCCTTAAGACCTCAGCTGCATATTGAACACTGGGTTTATACTTTACTTCCCTTTCAACATAAAACGATGTTAAAGCATATTGATTCTATTGGAAGGAGTTCCAGGTCCTTGCTATCCTAGGGTATTGACAGTTACAGGAATATTAGTTGGGTTGCACACAGCAGCAGGTGGAGACACTGGACTTCAGATATTCAAGGCAAACTGCTGCTTTCCCAGCCCAGGTCTACACTGGGACAAGCCAGCATTCCCACCGGGTGGAAACCCAGCCAGCTCTTAAATCCCTGACTCTTCCTTCCATGTGTTCAAAACATGAGGCAATTTCAGATGTGGTTTTGGGTGTTTGACAAGCAAAGAAGCGTGAACTGGAGGAGGACTTAAAACCTGCTTTTGCCCAAAGATCGAGAAGCTTAGTCTTTTACCTGTTCTAACAGGTAAAAGATTGCTAACATAAAATCACAGCTTAATTTTTTTCATTGCCCTCACTCTAGTGCAAAGTCACTATCGTTTTTTACACTGAGCTTTTATTATCCTCTGTCACTACTAAATGTGTTCCTTTTTGAAAGTTTTTCTATGACTGAGAGAGAGAGAAAGTGAGAGAAAGCGTGCAAGCCTCAGCAGGCTCTCTGTGTTTTGATTCACCCCAAGACAGCCAGGATCAGGGCATGTGTGTCCAACACATGCAGGAGACCTCAGGATGTGAACCTGGGATCTCCCTATGGGGCTTCAACCTCACACAGCCTGGTGTTAGTGCTGTGTCACCATGACTACAGCATCCTTGACGCTTCAGCAAGGGTGAAATTTTGGTACTATTTAAAATGACCAAGATAGGGACCAGCAGATGGCATAATGATTACATTGCTGGGCTCCCATGTAGTCGACCGTGGTTCAAGTCCTAGACCCGGCAGCTTAAAACTCATGCCAGGTCCATGTGTGTGTGTGCCCAAAATCCTGAGAGGAGAATGGAGGAGAAGGGATTGCAGCATGGCCATCCCCCCTGAGGGGTGATTTCTTGCTTTCTTGCTGTCTGCCTATTGATCACATGTGCCCTATAGCAAAAAATCTCTCTAAAAAAAAATCGATAAGATAATCATGATTGACACTAGAGAACTAAGAGCTCCAGAAAGGGGATAGAGATGATAAACATAATTCCATAAATTTTATAGTTTTCTTGTGACACCCGTTTTTAAAGATGTAATTAAAAATGAACTATATATTGGAGAAAAGAAACTGCAATTAGAGTGTCCATAAAAAGTAAAAAGATATTCAAGAAAGGTAACTTATTTACTCAATAACAAACATATATGTTTTATGAATAGAAATATTTTAAAAATTCTAATTCATATTGAAATTGTGGGAAAACAATGGAAAGACATATGAGTGGTTAAAAACTATTAAGTACTATCAACTTCAGAAGTATTAAAGATAAATTATAAATACCACAAGATGGGTATAAAAGAAAGAAAAGAGAAAGACTAGGGTTACCAATACCTTTATCTACAAAGATAAAATTCAAGAGGTCTTGTATATAACTGATACAGTAATAGAGCATTGTATTTAATAGTAGTTACCTGCAGAGGAACTAAATACAGTAATACAGTAATCTTGAAAGTAGGATGTCAGAGATACATCGTTGTGTATGGTGTGCTTTTATATCAGTACCGTGCAGCTTTGGTTATTGTGACTTTATAGTTTATTTTGAAGTCAGGTGGTGTGATGCTCTTCCAAGTCATTTTTTTTGGCACAGGATGGCCACACTGCAGTCTCTTCTCCTCCCTTCTCCTCTCTGGATTTTGGGCACACGTGCACATGTGCTTGGCATGATTTTCAAGCCACTAGGTCTAGGATATGAACCATGGTTGGCTATGTGGGATCCCAGACTATTAACCTCTATGCCACCTGCTGGCTCCTGAACTTATCTTAAGTTGTGTCAGAAATCAAATGAGAAGGACAAAGAGAAAATGCTGAGAGGAAAGGTGTTGATGTGAGGTCAAAGATGGTAACTGATGCTGTTTAAGAGGTGAGAAAACAAAGAATATAAATAAAGCAGTACTCAAGACTGTAATAGAAAAAAATTACCTGTAGGAAAGAGAACATGTTTCCTAATTAAAAGAGGTTACCACTTTCTGAAAAAATAATTTAAAAGTGTAGATTCACAGTTTAAATAGTCAATAATATAATTTATCAGGAAAGCCTCTATTTTTATCCCACTAAGTAAAATTCTAGAGTTTTTATTGAGATTATGTGTGTGTGGGTATATATATATATATATATATATATATATATATATATATATTTGTGTGTATAAATATATAAATACTATAATGAACTCTGCATTATGTCAAATGTTTCTGCATCTTAAAATCAATGATCTATAAGGATTTAATTTATACAAAATTTATTCACCAGCCAAAATGAAATTAAGTTAGAAATTAAATAAAAAAATATATTGCCCAGTATTTTAAAATAAAAAAAAACATTTCTTTTAAGTAAAACATGAGTTATAGGAGAAATCAGATTTAGAAAGTATTTTCAGATGAACAAAATAAATATATCCCAATTTATGCAGTGCATCTAAAGCAATGTTTCAGTGGACAGTTAAAATAATAAGTGCTCATAGCAGAATCAAGAAAGGTATCAAATGAATGAACTAAGATTCGACCTTAGGAAACTGGAAAGTGGAATAGCAACTTAAGCCCAAATTAAGCCAAAAGGAAATAATAATGATCAGAGTAGAAATTCATGGCATTGAACCAGTAAAATAGTAGAAAATAACAATGAAATAAAAATACAGTTCTTCGGGAAGATCGCCAAAAGTGATAAATCTCCATTGAGACTGACCAGGAAGAGAAAAACCAATTTATTAGTAGCAAGAATAAGAAAAGAGAAAATTGCTATTGACTGAGCAGAAAGTATAAAAAAATAAGGAAAACTTTATTCCTGGGACTAGAAGTTGGCATAATGGCTATGTTGCAGACTCCTGTACAGTTGACCGCGGCTCGAGTCCCAGACCCGGGGGCTTAAACTCATGCCGGGCGCGTGTGCGTGCATGCCCAAGATCCCGAGAGGAGAATGGAGGAGAAGGGATTGCGGCGTGGCCATCTCCCCTGGGGGGTGATTTCTCGTTTTCTGTCTCTCTGTCTCTCTCTGTCTTTCTGGCGAGCTCACGTGCCCTACAGCAAAAACCTCTCAAAAAAAAAAAAAAAAAAAAAAAGAAAAAGACACTTTATTCCTAAAGATGGAACCACTTTGTAAAAATGAGAAAATCTCTAAAAAATACAAGCTACCCAAGGTTATTCAAGAAAATAGAACAATATTAAATGGTCTATGTCTAATTTAAAAAATGCATTTGTAGCTAACTACTTTCCAAGAAAATAAACTCAAGGCCAAAGTTTTCACTGGCAAAATCTGACAAGCATTTAAGGAAAGACGTAACACTATTATAGAAATTGTTCCAGCAAATAGAGGAAAGAATACACCCTACCTCATTATGATGTCATCATTGACCTATGTGCAAATTAAAGGCATTACAAGAAAACTACAAACCCAAATTCCTCATAAACAGATATAAAAACTCTTGACAAAATTTTAGCAAATCAAATACAGTATATAAAAAAGAATAACCAAGTAGAGTGTACACAAGGAATGCAAGGTTGATTTAGCTTTCAAAAGATTAATCAATGCAATTCACAAAATGATCAGACAAAATTTAGAAAGTCAGTTCCATTACTGTAAAAAGTATACTTGACAAGATACAACACTTATTCATGATAGGAATTCTAAAAGAGCTAGGATCAAAAGAAAATTTTCTCAATCTGACAAACGGTGTTTAAGAAAAACCTACCCTAAACGTCAAACTTTGTGGTGAAAGAATGAATACTTTAACACTGAAATGAAGGCAAGATTTTCTGCTCTCACCACTTCTAGCCAAGCATAAACTGAAAGTTCTACTAAGTGTAAAAAGAAAGAAAATAAAATAAGAGTCATGCCAATTTTAAAGGACAGAAAACCAAAGCAAAAGAATCCATAAACCTGTCCTTATTCACAAATTATGTAATTGACTCTGTAGAATGGGAATTAGTAAACTTTTTCTGTCAGGGGCCAGATTAGTGAACATTTTAGGTCTTGCGGGCTCAGAGATTAAAAAAGTGATGACTATTGTGTAGATATTTATACAACTATCCAAAATGTGACCATTAAAAAAATGTATGGTATGGACTAGCAGATGGTGTAATGGTTACATCACTGGACTCCCATGTAGTCAATTACAGTTCAAGCCCCAGACCCAGTAGCTTGAAACTCACACTGGGCTCATGTGTGAGCACACCTGAAATCCCAAGAGGAGAATGGAGGAGATGGGATTGTGGCATGGCCACCCCCCGGGGGGTGATTTCTCGCTTTCTGTCTCTCTGGCCAGTGCATGTGCCCATAGCAAAGATTTCTAAAAAAAAAAAAGTAGGATATTTTTCTTTTCTATTGCTGTTGTGAACAGAAAGTTTTCTGCAAATACATTTTCTTATGAGTCTTCTTAGTGGTTTAATCTTCTGAAAGCATGTGTTTCCCATCTGTAGAGGAAGACAAAGATTCTCTGTCTATTACAGAAGTCAGGAGTATGGGCTAGGCCATTACATTGTGTTTGAATGACTCTGTTTCTGTTGTTACCTGATGATGTTGCTAGAAAACAGTTGTTATATTCTTAAACTATAGAAACTTTAGAAGTATTTATGTAACAACCAATTCCACATAACCAGACAAATTCTGATGAAAGAAATAAGAAAAAAAAGCAAAGTATAATACGAAACTAATTATAAAATGAAAAGATAAATGTAGTGACACACAAAAAAAACCCCTTGGTTATTCTTATCTGTATACTCTTGTTGATAGTCCTCTATTATTTATTTTTTAGAGATTTTTCTACAGAGTGCATATGTTCACCGAAGAGATAGAGGCGGAGAGACAGAGAGTGAGAAATCACCCCTCGCAGAGGGATGGCCATACCACAGTTCCTTTTCCTCCAGTCTCTTCTCAGGATTTTGGGCATGCACACATATGTGCCCGGCATGAGTTTCACGTTGCAGGGTCTGGGACTCAAACTGTGGTCAACCACATGGTAGTCTGGTGCCTTAACCACCACATCACCTGCTGGCCCGATTGTCCAATTAAATTAATATTGTCTCAACTGGGCTGGACTGAGGTGTAGATCATGCTGAGTAAAGTCTCTTTACAATATAAATGAACTATAGCGATTAAATGTATACATAATAATTAAAATGAATAAATAAAAAATAAATGAATGAGAAAAATTAGAAATGAGAAGCTAGATAAGAAAAAATGATAGATTACATATTGTCAATAAATATGAAAAACATTTACAAGTAAAAAACCAAGAAAAAAATTGTCATCTTAAAAGTTAAATGGATTTTGATTGTTATTTTACATCTTATAATATGCTACCAATATCCATGAACCCTTTTGTTATATGGTCTCATAAATGTTTTTAATTTCCTAATTTTCCTACACGTTTCTCGATACATTTAAAAGTGCTGCGTTTGCCCCTTAGTAAAACCCTATACTTTGTTTGCCTTCTTGGTGACTAGGTCTGCCAGAGACAAGTGATGCTGCCTCACATATACTCCTCATTGGCTGGAGAGGAAACCATTACGTACTGGAAAACAGCTTCTGTAAAGTCTCTTTCAATGCCTTATTTGAATGTTAGAGTTGCATTTTAGATTTAAATGTCAGAGTTTTGGGGAAGGAAAGCAGTTGTAGGAAGCTTCTTTGTACATGTACATATTTTCCAGGGTTCCCTGCCCTTCCCTTTACAACATTGCCCTGATCTCAAAGAGACAAAGGGATCAGATTAGGATTGGGGACTGGGGTAGACAGATCAGTCCCCATTAGTCCTCAAAGTCACCAACAGGTTATAGATTTTACTCCTTTTTTTTTGTTGTTGTTGTTGAGGTTTTTGCCAAAGGGCGTGTGTGCTAGCCAGAAAGACAGACAGAGACAGAGACAGAAAGTGAGAAATCACCCCCCAGGGGAGGTGGCCATGCTGCAATCTCTTCTCTTCCATTCCAGATTATGGATTTTATACCAGGGTGGCCTAGAACTAGTAGGTACTGGGGAGAGAAAAAAGTCAAGATAAATATCATCATTTTAATGTTTTTCCCTGTTGGGAAATCCCAGAGGTAGGTCTCTTGTGATGGAGCCCATTCAACAGTCATTACTTATAACCCAGCTGCCTCCCCGTTCCTGACTCTAATCAGGGACAATCAACAATGACTGTAGATCCATTGCAGACTCGCTGACTCTCACAACTTCTAGGTCAACCCAAAGGTTTTGTGGTGAGTATACTTACTAGTGAGTAAGGAGACAAGGCTGTGGGTAGAGGAAACTGTGACCAAATGACAGACGCTTTCCAAGTTGTCTAAGCACTAATTCATTTTCTCAAGAAGTCTAAGGGAACGGTAGAAGTCAGAGCAAAAGAAGTTTGGCTTCTTTCTGTAATATGCTTTTCTTTTTTTTCTTTCTTTCTTTCTTTTTTTTTGTAATATGCTTTTCAAACCATGGGTTTCCTTTTCAATTAGGTCTGTAAGGAAGTGCAGACTTATGATCAGGTTGGTCTCCAGCAGTAATAATATAATAGTCTATTATATTACTTCATTTGTATTATCAAGAGTACCTTCCTGGGAACCAGCAGTTAGCGTAATGACTATGTCACTGGACTCCCACGTAGTTGACCGTGGTTCGCGTCCTGGACCCGGTGGCTTAAAACTCACGCCGGGCTCATGTGCGTGTGTGCCCAAGATCCCGAGAGGAGAATCGAGGAGAAGGGATTGCGGTGTGACCATCTCCCCTGGGGGGTGATTTCTCGCTTTCTGTCTCTCTGTCTCTCTCTGTCTGTCGAGCGCATGCACCCTATAGCAAAAACCTCTCCAAAAAAAAAAAAAAAAAAAAAAAAAAGAAAAGAAAAGAAAAAAAGAGTACCTTCCTATTAGTTTACAATTATTGGCTTTCCATATTCTTGCAACTATCCTTTGAGGAGGTGTGGTAATAATTATAATTCACATTTATGGATGAAAAACTGGTACAGGTGGGTTAATAACTTGTGTGATGTGAAATCATCAGCACATGGTAAAGCCACACAGGAAGTCTGGTCCAGAGGGGTAAACTGAACCATCCATTATGTAGAACATTTTTGTCTAATCTACTGTTAGTATTTTTACCCTCATATAAACTTTGAAAATGTATTAAATCCAAAATTATATTCCCATATATAAATATGGTATGTCTCTTTGATTATGCATGGATTTAGCTCCATGGTAAATATTTTAAAAATTTAAAATGCAGTATCTTCATTTCTTTGTGGCAGTTATTCCTTGAAAATTTATCTTTATGTCACCATTATGAATGGAATTTACCCCTTTTCGCTATCTTTCTCACCCCTCCTGCTACTGTATATTTTCTTTGTGTTTCTCGGTAACTTGGACTGCCTGAGACAAGTGACACTGCCTCCTCTGTGCTCCTCATTGGTTGGGGAAAAATGTACTTAGTGATATTAATAGCTTCTTCTAACCACAGCTTCCGCAAGGCTCTTCATCATAATCCTTTCTCTTCAACCACAAAACTTGTCTAGTAGCCTTCGTCAATGCCTTTCCTCCTATAAGATCTAAGTGTATGTAAATCCTTTCTATTGTAACCTAGTTTACTTTTCTTCATGTGTGGGGACCTTGGCTACTAGTAGGAGATATTCATTGAATCTGAGAAAATAATGCTTTCTTGCTCTACTAAAGATATTTTCTCTTAAGCTCTCAGAGTAATTTTGACATGATTCACCCACAAATTAATTTTTTTTTGAGAGGTTTTTGCTATAGGGCGTGTGCGCTCACCAGACAGACAGAGAGAGACAGAGAGACAGAAAGCGAGAAATCACCCCCCAGGGGGGATGGCCATGCCACAGTCCCTTCTCCTCCATTCTCCTCTCGGGATCTTGGGCACACATGCACACGTGCCCGGCGTGGTTTTTAAGCCACCGGGTCCAGGACACGAACCGCGGTCTACCACGTGGGAGTCCAGCGACATAGCTATTACGCTAACTGCTGGTCCCTCACAAATTAATTCTTCTAATTAACTATTGCTGTTACTTTATGAAGGACATCTGTTCAGACTCTTTTTCAACAGATTACTTAATTTGAAAAGAACTCATAGGGACCACCAGTTAGTGTAATTGCTATGTCGCTGGACTCCCATGTAGTAGACTGCGGTTTGAGTCTGGGACCTGGTGGCTTAAACTCATGCCGGACACGTGTGCGTGTGTGCCCGAGATCTCGAGAGGAGAATGGAGGAGAAGGGATTGTGGCGTGGCCATCCTCCTTGGGGGAGGGTGTGTCATGATTTCTTGCTTTCTGTCTCTATGTCTTTCTGGTGAGCACACACGCCCTCTAGCAAAACAAAACAAAACAAAACAAACAAACAAAAAACCCCAAACCCAAAAAAACTCATAATGTTAATGCTTCAAAGACAACAACAATCTCTTTTTTTGAAATTTCACTTGAAAAATGCAAGCAAACTGGAAATCTATACTAATAGGCAGTGCTCAAAGGTAAGTGGTCTCAGAGGACAGAGAGCTTTGAGGCCAAGACAGGCCGTACAGAGAGAGCTAGGACGTCTCACTGTCTACAAAAGGTTGGATGTGGGACAATAATCTCTATGAGAAGGAGCATGCTAAACATGAACAACCTCAAGGTAGAGGCCAAAACAGTGCTGCTGGCCAGGCAATAGTCTGAGGCCTGCTTTACATGCTAGGGTGGTTCCAGAGATGGGCTAACAATGAAACAAATGTCATGGAAATAATGAGAGAGACTGAAATGTAACGTATGAGGTGGCATAAAAAGGTCCATCTACCTCATTATTCCTGGTAAACATAAATGAACTAAACTCTGTGATTAAAAGACAGAGATTGACAGAGCATAAAAATACAAATTTAGGTACTAAATTCTAAAAATACTATTTAGAAGACTTAAAGGACATTTCCAAGATTAAGAGTAAAAGATGGAAAGGATATATCATGCAAATACTAACTGAGCAAGAATCATGCAGATATATTAATAAAAATAATTATTTTAGAGATTTTTTCTATAGGGCATGTGAGTTCGCTGGAGAGACAGAAAGAGACAGAGAGACAGAAAGCAAGAAATCCCCCCCCCCCCCAGTGGAGATGGCCACACCCCAATCCCTTCTCCTCCGTTCTCTACTCAGGATTTTGGGCATGCATGCACACACACCTGATGTGTTTCAAGCCACTGGTTCCGGGACTTGAACTGAGGTCAGCCGTGTGGGACTCCAGCAACATAACCATTATGCCATCTACTGGTTCCTAAAAAGTAAATTTTAAGAGAAATAAAAGTACTGTAGGAACAGAAAGAATCATTAGATAATAGTATACACTTGTCTTATCAAGACAATTATAATAATTACATATGTGCCTAATAACCTCATATATGTGAATAAAAATTAATATAATATAAACATAATAAAATGATCATTATAGTAGGATATTCTAATGTATTTTTCAGTTTTTTTTATAGGTCAAGCAGGCAAGATAAAGGATATAGCTCCACAGTGGCTATACTAATTTACATTCCCACCAACAGTGCAGGAAGTTCCCTTTTCATCACAGCCTCACCAGCACTTGTTCTTTGTTTTATTGATCATAGCTATTCTAACTGGAGTAAAGTGATATATCATTGTGGTTTTGATTTGTATTTCCCTTATGACAGTACGGAGATTCATCAAAAATTTAGCAATAGAACTACCATATGACTGAGAAATTCCACTCCTGGTTATTTACCGAAGGGACAAGAAGTTACTCTGCCAGAAAAATGCTTGCACAGCCATGTTTATTGCAGCATTATTCAAAATAGCTAAGACATTGAATCAACCTAAGTGCCCAACAGCTAGCCCCTGGATTAGAAAAATGGGGCACATATTCACAATGGAATACTACTCAGCTTTAAAGAACAGCAAGACTCTGTTACTCCATGCAAAGTGGATGAATATAAAAGACTTAATACTAAGTGAGATAAGCCAGACTATGAAAGATAGCACTGTATGTCTGTCTCGCCAATACTGAATGTCTGCCCTCTATGGCAGATATCGAAAGATTCAAGGACATGGAAGTAATGAGATCAATGTAAATACCAGAGTCTTATCAGTGGAGGGGAGGATGGTGAAGGATTGGTGGGAGGAGCTCAGGACAAAAAGCATTAAACAGAAGTAAGAATGCAAGGCTCTTTGTTGAAAATAGTGTATAGGATAATATCTTTGGTTTGATTATCATGCACTGTACACATGCTTTGAAAAAGCTATACTGTATGGTGTAAAGACGTACAACAATTAAATGTAAATATAAAATTATAAAATAAAATTTAAGAAAGGATTTAATCAAAACAACTCAATTAGTAAACTTGTCCATATATATATATAATTATATATATTATATATATAAAAGATTTATTTATTTATTTAATTTCATTTGTTGTTATTATTTTTTAATTTGACTAGTCAGAGACACAGAGAGAGAGAGAAAGGGAAAATGGGAAAACAAGCTGCCAGGTCTGAGACTTGAACTGTGGTCAGCTACGTGGGAATCTAGCGCCTTTAACCAACTCACCACCTGCCGGCCCCCAAATAGATATATTGTGAAGTTATTGTCAAATTCTCATATACATGCTGGGCAGTTAGCTCACCAGTGCTTTTTATATTACTAAAACCAAACCAAAACGAAATGAAAAACTATGCTTGGGCCAATGATAAGAGTAAGTCATGATCCAGAAATTACAATTACTTAAATTCTTTGCACCTTGATAGGAGTTGGTGACAATGGGAGTGGCACGGGACGCACGGGAAGGCAGCTGACAGATGTCTGTGGCTTTGCTTCTTGACCACTTTCCAGCTCTGCCTGGGCTCCCAGGGAGTTGTGGAGCCCACCGTGGTCCGGAGCTGGTGAGCCTTTCCGAGTGGTTGAGTATATTCAACGTCTTCTATGCAGAACCCCAGGAGGAGACTCTAGAGGTGGACCTGAAGCTTTTGATCCAAAAAGATTATTAGAAGAATTTGTAAATCATATTTGAGAATTCCAGATAATGGGTGAAAAGATTCAAAGGAAAGTAGAGAAATTAGAAAGTAGAGAAAGTAAAGCAACAGTGTCAGAAAGAAGCCAAGGAATTTGCCAAGAAGGTGCAAGAGCTCCAGAAAAGCGATCTGATTGCCGTCAGAACTAGATGAACACATTAGCTATGTAGCAACAAAGTCTTTCACATTGGGGACCAGTTGGAGGGGGTAAACACACCTAGATAATGGGGCAGTGGAAGCTCAAAAACTGATGAAATACTTTATTAGTTTCTAGAAGGAGAATTAAAATTTGCTGTTTTTGCAAATTCCTAAAAGATAAAGGAGGCAGCAGACATCATTCAGAAGTTGCACCTAATCCCCCAGGAGTTAGCTTTTGATAGATTTTTCAGAAGTAAAATCCAAAAATGCAAGTAAATACCATGATTTAGAAGGCCAGCTGATTCAGGAGTTTACTAGTGCTCAAAGAAGAGGTTGAAATTTCCAGAATGAGAGAAGTAGGCGCCGTTTTAACTTCATTTTAAGGGTTATTTCAATTGTGTTGATGTTTATATAAACAAGGAGAATGAAGTATACCAACTTCTGCCAAAGCATTTTAGGACCTTGTGGCAGGTTTAGAAGGCTGTCTAGTTTTCTATTTCTTAGCTAAGAGAGAGCCAGAACAGGTTTTGGGTCCTAGAGAAAGCCATATGCTGTACTATTGCCATGTTAGAAAGCTCTGATGTGAATTCAAATTATACCTCTGTTACCTAAAACCACCAATTTTAGGGCAGTAGTTTTACTGGCCATTTGAACTCTTTGTACATGTCAATTAAAAAGAAAAGAAAAGAATAAATAAATAAAATATGAAATAGCATTTTAAGAAAAAAATTCTTTGCACTTTATATGTGTGGATAGGAGGGATGAGGAAAAGAAGGAGAGAGAGGCACATTCAGAGATAGAGCTACATTGTGACTCTATACAAATGGTCCTTTTATTTTAATATAAATGGTCCCCAAATCCAGCCAGTGCAAGACAAGCTTCCTTCCCAAATCACCTTGTTTCAGAACTTCTGAAAACAGGAGGAAGCACTCACCTGCCTGATTTGTTTCTAGTCGCCAGATTCTCTCACTCCAGTCTGGGATCCCATTCTCCCAGTTATCAAGTCTTACCTCCCTGCCCCCACCAAAGCTCTTCTATTTGCCCCTGCATTATAATTTTAACAACCCTACCCTTCTCTGCTTTGCTTTGTGCTCCCAGCAGCTGACACATATGGAATTAACTCCTGGATTTTGCTTTGACTTGAGCAATAAAATTGTAGTCATGATTGGAGGAAGGGAGGGAAGGGCTAGCTACATTCCCCACACTGCATCTCTGGGAAGGTCATGAAGGCTGGCAATTTCACTCAAACAGAAAATCACATACGTGATCAGGTGGCCTTCTCGACTCAGTACTCTCCAGGGCTCTTTCACACATTCTCTTGTCATCTTCTAAGGCCTGAGTGTGGTAACAGTGTCCCTATCCCTGGACAGTTCTCTGTCTCTATTGTCTGTCTGTACTCTGGATGATGGTAAGTTTTCCTACCAGGAACCGGACCGATACACATTTAAAATAAATTTCCAGCTTCTTTCCTCCTCCCTGAATGTCCTACTTTCTGTCAGAGCCCAAGCCTAAGTAGTTGTCCCTTCCTCGATAGAAGCATGAAATCCCAATGCCTGCTGTCAGCTGCGAGGTCAGGTAAAGAAACACTAATAATTACTATCTGTGGTGTGAATAAAGGAAGTCTGGGATAAGGAGTAAAACAGCATTGTTTGGGAATTTAACTATTACATGGAAAAATAACTGGATTGCTTTACACAGAGAGGAACCAAAGATTGACTTTGTGTTGCTGGTCAGGGGATCTCCCTGATTTTAAGGTAATTGAGAAAGATGTTTCCAAAGGTGCTATAGGTGTAAGGAGATGAGAGAATATAAAATAGCTCCCCCATTAGAAGCTGAAGTAAGTCAACCATGACAACTCTCAAGAGAATTGATGTTGTCCCATATATATATATATATATTATATATATATTTTTTTTTTGGAGAGATTTTCCCTATAGGGCGCGTGCGCTCGCCAGACAGAGACATAGAGACAGAAAGCGAGAAATCACCCCCCAGGGGGGATGGGCACGCCGCAATCCCTTCTCCTCCATTCTCCTCTCGGGATCTTGGGCACGCATACACACGCGCCCGGCGTGAGTTTTAAGCCACCGGGTCCGGGACGCGAACCGTGGTCGACTACGTGGGAGTCCAGCGACATAGCCATTACGCTAACTGCTGGTTCCCATTGTCCCATATATTGATAGGACAATAAACTAGAATGACTATCAAAGAATTGGGACTTTGATTGGGATACTGAAATGCTAGGATGGAGATAGCTAATGAGACTACACAGAGAGAGAGGCGTATAGAAGGAAAGGAGGGGATGTAAGAGAATTAGATGAGGAACAGGATCCACAATGTATTTACTGAAGATGAAATTAGTTCTATAAAATATCCAGGTGCATGCTGTCTAAGTATGTATAATATTAGTAAGTCAAATGCAATTTAACATCAATAATAATGACTTTGATTTTACTTTTTGTGTTGATGAGAAAGGGGTCTTGTAGGCAGGATTAGTTATCCTCTTAAATGTTCCTTCTCAGTGTCTTAGCAATAAAGTTAGTATTAAAAAAAAATAGTAGCCAATCTTTCTAGGTAAATGACTGTTAAGTGTCATCAGATCTCTATATTTCCTATATCTAACTCTAGGGATCCAAGAACATTTATACACTTGGTCCCCTGGATAAGATAACTGATTAATAAACCCATCTCATGACTGGCGCATATAAACTAGACATTCTAATTCCTGGTTCTTACACTTATGAGTCCTATCATTTGGCATAAAGGCAACAAGAATTTGTTGAACTATCAAAATTTCAATGAGAGTTGGGCTTGAGCTGATGCTGAAATGGAAGGAAATTTTTAGGGACCTTGGGAATGGCCCTCAAGTGTATTGCTGTCTGGCTCACGTACCTTATAAAATTCTCTCCTCTTGAGTGTGCATGGAACCTGATAATATAATGAATTTGTTATGTGCTGTTATGTGTTGACAACAGTTCACTTTAAGAAACTTTAAGATTATTCTGGATAAGTATCATCTAATCAGGTGAGCCCTTAAAAGGGACTGAACTCTTCTATAAGAGGGGATCTGACATACGGGAGATTCTCTGTTGCTGCCTTTGAAGATGGTTAGGCCCTGAGAGCAGCCTCTAGAAGCTATGAATGATCCTTGTTTGACAGCTAACCTGAAAACAGGCACTAAGTCGTCCAAAAAATTAAGTTCTGCCAGCAGCCAGCAAGCTTGGAAGAGGATCCCAGTCCTCAGATGAGAACCACAACTCCAAATGACACTCTGGCTTCAGTCTTGTGAGACTAAGCAGAAAGCCTGAACCTTGCCCAGATTTCTGACCTAGAAAACTGTGAAATAACACACAAGTGTTGTTTTAAGCTACTAACATTATGCTAATTTGTTAAGGCAATATTAGAAAGCTGATATAATATCCTTTATTCATTTAAATTGTATATACTCTCTTGCAATCCTAGTGTGTGTGTACCTAATCTCAGCGTCTACCTGAGACCCTCTAAATGCTCACACTCATACCTCTGCATGGCCTCATTTCTACTCTGAGAAGATGAAAGAAAATATCACAAACCAGGAAAAACTCGCCCTACTGCAGACACCAGATGCAAAGGAAACCGGTGTGAAAGGAGCTGCTCTCAGAAAGAAGATGGTTCACAGAGCAACTACAGCAGATGGTAGAAAACTTCAGCTCTTGGAGTCAGCAGGTGGCATGGGGGTTAAAGTGCTGGACTCCCACATGGCTGACCACAGTTCAAGTCTCAGACCTGGTGGCTTGAAAATCACACTGGGTGTGTGTGTGTGCACACACCCAAAATCCTGAGAAGAGAATGGAGCAAACGCAATCACGGCATGGCCACCTCCCCGGTGGTGATTTCTCACTTTCCTTCTCTCTGTCTCTCTCTGGCTGGTGCATAAGTCCTATAGCAAAAATCTTAAAAAGCAAACAAACAAAAAAATTTCAGTTATCCTTAAAGAACTTAGGGGTAAATAATAATTGAAGAAGTGAATATGCTTACAAACCAAGGAATAGTGATCCGCTTTAATAACCCTGAAGTTCAAGCATCTCTAGCAGCAAATACTTTAATCATTACAGACCATGCTGAGACAAAGCAGCTGACAGAAATGCTACCTAGCATCTGAAACCAGTTTGGGGCAGACCCCTGACTGGTCTAAGGAGAGTGGTGAAGCTCTGTCCAGTGTGTGAATGGAAAAGCACCACGTGCTCCTGGAGAGATGGTGATGATCAAGTTCCAGATCACGTGGAGAATTCTGAGGAGGCTCCCAAGAGTGAGGCAAACTGAAGCTGAGTCAACTTCTGAACGAGATAAAACTTGAAGAAGTTACTTGGAGCTGCTATTTTATATTATGAATGCTTTTTTTTCTTAATTTTTAAAATTTATTTTTACATTTTTCCACAAACATTTACTTTACATATCAAAAAATTTTAACTCATACTCCATAGTTCTTGACAGTTAATAAACAACTTTCAAAATTTCAAAATACTAAATTTCAAAGATAATGTTCAAAATATTTCTTATAATTTTGTGTAATTTTGTTCATGACTCTATAACAACAGAAACAGTATAGTTTTCAATATTTTTGAGAAAATATTTACATGCCATCTACTCAAATTGTTGAAAAGCAAATGCCCAGCACACTAGTCACATATAAACCTTCTCAATTCAGCCCTGTGCAAGTATTCTGTGATATACCATCTGCTAGCAAAGATCAGTCTCTTTTACTTCCTTCAAAGTCTTTCTCAAAATAATCCTCTGGTGTGGGTGCTCTTTTGCAATCTCTACTGATTACAATACTGGGCTGGAAAAGTCCAGGTTATTTTATGTTATAAATTCTTTCATATATCTTCTCTAATCCTCTCTGCCAGGCAGAACTATTTATGGTGCCAGGCCATCTTTCTTTTTTTTTTTTTTTTTTTTTTTAATCTACATATTTAATGCAATCCCAATCAAATTACCAGAGACATTCTCCACAGATCTAGAAAAAACAATCATAGAATTTGTATGGCATCATAAGAGACCCCATATTGCCAAAGCAATTCTCCACAAGGGTAGGGTAGGAGGCATCTCATTCCCTGACCCCAAATTATATCACAAAGCTGTAATAATCAAAACAGCATGGTACTAGCTCAAATGTACTTTTGTGACCACTGTCATTTGCAATCTCAAGCAGTTGATCCTCTTTTAGCATGGACAAAGTCAATTCAACTGGCTTATTTACAGATGGGTTACAGATCCATTCCTTCCCAGTTAGGGGATATTTGTGGTTGGTAAGCAATGCTCAAATTCTTTTGAAAGCTGAGAGAGGTGATCATGTACCAACTGGGAGAAAAAATACCCTGGCTCAGTCTCTTTCAAAATCTCTGCTAATGTTTGAAACATGTAAAAAAATCCCAATATTCACCCATTACCCTCATAATTCCAGTTTAGCTTTGAATGCAGCTGCTTCATCTGCCAACTTGACAACAGTTGTCATTCTCCCTTGAAGTGACAGATTGAGTTCATTGAGCAGGTTGAATATGTCCCACAAGCAAGTTTTGCAACCCATTCTGTGTCACTAAAATGTGCTGCCAGTGGTGACTGTTTTTCTAAAAGAAATCTCTGGAACAGCTCTCTTAACTGAAAATTATGGCTACTGATCTACCTTTAGAAAGTCATCTCATTTCTGTGTATAATAGAAAACGTGTGTGCTCTATATCCATCTCCTCACAGCACTGCCTGAACAGACTTGAGTTAAAGATGTATTTTAATGTGGTTGATAATTTCAATAACATCCTACAAAACATGTTTAAGTTTAGGTGACATTTTTTTGGCTAGCCAGTGTTTCTGTATGGATGACACAGTGCACAGACTTACTTTCAGAAATTATCTCTTTGATCCAAAAGGTGAAACTGGAAAGACATTCAGTCATGGTACTTGTTCCATTCATGTGTATACTGACACAGAATGATTAATGTTTTCCTGATATGTAATCATTCGAAATCTTGAATAGTTCTGAAGCTGTGTGTGTAGGTTGGCAACAGAAGTGCGCATAACAGATCCTCATGCATATCTTCCTAAAAAATGTATCATATGAAAACAAGCATTGTTGCCCATTTGTCAACATCAATAGACTTATCAACCTGGAGTGCATACCATGGTGACTCATTGATCCTCTCTAACAATTGTGTCTCAAAGTCCTCTGCTATTTCATCAATTCATGTAGTCATGGAGCTAGTCAAAAGAGGAAAATGTGGTACCTTTTGAACTGCAGCCTCTCCTAAAAGTTTATGACAAATGTTCTTATCAGTAGGCAGAATAAACTCTTAACCAATAGTGTAGGGCATCTTAGCATTAGCAATGTGGCTAGACACTAAGAATGATACTCTCATTGCAGACACATTAATAAAGTTGTGGTCTTCAGTAATTGCTTCTATTATTCATATTCATGTTTTTTTTTCTTTTGAAAAAATCCAAACACGTGTCTTTTATCACAGTGTGCTTGGTATCCATGTGGCAAAGCAGTTTTGAAGAATTTGTGGCTTTGTTGGATAGTTGGTCACAATACAGTACTGAGAGAATGTGAATAACCCATGGCAATGAACTCATAATTCAAGTAGGACTCTTGGTATTTCCTTTCTTTTTTTTTTTTTTTTGGAGAGGTTTATGCTATAGGGCGCGTGCACTCGCCAGACAGAGACATAGAGACAGAAAGCGAGAAATCAACCCCCAGGGGAGATGGTCATGCCACAACCCCTACTCCTCCATTCTCCTCTTGGGATCCTGGGCACGCACGCACACGCGCCCGGCGTGAGTTTTAAGCCACCGGGTCCGGGACACGAACCGCGGTCAACTACGTGGGAGTCCAACAACATAGCCATTACGCTAACTGCTGGTTCCCAGTATTTCCTTTTACACACAACTTTCATTTTGTTGGCAGTCTTAGAGTTTTCTGTTGTTTCATTATTGGGTCTTTCCCTCTTTTCAAAGAAGCTTTCCAGTGACATTTGCTTTTTACTCATTTTGGTTCTAGTTAGTTAGGTTCAGGTTAGGCTTACCAAAACTGTGACTGAGACAAGTGCACAATGCAGGAAAGGGGCATGGATGGAAGTAATAAATATCAATAATATAATGGGCAGGTCATGTGCAGACTAAAATAAGTTTCATATTCTGACTTAAAGCCTGCCACCAGATGCAGTGTATTAATTCAAGTACATCAAGTCACTTGGCACTATAAAGCCTGCTACCAGATAGATGGAGCTTAATTGTCACCTGCCATTCACTGATAGGGTTTTAATAGAAGTCTGCAAGCAATTGATTTATTATGGTCTCTGTGCAGTCAAATTTCTCTGCTTATGTCAATCAGTATTTGTAGTCACTCCCCAATACTAACATCACTGCCTCAGCTCCCTCAGATCATCAGTTATTAGATTATCATAAGGAGTGCAAAATCTAAATCCCTTGTATGCACAGTTCACAATAGAGTTTGCACTCCTATGAGAATCCAATGCTGCCACTGATCTGAGAGGAGGCACAACTCAGGAGGTAATGTGAGTAATGGGGAGCAGCCGCAAACACAGAGGAAGCTTCACTCATTCACTCACTGCTCATCTTCTGCTGTACAGTCCAGTTCCTATCCATCCATGGTCTGGGGACTGGAGACTCCTGTCATAATCCATTACCATCATTATTATCTTTGAAACTTGATTATGTCAAATTTGGACTGCTTCAGGCTGGCTCCTACATTCTTTTGACCTAACCCTGTCTATGAGTATCTCCATGCTTTCTGTCACAAATTGTTCCAAACTCAACTTGTATTTTTCTTTTTTTTTTATTTTTTATTTTATTTTTTTTATTACTTTCTTTATTTTTGTATATACTTTCAATCATATTGTTTGGCTTACAATGAGACCATTTCGATATGTGAACATTTCTCCCCAGACCCGTTGATCGAAATATCTTCGACAGATAACACCACACCTCCCCATCCTGTCAATGCTCTACCTCTGTATCCCTTCTCCAAATGTCTTTCGTTGGGCCCCACTCCTCCACATACACCTCATCTGACATTCACACCCATCTCTTGTGTTTGTTCAACTGTTGGTCAATCAGTTTCAGACATAGAATGCAGACAAACGGTATATGTTAAGTGGGGACATACAATGTCTCTCCTTCATAGCCTGGCTTGCCTCACTCAGCAGTACATCTTCCATATTCTTCCACTTTCTGTCAAAAGCCAGGGCTCTGTTGGTTTTTATGGCTGAGTAGTATTCCATAGAGTATATGTGCCACAGTTTTTCAATCCATTCCTCCATACGGGGGCATCTGGGTTGGTTCCATGACTTAGCAATTGTGAATAGTGCCGCAATAAACATCGATGTGCAAGCACTTTTCCAATGAAGGATTCTTCTGTCTTTTGGGTAGATACCGAGGAGTGGGATCTCTGGATCATATGGCAGATCTATCTGTAGATTTTTGAGGAATCTCCAAATTATTCTCCACAGTGGTTGGACCAATCTACATTCCCACCAGCAGTGTAAAAGAGTTCCCCTTTCACCACACCCCCGCCAACACTTATCATTTTTTGTTTTTTTAATATTAGACAATCTGACTGGGGTTAGGTGGTACCTCATTGTTGTTTTTATCTGCATTTCCCTTACGATGAGGGAGGTTGAACATTTTTTCATATGCCTTTTGGCCATTCGTATGTCATCTTTAGAGAGTGTTTTCTTCATCTCCTTCTCCCATCTTTTAATAGGGTTGCTCATCTTTTTTCCAAACACCTTTTTTAGTTCCTTGTGTATTCTGGTTATCAGTCCCTTATCTGATGCAACATTTACAAAAATATTTTCCCATTCTGAGGGCTGTCGATTCACACTAACTACTGTGTCTTTGGCCATGCAGAAACGTCTTAGTCTGATGTAATCCCACTTGTCTATTTTGTGGACGATGGACTCTGCTTTGAGGGTCTTCTTTAGGAAGTCTTTCCCTACACCAATGTCTCCCAGAGTTTCCCCAGCATTCTCCAGGAGCAGCTTTATAGTTTGAGGTCTTAGATTTAGATCCTTGATCCACCTTGACTTGATTCTTGTCAAAGGAGAGAGGTAGGGGTTCAGATTCATCTTTCTGCAAGTGGAAGTCCAGTTTCTCCAGCACCACTTGCTGAAGAGGCTTTCATTTTCCCACTGGATTGACTGGTACCCCTTGTCAAAGATCAGTTGACTGTATGTTTAGGCACTTATTTCTGGGGACTCTATTCTGTTCCATTGGTCCACATGTCTGTTTCTGTGCCAATACCATGCTGTCTTTATTACCACAGCTTTGTAATATATTTTTGGATCGGGGATTGAGATGCCACCCACTCCATTCTTCTTGTGTAGAAGTGCTTTGTCAATACGGGGTCCTCTATGATTCCAGACAAATTTTGAGATTGTCTCTTCTAGATCTGTGAAGAATGTGTCCGGTACTCTGATTGGCATTGCACTAAATAGGTAGATTAATTTGGGTAAAATTGCCATTTTGATTATATTAACTCTTCCAATCCATGAACATGGGATGTCCTTCCATTTTTTTGTGTCATTTTCAATTTCTTTTTTTACCTTCTCGTAGTTTTCCTTGTGGAGGTCTTTAACTTCTTTGGTTAGATTTATTCCTAAATATCTTATACTTTTAGTGGCTATGGTAAACGGAATAAGTTTTTTCAGTTCTATCTCAGTCTGCCTGTTATTCGTATATAGAAATGCTATCGATTTCTGTATATTGATTTTATATCCTGCAACTTTACTGAATTCATGTATTACTTCCAGTAGTTTTTCCATGGAGACCATTGGGTCTTCTATGTATACAATCATGTCATCTGCAAATAGAGAGAGTTTCACCTCTTCTTTTCCTATTCGAATGCCCTTTATTTTTTCCTCTTTTCTGATTGCGTTGGCGAGGACTTCCAGTACTATATTGAAAAGGAGAGGAGAAAGTGGGCATCCTTGTCTTGTTCCTGTGTTTAGTGGGAAAGCTTTCAGCTTTTCTCCGTTCAGGATGATGTTCGCTATGGGTTTTTCATAGATGGCTTTTATTGTATTGAGAAATGGCCCTTCTATGCCGATTTTGCTAAGAGTCTTGATCATGAAGGGATGTTGTATCTTATCAAATGCTTTTTCTGCGTCAATCGATATGACCATACGGTTTTTGTCTTTCTTCCTATTAATATGGTGTATTACATTTATGGTTTTGCGTATGTTGAACCAACCTTGCATTCCTGGAATAAAGCCTACCTGATCATGGTGTATGATCTTCTGTATAAGTTGTTGAATACGATTTGCTAGTATCTTGTTGAGAATCTTTGAGTCTATGTTCATCAGAGATATTGGTCTATAGTTTTCCTTCCTTGTCCTGTCTTTATCTGTTTTGAGGATGAGGGTGACAGAGGCTTCATAGAATGAATTAGGGAGAGATTCACCCTTTTGGATCTTTAGAAATAATTTGAGCAGAATGGGAGTTAACTCTTCTTTGAAAGTTTTGTAGAATTCAGAGGTGAATCCATCGGGGCCAGGGCTTTTCTTTGTTGGGAGGTTACTTATTACTGATTCAATCTCCTGACTTGTTATGGGCCTATTCAGACTTTCTATTTCTTCCTGGCTCATTCTTGGTAGATTATATTTGTCCAAGAATTTGTCCATCTCATCCAGATTATCTTGTTTCTTAGCGTATAGATGTTCAAAGTATCCTCTAATGATGTTTTGAATTTCTACTATGTCTGTTGTTATGTTACCAGCCTCATTGCAGATTTGATTCACCTGGTTCCTTTCTCTCTTCTTCTTAATAAGTCTCACTAGTGGGGTATCAATTTTGTTTATCCTTTCAAAGAACCAGCTTTTGCTTTCACTTACTTTCTGTATAGTACGTTTATTTTCTATTTCATTTATTTCTGCTCGGATCTTTATTATTTCCTTTCTCCTGTAATTTTTTGGATTTTTTTGCTGTTGCTTTTCCAATTCTCTAAGGCTTGATGTTAGGTGATCCATTAGCCTTTTCTCTGTCTTCCTCTTATGTGCACTAATTGCTATGAACTTCCCTCTTATGACTGCTTTGGCAGTGTCCCAAAGATTATGGAAACTTGTATCTTCATTGTCATTGGCTTCCATGAATCTTTTGATTTCGGACTTTATTTCTTCGGTAATAGTGGAGTCATTCAGGAGTAGGTTATTTAGTTTCCATGTTTTTAGGTATTTTTGAGGAATTCTCTTGAAATTAAACTCGAGTTTAATTCCATCATGGTCAGAGAAGATGCTGGAAATAGTTTCTATGCCTCTGAATCTGCAGAGGCTTGCTTTGTGTCCTATGATATGGTCAATCTTCGAGAAAGTTCCATGTCGGGGTGAGAAAAAACTATATCTTGTGGTTTTTGGGTGGAAAGTTCTATAGATGTCTGTTAAGTCCAATTGATTTATGGTATCATTTAGGTCCTTGATCTCTCTACCTATTTTTTGCTTAGATGATCTGTCCAGAGGGGATAATGCGGTGTTGAGATCTCCAACAATTAGTGTGTTGCAGTCTATCTCCCCTTTCAGATCTAACAATTTTTCCTTCACATATTTGGGTGCTCCTGTGTTAGGAGCATAGATATTAATTAGCGTTATATCTTCTCGATCTATAGAGCCTTTTACTATGATATAGTGCCCTTCTTTGTCTCTTCGGACACTTTTTGTTTTAAAGCCTATTTTGTCAGAAATTAGTATCGCAACTCCAGCTCTTTTTTGGTTCCCAACTGCATGGAAAACCTTTTTCCAACCTTTCACTTTCAGTCTATGTATGTCTTTTTCCATGAGGTGCGTTTCTTGTAGGCAACAGATAGAGGGTTTCTGTTTTTTTATCCATTCAGCCAGTCTGTGTCTCTTGATTGGAGAATTTAACCCATTAACATTCAATGTTATTATCGATATTATAGGGTCTGTACCGACATTTAAGTTAGCCATTGTCTTAGTTGCCTGTTATTTCTTTGTTTCTGGCTGTTGCGTCTTTAGTTTTCCTGGAACAGTACTTTCTTCAGGATTTCTTGAAGAGCTGGTCTGGTGTTAGCAAATTCTTTCAGGTTTTGTTTGTCTGAGAAGATTTTAATCTTTTTTTCCCAAATGAAGGATAATCTAGCAGGGTATAATAGTCTTGGCTGAAACTGTTTCTCTCTTAACACTTTCAGTATGTCTTCCCATTCTTTTCTTGCTTGCATTGTTTCTGATGAGAGGTCTGGTGTTAGTCTTATGGGATGGCCTTTGTAAGTTATTTCTCGTTTCTCTCTTGCCAGTTTTAGTATCATGTCTTTTTCTGTGACGTTAGACAGCCTGGCTAAGATGTGCCTTGGGGAAGATCTTCTGGGGTTGATTCTATTTGGGGTCCTTTGTATTTCTTGGGTCCGGATGGTTCGGTGCCTCTCTAGGCTTGGGAAATTTTCTTCCAAGATGTCATGGAATAGATTTTCCATTCTGCTATTAGTTTCTTCACCTTCTGGGATGCCGATTATTCTGATGTTTGGGCGTCTAATAGAGTCTAGTATTTCTCGTATATTATCCTCATGTTTTTTAGTTATTTTCTCGATCTTTTTGTAGTTTTTTTCTAGATCAGAGGTTTTATCTTCTACATCAGAGATTTGATCTTCAGCATGGTCTAATCGGCTCTTAATACTTTCCAGAGAGTTTTTGATTTCTTGTATTATAGTCTTTATCTCTAATAGTTCCACCTGATTCTTTCTCAGAGTATCCATTTCTTCTTTCATATCCTGGAAGGACTTCCTAATTTCCTGTAGTTCGTTGTCTCTTTTTGTTTCCAATTCACAGAATTTGGTCACCATGAATGTTCGGAATTCTGTGTCTGTCATTTTGGTAACGTCCTCCATATTTACGAGACATGGAGGGGCATTTTCCTTTGTTGGAGACATATTTTCTTGTTTATTCAGACCTGAGGCTCTTTTTCTACATTTAGCCATTGGAGGATTACTTCCCTTTTAAAGACTTCTTGGGAGAACATTTGTCGCAGGAGAAGGAAGAGTCTTTCCTTTTTGATGGGAATAGCTGTTTGTTGAAGTCTCTCTTCTGTTGTTTTTACCACTTTGTTTTCAGGAGGGGAACTCTACAGAAGTGTCTAACAAGCAGAATCTCCTTTTTCAAAGGGGATCAGTACTAGGGAGGATCCCAAAGACACTTACCTTCCTAGGAAATTTCAGATATATGATTCTAGGCCTGTCTAGGCTGTCTGGCACGGTAAAAAATAAGGAGGAGAGGACAATATGCAACGAAAGGAAAGACAACACAGAAAAATAAAGAAAAAGTCGCGCGCCGCGCGTTAGCGCGGCGGGCGATTTCGCCAGAGGCTTGCAGGGGACGCTATTGCCTGCTGGCAGTCCAGGAAGGTCTGGGGGGAGAAGGAGGACTAGGTGTTAAAAAGAGAATGCAGGGGGGTCAAGTGAAAAGAAAAGAGAAAAAAAAAACCCGCCTTAAGGAGATCCTGGCTACCTACCTAGAAGGTGGAGTCTGGGGCCTGGGGGTCTGGAAGTGGGGTGGGGGTCAGAGGTGACCCTCCCTCAGTGTCCCTTGCTGGCCAGAGGCTTGCAGGGGACGCTATTGCCTGCTGGCAGTCCAGGAAGGTCTGGGGGGAGAAGGAGGACTAGGTGTTAAAAAGAGAATGCAGGGGGGTCAAGTGAAAAGAAAAGAGAAAAAAAAAACCCGCCTTAAGGAGATCCTGGCTACCTACCTAGAAGGTGGAGTCTGGGGCCTGGGGGTCTGGAAGTGGGGTGGGGGTCAGAGGTGACCCTCCCTCAGTGTCCCTTGCTGGCCAGAGGCTTGCAGGGGACGCTATTGCCTGCTGGCAGTCCAGGAAGGTCTGGGGGGAGAAGGAGGACTAGGTGTTAAAAAGAGAATGCAGGGGGGTCAAGGGAAAAGAAAAGAGAAAAAGAAACCCGCCTTAAGGAGATCCTGGCTACCTACCTAGAAGGTGGAGTCTGGGGCCTGGGGGTCTGGAAGTGGGGTGGGGGTCAGAGGTGACCCTCCCTCAGTGTCCCTTGCTGGCCAGAGGCTTGCAGGGGACGCTATTGCCTGCTGGCAGTCCAGGAAGGTCTGGGGGGAGAAGGAGGACTAGGTGTTAAAAAGAGAATGCAGGGGGGTCAAGGGAAAAGAAAAGAGAAAAAAAAACCCCGCCTTAAGGAGATCCTGGCTACCTACCTAGAAGGTGGAGTCTGGGGCCTGGGGGTCTGGAAGTGGGGTGGGGGTCAGAGGTGACCCTCCCTCAGTGTCCCTTGCTGGCCAGAGGCTTGCAGGGGACGCTATTGCCTGCTGGCAGTCCAGGAAGGTCTGGGGGGAGAAGGAGGACTAGGTGTTAAAAAGAGAATGCAGGGGGGTCAAGGGAAAAGAAAAGAGAAAAAAAAAAAACCCGCCTTAAGGAGATCCTGGCTACCAACCTAGAAGGTGGAGTCTGGGGCCTGGGGGTCTGGAAGTGGGGTGGGGGTCAGAGGTGACCCTCCCTCAGTGTGCCTTGCTGGCCAGAGGCTTGCAGGGGACGCTATTGCCTGCTGGCAGTCCAGGAAGGTCTGGGGGGAGAAGGAGGACTAGGTGTTAAAAAGAGAATGCAGGGGGGTCAAGGGAAAAGAAAAGAGAAAAAAAAAACCCGCCTTAAGGAGATCCTGGCTACCTACCTAGAAGGTGGAGTCTGGGGCCTGGGGGTCTGGAAGTGGGGTGGGGGTCAGAGGTGACCCTCCCTCAGTGTCCCTTGCTGGCCAGAGGCTTGCAGGGGACGCTATTGCCTGCTGGCAGTCCAGGAAGGTCTGGGGGGAGAAGGAGGACTAGGTGTTAAAAAGAGAATGCAGGGGGGTCAAGGGAAAAGAAAAGAGAAAAAAAAAAACCCCGCCTTAAGGAGATCCTGGCTACCTACCTAGAAGGTGGAGTCTGGGGCCTGGGGGTCTGGAAGTGGGGTGGGGGTCAGAGGTGACCCTCCCTCAGTGTCCCTTGCTGGCCAGAGGCTTGCAGGGGACGCTATTGCCTGCTGGCAGTCCAGGAAGGTCTGGGGGGAGAAGGAGGACTAGGTGTTAAAAAGAGAATGCAGGGGGGTCAAGGGAAAAGAAAAGAGAAAAAAAAAAAACCCGCCTTAAGGAGATCCTGGCTACCTACCTAGAAGGTGGAGTCTGGGGCCTGGAGGTCTGGAAGTGGGGTGGGGGTCAGAGGTGACCCTCCCTCAGTGTCCCTTGCTGGCCAGAGGCTTGCAGGGGACGCTATTGCCTGCTGGCAGTCCAGGAAGGTCTGGGGGGAGAAGGAGGACTAGGTGTTAAAAAGAGAATGCAGGGGGGTCAAGGGAAAAGAAAAGAGAAAAAAAAAAACCCGCCTTAAGGAGATCCTGGCTACCTACCTAGAAGGTGGAGTCTGGGGCCTGGGGGTCTGGAAGTGGGGTGGGGGTCAGAGGTGACCCTCCCTCAGTGTCCCTTGCTGGCCAGAGGCTTGCAGGGGACGCTATTGCCTGCTGGCAGTCCAGGAAGGTCTGGGGGGAGAAGGAGGACTAGGTGTTAAAAAGAGAATGCAGGGGGGTCAAGGGAAAAGAAAAGAGAAAAAAAAACCCGCCTTAAGGAGATCCTGGCTACCTACCTAGAAGGTGGAGTCTGGGGCCTGGGGGTCTGGAAGTGGGGTGGGGGTCAGAGGTGACCCTCCCTCAGTGTCCCTTGCTGGCCAGAGGCTTGCAGGGGACGCTATTGCCTGCTGGCAGTCCAGGAAGGTCTGGGGGGAGAAGGAGGACTAGGTGTTAAAAAGAGAATGCAGGGGGGTCAAGGGAAAAGAAAAGAGAAAAAAAAAAACCCGCCTTAAGGAGATCCTGGCTACCTACCTAGAAGGTGGAGTCTGGGGCCTGGGGGTCTGGAAGTGGGGTGGGGGTCAGAGGTGACCCTCCCTCAGTGTCCCTTGCTGGCCAGAGGCTTGCAGGGGACGCTATTGCCTGCTGGCAGTCCAGGAAGGTCTGGGGGGAGAAGGAGGACTAGGTGTTAAAAAGAGAATGCAGGGGGGTCAAGGGAAAAGAAAAGAGAAAAAAAAAAACCCGCCTTAAGGAGATCCTGGCTACCTACCTAGAAGGTGGAGTCTGGGGCCTGGGGGTCTGGAAGTGGGGTGGGGGTCAGAGGTGACCCTCCCTCAGTGTCCCTTGCTGGCCAGAGGCTTGCAGGGGACGCTATTGCCTGCTGGCAGTCCAGGAAGGTCTGGGGGGAGAAGGAGGACTAGGTGTTAAAAAGAGAATGCAGGGGGGTCAAGGGAAAAGAAAAGAGAAAAAAAAAACCCGCCTTAAGGAGATCCTGGCTACCTACCTAGAAGGTGGAGTCTGGGGCCTGGGGGTCTGGAAGTGGGGTGGGGGTCAGAGGTGACCCTCCCTCAGTGTCCCTTGCTGGCCAGAGGCTTGCAGGGGACGCTATTGCCTGCTGGCAGTCCAGGAAGGTCTGGGGGGAGAAGGAGGACTAGGTGTTAAAAAGAGAATGCAGGGGGGTCAAGGGAAAAGAAAAGAGAAAAAAAAACCCCGCCTTAAGGAGATCCTGGCTACCTACCTAGAAGGTGGAGTCTGGGGCCTGGGGGTCTGGAAGTGGGGTGGGGGTCAGAGGTGACCCTCCCTCAGTGTCCCTTGCTGGCCAGAGGCTTGCAGGGGACGCTATTGCCTGCTGGCAGTCCAGGAAGGTCTGGGGGGAGAAGGAGGACTAGGTGTTAAAAAGAGAATGCAGGGGGGTCAAGGGAAAAGAAAAGAGAAAAAAAAAAAACCCGCCTTAAGGAGATCCTGGCTACCTACCTAGAAGGTGGAGTCTGGGGCCTGGGGGTCTGGAAGTGGGGTGGGGGTCAGAGGTGACCCTCCCTCAGTGTCCCTTGCTGGCCAGAGGCTTGCAGGGGACGCTATTGCCTGCTGGCAGTCCAGGAAGGTCTGGGGGGAGAAGGAGGACTAGGTGTTAAAAAGAGAATGCAGGGGGGTCAAGGGAAAAGAAAAGAGAAAAAAAAAACCCGCCTTAAGGAGATCCTGGCTACCTACCTAGAAGGTGGAGTCTGGGGCCTGGGGGTCTGGAAGTGGGGTGGGGGTCAGAGGTGACCCTCCCTCAGTGTCCCTTGCTGGCCAGAGGCTTGCAGGGGACGCTATTGCCTGCTGGCAGTCCAGGAAGGTCTGGGGGGAGAAGGAGGACTAGGTGTTAAAAAGAGAATCCAGGGGGGTCAAGGGAAAAGAAAAGAGAAAAAAAAAAACCCGCCTTAAGGAGATCCTGGCTACCTACCTAGAAGGTGGAGTCTGGGGCCTGGGGGTCTGGAAGTGGGATGGGGGTCAGAGGTGACCCTCCCTCAGTGTCCCTTGCTGGCCGGAGGCTTGCAGGGGACGCTATTGCCTGCTGGCAGTCCAGGAAGGTCTGGGGGGAGAAGGAGGACTAGGTGTTAAAAAGAGAATGCAGGGGGGTCAAGGGAAAAGAAAAGAGAAAAAAAAAAAACCCGCCTTAAGGAGATCCTGGCTACCTACCTAGAAGGTGGAGTCTGGGGCCTGGGGGTCTGGAAGTGGGGTGGGGGTCAGAGGTGACCCTCCCTCAGTGTCCCTTGCTGGCCAGAGGCTTGCAGGGGACGCTATTGCCTGCTGGCAGTCCAGGAAGGTCTGGGGGGAGAAGGAGGACTAGGTGTTAAAAAGAGAATGCAGGGGGGTCAAGGGAAAAGAAAAGAGAAAAAAAAAACCCGCCTTAAGGAGATCCTGGCTACCTACCTAGAAGGTGGAGTCTGGGGCCTGGGGGTCTGGAAGTGGGGTGGGGGTCAGAGGTGACCCTCCCTCAGTGTCCCTTGCTGGCCAGAGGCTTGCAGGGGACGCTATTGCCTGCTGGCAGTCCAGGAAGGTCTGGGGGGAGAAGGAGGACTAGGTGTTAAAAAGAGAATGCAGGGGGGTCAAGGGAAAAGAAAAGAGAAAAAAAAAAACCCGCCTTAAGGAGATCCTGGCTACCTACCTAGAAGGTGGAGTCTGGGGCCTGGGGGTCTGGAAGTGGGGTGGGGGTCAGAGGTGACCCTCCCTCAGTGTCCCTTGCTGGCCAGAGGCTTGCAGGGGACGCTATTGCCTGCTGGCAGTCCAGGAAGGTCTGGGGGGAGAAGGAGGACTAGGTGTTAAAAAGAGAATGCAGGGGGGTCAAGGGAAAAGAAAAGAGAAAAAAAAATCCCGCCTTAAGGAGATCCTGGCTACCTACCTAGAAGGTGGAGTCTGGGGCCTGGGGGTCTGGAAGTGGGGTGGGGGTCAGAGGTGACCCTCCCTCAGTGTCCCTTGCTGGCCAGAGGCTTGCAGGGGACGCTATTGCCTGCTGGCAGTCCAGGAAGGTCTGGGGGGGAGAAGGAGGACTAGGTGTTAAAAAGAGAATGCAGGGGGGTCAAGGGAAAAGAAAAGAGAAAAAAAAACCCGCCTTAAGGAGATCCTGGCTACCTACCTAGAAGGTGGAGTCTGGGGCCTGGGGGTCTGGAAGTGGGGTGGGGGTCAGAGGTGACCCTCCCTCAGTGTCCCTTGCTGGCCAGAGGCTTGCAGGGGACGCTATTGCCTGCTGGCAGTCCAGGAAGGTCTGGGGGGAGAAGGAGGACTAGGTGTTAAAAAGAGAATGCAGGGGGGTCAAGGGAAAAGAAAAGAGAAAAAAAAAACCCGCCTTAAGGAGATCCTGGCTACCTACCTAGAAGGTGGAGTCTGGGGCCTGGGGGTCTGGAAGTGGGGTGGGGGTCAGAGGTGACCCTCCCTCAGTGTCCCTTGCTGGCCAGAGGCTTGCAGGGGACGCTATTGCCTGCTGGCAGTCCAGGAAGGTCTGGGGGGAGAAGGAGGACTAGGTGTTAAAAAGAGAATGCAGGGGGGTCAAGGGAAAAGAAAAGAGAAAAAAAAAACCCGCCTTAAGGAGATCCTGGCTACCTACCTAGAAGGTGGAGTCTGGGGCCTGGGGGTCTGGAAGTGGGGTGGGGGTCAGAGGTGACCCTCCCTCAGTGTCCCTTGCTGGCCAGAGGCTTGCAGGGGACGCTATTGCCTGCTGGCAGTCCAGGAAGGTCTGGGGGGAGAAGGAGGACTAGGTGTTAAAAAGAGAATGCAGGGGGGTCAAGGGAAAAGAAAAGAGAAAAAAAAAACCCGCCTTAAGGAGATCCTGGCTACCTACCTAGAAGGTGGAGTCTGGGGCCTGGGGGTCTGGAAGTGGGGTGGGGGTCAGAGGTGACCCTCCCTCAGTGTCCCTTGCTGGCCAGAGGCTTGCAGGGGACGCTATTGCCTGCTGGCAGTCCAGGAAGGTCTGGGGGGAGAAGGAGGACTAGGTGTTAAAAAGAGAATGCAGGGGGGTCAAGGGAAAAGAAAAGAGAAAAAAAAACCCCGCCTTAAGGAGATCCTGGCTACCTACCTAGAAGGTGGAGTCTGGGGCCTGGGGGTCTGGAAGTGGGGTGGGGGTCAGAGGTGACCCTCCCTCAGTGTCCCTTGCTGGCCAGAGGCTTGCAGGGGACGCTATTGCCTGCTGGCAGTCCAGGAAGGTCTGGGGGGAGAAGGAGGACTAGGTGTTAAAAAGAGAATGCAGGGGGGTCAAGGGAAAAGAAAAGAGAAAAAAAAAAAACCCGCCTTAAGGAGATCCTGGCTACCTACCTAGAAGGTGGAGTCTGGGGCCTGGGGGTCTGGAAGTGGGGTGGGGGTCAGAGGTGACCCTCCCTCAGTGTCCCTTGCTGGCCAGAGGCTTGCAGGGGACGCTATTGCCTGCTGGCAGTCCAGGAAGGTCTGGGGGGAGAAGGAGGACTAGGTGTTAAAAAGAGAATGCAGGGGGGTCAAGGGAAAAGAAAAGAGAAAAAAAAAACCCGCCTTAAGGAGATCCTGGCTACCTACCTAGAAGGTGGAGTCTGGGGCCTGGGGGTCTGGAAGTGGGGTGGGGGTCAGAGGTGACCCTCCCTCAGTGTCCCTTGCTGGCCAGAGGATTGCAGGGGACGCTATTGCCTGCTGGCAGTCCAGGAAGGTCTGGGGGGAGAAGGAGGACTAGGTGTTAAAAAGAGAATGCAGGGGGGTCAAGGGAAAAGAAAAGAGAAAAAAAAAAACCCGCCTTAAGGAGATCCTGGCTACCTACCTAGAAGGTGGAGTCTGGGGCCTGGGGGTCTGGAAGTGGGATGGGGGTCAGAGGTGACCCTCCCTCAGTGTCCCTTGCTGGCCGGAGGCTTGCAGGGGACGCTATTGCCTGCTGGCAGTCCAGGAAGGTCTGGGGGGAGAAGGAGGACTAGGTGTTAAAAAGAGAATGCAGGGGGGTCAAGGGAAAAGAAAAGAGAAAAAAAAAAAACCCGCCTTAAGGAGATCCTGGCTACCTACCTAGAAGGTGGAGTCTGGGGCCTGGGGGTCTGGAAGTGGGGTGGGGGTCAGAGGTGACCCTCCCTCAGTGTCCCTTGCTGGCCAGAGGCTTGCAGGGGACGCTATTGCCTGCTGGCAGTCCAGGAAGGTCTGGGGGGAGAAGGAGGACTAGGTGTTAAAAAGAGAATGCAGGGGGGTCAAGGGAAAAGAAAAGAGAAAAAAAAAACCCGCCTTAAGGAGATCCTGGCTACCTACCTAGAAGGTGGAGTCTGGGGCCTGGGGGTCTGGAAGTGGGGTGGGGGTCAGAGGTGACCCTCCCTCAGTGTCCCTTGCTGGCCAGAGGCTTGCAGGGGACGCTATTGCCTGCTGGCAGTCCAGGAAGGTCTGGGGGGAGAAGGAGGACTAGGTGTTAAAAAGAGAATGCAGGGGGGTCAAGGGAAAAGAAAAGAGAAAAAAAAAACCCGCCTTAAGGAGATCCTGGCTACCTACCTAGAAGGTGGAGTCTGGGGCCTGGGGGTCTGGAAGTGGGGTGGGGGTCAGAGGTGACCCTCCCTCAGTGTCCCTTGCTGGCCAGAGGCTTGCAGGGGACGCTATTGCCTGCTGGCAGTCCAGGAAGGTCTGGGGGGAGAAGGAGGACTAGGTGTTAAAAAGAGAATGCAGGGGGGTCAAGGGAAAAGAAAAGAGAAAAAAAAACCCGCCTTAAGGAGATCCTGGCTACCTACCTAGAAGGTGGAGTCTGGGGCCTGGGGGTCTGGAAGTGGGGTGGGGGTCAGAGGTGACCCTCCCTCAGTGTCCCTTGCTGGCCAGAGGCTTGCAGGGGACGCTATTGCCTGCTGGCAGTCCAGGAAGGTCTGGGGGGAGAAGGAGGACTAGGTGTTAAAAAGAGAATGCAGGGGGGTCAAGGGAAAAGAAAAGAGAAAAAAAAAACCCGCCTTAAGGAGATCCTGGCTACCTACCTAGAAGGTGGAGTCTGGGGCCTGGGGGTCTGGAAGTGGGGTGGGGGTCAGAGGTGACCCTCCCTCAGTGTCCCTTGCTGGCCAGAGGCTTGCAGGGGACGCTATTGCCTGCTGGCAGTCCAGGAAGGTCTGGGGGGAGAAGGAGGACTAGGTGTGAAAAAGAGAATGCAGGGGGGTCAAGGGAAAAGAAAAGAGAAAAAAAAAAACCCGCATTAAGGAGATCCTGGCTACCTACCTAGAAGGTGGAGTCTGGGGCCTGGGGGTCTGGAAGTGGGGTGGGGGTCAGAGGTGACCCTCCCTCAGTGTCCCTTGCTGGCCAGAGGCTTGCAGGGGACGCTATTGCCTGCTGGCAGTCCAGGAAGGTCTGGGGGGAGAAGGAGGACTAGGTGTTAAAAAGAGAATGCAGGGGGGTCAAGGGAAAAGAAAAGAGAAAAAAAAAACCCGCCTTAAGGAGATCCTGGCTACCTACCTAGAAGGTGGAGTCTGGGGCCTGGGGGTCTGGAAGTGGGGTGGGGGTCAGAGGTGACCCTCCCTCAGTGTCCCTTGCTGGCCAGAGGCTTGCAGGGGACGCTATTGCCTGCTGGCAGTCCAGGAAGGTCTGGGGGGAGAAGTAGGACTAGGTGTTAAAAAGAGAATGCAGGGGGGTCAAGGGAAAAGAAAAGAGAAAAAAAAAAACCCGCCTTAAGGAGATCCTGGCTACCTACCTAGAAGGTGGAGTCTGGGGCCTGGGGGTCTGGAAGTGGGGTGGGGGTCAGAGGTGACCCTCCCTCAGTGTCCCTTGCTGGCCAGAGGCTTGCAGGGGACGCTATTGCCTGCTGGCAGTCCAGGAAGGTCTGGGGGGAGAAGGAGGACTAGGTGTTAAAAAGAGAATGCAGGGGGGTCAAGGGAAAAGAAAAGAGAAAAAAAAAAAACCCGCCTTAAGGAGATCCTGGCTACCTACCTAGAAGGTGGAGTCTGGGGCCTGGGGGTCTGGAAGTGGGGTGGGGGTCAGAGGTGACCCTCCCTCAGTGTCCCTTGCTGGCCAGAGGATTGCAGGGGACGCTATTGCCTGCTGGCAGTCCAGGAAGGTCTGGGGGGAGAAGGAGGACTAGGTGTTAAAAAGAGAATGCAGGGGGGTCAAGGGAAAAGAAAAGAGAAAAAAAAAAACCCGCCTTAAGGAGATCCTGGCTACCTACCTAGAAGGTGGAGTCTGGGGCCTGGGGGTCTGGAAGTGGGGTGGGGGTCAGAGGTGACCCTCCCTCAGTGTCCCTTGCTGGCCAGAGGCTTGCAGGGGACGCTATTGCCTGCTGGCAGTCCAGGAAGGTCTGGGGGGAGAAGGAGGACTAGGTGTTAAAAAGAGAATGCAGGGGGGTCAAGGGAAAAGAAAAGAGAAAAAAAAAAAACCCGCCTTAAGGAGATCCTGGCTACCTACCTAGAAGGTGGAGTCTGGGGCCTGGGGGTCTGGAAGTGGGGTGGGGGTCAGAGGTGACCCTCCCTCAGTGTCCCTTGCTGGCCAGAGGCTTGCAGGGGACGCTATTGCCTGCTGGCAGTCCAGGAAGGTCTGGGGGGAGAAGGAGGACTAGGTGTGAAAAAGAGAATGCAGGGGGGTCAAGGGAAAAGAAAAGAGAAAAAAAAAAAACCCGCATTAAGGAGATCCTGGCTACCTACCTAGAAGGTGGAGTCTGGGGCCTGGGGGTCTGGAAGTGGGGTGGGGGTCAGAGGTGACCCTCTCTCAGTGTCCCTTGCTGGCCAGAGGCTTGCAGGGGACGCTATTGCCTGCTGGCAGTCCAGGAAGTTCTGGGGGGAGAAGGAGGACTAGGTGTTAAAAAGAGAATGCAGGGGGGTCAAGGGAAAAGAAAAGAGAAAAAAAAAAACCCGCCTTAAGGAGATCCTGGCTACCTACCTAGAAGGTGGAGTCTGGGGCCTGGGGGTCTGGAAGTGGGGTGGGGGTCAGAGGTGACCCTCCCTCAGTGTCCCTTGCTGGCCAGAGGCTTGCAGGGGACGCTATTGCCTGCTGGCAGTCCAGGAAGGTCTGGGGGGAGAAGTAGGACTAGGTGTTAAAAAGAGAATGCAGGGGGGTCAAGGGAAAAGAAAAGAGAAAAAAAAAAACCCGCCTTAAGGAGATCCTGGCTACCTACCTAGAAGGTGGAGTCTGGGGCCTGGGGGTCTGGAAGTGGGGTGGGGGTCAGAGGTGACCCTCCCTCAGTGTCCCTTGCTGGCCAGAGGCTTGCAGGGGACGCTATTGCCTGCTGGCAGTCCAGGAAGGTCTGGGGGGAGAAGGAGGACTAGGTGTTAAAAAGAGAATGCAGGGGGGTCAAGGGAAAAGAAAAGAGAAAAAAAAAACCCGCCTTAAGGAGATCCTGGCTACCTACCTAGAAGGTGGAGTCTGGGGCCTGGGGGTCTGGAAGTGGGGTGGGGGTCAGAGGTGACCCTCCCTCAGTGTCCCTTGCTGGCCAGAGGCTTGCAGGGGACGCTATTGCCTGCTGGCAGTCCAGGAAGGTCTGGGGGGAGAAGGAGGACTAGGTGTTAAAAAGAGAATGCAGGGGGGTCAAGGGAAAAGAAAAGAGAAAAAAAAAAACCCGCCTTAAGGAGATCCTGGCTACCTACCTAGAAGGTGGAGTCTGGGGCCTGGGGGTCTGGAAGTGGGGTGGGGGTCAGAGGTGACCCTCCCTCAGTGTCCCTTGCTGGCCAGAGGCTTGCAGGGGACGCTATTGCCTGCTGGCAGTCCAGGAAGGTCTGGGGGGAGAAGGAGGACTAGGTGTTAAAAAGAGAATGCAGGGGGGTCAAGGGAAAAGAAAAGAGAAAAAAAAAAAACCCGCCTTAAGGAGATCCTGGCTACCTACCTAGAAGGTGGAGTCTGGGGCCTGGGGGTCTGGAAGTGGGGTGGGGGTCAGAGGTGACCCTCCCTCAGTGTCCCTTGCTGGCCAGAGGCTTGCAGGGGACGCTATTGCCTGCTGGCAGTCCAGGAAGGTCTGGGGGGAGAAGGAGGACTAGGTGTTAAAAAGAGAATGCAGGGGGGTCAAGGGAAAAGAAAAGAGAAAAAAAAAACCCGCCTTAAGGAGATCCTGGCTACCTACCTAGAAGGTGGAGTCTGGGGTCTGGGGGTCTGGAAGTGGGGTGGGGGTCAGAGGTGACCCTCCCTCAGTGTCCCTTGCTGGCCAGAGGCTTGCAGGGGACGCTATTGCCTGCTGGCAGTCCAGGAAGGTCTGGGGGGAGAAGGAGGACTAGGTGTTAAAAAGAGAATGCAGGGGGGTCAAGGGAAAAGAAAAGAGAAAAAAAAAACCCGCCTTAAGGAGATCCTGGCTACCTACCTAGAAGGTGGAGTCTGGGGCCTGGGGGTCTGGAAGTGGGGTGGGGGTCAGAGGTGACCCTCCCTCAGTGTCCCTTGCTGGCCAGAGGCTTGCAGGGGACGCTATTGCCTGCTGGCAGTCCAGGAAGGTCTGGGGGGAGAAGGAGGACTAGGTGTTAAAAAGAGAATGCAGGGGGGTCAAGGGAAAAGAAAAGAGAAAAAAAAAACCCGCCTTAAGGAGATCCTGGCTACCTACCTAGAAGGTGGAGTCTGGGGCCTGGGGGTCTGGAAGTGGGGTGGGGGTCAGAGGTGACCCTCCCTCAGTGTCCCTTGCTGGCCAGAGGCTTGCAGGGGACGCTATTGCCTGCTGGCAGTCCAGGAAGGTCTGGGGGGAGAAGGAGGACTAGGTGTTAAAAAGAGAATGCAGGGGGTCAAGGGAAAAGAAAAGAGAAAAAAAAAAACCCGCCTTAAGGAGATTCTGGCTACCTACCTAGAAGGTGGAGTCTGGGGCCTGGGGGTCTGGAAGTGGGGTGGGGGTCAGAGGTGTCCCTCCCTCAGTGTCCCTTGCTGGCCAGAGGCTTGCAGGGGACGCTATTGCCTGCTGGCAGTCCAGGAAGGTCTGGGGGGAGAAGGAGGACTAGGTGTTAAAAAGAGAATGCAGGGGGTCAAGGGAAAAGAAAAGAGAAAAAAAAAACCCGCCTTAAGGAGATCCTGGCTACCTACCTAGAAGGTGGAGTCTGGGGCCTGGGGGTCTGGAAGTGGGGTGGGGGTCAGAGGTGACCCTCCCTCAGTGTCCCTTGCTGGCCAGAGGCTTGCAGGGGATGCTATTGCCTGCTGGCAGTCCAGGAAGGTCTGGGGGGAGAAGGAGGACTAGGTGTTAAAAAGAGAATGCAGGGGGGTCAAGGGAAAAGAAAAGAGAAAAAAAAAAAACCCGCCTTAAGGAGATCCTGGCTACCTACCTAGAAGGTGGAGTCTGGGGCCTGGGGGTCTGGAAGTGGGATGGGGGTCAGAAGTGACCCTCCCTCAGTGTCCCTTGCTGGCCGGAGGCTTGCAGGGGACGCTATTGCCTGCTGGCAGTCCAGGAAGGTCTGGGGGGAGAAGGAGGACTAGGTGTTAAAAAGAGAATGCAGGGGGGTCAAGGGAAAAGAAAAGAGAAAAAAAAAACCCGCCTTAAGGAGATCCTGGCTACCTACCTAGAAGGTGGAGTCTGGGGCCTGGGGGTCTGGAAGTGGGGTGGGGGTCAGAGGTGACCCTCCCTCAGTGTCCCTTGCTGGCCAGAGTCTTGCAGGGGACGCTATTGCCTGCTGGCAGTCCAGGAAGGTCTGGGGGGAGAAGGAGGACTAGGTGTTAAAAAGAGAATGCAGGGGGGTCAAGGGAAAAGAAAAGAGAAAAAAAAAACCCGCCTTAAGGAGATCCTGGCTACCTACCTAGAAGGTGGAGTCTGGGGCCTGGGGGTCTGGAAGTGGGGTGGGGGTCAGAGGTGACCCTCCCTCAGTGTCCCTTGCTGGCCAGAGGCTTGCAGGGGACGCTATTGCCTGCTGGCAGTCCAGGAAGGTCTGGGGGGAGAAGGAGGACTAGGTGTTAAAAAGAGAATGCAGGGGGGTCAAGGGAAAAGAAAAGAGAAAAAAAATCCCGCCTTAAGGAGATCCTGGCTACCTACCTAGAAGGTGGAGTCTGGGGCCTGGGGGTCTGGAAGTGGGGTGGGGGTCAGAGGTGACCCTCCCTCAGTGTCCCTTGCTGGCCAGAGGCTTGCAGGGGACGCTATTGCCTGCTGGCAGTCCAGGCAGGTCTGGGGGGAGAAGTAGGACTAGGTGTTAAAAAGAGAATGCAGGGGGGTCAAGGGAAAAGAAAAGAGAAAAAAAAAAACCCGCCTTAAGGAGATCCTGGCTACCTACCTAGAAGGTGGAGTCTGGGGCCTGGGGGTCTGGAAGTGGGGTGGGGGTCAGAGGTGACCCTCCCTCAGTGTCCCTTGCTGGCCAGAGGCTTGCAGGGGACGCTATTGCCTGCTGGCAGTCCAGGAAGGTCTGGGGGGAGAATGAGGACTAGGTGTTAAAAAGAGAATGCAGGGGGGTCAAGGGAAAAGAAAAGAGAAAAATAAAACCCGCCTTAAGGAGATCCTGGCTACCTACCTAGAAGGTGGAGTCTGGGGCCTGGGGGTCTGGAAATGGGGTGGGGGTCAGAGGTGACCCTCTCTCAGTGTCCCTTGCTGGCCAGAGGCTTGCAGGGGACGCTATTGCCTGCTGGCAGTCCAGGAAGGTCTGGGGGGAGAAGGAGGACTAGGTGTTAAAAAGAGAATGCAGGGGTGTCAAGGGAAAAGAAAAGAGAAAAAAAAAACCCGCCTTAAGGAGATCCTGGCTACCTACCTAGAAAGTGGAGTCTGGGGCCTGGGGGTCTGGAAGTGGGGTGGGGGTCAGAGGTGACCCTCCCTCAGTGTCCCTTGCTGGCCAGAGGCTTGCAGGGGACGCTATTGCCTGCTGGCAGTCCAGGAAGGTCTGGGGGGTGAAGGAGGACTAGGTGTTAAAAAGAGAATGCAGGGGGTCAAGGGAAAAGAAAAGAGAAAAAAAAAACCCGCCTTAAGGAGATCCTGGCTACCTACCTAGAAGGTGGAGTCTGGGGCCTGGGGGTCTGGAAGTGGGGTGGGGGTCAGAGGTGACCCTCCCTCAGTGTCCCTTGCTGGCCAGAGGCTTGCAGGGGATGCTATTGCCTGCTGGCAGTCCAGGAAGGTCTGGGGGGAGAAGGACGACTAGGTGTTAAAAAGAGAATGCAGGGGGGTCAAGGGAAAAGAAAAGAGAAAAAAAAAAAACCCGCCTTAAGGAGATCCTGGCTACCTACCTAGAAGGTGGAGTCTGGGGCCTGGGGGTCTGGAAGTGGGATGGGGGTCAGAGGTGACCCTCCCTCAGTGTCCCTTGCTGGCCAGAGGCTTGCAGGGGACGCTATTGCCTGCTGGCAGTCCAGGAAGGTCTGGGGGGAGAAGGAGGACTAGGTGTTAAAAAGAGAATGCAGGGGGGTCAAGGGAAAAGAAAAGAGAAAAAAAAAACCCGCCTTAAGGAGATCCTGGCTACCTACCTAGAAGGTGGAGTCTGGGGCCTGGGGGTCTGGAAGTGGGGTGGGGGTCAGAGGTGACCCTCCCTCAGTGTCCCTTGCTGGCCAGAGTCTTGCAGGGGACGCTATTGCCTGCTGGCAGTCCAGGAAGGTCTGGGGGGAGAAGGAGGACTAGGTGTTAAAAAGAGAATGCAGGGGGGTCAAGGGAAAAGAAAAGAGAAAAAAAAAAACCCGCCTTAAGGAGATCCTGGCTACCTACCTAGAAGGTGGAGTCTGGGGCCTGGGGGTCTGGAAGTGGGGTGGGGGTCAGAGGTGACCCTCCCTCAGTGTGCCTTGCTGGCCAGAGGCTTGCAGGGGACGCTATTGCCTGCTGGCAGTCCAGGAAGGTCTGGGGGGAGAAGGAGGACTAGGTGTTAAAAAGAGAATGCAGGGGGGTCAAGGGAAAAGAAAAGAGAAAAAAAAACCCGCCTTAAGGAGATCCTGGCTACCTACCTAGAAGGTGGAGTCTGGGGCCTGGGGGTCTGGAAGTGGGGTGGGGGTCAGAGGTGACCCTCCCTCAGTGTCCCTTGCTGGCCAGAGGCTTGCAGGGGACGCTATTGCCTGCTGGCAGTCCAGGAAGGTCTGGGGGGAGAAGGAGGACTAGGTGTTAAAAAGAGAATGCAGGGGGGTCAAGGGAAAAGAAAAGAGAAAAAAAAAAACCCGCCTTAAGGAGATCCTGGCTACCTACCTAGAAGGTGGAGTCTGGGGCCTGGGGGTCTGGAAGTGGGGTGGGGGTCAGAGGTGACCCTCCCTCAGTGTCCCTTGCTGGCCAGAGGCTTGCAGGGGACGCTATTGCCTGCTGGCAGTCCAGGAAGGTCTGGGGGGAGAAGGAGGACTAGGTGTTAAAAAGAGAATGCAGGGGGGTCAAGGGAAAAGAAAAGAGAAAAAAAAAACCCGCCTTAAGGAGATCCTGGCTACCTACCTAGAAGGTGGAGTCTGGGGCCTGGGGGTCTGGAAGTGGGGTGGGGGTCAGAGGTGACCCTCCCTCAGTGTCCCTTGCTGGCCAGAGGCTTGCAGGGGACGCTATTGCCTGCTGGCAGTCCAGGAAGGTCTGGGGGGAGAAGGAGGACTAGGTGTTAAAAAGAGAATGCAGGGGTGTCAAGGGAAAAGAAAAGAGAAAAAAAAAACCCGCCTTAAGGAGATCCTGGCTACCTACCTAGAAGGTGGAGTCTGGGGCCTGGGGGTCTGGAAGTGGGGTGGGGGTCAGAGGTGACCCTCCCTCAGTGTCCCTTGCTGGCCAGAGGCTTGCAGGGGACGCTATTGCCTGCTGGCAGTCCAGGAAGGTCTGGGGGGAGAAGGAGGACTAGGTGTTAAAAAGAGAATGCCGGGGGGGCAAGGGAAAAGAAAAGAGAAAAAAAAAACCCGCCTTAAGGAGATCCTGGCTACCTACCTAGAAGGTGGAGTCTGGGGCCTGGGGGTCTGGAAGTGGGGTGGGGGTCAGAGGTGACCCTCCCTCAGTGTCCCTTGCTGGCCAGAGGCTTGCAGGGGACGCTATTGCCTGCTGGCAGTCCAGAAAGGTCTGGGGGGAGAAGGAGGACTAGGTGTTAAAAAGAGAATGCAGGGGGGTCAAGGGAAAAGAAAAGAGAAAAAAAAAAACCCGCCTTAAGGAGATCCTGGCTACCTACCTAGAAGGTGGAGTCTGGGGCCTGGGGGTCTGGAAGTGGGGTGGGGGTCAGAGGTGACCCTCCCTCAGTGTCCCTTGCTGGCCAGAGGCTTGCAGGGGACGCTATTGCCTGCTGGCAGTCCAGGAAGGTCTGGGGGGAGAAGGAGGACTAGGTGTTAAAAAGAGAATGCAGGGGTGTCAAGGGAAAAGAAAAGAGAAAAAAAAAACCCGCCTTAAGGAGATCCTGGCTACCTACCTAGAAGGTGGAGTCTGGGGCCTGGGGGTCTGGAAGTGGGGTGGGGGTCAGAGGTGACCCTCCCTCAGTGTCCCTTGCTGGCCAGAGGCTTGCAGGGGACGCTATTGCCTGCTGGCAGTCCAGGAAGGTCTGGGGGGAGAAGGAGGACTAGGTGTTAAAAAGAGAATGCAGGGGGGTCAAGGGAAAAGAAAAGAGAAAAAAAAAACCCGCCTTAAGGAGATCCTGGCTACCTACCTAGAAGGTGGAGTCTGGGGCCTGGGGGTCTGGAAGTGGGGTGGGGGTCAGAGGTGACCCTCCCTCAGTGTCCCTTGCTGGCCAGAGGCTTGCAGGGGACGCTATTGCCTGCTGGCAGTCCAGGAAGGTCTAGAAGGTGGAGTCTGGGGCCTGGGGGTCTGGAAGTGGGGTGGGGGTCAGAGGTGACCCTCCCTCAGTGTCCCTTGCTGGCCAGAGGCTTGCATGGGACGCTATTGCCTGCTGGCAGTCCAGGAAGGTCTAGAAGGTGCAGTCTGGGGCCTGGGGGTCTGGAAGTGGGGTGGTGGTCAGAGGTGACACTCCCTCAGTGTCCCTTGCTGGCCAGAGGCTTGCAGGGGACGCTATTGCCTGCTGGCAGTCCAGGAAGGTCTCCCAGGCCATCTTTCTAAGAGCTTCTGTTCGCTTACTTGAGATCCACCTTAGTTCCACAGTTCTTTTTATTAATCTTCAGATATGACATTCCAGTCAAAGCTCTGTCTAATAATGAGTATTTCCAATTTCTAAATCAATGCAACAAGCATTATTGAACTTATGCAAATATTCTGCCACAAAATAAGAATATTCCCAAACATTTTCCAATTCCAGAGAGATCAGGAAGGAAGAAAAGTTTATGTTTCCATTTAAAGAAACAAATAAGAAAAATATTTTAATGTATTGCTGAACCTATCAACAACTAAAAAGAAAGTAAACTGCTTAAATTGGGAAAATAAAGCATAGTAAAAAAAATCAGTAATGTTTTACTCAAAAGTCATAAAATTCTATTTTGCCACTTCAGTCTTATGTTAAAACTCTCTTCTGTTGAATATGCAGTGTTGCTGTGGTCCAATCTTTCCATTTAAATCCTGGAAGTTAACATTCTGTGTTATTATTGATATTTCTTGTCCCTAGCATTAAATTGGTCATTTTCTTGGTTGCCTTTTGTTCTCTTATTTCTGTATGTGTCTTCAGTTTTACTGACTGAGCACTCCTTTCAGAAGTTCTTGAAGAGTGGGTCTGCTACTGGCAGATTCTTTCAGGTCTTGTTTATCTGAGAATGGTTTTATCCTTTCTTTCCATATGAAAGATAATTTTGCTGGGTATAGTATTCTTAGTTGAAACTGTTTTTTTTTGTTTTTTTTGTTTTTTTTTTTTGAGAAGTTTTTTGCTATAGGGCGCGTGCGCTCGCCAGAAAGAGAGAGACAGAGAGATAGAAAGTGAGAAATCACCCACCAGAGGGTATGGTCACGCCGCAATCCCTTCTCCTCCATTCTCTTTTCAGGATCTTGGGCATGCATGCACGTGCGCCTGGCATGAGTTTAAGCCACCAGGTCCGGGACTCGAACCGTGGTCGGCTACATGGGAGTTCAGCGACATAGCCATTACGCTAACTGCTGGTCCCTGAAACTGTTTTTCACTTAACACTTTGAATATATTTTCCCATTCTTTTCTTGCTCGCATTGTTTCTGATGAGAGGTCTGAGGTTAGCCTGATAAGATAACCTTTATAAGTAAATTAATGCTTTTTTTAAAGAGAGATTTTTGTTATATGGTGCATGCATTTGCCAGACAGACAGAGAGAGAGAGACAAAGAGACAGAAAGTGAGAAATCACCCCTACCCCAGGGAGGATGGCCATGCTACAATCCCTTCTTCAATCTCCTCTTGGGATTTTGGGCACACACGCTCATGTGCCTGGTGTGAGTTTTTTATTTTAGTTTATTTTATACATCCAATCACTATACATCAGTACAGATTGTAAAATGAATTTACCCAACATGAATACATTTCACACCAGTCCAGTTGAAGACCAGTGTGTTTCCAAGCTGCTGGGTCTGGGACTCAAACTGCAGTCAACTATGTGGGAGTCTAGCAATGTAACTAACTATTATGCCATCAGCTGGTCCCAATATATTATGATTGCTTTAAAAACCTGTTTTGTTTGTGGCTATGATAAAATTTATATCACTATCATTTTTAAGCCCAAGCCCCTGGACACTGAAACTCTTTTAAGTTTTTCTTTATATGCAATTTATTTGTTGCAGTTAATTAAGCTGAAGAAGTCTGGGAATAAAGTTTGAAACAAAGGGTAATAATAAAAGAAACAAAACATTATATGTACTATGTCGTAAGCGCTTTTTATATAAACAAGATGCTTACTGATTAATATGTATTTCGCACATTGTCTTGGTTTTTCACATAACTTGTGGTTGAATCTTTACTGTTTTTAAATATGAGCTTAAAAATGGTCTAATACAGGGAACCAGCAGTTAGCGTAATGGCTATGTCGCTGGACTCCCAGGTAGTAGACTGCGGTTCGCGTCCCGGACCCGGTGGCTTAAAACTCATGCCGGGCACGTGTGCTTGTGTGCCCAAGATCCTGAGAGGAGAATGGAGGAGAAGGGATTGCAGTGTGACCATCCCCCGTGGGGGGTAATTTCTCGCTTTCTGTCTCTCTGTCTCTCTCTGTCTGTCTGGCGAGCACACGCACCCTATAGCGAAAAACCTCTCAAAAAAATGGTCTAATACATTTTTATCTGTGAATTTTTAAAATTTAAAATCATCCCACCATGTTTTAATACAATTATCACTTAATTTTTCTATATTTTTAGTTCTTTCTTATTTTACCTTGGATACTTTATTCCATCTCAAAACCACCAGTGTATGTGCTCATGCACAGGCTTTTTTGTACTTTCCAAGTAATTAACCAATTGACTCAACACCATTATTTTTTCAGTTATTATTTTTTTTTCCACAGAGAGTGTGTGGAGAAAGACAGAGACAGGGAAAAGGAAAGTGCGAAATCACCCCTCAGGAGGACTGGCCATGCAGCAATCCCTTCTCCTCCATTCTCTTCCCAGGATTTTGGACACATATGCACATGTACCTGGCATGATTTTAAAGTGGCTGGGTCCAGGACTTAAACAGTGGTCAGCCATGTGGGAATTCAGTGTCTTAACCCCCATGCCACCTGCTGGCTCTGAAGGAACACCATTTTTCATAATACCCAAAGGACAGAAAAATCCTTAGTTGGAAAAGTGCTTGCACATTGATGTTTATCGTGGCATTATTCACAATTGGTAAGACATGGAACCAACCCAAATGCCCATGAACAGATGAATGGATTGAAATAGTGTGGCATATATACTCTATGGGATACTATTCAGCCATAAAAAAAACAAAATCCTGGCTTTTGACAGAAAGTGGATGAATATGGAAGATTTACTGCTGAGTGAAGCAAGTCAGGCTATGAAGAAGAGATATTGTATGTCTCCACTTAATGTATACTGACTGTCCACACTCTATGGCTGAAACTGAATGACTAGAGGATATAGAAACATGGAAAGTGGTTATAAATACTGACTACAGCATGGGAAGAGGGAAGGTGAAGGAGGAGAGAATGAGGAGAGACATTTGGGAGAGAAATGAAGGGGTGGTCATTTGTGGGACAGAGAGATGGGTTATTGTCTGTTGAGGATGATGTGTATAGTATTCCCATCTGGATTGATGAGAAATGTATACATGCTGGAATATTCACTTTGCAAGCTAGGTGACATATGTGATTGAATGTATAAAAGAAATTGAAATAAAAAATATTAAAAAATAATTTCCCCTCACTCTAATGAGTTAAAATGTTACCGTTATTATAGACTCAAAGGTAGGGTAACTTATTCTGTTTTTTCAAGTAGTTCCAATGTGGCACTCTTTTAAAGAAGCAAGAATAAATTTTCTAGTATATAAATCTTTTTTTTTTTTTTTTTTTTTTTTTGGAGAGGTTTATTGCTATAGGGCGCGTGCGCTCGCCAGACAGACAGAGAGAGACATAGAGACAGAAAGCGAGAAATCACCCCCTAGGGGGGATGGTCACGCTGCAATCCCTTCTCCTCCATTCTCCTCTCGGGATCTTGGGCACGCACGCACACGCGCCCGGCGTGAGTTTTAAGCCACCGGGTTCGTGACGCGAACCGCGGTCGACTACGTGGGAGTCCAGCGACATAGCCATTACGCTAACTGCTGGTTCCCTATAAATCTTTATTATAATCTCTTGAGAAATACTGAATTGGGATTATATATTTAACACCAATAAAAATGAATTAAAAAAATTCCTCCTTTAAAAATGTCACATGGGAATTGCTTCAGTCACGGTAGTTTCTTTACCATCATGCTAGGTTTCCTTCCATTCCACCCTGCAGGAACCTTAGTGACAAAGCATATCCCAAAAGACTTGACTTCAGACTCTCAGGTCTCCATTGGCCTCATCCCCATTAGACATTGCCTTTTACTCACAATCTTGGGTTGACTCCAGAGGGGTGAAATGATTTCTGGGCCCTTCTGAGCCATAAAGAAGTAGAGAGTGTAGCCTGTAACACAAAAGCTTCTTAGAAATAGATTTCTGTTTCCCATTCCTAAACTTTCTTAAAGAGCTAACCATTTTCTAGAAATATAGTAGTTTCTCAGTCTCACAAACCTTGGTTCCATTTCTTTTCAGTCAAATTATTATTTTTTGTAGCTATTTGAACCTATTTTAGTGGTTTATTTAGCTTTATAACTATTTGTGAACATTCACTAGAGCAATTTCCCCATTTTAAAAAACTAATAGTTATGGGACTAGCAGGTGGCACAATGGTTAAGTCGGTGGACTCTCACGTAGTCAACCATGGTTTGAGTCTTGGACCTGGTGGCTTAAAGACTCACACTGGATGAGTGTGTGTGCGTGCCCAAGAGGAGAATGGAGGAAAAGGGATTGCAGCATGGCTATCCCCCCTGGAGAGCAATTTCTTGCTTTCTGTCTCTCTGTCTCTCTCTGTCTAGGGAGCACACACACACACTATAGCAAAAAAAAAAAAAAACTCTCTTAAAAAGAAAAAACTAATAGTTATTTTTCTATACTTATTTTTCTAAAAAATTAGAAATATTTTATTAATTAAACTATCTTATTGATATTTATATTAAAGCATCATCAGATAGACATGTTTTATTTGGGAAATTGATTCAATTGTCTTCTTCAAAAACATGGTATTTTTTATAACCAGAATACACAGAACTCAAGCAGCTTACCTGAAAAAAATGATGAATCCAATTAAAAGATGGGAAAATGAGCTGAACAAAATACTCTCTAGGAAGGCATATGAACAGCCAAAAAGCATATGAAAAAATGCTCAACATACCTCTTCATAAGGGAAATGTAGATAAAAATCACAATGAAATACCACTTAACCCCTATCAGAATGGCAAAGATTAAAAACAAAAACAAAAAGTGATAAATGCTGGCAGGGTTGGTAAAAAGGGTGAAAGGGGAACTCTCCTACACTGTTGGTGGGAATGTGAATTGGTCCAGGTACTGTGGAGAACAATATGGAGATTCCTTGGAGATCTATAAATAGAACTATCATATGATCCAGCAATTCTACTCGAGTATCTACCCAAAGAACAGGAGAACGCTCATAGAAAAGCACTTGCACACCTATGATTATTGTTGCATTATTCACAGTTGCTTAAGACATGGAAACAACTGAAATGTCCATGAACAGATGAATGGATTTAAAAAGTGTGGCACATATACTCTATGGAATACTTAACCATAAAAGCAACAAGATCCTGGCTTTTGATAGAAAGTGGACAAATATGGAAGATTTACTGCTAAGCGAAACAAACCAGGTTATGGAGAGACATTGTATGTGTCCATTTAATATATGTCAACTATCCACACTCTATGGCAGAAACTGAAAGATTAGAGGATATAGAAACATGAAAAATGGTTATGGATACTGGATACAGTGTGGGAAGAGGGTGGGAGAAGGAGGACAGTGTGAGGAAAGATGTTAAGGAGAACTATAGAGAGGCAAGACATTTATGGGACACAGAAATGGATCATTATCTGTTGATGATAATGTGTATAGTATCCTCAACTGGGTTTTGTGAAGTGTATTCCTGTTGGAGAATTCACTTTATAAGTCAAATGATGTATAGTGGCAGAGGCCATGCAGCCAACACAGGCAGAGCCTAAAGAGCTGCCTCTCACGTCTAAGCAAGGCTTGGGTGAGAAGAGTTGCAGGCAAGGCCACAGCCATGAGCTCAAGCTTTCAACTGTGTTTATTGTACTGGTTTGTACTGTTTTTGCCTTCAATCTCTCTGCCATGGGCTTTACTGTCGTTATGGTACCGCAGTACCCTGTAAGGGTAAAATAACACCCCCAGCCTTACTGTAACTTTTACAATAAAACCAACTAATAATCCTGAAAGAATGAGGACCCCTAAGGAAGTGGTGAACGGGAATTATTTCATGAGACTCACCCCACCTGCCTGGAAAATATCAATAAAGAATACAAAAGTCCCTCTCAGGGTCACAAGTACACAATAACCTTTAGGTCAGTCGTTAAGCTGCTTACAAGACCACATTTCTTTTCCATATGGGCAATAGGCTCACCCCCTTAGCTATAGATTACCCCAGAGATAACATAGATATTCCACTTTAGTATATATTAACCTCGTCTTTACTTAACCAGGTAAGATTTCTATCTAGGCCTTTGTAACCGGCAATCCGCTGCCACCCTGATCTGAGGCTGAAGTTCTCAAGCTATCCTGGGGCTGAAGTCATCAAGCTTGCTGAAAGGCCCCTCATCCAAAAGACCCTTCCCGGTTATCAAGATCTAAGAAGAAAATGCACCGGACAGATGGACTCCCTCGCCTTCAGGACTGTGACTGTTTATACCTGATCAAACGAAAACAGACATCGTGTTTTATGATTATTGTTCCTATGCTTTGAATACTTTACTTTTTAGTGTAAAATATTTTACTTCCCCCTCACCGCTCCTACCCCTGTAAACATTCCTCAATAAATACGTATGTCTCCTAGCCACAGATGCTGCAGTCTTGAGCTTGCTCTGACTGGAGTCGGCTGAGAACATGCTGAATAGCATAGAGGTCTCTGCCTAATTTCTTCTCGCCTGCATCTCCTTCTGTCGAGTCTCAAACCACCCTGGCTGGAGCAGGTCTGTGGCAGTACAGTGATCTAATGTATAAAAGAAATTAAAATAAAGTAATATATATTAATAAAGGAAAAAATACATAGAACAGTGTGTGTATCCTAGGCTCCTTACACTGTGTTGAACTCTGTCCAGTGGTATAAAAAAGTCTCTAGTTCAGATGAATGGCACTGGGTGAATGTAGGTTTCCCAGAAGCATTTGTCCCTAGGTCGGTATTACAGACTCCAGAGTGTTGTACCAAGGATAGCTGGTGTGTCCCCACTCCTAGAAAAAGCATCACTTAAACCTGCAGGTGTCAAGGTCAGCAGCAATGGCCAGAGATCTATACTGGTAGTACCTCCAGGCCTTGCCTCAGGTGAGAGTGCAGATTGCTGTTGGTGCTGAAATAGCTGATGTGGGTGGCCTCATCAGGACTCCCCTACCTGGAGTCAGCAGCAGCACTTGCTACCATTGCTATTGCTCCCCAGATCCCCTCATCTTCCCCTGGCTGCTGTGCCTGGTCTGTAGTGTCTTTTTTTTGTGGAAATTTAGGGTCTTAAATAAATATATATATTATTATATAATTACATGTGTACATATATAATTTAATATATATTACATAATATATTGTAAAAACAATATTATAGATTTATTATACAATGCATTAAGCTATATATAATTATGTCATCATTATACAGCAAAACTGTCATCTCTTCCCTTCCTATTTGGATGCACTTTATTCTTTTCTCTTGCCAAATTGCACTGGCAAGATCTCCCAATATTATGTGGAATAGTAGCAGTGAGAATGGGCATTTTTGTTTCAGATCTAAGAGCAAAATCTTTCAATACTTCCCTGATGTTAATGGTGGCTTTGTCATACATAGCCTTTATTCTATTGAGGTTTGTTTCTTCTTTTTCTATTTGGAGAAGTTTTTTGCTATAGGGCCTGAGCGCTCTCCAGAAAGACAGACAGAGACAGAGACAGAAAGTGAAAAATCACACCCCAAGGGGGGATGGCCAGGCCACAATCCCTTCTCCTACATTTTCCTTTAGGGATCTTGGGCATGCACGCACACATGCCTGGCATGAGTTTAAGCCACCAGGTCTGGAACCTGAACTGCCATTGACTACATAGGAGTCCAGTGACATAGCCATAACGCCAACTGCTGGTCCCAAGGTTTGTTTCTTCTATATCTAATTTTTTTTTTTTTTGGAGAGGTTTTTTTGCTATAGGGCGCGTGCGCTCGCCAGACAGACAGAGAGAGACATAGAGACAGAAAGCGAAAAATCACCCCCCAGGGGGGATGGTCACGCCGCAATCCCTTCTCCTCCATTCTCCTCTCGGGACCTTGGGCACGCAGGCACACGCGCCTGGCGTGAGTTTTAAGCCACCGGGTCCGGGACTCGAACTGTGGTTGGCAACGTGGGAGTCCAGCGACATAGCCATTATGCTAACTGCTGGTTCCCATCTTCTATATCTAATTTTTTTAATCATAAAGGGATGCTGATTTGTCAAATTATTTTTCTGCATCTATTGAAATGATTATTTTTATTATTATTATTTTTTGGGAAGGTTTTTTATTCTTTTTTTATTTTTATTTTATTTTATTTTTTGCTATAGGGCATGTGTGCTTGCCTTACAGAGAGAGACAGAGAGACAGAAAGCAAGAAATCACTCCCCAGGGGGATGGCCACGCCGCAATCCCTTCTCCTTCATTCTCCTCTTGGGATCTTCGGCATCCACGCACATGCACCTGGTGTGAATTTAAGCCACCAGGTCTGGGACTCACAGTTGACTACATGGGAGTCCAACGACATAGCCATTATACCAACTGCTGGTATCCACATGATTTTTTTTTCTTCATTCTGTTGGTTGATTTTTGTATATTGAACCATCCTTAAATCCCTGGGATAAATCCCACTCAATCTTGGTGAAAGATCATTTTAATATGTTGTTGATTTCAGTTTGCTAACATTTTGTTGAGGATTTTTGCATCTATGTTTATCCAGGATACTGGACTGATACTTCCTTTTCTTGTGGTGTCCTTGAGGGCTTTCTATAACTGTAATTACGGCCTCATAAAAAGGGCTTGGGAGTTTTCCATCCTCTTCAGTTTTTTAGGAGTGTTTGTGAAGGATTGGTATGAATTCTTTAGATGTTTGGTACAAATCAGCAATAAATCCATTATATCCTGGGCTTGTATTTTATGAGAGGCTTTTTATTATTGTTATTTATTCTACTTCTTTACTCATTATTGATCTGTTCAGATTTTATATTTCTTCTTAATTCAGTCTTGGTAGGCTGTATGTGTCTAGGTATTTGCCTGTTCCTTCTAAGTTATCTGGTTCATATATAATTGTTCTTAGTAGTCTCAGGATATTTTGAACTTCTCTTATCAGTTGTAATATCTCCTAGTTCCAAATTTATTTATTTGGACTTTCTTTCATTTTTAGCTAGGCTAGCTAAAGGTTTGTTGATTTTTGTTTATCTTTTTTTTTGTTTTCATTATACAAATTAGTTTTTTTTTTGAGTTGAGTTATCTATATCTTCTAGCACAGTGACTTTCTTCTTTTTTTCTATATATTTTTTTTACTTTTTTTATTATCATCATATTCTTCTATATGTTACATTGGATTACATATAACTTTACAGTGTATTACATTGCTTTTTCAAAAGGGAATGCCATGCATGTCAGCCAATACAGAGACATTAATCTCCCCACTTCATCATTCAATATCTTTTCTATGTTTTTTCCAATCATTATTATTATTCTAATTATTATTTTTTAAACAGTCAGTCACTATTTCTCAGAGAGGCAGGATGCTAGTGGGAAATAGATATGGCTTATTACCTGTTGCTGATGACATGTATAGTATTCTCAACTGGATTGGTCTGAGAAGTATTTCATGATGGGTAAAGTCTTTTTACATACAAATTAGTTTTTAATGTATGAGATAAGAATTTTTAAGTCACAATCATGGCTAAATTCACCATTAAATACAAGCTTCCAAGTAGCTGCTCCTGTTGTCTATACCTTGAATGACCTTTCCTCCCAGTAAGTCCTTGTGCTAATTCCACCATAATGTTTATCACCTATCTTAATTCCTAGTTCGTCAGTCTCCAACTAGCCTACAGGCTCCTTGAGAGCAAGGGTTGCCTTCACTCTGCCTTTAGAAAGTACACACAGGCACCAAATTATTCACTTAATGAGCAATACGTCTATTCAAATAATAAGCATTTGTCTATAGTTACTGAGAATTGCTAAATATTCTAAACGAATCTTAATTTAAAATCCTCAAATTTAATCAAACTTGTACCAAGACTGACTTAGCTTGTGTTAAGTCATTTTTAAAAACTGCAGCTCTGAGGCATTTTATTATAAAGAGTTGATACTCATAAGTATAAACTAATATGAACTTAAATCATACATTTCATTCATTTCTTTGCTTGACCTTCTAGTGAATCTTTAGCTTCATTGATTTTGGCTGCTATCTAAGGAGATCTTCCTTTGGATGATTTAAAAGCTTAATTCCTCGATGAATGTCTCTTATTTTTCCTTTATTAGAAGTAGGGCTATAAAAGAAAAATAAGAATATTAGGTGCAATATTACACCTAATAAAGTAGGTGTAATATTGCACCTAATATTAATGCTGCTTCCTGTTTCATCATTTTGGGTTCAAATTCACTTCTGTAATAGCCACGCTGAAGGCAGATTTCGGTAGACTTCAAAAAACTTGTTTTACTTGCGTCTCCAGGTGCTTCATGGCTTGCAAAACATAACGACCTGCAAATCCAGCGGCAGCAAAGGTCAGTCCAGCTGCTACCACTGTGCTGGCCATGGCTCCGGCTTGGCCTCCCTGCCTCCACCGGGAGCGCGGTTCATCCCAGCCCAGAGGCCGCCTCAGCCACCAACGCATCCCTTTTTACCGGAAAGCAATGCAATGCAGCCATCACCCCGAGCCCCAACCCCGGAGCCCCAACCCCGAGCCCCAACCGCGAGCCCAGGTGCTCTACGAATTGTGGCAGTACCGGCCGTAAACTGTCCGATTTTTGTTTATCTTTTAAAAAATCCCAACTCTTAGTTTTACTGATCTTTTGTGTTGTATTTTTTCTAGTCTCTATTTCATCTATTTCTGTCGTGATTTATTTATTTATTTATTTATTTATTTATTTATTTATTTATTTATTTATTTATTTTTGAGGGTTTTTTGCCATAGGGCGCGGCTCGCCAGATAGACAAAGAGACAAAAAGCGAGAAATCACCCCCCAGGGGGGATGGCCACCCGCAATCTCTTCTCCTCCATTCTCCTCTCGGGATCTTGGGCACGAACGCACACTGCCTCGCCTGAGTTTTAAGCCACCGGGTCGGGGACGCAAACCGCTGTCAACTACGTGGGAGTCCAGCGACATAGCCATTACGCTAATACTGGTCCCTCTCTTGTGATTTTTATTATTTTCTAAGCTTTGGATTTGCTTCTCTAGTTCCTTGAGGTGTAATGCTAGGCTGTTTATTTAGATCTTTCTTCTTTTATGATATAGATATTTATTATTATAAATGTCCCTCTTAGAACTCCTTTTGCTGCATCCCGTAAGTTTTGTTATGTTGTGTTTCTATCTTTATTTGTTATGGGTATTTTTAAATTTCTCTTTTAATTTCTTCATTAACCCATTGATTTTTCAGGAACATGTTTAATTTCCATGTAGCTTAGATTACTGATTTGAGATTTATTTTTGTCTAATGTAAGGAGTTAATGCTATAAATTTCTTTAGCTGTATTCAGAATTTTTTTTTTTTTTTTTGCTAGCTTTATTTACTTATTTTAAAATTTGCCATTTGGGGGACCAGCAGTTAGCGTAATGGCTATGTCGCTGGACTCCCATGTAGTTGTCCACGGTTTAAGTCCCAGACCCGGTGGCTTAAAACTCACACCGGGAGCGTGTGTGTGTGTGTGCCCAAGATCACGAGAGGAGAATGGAGGAGAAGGGATTGTGGCGTGGCCATCCCCCTTGGGGGGTGATTTCTCGCTTTCTGTCTCTTTGTTTCTTTCTTTCTGTCTGTCTGGCGAGCGCACGCGCCCTATAGCAAAAAACTCTCCAAAAAAACCCAAAACAAACAAAAAAATAATACTCATGCCGGGCGCGTGTGCGTGTGTGTCCAAGATCCCGAGAGGAGAATGGAGGAAAAGGGACTGCAGCATGGCCATTCCTCCTGGGGGGCAATTTCTCGCTTTCTGTCTCTCTGTCTTTCCAGCGAGCACATGCACCCTATAGCAAAAACCTCTCAAAAAAAAAAAAAAAAATTGCCATTGGGTGCATGTATTTGCCAGAGAATGACAGAGAGAGGAAAAAAGGGAGTCAAAGTGAGGAAGCACCCTCAGGGGGGACAGTCTCAGCACAATCTCCTCTTTCATTCTCCTCTCAGAATTTTGGGCATGCACACACACACACCCGGCATGTTTCTCTGGCCTCTGAGTTTGGAACTTGAATCACCCAGTTGACAATGTGGGATCCAGTCACCTCAAACACCATGCCATCAATTAGCCCTCCACAAATTTTGATATGCTGCATTTTCCTTTTCATTCAGTTAAATTTATTTTTTATTTCTTTGAGGTTTCCTTTTTTGATCCATGCATTAGATAGAGATCAGTTATTTAGTTTCAAAATGTTTAGATATTTTTCTGTTATTGATTTCTAGTTATATTTCATTGTGGTCATCAGAGAACACGCTCTGTATGATTTAAATATTTAAAATGTTTTAAAGTTTTTTTAAAGGCACAGAATATGTTTTATCTTGAAAAATATTTCATGGGCACTTGGAAGAAAGTGTATATTGCTGCTCTTAGGTAAAGAGTTTCATAAATGTTCATTACATCTTGTTAATTTTTCATATATTTCTGACTTTTTAATTTTTTTAAAAAAATTTATTTATTTAATTACATTTGTTATTGTTATTTTTTAATTTGATCAGAGAGAGACAGAGATAGAGAAAGGGAAAGGGAGAAAGCAAGCTGCTAGGTCCAGGACTTGAACTACGGTCCACCATGTGGGAATCCAGCACCCTTAACCACCATGCCAACTGCCGGCCCCTGACTTTTAATATTTTAATAAGATTTTTTTTTTAGGTTTTTGCTATAGGAAGCATGTACTCACCAGAGAGAGACAGAGAAAGAAAGTGAAAAGTCACTCCCCAGAGGGTATGACCATGCCACAATCCCTTCTCCTCCATTCTCCTCCTGTGATTTTGGGCACACATGCCCAGTGTGATTTTCAAGCCCCAAGTCTGGGACTCAATCCATGGTTGGCTGTGCAGGAAGTCCAGCTCCTTAACCAGCATGCCACTTGGTGGCTCCTATTTCTGAGTTTTTTAATCTAGTTTTTTATTTTTTAAAATTTTACTTAATTGTAGAGAGAGGAGTGGTGAAGATTCTAATCCTAATTTTGAATTTGTCTATTTCTTTTGTTTCACATATTTACAGTTCTGCAGTTTGGGGTATACACATTTAAAATTACTGAATCATTTTAGAGAATTTATCCTTTTATTTCTATATAATGTCTTTTCCTGTCCCTGATAACTTTTTTTTTTTTTTTTTTTTTTTTTTGTTTTCTTTTTTTGGAGAGGTTTTTGCTATAGGGCGCGTGCGCTCGCCAGACAGACAGAGAGAGACAGAGAGATAGAAAGCAGGAAATCACCCCCCAGGGGGGATGGCCACGCCGCAATCCCTTCTCCTCCATTCTCCTCTCGGGATCTTGGGCACGCACGCACACGCGCCCGGCGTGAGTTTAAGCCGCCGGGTCCAGGACTCGAACCACGGTCGACTACGTGGGAGTCCAGCGACATAGCCATTACGCTAACTGCTGGTCCCTCCCTGATAACTTTTTAAGTTCTTATCTAATTTATCTCCTTTCTTTGTATTACATTTTGACATTTTCATGGTATAACTTTTCTTATCCTTTAACTTTCAACTAACTTGGATAATTATATTTTATTTATTATTTTTATTTATTTATTTATTTATTTTAATAGGGCACATGTGCTTGCTGGGTAAAAACAGAAAGAGAGAAAGGGGAAGTGAGAAATCACCCCACAGGGGGCAATGGACATGCGGCAACCCTTCTCTTCTATTCTCCTCTTAGGATTTTGGGTGCATGCACATATGCCCTGTGTGTTTTTCAAGTCACAGGGTTCAGGACTCAAACTGTTAGCTATGTGGGATTCAGCACCTTAACCACCACACTACCTGCTGGCCCCCTGTATCATTGTATGTGGTTAGAGGTTTTTCTTTTTTTTTTTCTTTTGGTGTGTGTGTGTGTGTGCGCGCTTTCTTATCTACTCTGCCAATATCTGTGTGATTGCTATTAGGACTGTTATTTAATCATTTGCTCTTTTTTTTTTTAGAGGTTTTTGCTATAGGGCGTGTGTGCTCACTAGACAGAGAGAGACAGAGAGACAGAAAGCGAGAAATCACCCCCCCATGGGGGATGGCCACGCCGCAATCCCTTCTCATCCGTTCTCCTCTCGGGATCTTGGGCATGCATGCACATGCGCCCGGTGTGAGTTTTAAGCCACCGGGTCTGGGACTTGAAACAAGGTTGACTACATGGGAGTTCAGCGACATAGCCATTATGCTAACTGCTGGTCCCTTAGTCATTTGCTCTTAATGGTATGTTAGGGCTTTACGCTTGCCGTTTTATGTTTTTATTTTGTTTGTTTCTGTTATATAATTTTTTTTCCCCTGTCTTCATAGGTATTGTGGATATTTTTTAGAATTACAGTTTGTTTTGAAGGTAGTATTTTTTTTTTTTTTCTTTTTTTGGAGAGGTTTTTGCTATAGGGCGCGTGCGCTCACCAGACAGACAGAGAGAGACAGAGAGATAGAAAGCAGGAAATCACCCCCCAGGGGGGGTGGCCACGCCGCAATCCCTTCTCCTCCATTCTCCTCTCGGGATCTTGGGCACGCACGCACACGCGCCCGGCGTGAGTTTAAGCCGCCGGGTCCGGGACTCGAACCGCGGTCGACTACGTGGGAGTCCAGCGACATAGCCATTACGCTAACTGCTGGTCCCTTGAAGGTAGTATTTTTGAGTGTATCGCCTTGCATAACTTTTTTTTAGAGGTTGCTCTAATTTATCACAATTTACTGATGTCCACATTCCACCAACTTCAAGAAAGTGCAAAACCTTACCTCCCTGTGTATCTCTTTACCCTTGTTCATTTACAACATAATTACCTTAAAATTTCATCCATGGGGGTCAGCAGGTGGTGTGGTTAAGGTGCTGGACTCCCACATGGAAGACCACCTGGTGAGGTGTTTTCTTACTTTCCTTCTTTCTGTCTCTCTCTGGTGAGCACATGTGCTGTATTGCAAATTAAAAAATAATAGTAATAAATAAAAAAATTTCCTCCATATATTGATTATATAAGAAACTTATAATTTTGCTTCCCACACTAAGCATAAGGAAAGGTTATTGTATTTGCCCATGATTTTACTCTTCATTTTTTCCCCTTCTTTCAAAATATTCTAAGATTCCCACTTTAATCACTTCATACATGTTTAGATAATTTCTTTTAGCTATTCTCTTGTGTTAGATTTGTTGGTAACAAATTCTCTTAGTTTTCTTTCATCTAAGAATGTCTTGATTTTCCTTTACATTTTGGAAGGATTTTTTTCACTGAATATTCATTTTTGTGCTAACAAGTCTTTTTTTTTCAGCCCTTGAAAAACATTGTGCCTCTTTTTTTAATTAATTAATTAATTTATTTTTACATTTTTCCACAAACATTTACTTTACATAGCAAAAAATTTTAGCTTATACTCCATAATTCTTGACAGTTTACAAACAACTTTCAAGATCTCAAAATACTGAATTTTAAAGATAATGTTCAAAATATGTCTTATAATTTTGTATAATTTTAAAACTCTATAACAACAGAAGCAGAATGGTTTCAAAAATATATATATACATATATATACAAATATATATATATATATATATACACATTTAGAGTGCAGACACTCAGTATATATTAAGTGGGGACGTACAATGTCTCTCCTTCATATCATGGCTTGCTTCACTCAACAGTAAGTCTTCCATATTCATCCACTTCCTTTCAAAAGTCAGGGATTTGTTGTTTTTTATGGATGAATAGTATTCCATTGAGTATATGTGCCACAGTTTTTCTAACCATTCATCAGTTCGTGGGCATTTAGGTTGTTTCCATGACTTAGCAATCGTGAAAAGTGCCGCAATAAACATCGATGTGCAAGCACTTTTTCGATTAAGTATTCTTCTGTCCTTCGGGTAGATACCAAGGAGTGGGATTGCTGGATCATATGGTAGTTCTATTTGTAGATTTTGGAGGAATCTCCAAATTGTTCTCCACAGTGGTTGTACCAATTTACAGTCCCACCAGCAGTGTAAGAGAGTTCCCTTTTCACCACACCCCCTCCAGCACTTATCATTTTTTGTTTTTTTAATCTTAGACATTCTGACTGGGGTTAGGTGATATCTCATTGTTGTTTTGATCTGCATTTCTCTTACAATGAGGGATGTTGAGCATTTTTTCATATGCCTTTTAGCTATTCGTATGTCATCTTTAGAAAGAGCTTTTTTCAACTCATTCTCCCATCTTTTAATAGGATTGATTGTCTTTTTCCGGAACAGCCGCTTGAGTTCCTTGTGGATTCTGGTTATCAGTTCCTTGTCTGATGCATAGTTTACAAAAATATTTTCCCATCTGAGGGCTGTCTGTTCACACTAATCACTGTGTCTTTTGCCATGCAGAAACTTCTTAGTCTGATGTAATCCCACTTGTCTATTTTAGGAATCATAGACTGTGCATTGGGAGTCTTACTTAAGAAGTTTTTCCCTACCCCAATGTTTCCCAGAGTTTCCCCGGTGTTTTCCAGGAGCAGTTTTATAGTTTGAGGTCTTAGGTTTAGATCTTTGATCCACCTTGACTTTATTTTTGTCAGAGGTGAGAGGTAGGGGTTCAGATTCATCTTTCTGCAAGTGGAGATCCAGTTTTGCCAGCACCATTTGCTGAAGAGGTTATCCTTTTCCCACAGGATTGACTGGTGCCCCTTGTCAAAAATCAGTTGGCTGTATGTTTGAGCATTCATTTCTGGGGACTCTATTCTGTTCCATTGGTCCACCTGTCTGTTCCTGTGCCAGTACCATGCTGTTTTGATTACTACAGCTTTGTAGTATATTTTTGGGTCAGGGAGTGAGATGCCGCCCACTCCATTCTTCTTGTGCAAAACTGCTTTGGCAATACGGGGTCTTTTATGATTCCAGACAAACGTTATGATTGTCTTTCCTAGATCTGTGAAGAATGTGTCTGGTACTTTGATTGGCATTGCATTAAATAGGTAGATTAATTTGGGTAAAATTGCCATTTTGATTATATTAATTCTTCCAATCCAGGAACATGGGATGTCCTTCCACTTTTTTGTGTCATTTTCAATTTCATTTTTTATCTTCTCATAGTTTTCCTTGTGGAGGTCTTTAACTTCTTTAGTTAGATTTATCCCTAAGTATCTTATACTTTTTGTGGCTATGGTAAATGGAACCACTTTTTTCAGTTCCATCTCAGTCTGCCTGTTGTTTGTATACAGAAATGCTATAGATTTCTGGATATTAATTTTGTATCCTGCAACGTTACTGTATTCATGTATTACTTCCAGAAATTTTTTTATGGAAACCATTGGGTCTTCTATGTATACAATCATGTCATCTGCAACTAGAGAGAGTTTCACCTCTTCTTTTCCTATTTGAATGCCTTTTATTTTTTCCTCTTTTCTGACTGCAATGGCCAAGACTTCTAGTACTATATTGAAGAGGAGTGGAGAAAGTGGACATCCTTGTCTTGTACCCGTTTTTAGTGGAAAAGCTTTCAGCTTTTCTCCATTGAGGATGATGTTCGCTATGGGTTTTTCATAGATAGCTTTTATTGTGTTGAAAAATGGCCCTTCTATGCCCATTTTGCTGAGAGTCTTGATCATGAAGGGATGTTGTATCTTATCAAATGCTTTTTCTGCATCAATTGATATGACCATATGGTTTTTATCTTTCTTCCTATTAATATGGTGTATTACATTTATGGTTTTGCGTATGTTGAACCAGCCTTGCATTCCTGGGATAAAGCCTACCTGATCATGATGTATAATCTTTTTGATAAGTTGTTGTATACGATTTGCTAGTACCTTGTTGAGAATCTTCGCGTCTATATTCATCAGGGATATTGGTCTATAGTTTTCCTTCCTTGTCCTGTCCTTATCAGTTTTAAGGATAAGGGTGATAGAGGCTTCGTAGAATGAATTAGGGAGAGAGTCACCCTTTTGGGTATTTAGAAATAACTTGAGCAGAATGGGGATTAATTCTTCTTTGAAAGTTTTGTAGAATTCAGAGGTGAATCCATCAGGGCCAGGGCTTTTCTTTGTTGGGAGGTTATTTATAACTGATTTGATCTCCTGGCTTGTCATGGACCTATTCAGACTTTCTATATCCTCCTGGCTCAATCTAGGTAGATTATACCTGTCCAGAAATTTGTCCATCTCATCCAAATTATCTTGTTTCTTGGCATACAGATGTTTATAGTATCCCCTAATAATGTTTTTTATTTCTACTATGTCTGTTGTTATTTTGCCTGCCTCATTGCAGATCTGATTCACCTGGTTCTTTTCTCTCTTCTTCTTAATAAGTCTTGCTAGTGGTGTATCAATTTTGTTTTATCTTTTCAAAGAACCAGCTTTTACTTTCATTTATTTTCTGTATAGTTCGTTTATTTTCTATTTCATTTATTTCTGCTCGTATCTTTATTATTTCCTTTCTCCTGGAGTTTTTTGGATCTTTTTGCTGTTTCTTTTCCAATTCTGTGAGGCATGATGTTAGGTGATCCATTTGCCTTCTTTCCATGCTCCTCTTATGTGCACTAATTGCTATGCTATGAACTTCCCTCTTATGACTGCTTTAGCAGTGTCCCAAAGATTATGGAAACTCGTGTCCTCATTGTCATTGGCTTCCATGAACCTTTTGATTTCAGTCTTTATTTCTTCAGTAGTTGTGGAGTCATTCAGGAGTAGGTTATTAAGTTTCCATGTATTTGAGTATTTTTGAGGATTTCTCTTGAAATTAAACTCAAGTTTAATTCCATCATGGTCGGTGAAGATGCTGGGTATAGTTTCTATGCTTTTGAATCTGTAGAGGATTGCTTTGTGCCCAATGATGTGGTCAATCTTCGAGAATGTTCCATGTGGCGGCGAGAAAAAAGTGTATCTTGAGGTTTTAGGATGGAAAGTTCTATAGATGTCTGTTAAGTCCATTTGATTTATGATATCATTTAGATCTTTTATCTCTTTACCTATTTTTTGTCTAGATGATCTATCCAGGGGGGATAGTGCAGTGTTGAGGTCTCCAACAATTAGTGTGTTGCAGTCTATCTCCCTTTTTAGATCTAGCAGTCTTTCCTTTATATATTTGGGTGCTCCTGTGTTGGGCGCATAGATATTAATAAGCGTTATATCTTCTTGATCGATTGATCCTTTTACTACAATATAGTGCCCTTCTTTGTCTCTTCGAACAGTTTTTGTTTTAAAGCCTATTTTGTCAGAGATCAGTATTGCGACTCCAGCTCTTTTTTGGTTCCCATTTGCATGGAAAATCTTTTTCCAACCCTTCACTTTCAGTCTATGTATATCTTTATCCATGAAGTGTGTTTCCTGTAGGCAACAGATAGAGGGTTTTTGTTTTTTAACCCATTCAGCCAGTCTGTCTCTTGATTGGAGAGTTTAATCCATTAACATTCAATGTTATTATTGATGTTAATGGATCTGTCCCGGCATTTAAGTTGGCCATTGTCTTAGTTGCCTTTTACTCTTTTGTTTCTGGCTGTTACTTCTTTAGTTTTCCTGGAACAGTACTTTCTTCAGGGTTTCATGGAGAGCTGGCCTGGTGCTGGCAAGTTCTTTCAGGTTTTGTTTGTCTGAGAAGATTTTAATCTTTTTTTCCCATATGAAGGATAATCTTGCAGGATACAATAGTCTTGGTTGAAATTGTTTCTCTCTTAACACTTTCGATACATCTTCCCATTCTTTCCTTGCTTGCATTGTTTCCGTTGAGAAGTCCGGTGTTAGCCTGATGGGGTGACCTTTGTAAGTCACTTGTCGTTTCTCTCTTGCTAGTTTTAGTATCTTATCTCTATCTGTGGTCTTAGCCAGTCTGGCTATGATATGCCTTGGGGAAGATCTTCTTGGGTTGATTCTATGGTGTCCTTTGTATTTCTTGGGTCTGGATGTTGGAGTGCCTCTCTATGCTTGGGAAATTTTCTTCCAAGATTTCATGGAATAGGTTTTCCATGCTCTTATTAGTTTCTTCACCTTCTGGGATACCAATTATTCGGACGTTAGGACGTCTAATGGAATCTAGTAATTCTTGTATATTATCTTCATGTTTTTTTTTATTTTCTCTATCTTTTTGGTGGTTTTCTCTAGGTCAGAAGTTTTATCTTCTACATCAGAGATTCGACCTTCAGCATGGTCTAATCGACTTTTAATACTTTCCAGAGAGTTTTTGATTTCCTGTATTTCAGACTTCACCTCTAATAGTTCCGTATTATTCTTCCTCAGAATTTCTTCCTTCATATCGTTGAAGGACTTTCTCATCTCCTGTAATTCATTGTCTCTTTTCTGTTCCAGCTCATAGTACTTGTTCAACATGAATGTTCTAAACTCTATCTCGGACATTTTGGTAACGTCCTCTATTTTTTCAGGAACAGGAAGGGAGTTACTGTGTTCCTTTGATGGAGACATATTTCCGGCTTTATTCAGGCCTGAGGTTCTTGTACTTCTAACCATTGGGAGATGTGTTCCCTTTGAAAAACCTTTTACGAGAAGGTTTCTTCTAATAGAAGCAAGTGTGTTTCCTTTCTGATGTGGAATGGAGACAGCCAAAGTCTATCTTCAATTGTGTTTAGTAATGTAAACCAAGAAAAAGTATTCACTTCAGGTGTCCAAAGAAATGTATCTCCTTCTTCACAGGTGTTTCAGGGAAATGGAGGATTCTAGAGAGTTTTAAAATGCTAGAATGTTTCAGAATTGTAATTCTAGACCTATCTGGACAGCCAGGGATGGTGCAGATAAAGGATGTGAGGATTGAGAAACTGGGAAGAAAATAATATGTAGAATAAAGAAAAAGTCGCGTGCCGCGCACTAGCGCGGCGCACGATTTCGCCAGGGGTCGAAAGATGGGAGTGTGGTGTGGATGAACTGAGGGCGTTCCTGTGTGTTGATCAGAAGAGAGAAATTTACAAATGAAAGATGTGGGTAACAGAACAGAGAAAAAAAAAAAGGAAGAAAAATGTACCTGGCTGAAAGAGGGGTGTCTGGCCTGGGGTCCCGGGGCTGGAACTACTGGGGGGCAGTCCTCCCTCGAAGATCCTGGCCCAGGGGTCGAAAGATGGGAGTGTGGTGTGGATGAACTGAGGGCATTCCTGGCTGAAAGGGGGGGGTCTGGCCTGGGGTCCCGGGGCTGGAACTACTGGGGGGCAGTCCTCCCTCGAAGATCCTGGCCCAGGGGTCGAAAGATGGGAGTGTGGTGTGGATGAACTGAGGGTGTTCCTGGCTGAAAGAGGGGGGTCTTGCCTGCGGTCCCGGGGCTGGAACTACTGGGGGCAGTCCTCCCTCGAAGATCCTGGCCCAGGGGTCGAAAGATGGGAGTGTCACATTGTGCCTCTTAATTCTGGCTTTATGGGTTCAACTAGAAGTCTATAGTCATTTGAATTATTTTCACCACATAGATATAATATCTTTTGGTACTTTCAAGATTTTTTCTTTCTCTATAGTTTTTATTTAAAAATGGTTTCTTTTAAAAAATTTGCTATAGGATGAATGTGCTCACTGGCAGAGTGAGAGAGAGAACACACCGGGTCTGGGATTTGAACTGTGCAGTTGGCCAAACCACATCATGCCACCAGCTGACCCTCTTTGTCTTTAATTTTCAGAAGTTCATTTATACTATGTCTTGTTATGGATTTTGTGATTAACCTGTTTGGGCTTTGTTCAGCTTCCTGAGTAATGCAGGTTTATGTCTTCTGGTGAATTTGGGCATTTTTAGTTCTCATTTCTTAGAGTACTTTTTGAACTTACTTTACTTTTTTCTCTCTTTTGGGATGCCATTTACAAGAGTGTTGAACCTCTTGTACTCTCTGAGGATCACTTCCATTTTTCTCTTCTCACATTTTTCTTTGTTCAAATAATATTCTTTTGTTGTTTCTTCCAGTTCACTGATTTGTGTTCATTCACTTCATTCAGCTATTGAGCATATTCATTGCTTTCACATTTTGATTATTGCAATTTTCAATGATAAACTTTCCATTAGGTTCTTCTTTATAATTGCTATTTCTCTGCTGGATTCTCTCTTTTTCCATTTGTTTTAAGAGTGTTTATAATTGCTTCTTGAAGCAATTTCATGATGGCTGATTTTCAGTTAATTCTAAAACTTGTATTAGCATTCGTTGTCTTTTTTTTTTCATTTAAATTGACATTTTCTGGGATCTTTGCATGGTGAGTGATCATTTATTGAATCTTGGACATTTTCTTTATCATACTAGGATATCTCACTTAAATCAATCCTTTTTTGGGGGCAGATTTCTAATGCCATTTTGGAGCAGGGGAAGAGAAGATAGAGAAGATGTTTCCTTATCACTGTTAGGTGGGGGTGGACATCCAGGTTCCCCACTTGGCTTTTGCTGACAGAGAGCAGGTACTGGGACCTCCAGGTACTGGGACCTCATCACTTCTGGATGTGGGTGGGAGTTCAGGCTCCCTGTTGGGTCTCTCCTGATACCACCCAAGCTTAGAAGCATCTTGTTACTGCTCTCCACACGTTCTCTACTGTCTGCACTGTGGAGGGGCTGATAACTGACTGCACTGCGGAGGGGCTCGTTACTGCCGTGAAGTGGTGAAAACCCTGACCCTCTACTAGTCTCTTTCGACACCACCTCAGCAAGGAGATGAACAAGTTTCTAGTTCCTGCCTGAAGAGGAGGAAAGTCAGAGCTTTCTATATGGTCTACGTTCACACTATGGGTTAGGGGGAGAGCCTCACTACGGCCTGAAAGAGATAAAGTCCTAGCTCCTCACTCAGATTTCTCTGATACCACTAAAGTGTGGAGCTGGAGTATCTTATTATTATACAGAAAGAGTAGAAATCTAGGGTCTTCATTTAGCCTTTCTCTGTTAGAGTGAATGGCACCTAAGCATTTTTTTCCTGTGGCATTTGGCTGGAGTCAAATGGTTATTCTCCAACAGTTTTCTGTCTTGCTAAGCAGCTCCTTTCTGTTGTGTTAGCTAGAGAGATCACAGTCTTCCTGGAGCTTTTTAAATGCATCTATTGGCATTTCTTCTTTGCTAGCTTCTCTAGTACCTTCTAGAGTACCCAAGACAAAAAGAACATAAAGCTCACTGCTGTGTTGTTCCTTGGGTCCTGAAGTTCCGAGATAATCTGCTTTATTCTTTCCACCTTTCAGGATCTTCTCATGCACATCACACATATAAAATGTTCAGAGTTCTTAGTTAGCAAGACGAATAGGGAAATGCATATCTTCTCTATCTTTTGGAATAGAACTCTCCTGTCATTATCATTTTTGAAAGGTACTTTTGCTGAACATAGAATTCTAGGCTGACAATTTTATTATTTTATTTATTTTTTTACATTTGGTACTTAAAAATATGACTCCATTGACTTTTTTTTCATACATAGATTCTGCTTTCTAAAGTCATTCTTTGTTTCATTACTCTGGCATAATATGATTAAAAAAAACTATGACTACTTTAATATTTTCTCTTTAACATTTTTTTCCCCCAGCAATTTTCTCACGATGTCCTTTAGTGTGGTTCTCTATGAGTCTTCTGCTTGGAGTTCATTGAAATTATTTCTGTCTCTACTAGATTATAAGCTACATGAAAGTTATGACTTGGAGTATGATTGCAAAAGTATTGAAAAAAAGTAAATGAGTAAATTAAAAAATGTAAACAAATTTGTCTTGCCCAGATGCCAACTAAAAATTAACACTCTTCTTAAAAATAATTATTTAATTTTACTTATTCATTCATTTATTTTAATTTGACCAAAGAGAGACAGAGAGAAAGAGAAGGAAAGTGAGAAAGCAAGCCACCAGGTCCAGGACTTGAACCATGGTTGGCCATGTGGGAGTGCCAAGTGCCTTAATCACCATGCCACCTGCTGGCCCCCCAAAGCCAACACTTTAAGAGCCACAACCTGTGGAAGTACAAAACTCTTACTCAAAAATATTCTAAAATCCTAAGATATTTTTATTTTTATGGTAAATTTATATCCAAATTCTTAATTCTAACACAGTCATATGTGTTCTGTGTTCTGATGGTTGTAGGGGAAAATGCTTCAAAATCTCCAATAATCTCATCTCTTGTGTTCAGGGTTGGACAGGTCATATACACTTCTGTCCAGTGACAAGCTTTGAGAGTCTTAAGACTTCTCACAAAGTAAAACCAGTGCCTCCCTAAACAGTGCTGTGAAGGCAGCATGTTCCACATCCTTACAGAAGCCTGCTCATATCAATCAGGAGCCCACTGGAAAACAGAGTTCCATTTAGATAATTCAGAATGAATACATATTAACTATTGGACATTTATGGAGGTATAAATAAGGTGGAGATGGGTTAAGGGATTTTGAAATTCCTGGAGATTAACAGGAGTGAGAATCCTGAAGAAGGGGAGCTATAGGTGTGTTGGGACCGACCACTGCCAGAACAATTGTGCCCCAAAGCAGAGAAGAAAATCTACTGCTCTCCTCCAACTTTCTGGCCTCCTGCTGAAACCACCCGGAAGCCAGCTGACAGTCTGACTACGCTATGCAAGCCTTAGTTCAGTCTCCAGGGCACAGAGCAGGGTCAGTGGGGACAAAGAATGAACCTGGTCAGGGAAACTCAAAATAACCAGTATATTTCTTCTGACCACATGGAGAGTCAATGCTGTTTACAAAAGTACAGAGAGTCAGAAATAATTAGGTCTGGGGTGACATGGTGGTTAAGGCAGTTGGATCCCATATGGCTGACTGTGCAGTTCAAGTTCTGTAATGAGCAGCTTTAGAAACATGCTGGCATGTGCATATACATGTCCAAAATCCTGAGAGGAATGGAGAAGGAACTGCATGGTCATCCCCTCTGGAGACTGATTTATCACTTCCCCTATCTCTTTCTCTCTCTGGTGAGCACATGCGCCCTGTAGAAAAAAAAAATAAGTCAGGGCACCAGGAAATGGCATAACGGTTATGATGTTGGACTTCCACATAGTCAACCACGGTTCCAGTCCTGGACCCGGTTGCTTAAATCTCATGCTGGGTGTGCATGTGAGCATGCCAAAAATTCCAAGAGGAGAATGCAGGAGAAGGGATTGTGGCATGGCCATCCCCCTGGAGGGTGATTTCTCACTTTCTATCTCTCTACCTCTCTCTGTCTCTCTGGTAACCATGCAGGCACTATAGCAAAACTTCTCTCTAAAAAAAAAAAAAAATAGGTGTGTGTTGACATGGATAAAGATGGACTCAATCAATTTTAAATACTGTCCTATTTCGAAACTTTCTATTACAAAACATAACAAATGTCCTTAATAGATGAGCCATTCTCAATTGGTGTTAAAAAAGCTTACTAGTTAATGTCTGAATACCTGACCTATTACTTGGTGTACTCGATTATTAGAATACATTCTCTTTTTGAATTTCCTTTCTCATTTACCTTGATAAACCACAAATATAAGTCTGCTGCATGAAGCATCACTCATTGAAATTTTCAGGCTCACGTGTAGGGTTCACATATCACAATGAAATAAAAGAAACAAAAATTGAAATTACACATTTTTGAAGGGGACATGTAAATTTTGTGTCTCACAGACTGCTTTATTTCTTAGAGCCATCACTTCCTCTGAGAAGCAGCCCCACAATGCTGGTCTTTCAGCCCCGTCATTAAACCACCAAACCCCACCCTTCTCATCTTGAAAATGATTTATTAATTAATCCAACAAATCTCTATGATCTTCTATTCCTACACTACCCTGAGTAATGCAGCAGGGACATGGACAGTGCAGAGAACTCTAGAAAAAGCCAGGGTGGGAGAAAGCAGCAGAAGCCCAAAACAGAGCCTTTTGGTGAGATTTTAGCCAATCTGATAAAAGGGTTCTAAACTGACACTTGTTGCTAGTTGAAAAGTCCAAGTGAACAGCCTGGGAAATCCTTGCTTCTGATGCAGCTTTGCAGCCTGCCCTTCCTTAGCCTCAGAATAAATCAGAGAGAACTTTCTCCCTCAGGACAAGTGGGTTGGAATAGGTCAGAGGCTTCTGTTAATTCTGAGGGGCCCTACGGTGGGGGCTGGTGACACTGAAAGCACTTTCAAGTTCCTTCACTGATCATTCTTGTTTGTACACCAACCCCATTCCAGACTGAGTTTGATGTTCCTCTGTTTTGCTTCTGTTGCACCAGTGGACACCCTTCTTTTGCTGGGGCTACCCTGATCCTGAGTGCACTGTTGCAAGTGTAAGCCCAGCAATAATTTTCCCAGTCAGGTGCTCTAGAACTAGGCTGAACAGTTGGCATAACTAAAGCTGAATATTGGCATAACTCATTTGTGTGCTGGTAATGGAAATTCTTGCTTTTGCCTCTCCCCTATTTCTTTTTATCTGGCAAACTAAGTTCTGCTTTTACATCTTGTCCTCTATTTAAAAGTGAAAAACTAAAATACACAGATGACAGAAGGAGGGTGACAAGAGGAGGAAGATAATTACTGTCTTGTTTAGGATGAATTGTCTATTGTTGATGAATGTTTGGCAGACATTGTCCTAATTGTGTTATAATCTTTTGGTAATGCCTTTAGACATGCACAAGAGGAGTTTTACAAATGAGAAATTTATTTAAAAGATTACATCGACACTTCTGCCATTCAAGATTTGCTGTTTAGGACTGGCCCAGTACTATCTATAACTCTAAACATCTGCTCCCTCCCTGGTACTGCCCAGGCTTCAGGGAATGCTCCTCTATGTTTTGTGCTCTCTGTCCTCAAAACTGGGTAACATGTCCAAATGCTGTAAAAGTTTGTGCATTGTGTCTTTCTGACACCAGATGGACCTGTTTCATGGTTCAGGGAGGATTTAAACAGCTGAATTTCAAACACTTTCACCTAATGTGATAGCTTATGTATAATGAAATATCCTTTGCCAGCAGGGCTGGGTGTTACTTTTTTTTTTTTAACTTATTTTTTTTTCCTCCACACATTAACTGATATATCCAATATAAACACATGACAGTTAAAAAATGTTTTGCAATATTACTCTTAAGTTGGTATATATAAAAATGCATGAAACATGACCTGTTTTTTGTAAACAGAAGCCTGCAGCAAACTATGTTCATAATTTGTTGACTTTCACAAAGCACGTTAGTGGTAGAACTGCAGCTCAAACCATGTCCATCTAAGAACGCTTCCCTTCTCACTAAAGCTCCTCAGTGTCTAAAATAACAGAAGTGAACATCTCTGTAAAACCAATTTTCTTTCTCCTAAAATATGATTTCTACTTATTTCCCCTACTAAAAATCCCAAGTCTAGGAACAATAGTTTTTCTCCCCCCCCCTCAGGTTTCTGCCATCGGGCCTGTGCACTTACTGGAGAGAGATAAAGAGAAGGAAAGTGAGAAATTACACCCTCCTCCAGGGAGGGGGAGATGGCCACATGACAATCCCTTCCCATCTCCGGATTTTGGGCATGCACATAAACACAGCTACTGTGAGTGTCAAACTGCTGGATCCAGGACTTGAATTGTGGTCAATTCCGGTAGTCTAGCCCCTTCACCACCATACCGTCTGCTGGCCTCAAACAATGGATTTTAAATAACTATCATGGGGACCAGCAGATTGTGTAATGGTTTATATCACTGGACTCCTATGTAATCGACTGTGGTTCAAGTCCTGGACCCAGTGACTTGAAATTCATTCTGGGCACACGTGTGACCCAAATCCCAAGGAGAATGGAGGAGAGGGGACTGTGGTATGACCATCACCCCTGAGAGGTGATTTCTCACTTTCTCTCTGCTTTCCAGTGAGTGCACATGCCCTAGAGCAAAAATCTTTACAAAATAATAATAATAATGATAATAATAATAATGATAAAATAATTATTATGAAGATATCTCCCCTTGAATCACTTTTCTCTTTTGGTTCTTTAGACACCTAACACATTCAATCTTCAGATCTGGACAGGTGTCTTCTATAATTTGATCTAGGTAAGCATCAAATGTTCATCAGTTCAATTTGATGAAAATTGTGCAGGCATGGAATTGAGAACCTTCATAAACAATGTCTGCCTGGTGACTGATGATGTCCTTCAGCTCCAGTGGTGATTGGTTCCTTTTCTAGGGACTCCCCAATCCCAACATGCATGGAAGCTTTCTCAGGTTTTTATTCTCTGAGGTGGGCACATCTGATCTATAAGAGCTGTGTTGACTCTAATTACTTTTTCCTTTGTTCTCAGGTATGTCTTGGAAGATGGCTCTGCAGCTCTCCAGAGGCCTTTGGACAGCAGCTGTGACAGTGATGCTGATGGTGCTGAGCACCTGGCCAGCTGAGGGCAGAGACGCTCCTCGTAAGTGCAGGGCAGCTGCTCTCCAGAGCCACCACTCTGGGAACAGCCAGTCCCTTGGTTGGGGTACGGGGAAGGGGACCTCAGACTCCACAGTACAGTCTGTAGGGTGCATGTGCTTGCCAGAGAGACACAGAGAGAGAGAGAGAGAGAGACAGAGAGACAGAAAGCCAGAAATTGCCCCCCACGGGAGATGGCCATGCTACAGTCCCTTCTCCATTCTCCTTTCGGGATTTTGGGCATGCACACACGCCCTGCGTGAGTTTCAATCCACCAGGTCCGGGATGCGAACTGAGGTCAGTCATGTGGGGGTCTAGCTAAGTAACCATTACCCCATCTGCTGGTCCCCATAATACAGCCTTTTATCATGCATTTCCTCTGCTCTGGAAAGAGGAGTATGTTACAGTCCCATGTCCTTCTACTGATAGGATGAGCACAGCCTTCTCATGGGGTCAAGCCCGGGGAAGTTACAATGAGGAAGAAAGAGACGAAGTATGTGTCTACTACCAGTGGCAGGACATTCCTAAAGATATCAGTTTCTCTGAAGACATAGATTTGCTATTTCAGGGCACCCTAAGACCTTGTTTAGACTAAATACAGGATTCTGGGCTGGGGAAATACAGGGCAAAAAATGGTCTCTGCAGTCACAGCATTGAGGAAAAAGACTTCATGGTCTTGATTCTAGGTGGAGGATTCATGGAGAACTCTTGGTATTTGTTAGGCCTGTGTTCTGGTGACCACAGATGCAGAGTCTTAACTTTGGGTTTCACGTCTAGTGGACAAATGACTTGAGCGAGGTTCGGATTTGATTGTTGGGAACTAAGCACAGGAGAAAGTATATAAAGAAAGAAACAATGCATAACGAGAAACCATTCATGTCGGAGATGGATTAGATGTCTATGCAGATCCCCTCAATCTTCCCAACACCCATAATGTGTAGGTATTAGGGCTTTCTTTTTACACAATTATAGTTGTGATACAGACACTCAGTTAAATAACCTGTCCAACGTGGTAACTGGCACAGATTAATTAGAATTTAATTTATCAAACTCGAAAGTCTGTGGTCTTTCCATGAATACGATGCTTCTTCCTAGGACTGGGGAGGTGTTTGAGTCCCTTTCATCACAGAGGAGTGATGCCGGGGTGGCTGGCAGAATCCGAGTAAACTAAGACATGGGAGAGGGAGGGAAGGAAGTCACTTGTCCAGGGTCCGAGAGAATTTGCTTGTGAGGACGAGTACAAGCTTAATGTCTCTAATTCTAGCCTTTCACTCTATTCTCCTGAACTGCTGTACTTAACGTGGATGCTTGTCTGAGGCTCCCAGGAGGTCTATGGAAAATGAGACTTCATTTTAGCCAGAACACCCTGAATTCACTAAATCCAGGGAACGATGTAAATAAAACCTACTCGGCTGCCCTCTCTGCGTAGCTCACAGGCCGGGCAGGGAGCAGGGCTGTCACAGGTCCTCCTTCTCTCCGTCTCTCCGTGTGACGAGGACGTTCTGAGGAGGCTGAATGGGGCTGGCGAGAGTCGCTGGGAGGATCCGGGATCAGGAGACAGCGGCTGTGTGGGGCCAGAACCCGGATGATTGGAGACCAGGCTTCAGGGTCACCTCCCGGGAAGGGCTGACGGCGGAAAGCGGCGGGTTGGAGCTGTCGGCTGAGGGCGGCGAGGCCAGGCTGACCCCGTGTCCCCGCAGAGGACTTCGTGCTCCAGTTTAAGTCCTACTGCTACTTCACCAACGGGACGCAGCGGGTGCGGCATGTGAACAGATACGTCTACAATCGCGAGGAGTACGTTGGCTTCGACAGCGACGTGGGCGAGTACCGGGCGGTGACGGAGCTGGGGCGGCCGGACGCGGAGTACTGGAACAGCCAGACGGAGATCCTGGAGGGGACGCGGGCCGTGCTGGAGACGGTGTGCAAACACAACTACCAGAACGAGCTCCTCACCACCTTGCAGAGGCGAGGTGAGTGCTGCCGCCCCACCCTCGGCCGACCCAGCGGGGAGGGCCGGAGCAGGGCGGTTTCTGGAACTCAAACGCGGAACCTCGGAACCCGGAAACCGGAACCCCGGTCCACTGTGGGATCAGGAATGCGGGCGAGTCCCGCGGCGAGGCTAAGACGGAGGAGAGAGCAGGGGTACAAACGTCAGGGGCCCTGAGTTCCTGCAGAGGCTGGCGAGGCCGGCCCGTGTGGTCACAGCGTCGTCCTCCTCGTCCTCTGTTTTTCTTTCTGCTCTGATTCTGCACGTTCCCTCCTGCCTTTTAAAACCTTGCCTCTGCCCCTTACCTGTCCTTGATTTCTTACCCCTCTCTTGCTCGAGGCCCTGCAGTGAACTAACCCAGCAAGGTCTGCCTTCAGAGATCCAGCTGCAGCGAAGCCTAATGGATTGGGCCTAGTGGCCCGCCGCTGCTCCAGGAGCCAGTGCAGGCCACCTGGCACACGTGCAATCTGTTATAGTCCTGAAATAACGTATTTGATGCTTCTATTTCCAATTTTGTTCATCTTAATTCTGTTTTCTTAAGAGGCTATGGCCGTTCCTGGGGCTCTGTGAGGCCAGGAGAGATCCCAATTTTTAGTTGTATGCCTAGTACCTGACACCGGGTATGACTGGCCTGTACTGTGAATACTCCTTTGCTAAATGAATGAATGAATGAATGAATGAAGGTACTCAGCTGTCCATCCACTGAGGTTCAAGAAAAACAGCAAATTGAGCTGTAAAAATGGACTTTATTAATTATTCTGTGCTTTTTGCTTAATTCTTTAAACTCTTATTGCTTTTGATCTTAATTTAGAATTTGTGAATGCAAAGTAAGGATGAAAGTGTTTGCTATAAATGAAAGTAACATTTGAAAGGCCTTGTAAGACAGCTTTAATTTCTTTGAAAAGCTCAGCAAGTGGCATAATGGAAAGAGCTGGAGCTTTGGAGTAAGTAACTTGAAGTCATTAAGTTTTCAAATAAAAAGGCCTAAAGTTGCTTTTGGTTTAGACCTTTTCTCTCCAATCTCCCCTACCAGAGTCACAATTTACTGTAGAGGTAAAATTGTGAAAGGTAACTTAAAGAGCAACTATTTCTAGACAATTCACTTACCAAACACCATCTATATTAAGCCATTTAATTTCATAGCACTTCACAAATGCTCACATTGATACTCAATAAATCTTAATTAGCCCACAGTTACTCACCAGGCTCTGAAGCCTCAGAAAAATACACAACGGTCAGTATGTTCTTTACCACATGTATAAAGTGTAATGGAAACAATGCCTCATCAAAGCCAAGGATGACCAGAAACAGCAGTATGAAACTAGCTCTGTCTGTTTTCAGCGTGGGTGAAATAAAATGATAGTTTTGAGGATTTAAAAATAGACTGATTAATCTCTAGTCTGACTCCAGTTTTATCTGTGCACGTTCACATAATTTTTATCTTATGGCCTACATCATCCTGCTGCCACGTATTTATATCTTTGCTGTTTCAATTGTTTTACATAAAACTTACTCTAACATTTAATACGTTTTATTTATTTCTTCTGTGAACAAGAGAGAAAGAGGGAGGATTGTATTCCCAACAGGGTCTTGACACCTCAGTCAACCCCAGCCGCAATCAGTCCTGGAACATGGGCATGTACGTGTTGTAGTACTCAGGGAGGGCTCTGGACACAAACCTGGAACCTTCCCATGTGGATCAGTCTTTCAGAGCATTGTATTTTACCACTGGGCCACTGTGTCTGTCGCCCTTTAACCTTTTTCTCTCAAACTTTTGCCATCCATTTGTATTTCCAAACTGTTTAAGATCGAAAGATTATTTTTTTGAGAGGATTTTGCTATAGGGCACGTGTGCTCACCAGAAAGACAGAGACAGACAGACAGACAGAAAATGAGAAATCACCCCCCAGGGAGGATGGCTATGCCGCAGTCCCTCCTCCTCCATTCTCCTCTCAGGATCTTGGGCATGCATGCACACATGCCTGGCGTGAGTTTAAGCAACTGGGTCTGGGACTTGAATCAAGGTCGACTACATGTCCAGCGACATAGCCACTGTGCTGACTGCTGGTCCAGATGAACAGATTTTATGAGTCTATATAGCTAGCTGTGATTTCAGTAAGACTCCAGAAAGGGGAACCTGAATAAGAACTAAAGTTTAATTTGAATACATGTTTCCTTCCAGATAAGTGTAATTTAATCAGAGCTTCTGCCGACCACAGAACAATCCAGTTATAATTTTATGTTCACTTTGCTTTCTCTTTAACTCAGGCCAATCTATGCAAGAATCTTAGAATATTTTCTATAGAGGATTTATATAATGCCTAATTTCAGAACAAGGAAATAATTCTTTTTTTTTTTTTTTTTTGGAGAGGTTTTTGCTATAGGGCGTGTGCGCTCGCCAGACAGAGAGAGAGAGACAGAGAGATAGAAAGCGAGAAATCACCCCCCAGGGGGGATGGCCACGCCGCAATCCCTTCTCCTCCATTCTCCTCTCCGGATCTTGGGCACGCACGCACACGCGCCCTGGCGTGAGTTTAAGCCACCGGGTCCGAGACTCGAACCGCAGTCGACTACGTGGGAGTCCAGCGACATTACACTAACTGCCGGTCCCAATAATTCTTAATAGCATGGGGTGGAGTAGTGGGAACTAGTAATTAAACTCACTTGAGAGTTAAAAGAAAATTAGTGGAAAAATATGAGAGAACATATTTCATATCATGAGATAAATAAAATGTACATTAAATATTAGCTTTATCCCAAAGATATAAAGGAGGTGCAATTAAATGGCTCCATTGGTAAAGGATAAGATACATAAAATAGGTAGAGAAAAATGTATCATGTTGATCATGAGGTGCAGTCTGAGAAGGTAAAGGAATGGAGGCATGGGCAAACATTGTGTCTTGTCAGTGTTCTTTGTTTTTCAAGTTTTCCCTACTTCAAACATGTGCATTTTTGAAATAGCACATTCATTAGTTTCTGTTACTAGATTGCAACTAGATTACTACAATCTATATTATTTGATGACAATTTTTTTTTTTTTGAGAGAGATTTTTGCTGTAGGATGCGTGTACTCGCCAGAGTCAGAGAGAGAGAGAAACTGAGAAATCACCCCCCTAGGGGAATGGCCATGCCACAGTCTCATCTCTTCCTCATGGGATTTTGGGCATGCACACACATCCAGTGTGAGTTCCAGGACTCCAACTGTGGTCAACTATGTGGGAGTCCAGTGATGTAACCATTATGTATCTGCTGGTCCCACTAGATTACAATGTCTATAAAGTCAGGAACTATGGTTAGTTATTTATCTTTGGATCTCAAGTACTTCTAATGAATGAGTCAATCAATGAATAAATAAAATATAAGCAGCACATTTATGTCTTCAATAATTTTTTTTTTCCTGAGAAATTCACCATAGAATGACATTTGCATTAAAGTTGGGCTAAAAGTGGAGAGGGTTGCTGTGTTCACTGGAAATATGTAGGAAGTCTCTTACTTTCAAATTTTGTTAATACCACAGCCTGGAATTCTAGAATACAGCCTACATGAGGAGCATAGCTGTGTAAGAGGATGTGATGATCACTGTTGTCCTACTTTGCTGACCAGATGTAGAAATGTCTGTATCTGTACATTCTTAATACTTGGTCCATGCTCTTGTTTACGGGCGATGACTCCTGTGAAGGCCCCACACCAGCACGTGAGAGTTCAAGCTCTACTGTGGAGAGTACTGGGACTAACAGGAATCAGTGTCCCTGTCACAGTGTCACTGTCACTGACTCTGATGGTGCTTTTCAATTTCAATATGTGTGATGAAACAAGGAATCTAGGTTTATTATTATTTTTTATCTTATGAACTCTGGCTTGGGTATTATGTTAATTTATAATTTTAAAGTGCTTCAATTTTATCAATAGCAACTCCCATAAAATGCCTGTACTATCCCTCGAGGCTCTGAAAACTAAATTGACTGACATGTGTCATTGAGCTAATAAATGGTGAATCTCAGAGGCTCATCTAAGGCTTAGAGGCCAGGGATCTTTCTACTCTGGTAATAAGGAGGAACTCTTCCTCATGGGAGACCTTCTTTATGTTCTCATCTCATTCTGTGTTTTCCTGTCTCATATTCCCCTCAGAGAAACCCACAGTGACCGTGTCCCCATCCAGGACAGAGGCACTGAACCACCACAACCTGCTGGTCTGCTCAGTGACAGATTTCTATCCAGGCCAGATCAAAGTCCGCTGGTTTCGGAATAACCAGGAGGAGACAGCGGGCATTGTGTCCACCCCCCTTATTAGGAATGGGGATTGGACCTTCCAGATTATGGTGATGCTGGAAATGACCCCCCAGCGTGGAGACGTCTACACCTGCCATGTGGAGCACCCCAGCCTCCAGAGCCCCATCATGGTGGAGTGGCGTAAGAAGAAGTTTGTTTTCTTTACTGTGGGCCCCACACGACAGGGCAGAGCTTCGTCTGGCCTATCCTATCCTATCCCTTATTCCCAATGTTACTATTGAACTGGGAATCACTGGAGACTGGGACACCTTTTGCCCATGATAAGGGCATCAGAAAATTGCTGATATCATTGTCATTCCATGTACTGAGGAGGCCACTCTACACAGTATAGCCCTGGAACCCCACTCAGATACCCCTGTGTGACTGGCTGTTATGGCTGGTGGCTTGGGTCTTAGGGTCTGAGGTCATTGTTGTGTCCCTGAGGAGCAGGGATATGCCTCTCTCCCCATACACTCCCTCCCCCCCTGCCACACACACACACACACACACACACACACACACACACACACACACTGTGTCTGTCTAAGGATCTATTGACTGCTGGTTCCCTCCCTTTGAGGTAGTCAGAAAGGAAAATTAGGTTCCCCTGGTACCACCACCTCTTGTAACAGACCAGGCTTCAGGTCCTCAGCCGGGAATGCCCTAAGGTGTGGGGTCAGATGCTGACATCCAGGCTCTGCTCCACAGGGGCTCAGTCTGAATCTGCCCAGAGCAAGATGCTGAGCGGTGTCGGGGGCTTCGTGCTGGGGCTGATCTTCCTTGGGCTGGGCCTTATCATCCATCACAGGAGTCAGAAAGGTGAGGAGCTCTGGGGGACATGGGGAAGACGGGCTATGCCTGAGACCCTCTGTTCAGGAAGCTCTGCTGTAGGGGAAGCGCTTTCTTCCTGACCCTGAACGAAGGAGGCTGGGCTGGTGGTGGGACGAGATGGACAACCTAGGGGGAGAATCTGATTTTACTGGTTGAATGGTAGCTCTCCTACAGAGGGGAATGGTGGGGTTTGTTCCAAGATTTCCCTGCTGTTTATCATTATTTCACTGGTTCCTTTCCAAAAGCTGTCTCCATTAATAAGGGTCAGATCTTTGGCTTTCCTTCCTTCTAATGACAGTTTCTATTCATTTTGGGGGATTTTAGCTTAGGGTGGTTAAGGCCTTATGGAACAAGGGTGGGAGAGAACAGAATCCAATTAAGTTGTGTGTCTCATTTCCCTCTGGGATGAGTGAGACGGTAGCTGTTTGTGTAATGAGACTTACCTCTCTGTAACTTCCTTTGTAGGAGCTCGTGGGCCTCCGCCAGCAGGTAATATTTCTGCTCAGATTCAGTTGGGGCAGAGAGCAAGTATAAGAGGGAAGGGCATAAGGTGACGAACAGTGGTCTTCATTCATGGCCTGTTCCCTTCTGTGGGAGAACACAGATCTAGAGAAACATGGGCTTCGTTTGTGTAAAACATTCCAGTGGTTGTTCCCCAGAACAGGGTCATAACCTTGTGGCATCTTTCTATGAAACTTGGGGCTGAAGCCATGGTCTAGGTGTCAGACATTAGGGTGATGCCCACTTGTGTCATGTATTGGTGGCCTCTGTCTGTAGACATTTCCCAGTGACTAAAAGAGGTAGTGGAAAGGTAGTGTAGATATTTTTCAATGATGAAAAGAATGGTGGTAGAAAGAATGGAAGTTATCCAATTTACTAAAAATATTGAATCCCCATATTCCCCGGAAGGGTCACAGCTGCTCCCTCCCTCTTACATAGCTGAAGTTCTCTGCACCCTTTAGCTGATTTCACATTTGTATAGCTATTGGGGTTGGTGACGAAGATAGGTCCTGGACCTCAGCTTTCTCTCTGATGCTGCAAGGGCTCTGAGGGGAGGAAGGAAGGCAAACCCCTCAGGCAGCTGTCTTGCTCACTCCCACTCTCTTCTACAGGGCTCCTGCACTGACTCCTGAGGACTTTATGACTGGGATTAGTCATTGCTCTTCTGTAATGCCTGCCTGACCCTGCCCAGGATTCCCAGCTGCGTGATCAGCCTGTTCCCCTCTGAAATCGGAGTCCTACCAGAGTCTGACCCAGCCTCCAGGTCACCTCCTGTGACCCCATCCCCAAGGATCTGGCGTGCCTCTGCTTCTTGCCCTGACTCAGAGCCTGTGCCTGTGTGCTGCAAGCTTTGTCTGCTCAGGCCCATGGGGACTTCTCCATTGCTATTCTCCTTCCATAGACTTCTCAAGAGAAGAACATTAAACCAATGTGCCTGCTTTCAGAACTTTTTCATAATTAAACATGATTATGAATTATTTGCGCCTGAAGCCTCCTTTATTGGTGAAGGCAAGAAACACTGAAGGAACATATTAGTGGTGGCCTGCCAGCCTATGACCAGACGGAGGGGTTGTGCTTTGAGAGGAGACTTCAGGGATCATGGTGTCGGCGTCCACCCCGGGGCTTGGGTCTGGCTGAATCATGATCAGGGGGCCGCTGGTGAGGAAGAGAAAGAGGACGAGAAAGAGAAAGCCCTCCATCTTGCCAGGACTGGGGAATTGGGAAGAATGAGACAAAGGGATAGAGTAGAAACGGACACAGGCAGCTCGAGCCTAGGTAGCCCAAGAAGCTTGTGCCGCCCAGACGAACTGGACGTCTTTATTTCTAGTACAAGGAGACATTACACATGTATGTTTCATGATACTTCATAGATTGGTTGCCAGGTTACAGACAATAAGAAGCAATTAACAAATCTATGAGGGTTTAGTCATACTGGGCCAGGTGTACCCCTTGGTGATAATTCCATCAGGAGAAAATCTCATCTTCTTTTCTAATGCAGAGAACTAGCTGTTAGGTGTGGGGAAGGAGCTTAAAGAACTTCTCTATAAGGAGTGCACCACCACACCCAGAGAAGTCTAAAGAAGCTTTCAGATGCAGAGCAGGGATTGGATTTTACTAATTGGGGTCAAGATGTTTCTTGAAGTCCATCAGATGTGTCTGTTGGAACGCCCCTAGTAATTTCCACCCTTGCTCTGTCTGCAGCCAAGGTCAGGGAAAGACAAGTTACAAGGTTCTGCCAAACCCCAAAAGAGCAGGTGGTGTTTGCTCAGCGCATTTCCCCACACCTCAGGTTCTCTCTCTTAAACGTGTCCCCACATCATGGGATGCTACATAATGGTGGGCAGAGGAGATAGAAAAATCAATTAGTCATCACACCCTTCATGGTTCTTAAAATTGATGTTTAGTGCAATGCCCTTAGGATATCCTGAACTGCCCTCCAATTTGGTGAATATTGTGTAAGTTACCATGGTGGAATTATCTGTGGCTCTCTCATCTGTCTATATCTATGTATTGCTATCTATAGTCTCTTTCTCTACACACACACACACACACACACACACAATATATATATACCCTCGGTGTGACAGAGAACCAAACTGATGTTTCAAATTCTGGCAACTTACATTGAGCAAGGCCAATTTTTATTTTTGAGAAAGTAGAACCATGACTATTGGTTCCAAATAGTGGAAACCCAAGTGAAACTTATTTTGTTCTAGTAACAAGGAAGCCAAGAGTTAATTTGATTTCGGAAGTGTCTCATTCTTGCACTGCATTGCTGCATCTTGGTCTCTGTCTGTCACTGTTTATCTGTATCTCTTTATCTCTGTTTCTTTTTACATGTCTGTTTTCTGAATCTCCTTTTCATCACCTCACAGCTGATCTTATCTCTTTCTGTGTACATGGCTATCTCTTGTGTGAGTCTAAAATTTCTATTAGAGTTTGAACCATTTTAGGAAAATTTCTGATTGGCCAACAGTGGATTCTTTGCGTACCTCTCAAAAATATCATCCTGTGCATGGATCAAGACAGATGGTGCGTCTCTTATTAGCAATGGGAACTGATTTTACAAATCTTGGTGATATGAGAATGAATCCCCAGTGTGTAAATGTCAACACCTGCCACAGGAAGCAGGGAGCCTCCAGAACCCCATTACCAGGGAGTGCTATAAAGAAAAGGTTGGTTCTTCACATCATGAACCCCAGAAGACAAATGGCAGAGCTCCCTCTTGTGGTAGGGTCCCTCACTGTGGACTTCCTGCTCATAGCCACCCTGCCCCTTGCCTTCTGCACTGTTGAGCTAGAATTCTCAGCTGAGCTCCTCTTGTCTGCAGACACAGTGAACTGTTGGTTCCTGACAACGTTATCTTTCAGGTGTTAGGGAGGTCATGACACACTATGGCTCATTTGATGTGAGCCAGCACCGAAAGTTGACCTCCATCTCAGTCTCTGGGTTTCACCATTAAGCAGAGAGCTTATCAGAAGTTATGAAGGCCATGCACCTGAGGAATGGGAGTCCTTTTCTCCCTTTTCCTTCTTTCCACCGGGCCTAAAGAGCCTTGGGAGATTCTTCCTGCTCCAGATAAGGTCAGACTGGAGAACTAGAACTAGACCTTCATTTCCTCTACCCTAGGCCATAATGCTGGTAATCAGACACGTGATTTGTGGAACAGACACTGATACTTGAACTTCTGGTCCTCAGTCTGTACTTGCCCAGAGCAAGATGCTGAGTGGAGTCAGAGATTATATCATATTCCTTAGGGTGGGACATGTCAATCACTATAAGAATAAAGAGGATGGCCAACCAATGGTGTAGTGGTTAAGACTGCTGGATCCCATATAGCTGACAGTGTAGTTATAGTCCCAGACCCGGAGACTTGAAAAACACACCTGGCCCTTGTGTGTTAGAGTACCCAAAATCTTGAAAGGAGAGAAAAATAGAGGAGAATGGATTGCTGTGTGACCATGCCCCATGTGGTGGGGTAGTTTCTTGCTTTCTCTCTCTGTTTCCCTCTGGTGAGCTTACATGATCTCTGGCAAAAATTGAATAACAAAACAATCAAGGAGTGACACTCTTAGGAAAATGAGGGGAACTTGTGCTGGGGTGACAAGGGAAGCTTCAGTTTTTATATGTAGCCTTTTGCTTTTGACCCTGTAAAGAAGGAGGCAGGTATGATTTTTCTAGCTGAAACATACTACTTGTTTACAGGATGAGTATAGAGCATATTCTAGGACTTTTTTTTTTTTTCTAGAGGGCCCATGTGCCTGCCAGAGAAAGACAGAGAGACAAAAAGAGAAAGAGAGGAGAGAATACTCTCTCTCCCCCAAGTGCCACCGTCACACTGCAATACCATCTTTTCCATCTTTCCCTCCTTTCAGGACTTTGAGCACACATTCATATATGCACATTGATTTTCTCAAGCCACAGCATCTGGAACTTGAAGTGCACAGTTTTTAAGAACTAGCTGCTTTAACAACCAAACCAGGTAGTGTCCCCCTAGGACACTCTTATAGTTCAACATTTCACAATGGGTGTGTGCTAGAAGATTTTTCTTAATGAGAGGGTCAGCATTTTCTTGCCTTTGTCTTGGTGACAATTTCATAGAAACAACTATTCTGAGCTCAAATAGTGTTGGGTAATATAATCTTTAATTGATAAGTTAATGTAAATAACATACATCTTTTACAAACAAGTTACAAACAAAAAGAACTGAGTTTCGGTAGGCATATAGACTGGAGGAAAGTGTATGGGTGTGCTAGAGAACATCCTATCAGTCATGACCATTTGTTCTGACCTTAAATAATTGTTTGTCTTTCAGTTACAGTGATGCTTGCCAACACTCCAAAACTCCTGTACATTTCTCAGACTCCTGTGCTATTAGGTTGGGGTCACGTGACTAGTACCAGATTATGGAACTTAAAAGAGGGTTAAGATATGCCCACCTTGTCTTCCTCTGCTACTGTAAACTTGAAAGCCATTGTTGAGGTGATAAGGTATAAGATGTTGGAAACTCTGTAAGCTGAGTCCTTTAAATGACTGTGAAACTGAGTCCATTCTATTGATTTAAACCATTGAAATTTAATTTTTTACTGAGGGTCAATATCTTACTGCAATATAATCTACCATTCCTGACTATTCGATGTTTAACAGAAAGAGTTCATAAGTTAATATGGCAAGCTAATTGAGTTAATGGAAGTTAAGACTCTGGGCATATTTATGGACATTTATGTTTATTTTCTTCCACCATGGTATATATGTAAGTAGAATACTCAGTCTTCTGTAGTGATATTGTCCTGTTTTATTTAGAGTTGTCCCCTTAGGACTGAGGATTTATTCTCCAAATTACTGGGAATGTTGTTGGCTGATAGCCCTCCCCTGAAATTACCTTAGATGACAAGAACTGCCTCCCAATTCCACTCCCCTTCCCAGGGAAAACTCGTGGTCAGTGACGGGTCAGTGTGGGGGTATAAAGATCCTGAACCCCTGTCCTAACTTGTGTCAACTCTGACGGACTCTTTTGGCTTCAGGACCTCCTGTGGGTCAGTTTGAGGAGTGTGCGTGTGTGTGTGTGTGTGTGTGTGTATGTATGACTACATCAAATCCAACTTCCAAAACCCTACCTCTCTCCTTTTTCCCACAGGTGTTAATATCACGAGCACTTTCTCATACATCCCCTGCATGCTGATCTCTGTCTCAGTCCACTTCCCAGGGAACCTGCCCACTTGCTATAAGTAAATCCTCTACTTAAAATTCTTTGATAAATGAAGGAAGGAAAGACATTAATTTAGAATTTTATTTGGGACAGAAATGTTCTCCTAAGTATCACAGTTTCAGATACATCAAAAGGGACACAGAGGCCAGAAAATCTTCCATTTCCTTAATGTCAAAAGTTTGGCTAGAGATCAACTAAATTTTTGGCCTCACATTAGACGGCTGAAGGCATGCAGGGTGTCAATTTTCAAACTGAAAAAGCTCTAACATCTGTAGAGTCTAACTACCTTTATCTCACAATCCGGAGATTATTCTCCAATGAACAGTTACCTCTGCCGATGTCATTCAAATCCACTGATCAGTAACCAAACCCCAAACTCTAGGCTGTAACAGTAGTAGGTTTTCTGGACTATTGCCTTGTACATGGCTATATCCTTGGTGTAAATGAGTGTGTCATCTGAGTATGCATCCTCACCGAAACCCAGGAGGTCATGCCAAGCAGAAGATGTTAAAGTATGTCTGTCAGTTCAGATGACTCTGACTAGGTGACACAATAACCCTGCTGAAAGTTTGTTAAATCGTTTAGACAAACATCTGTGTCTGTTCTGTGTGTTTTTAGGTACTAATAGTCAGGAGTACCTAAAAAGGGGAGGGGACAGGAGAGGCTCAGGAAAACACAATGTGTTATACTCTCAGGCTGTAGAGAGAGTCACTGCACACCTAGAGGGGATCGTGTGGGAGGAGCACAGTGGAGCAAATGGGGAGATGACCCACGTGCAAGTGCCCCCTGTGTGGAGGTCTGAGTGGAGTACAAGAAAAGCCATGAGAGGATTTTGCTGGTGCATTTGAATGTTAATAGATTATCCTCAGGGGAAGGCAGGGAAGGAAACTTGTGGCAAGTTCCAACTTTATCATGCTAGTATACCTGGTCACCTTCAGGAGTATGCTTACAGTCTGCCTGTGTGAATGTTGAGTCAGCAGGAAAAAAAGAAAAAAAAATACCAAGTTTAAAAAAATTATAATACAGTGTCTTACATAAAATCTCTCTCTCTCTCTCTCTCTATATATATATATATATACATATATATATATATATATTCCAGAGACTGGTTAAAGCAGCATTGCTGGTGGACACCAGGCTGCCTGTGTCTGCAGGCCCTAATGGCTGGGACCAGTGGCTCATCCCTGCCTCCCCCAATTGCCTTTGGACTCTCAGAACTTCTGTGTTTTGAATAGAGCAGCGTGTAATGCATGCTGCACAATCTTTTATTTGCTCCTGAGGTGAAGCTCATTAACTCAGTTGGAGGATCACCACTCTTTAGAAACAGGGAGGACTTTTGGTCACCCAGGACCCGTGACAACAGTGCAGGGCACTGCTGAGCAACAGTGAGGCAGACCAGAAGAGAGATCGCCAATTACCTATTCCTGCACACCTTTGAACATTCAAAGGTATGTTGAATAATTTAGGAAGAAATGTATAGGCCAACAGGTGACTAGGAACATTTGTAGAGGCACAAGAAATGGGCAACCAACAAATGTCTCTCTCCCCCAAGGGGAAATGTCAAGCCCACATCACCCACAGACAACACAATGGGTGTCGTGGACATGTTGGATAAGCAATTCAGAATATTTGTAGTGACCAAACTGAGATGCAAGAGAAAAGAGACAATGAACTCCAGAAGATGAGGAAGTCCTTTCATGATTTGAAAGAAGAAATAGACACCTTAAAAAAAAAATCAGATGGAACTGCTAGAGATGAAGAACGTGATACAGGAAATTAAAACCTCCCATGAAAGTATTAAAAGTAGATTAGATCACACAGAAGATTGAATCTTGAATGTAGAGTACAAAAAACTCTGACCTTGAAAAAAGTATCAAGAAGACTGAGAAAACAACCAAGAAAAATGAGGATAATATACAAGGAATACTGGATACCATCAAGAGCTCCCAAATCTGGATAATTTGGTATCCCAGAAGAGGAAGAAAATAATAAGAGCATTGATAATTTATTCCAGGAAATCCTGAAAGAAAACTTTCCAGCCCTAGAAGGGCATTCGAATATCTAGACCCAAGAAATACATAGGACCCCAAATAGAATCAACCCAAGAAGATCCTCTTCAAGGCACATCATACCCAGATTGGCAAAAACAACAAAGGCAAGATACTAAAATTGGCAAGAGGGAAACATCAAATTACTTACAAATGTCACCCCATCAGGCTAACATCAGACCTCTCATCAGAAACAATGCAGGTAAGGAAAGAATGGGTAAATATAGTCAAAGTGTTGAATAAAAAACAATTCCAACCAATAATACTATACCTGGAAGATTATCTTTCACATGGGGAAAAAAAAAAGATAAAAAAATTCTCGGATAAACAAAACCTGAAAGAATTTACTAACTCCAGACCAGCTCTTCAAGAGGTTCTGAAGTGAGTAATACCAGTAAAACTAAAAAGTCAGACAGACAGTAACAAGAGAACAAAAAACAACCAAGAAAGTGATTCACTTAATAATAGGAACAGGTCCAGATATGTCTATAATATGATTGAATGTTAATGGATTAAATTCTCCAATTAAGAGACACAGACTGGCTGAATGGATTAAAAAACAGAAACCCTCTATCTATTGCCTGCAAGAAACAGACCTTATAGATTAATACATACATGGACTAAAAGTGAAGGGCCAGAAAAAGATATTTCATGCAAATGGAAATTAAAAAAGGACTGAAGTTGTGATATTGATTTTAGACAAAATAGACTTCAAGACAAAGACTAAGGACAAAGAAGGTCATTAATAATAGTAAACTTGTTAATTCAGAAAGAAGACATAAAGCTTATTAATATCTATACGCCCAACACAAGAGCACCTAAATCTGTCAAGGAAAGATTGATGGAGCTAAAAGTAAGATAGTAAGATATAATTGTTGGGGATCACAAGGCCCCATTATCTCCTTTAGACAGGTTTTCTAGACAAAAATAGAGAGATAAAGGACCTAAATGACATTATAAATTGAACACGCTTATTAGAATATCTATAGAACTTTTCACCCTAAGATGAAAAAATATACATTTTTCTCATCCCAGCATGGAACTTTTTCAAAGATTGACCATATGAAAGGACACAAATCAAGCCTTTACAGATTTAAAGGCATAGAAACTATATCCAGCATCTTCTTGGACCATGATGGATTTAAACTGTATATTAATTTTAAGAAACATCCTCAAAAATACACAAACACATGGAAACTGAACAATCCACTTGTGAATGACTTCTTAACTAAGTCTGAAATAATTAAGTCTGAAATAAAAAAAATTATGGAAACAAATGATAATGAGTATACACGTTTTCATAATCTATGGGATACAACACAAGCACTCACAAGAGGAAAATTCATAGCAATTAGTGTGCATAAGAAAAAGATGGAAAGGTGGCAAATGGACAACCTAACATCATACCTCAGGAAATTGGAAAAACTACAACAATCCCCCCCCCAAAAAAAAAGATGCCAGAGAAAAAAATAATAAATATTTGAGGAGAAATAAATGAAATAGAAAATAAACAAACCACACAGAAAATAAATGAAAGCAAAATCTGGTTCTTTGAAAATATTATAACACAAGATGGACACACTATTGGTTAGACTGATAAAGAAGAAGAAAGAAAGAAACCAGATAAATCAAATATGTGATAAAACAGGCAACATTACAACAGACAACAGAAACATAAAATATCATTAGAGGATACTATGAGCGACTATATGCCAACAAACAAGTGAACATAGAGGAGATGGACAAATTCCTGGATGCATATAATCTACCAAGATTGAATCAGGAGGACATAGAAAACCTGAATAGACCCATAACAAGCCAGGAGATTGAATCAGTAGTAAATAACCTCCCGACAAAGAAAAGCCCAGGTCCAGATGACTTCACTTCTGAATTCTACAAAACCTTTAAGGAAGAGTTAACCCCTATTCTACTCAAACTATTTCTAAAGATTCAAAAGGAAGGAAACCTTCCAAATTCATTCTGTGAAGCCTCCATCATCCTCATTCCCAAAACAGATAAGGACATGACAAAAAAGGAAAACTACAGACCAATATTGCTGATAAATATAGAAGCAAAAATTCTCAACAAGATACTTGCAAATCGTATCCTATAACACAAACCAAAGATTATTCATCACGACCAGGTAGGCTTTATACCAGGGATGCAAGGGTGGTTCAACATATGCAAGACCATAAATGTAATACACCACATTAACAGAAAGAAAGATAAAAACCATATGATCATCTCAATTGATGCGGAGAAAGCATTTGATAAAATACAACATCCTTTCATGATTAAGACTCTCAGTAAGATTGGCACAGAAAGGTCATTTCTCAACTTTCTCAACAAAGCCATATATAAAAAACCTATAGCTAATGTTGTACTGAATGCAGAAAAGTTAAAAGCTTTTCCACTAAAAACTGGTACTAGACAAGGCTGCCCAGTTTCTCCACTGCTTTTAAATATAGTCCTGGAAGTCTTAGCTAATGCAATCAGAAAAGAGAACAATATAAAAGGCATTTAAATAGACAAAGAAAAGTTGAAAATATCTTTATTCACAGATTACGTGATGGTATATTAGAAGACCCAAAAGTTTCCATGAAAAAACTTCTCAAAGTAATAAGTGAATACAGTAAAGTGGCAGGATACAAAATAAACACCCAAAAGTCTATAGTATTTCTATATATGAACAATAGTTGAACGAAGTAGAGCTGAAAAAAGTAATCCCTTTTACCATAGCCACAAAATGTGTAAGCTTCCTAGGGATAAACCTAACTAAGGAAATCAAAGACTTTTACAAAAAAAACTATGAAAATCTTAAAAAAAGATATCGAAAAGGACATTAAAAAAGTGGAAGGACATCCCATGTTCCTAGATTTAAAGAATTAACATAATCAAAAATGGCAATTCTACCCAAATTGATCTACATATTTTAATGCAATTCCAATCAAAATACCAGAGACATTCTTCACAGATCTAGAAAAAACAATCATAGAATTTGTCTGGAATAATAAAAAAACCTCGTATTGCCAAAGCAATCCTGTGCAAGAAGAGTGGAGTGGGGGGCATATCACTCCTTGATCCCAAGATATACTATAAAGTTGCAATAATCAAAACAGCAGGGTATTGGCACAAAAACAGACATGTGGACTGATGGAATAGAATTGAGACCCTGGAAATGACCCCCAAAGTTTACAGCCAACTGATTTTTGACAAAGGATACCAGTCAAAACATTGGGAAAAGGAGAACCTCTTTAGTAAATGGTGCTGGAAAAACTGGGTATCCACCTGCAGAAAGATGAAACTGAACACCATCTTTCACCATTAACAAAAGTCAACTCAAAATGGATCAAAGATCTGAACCTAAGACTTCAAACTATAAAACTACTGGTGGAAAATACTGGGGAAACTCTGGGAAACATTGGAGTAGGCAAAGACTTTTTAAATAAGACTCCCAAAGCACAGGCAATAACCCCTAAAATAGACAAGTGGGACTATATCAGACTAAGTAGTTTCTGCACAGCTAAGGACACAGTAACAAGTGTGAATTGACAACTCTCAGAATGGGAGAATATTTTTGTAAAAGATGCCTCAGACAAGGGACTGATAACAAGAATACAAAGGGAACTCAAATGCCTTATGTGAAAAAAACAAAAAAACAAAAAACAAAAAAAACAAAAAAAACGATTAACCCAATTAAAAGATGGGAAAATGAGCTGAACAAAAAGCTCTCCAAGGAAGACATATGAACAGCCAAAATGCATATGAGGAAATGCTCAACATCCTTCATCGTAAAGGAGATTCAGATTAAAACCACAATGAGATACCACCTAACCCCTGTCAGAATGGCAAAGATTAAGAATATAAAATGTGATAAGTGTTGGCGGGGATGTGGTGAAAAGGGAACTCTCCTACACTGTTGGTGGGAATGTAAACTGGTTCAGCCACTGTGGAGAACAATATGGAGGTTCCTCAAAGATCTACAAATAGAACTACCATTTGATCCAGCAATCCCACTTCTGGGTATCTACCCAAAGGACAGGAAAAAGCTCAGTTGGAAAAGTGCTTGCACATCAATGTTTATTGCAGCATTATTCACAATTGCTAAGACATGGAACCAATCCAAATGTCCACAAACAGATGATTGTATTGAAAAAGTGTGGTATATATACTCTATGGAATACTATTCAGCTGTAAAAAACAAGACCCTGGCATTTGATAGAAAGTGGTCAGATATGGAGGATCTATTGCTGAGTGAAGCAAGACAGGATATGAAAGAAAGATATTGTATGTATCCACTTAATATATACTGACTATCTGCACTTTATGGTAGAGATCAAAATACTAGAGGGCATAAAAATAGTTAGAGATGCTGAAGACAGTGTGGAACGTGGCAGGAGAAGAGAAGAGTAGCAAGAGAACAAATAGAATGGCATGACGTTAGTGGGAACCAGAAATTGTTTATTACCTGTTGATGATAACATGTAGAGTATTCTCAACTGGACTGATCCAAGAAATATTTCATGTTGGGTGAAGTATTTTTACAAGTGGAATAATATATAGTGATTGAATGTTTAAAAAAATGAGAATAATAATAATAATAATCTGGGAAAAATGTGAGAAACTATTTGATGATGTAGATAGTAATGTCTTTATCCTGACTGATAAGCATGGTATTCCTTCTGGAAAGAGAAATGTAATACATTGTAAAGATAAATATGATTCAATGTAATATAAGCAAAATTATGATAATAATTAAAATTAAAATTAAAGAGAAAAAATAATGCTGCAATACATATGCATGTGCAAGTGGAAAAAAAAACATGGGCTTCAGTGTAGAAGATCAAGACTCTGGATATACTCTGTAACTTTCTCAATTTAGCTTCCCTTATTATCACAAGATTGTAGCAGCAACACCAGGTATCACATCCTTACCTATTCCAGTCTAGAAACATGGACTTTGGAGAGGTTTTTTTTTTTTTTTTTTTCTGCTATAGGGTGCGTGCGCTTGCCACACAGACAGAGAGAGAGACATAGAGACAGAAAGCGAGAAATCACCCCCCAGGGGGGATGGTCACTCCGCAATCCCTTCTCCTCCATTCTCCTCTCGGGATCTTGGGTACACATGCACACGCACCCGGCATGAGTTTTAAGCCACCGGGTCCGGGACGTGAACCGCGGTCGACTATGTGGGAGTCCAGTGACATAGCCATTACGCTAACTGCTGGTTCCCTAGAAACATGGACTTTTCACGTCAAAAGGGAAAAAACTTTTTCCAAAATATGTCAGGAAAATGCCTTTTTCCCTCATTGGCTAGAATAATAACGATCGCTCTTCAGAAAAAAAATAATTAACAATGATTATATTATACCAAATAACATTTACTCTGTGGGAATCAGGATGAAGTCAGTATCTCCTAAAAGATATGATCATGTGGAAGACATGGACACCTGACCGAAATTCAGTTTCTTATTGCAAGGATGAATGGACATAATTGTTTAAAGACAAAAATGTCTTCCTCAATGGGAATAGTTCATAGCCCAAGGGTATAATGGGCTGAGTAAGTTTGGAAAGTGATCTTATATTCAGCTCCTCTACAATTTTATTCAGTGTTGTAGGCATTCTTGGAGGGTCAAATCAAGTTTAGTTTGACTACCCAAAGGTGTACAGAAATTGGAAAAGGAGGAGAAGCTTTTATATCAGAACCTTAGTTTTGTAGTAACTGATTTTCTTTAAAAGAAATTCAGCATAATTTATGCACAACTGTTTATCCATTTTTTTAACGGTCTCACATATTTATTACTGAACCAACCTACCAATGCAGAACTTAGAAACAAAATGAAGCATCATTTTTTCCCAATGAACACAAGTGTCCAGTCAGTGGTGACTGAAGCTCGATGTGGCAAGACCACAGTGACCTTGGTACAACATAAATATGTGGCCCGTGTCCTGTGCAGTTCTTCATAGACCCAGCTTGGTTCTTCTCCAGTGTCTCCTCTTGGAGTTGTATCTGATTTTATTATCAGTTTTCATTCTAATCCACTGGGAAATAAGACGATTTTGCTACTGTTTTTTTTGGCCAGAAACCGCTTGATTCTGAAAGTCTTGTGAGAAGACATGGCGAAGAGCCGAGTGGACTGCCCATACCACAATGGCAGAGAAAAGAAGAGCTATTTATACATTTTTAAAAAACATTTTATATGCAAGGCTACATTTTCTCTTTTTTGCCCATTACCAATGTCATGCTCTCCTTTTCTGCATCTATAATTCACTTTATTTTTTTTTTAGTCTGTGTTATTATTATTATTTTCTTTCTTTTTATTGCTAGAAAACATGTGCACTGGCCAGAGCATGGTCATGACACAATCTATTATCCTTCATTTCTCTATTCTGTGGGGATTTGGGGCACACAGGCATATGTACCCCATGTGTTTTTCAAGCTACTAGGGGCTAAGAGTCAAACCATAGTCAGTCATGTAGGAGCTAGCTCCCTTAACCACTAGGCTATAGAGCTGGCCCTGTGTGTTTTCTTAGAACTATATTTATGCATATGTCAGTATATATAGATATACAAATTGTGTATTAAACATTTATGATAGCTTGTAAATATCATTTTGTAATCTGCTTTTATCAGTGACCAATGTAATTTAGAGGTATTTCCATAATGTCAATATGATATTATAAATTTTATTATTTTTTACTTTTGCAAACTATCTCAGTTTTTGGCATCTGAATCTTATTTCACTGTTCATTATGTTTGGGTAGTCATGATCATTAAGTCTCTTTGTCTCTTTATTATTAAGGTAGAAAATACTTGGGAACCAGCAGTTGGCGTAATGGCTATGTCGCTGGACTCCCACGTAGTCGACCGCGGTTCGTGTCTCGGACCCGGTGGCTTACAACTCACGCCGGGCGCGTGTGCGTGCGTGCCCAAGATCCCGAGAGGAGAATGGAGGAGAAGGGATTGCGGCGTGACCATCCCCCCTGGGGGGTGATTTCTCGCTTTCTGTCTCTATGTCTCTCTCTGTCTGTCTGGCGAGCGCACGCGCCCTATAGCGAAAAACCTCTCCAAAAAAAAAAAAAAAAAAAATACTGACATTCTGCTCTAATAATTGTTTTTTGGGTTTCTCATAGTTTAATTCTAAATGTTGGGGAAAAAATGGTTGTTTATCACTTCATAAGTACATATATGTAGTCAACTGTATTGGTCCAGGTTCTCTGGAGAAACAGAACCTACAGGTTAAATACAAGTGAAAAAAGATTTATTATTTGGATTCTCTCACATGATCACAAGGTGATGTTTCACGATAGGCTGTCTGCGAGTTGGAGAAAACAGCCTAAGACTCATAAGCAGGGAAGCTGGTGCAGTTCCAGGCAGAAGCTGAAGGAGGCTGGAGGAAGCCTCAGACCCAGTGCCCTCCAGGGTGCTGCTGTTGGTCAGAGTTCAAAGGTTAAAGAACTTGGAGTCTGTCTCACAGGAAGCACAGAGGCCTAGAGCCCGCAGGAATAAACACAGGGAGGGCTTTTCATTGAGGGGGTTTGGTGCAGCAAGATGTGTATGAATGGAATGAAGAGTGCCTCTGAAAGGGTGTAGAGGGAGCGAGAGAGGAAACAGAATCCCTACATTCTCTGTCCCCTCCAGGCCCTTAGCTGACTGGATGGTACCCACCTACATGGAGGACGGAACTTCCTCTCTCCACCCTGACTCACATGCCGATCTTATCTGGCAAGGACTCAGGCATCCTTCAGTCTAATCCACACCTTAAATTAACCTGCACGCCAAGCTTCCTAAATCTGCCATGGATCTATTATACTAGGATCCCCCTTCAGTGATGTCCTAGGTCAAATCCACTACTCCTTAGATACTTTGCCCTCCAATTTATGGTTAATGACCACTAAAGACCTCTTTTTATTAAATCAGATACTTAAGCAGTTTCCAATAAAACTATAAATAAAAGTAAATTTTCCACCCTTTTCATATCTATTTTTTATTCTTCATGGTGATTGTGAAGAGGTATTTGAAGCAGGCACGACTCCATCTTGGAATAGCGCCTCCAAGAGAAGTGGGGAATAAAGCAGGAGCGACTCCATCTTGGAGGAGTTGCCTCAATTGTAAACTGTTAGGTTTCTATTAATGGAAACTTGCCTTCTCTTCTGTGCCTAAGAGTAAACAGAGTAATTAACATTCTTGTTGTCTTTAAACCCCACTTCTCCTAACTGCCCTAAAATGTTCCTTAATGATGTAATCATCAGCCAGACCCCTTGCCCTGAGCCATGAAGACCATTAAGAGTCTATTGTGTTTAGGCAGAGACAGAACATACCCTTAAGAATGATTAACCTGCTGTTCTTGCTTCAGCACTGTGCTTTTGCTTTTACATTGTTAAAATCCTACCCCCTACCCTTTCCCCCATTCAAGCCCACTTCACCTTACCCTCGAGAATCATCACATCATCCCAGACATGATTGTGCATTTTTTGCCTTTATAAGCACCCCTCACCTTACACTCAGGGCTGCAGGCTTTTGAGAGACATGAGTCCCCCTGTATGCCGCTCGCTTAATCAATAAACTCCAATAAATTTGGCTATGTCTGGATATCCTCTTATTTCTCACTGAGTAGACAACTTATGAATAGCAAGTAATTTTACTTTAGAACTGCAAAGACCTTTCTCATTATCTTAATGATAGAAATATCTGACAGTTTGACTTTTTGCGACTTTAAACATTTTTGTTTTGTTTTTACCCACAGGAATATTTTATGATCTTCCTTCATTCAACCCTTTGAAGTTTGAAAATTTAAAAACAATATATTTAGGGGTGAGTTTTTTTTCACTAGTTTTGTTAAATACCTGATAGTCCCATTTTATGTAAATTATTAGATCCTTTATATCTGTTTTTTTCCCCTTATTACTTGTTTTGTTAATATTCTTTATTTTCTGTTTCTCCATCTCTGCTAATGGAGTTGGATTTCTCAGACCACTATTTATGCCTTTTCTGTTCTAACATATATCACCTCTTTTTATCTTTAATTTCAAGGAGATTTTCCCAATTCAGTTTTCTGACATTTTAATTACAGGTTTTTTTTTTTTTTTTAAGAGGTTTTTGCTAAAGGGAGCGTGCTCTCGCCAGAAAGACAGAGAGAGACAGAGAGACTGAGAGACAGAAAGCGAGAAATCACCCCCTGGGGGGGATGGCCACGTCGCAATCCCTTCTCCTCCTTTCTCCTCTCAGGATTTTGGGCATGCACACACACGCGCCCGGCGTGAGTTTAAGCCACCAGATCCGGGACTTGAACCATGGTCGACTACATGGGAGTCCAGCGACATAGCCATTATGCTAACTGCTGGTCCCAGCATCTTTTCACTTCTAAGAAGGCATCTATATACTTTAAAGAAGTTTTTTATTCTCCTGTAAACCTTTTATACTAAATCAATTCGTTTTTAAATTTTATTTCTGTCTTCTCTTTCATATTACAGGATTTTCAAATATCTCTTCTGACCTCCTCAACTTTGTCCTTCACATACTCTACACCTTATGTTATTTCAAGGTATGTTGAAATCTCTCACCATATGCCAGGTAACAAGAACAAGGACTCTGCTAAGAACACGTGCTTGCAACATCTGTGTAGAAATTGCTTTCCAACTTTGAACTGATGCCACACTTGTTACTAATCCTATAGGCAAGGATAATTGTCTCAAAACAATTTTTATACAGTCCCTCGCAGTTTTTCTTTAAAAAACAAAACACAAAACTAAACCAAACCTTGCCTTCCCTTACTTTCTCTGAGTATACCCATAGTTTACTATGGCAAGTATATTCTGCATTGCAGTGCCTCTTCCTGAAAAACAAAACAAAAACAAAAAAAACAAAACAAAAAAACCCCCCAAAAACACCAGTTTTATTTCAGAGGCTCTTTCTTTAGCTTTTATTTAGAGGTTAAGATATGTATGTAAATATTCTAGTATTTGAAATTTGAAACACTTCTGGTTCCAAGCATTTTGGATAAGGGATACTCAATCTGTATTCCTTGCTGCATTCTTCAAGATTAAATTTCTAGAACCAGCAGTTAGCGTAATGGCTATGTCGCTGGACTCCCATGTAGTCGACCGTGGTTCACGTCCTGGACCCTGTGGCTTAAAACTCACGCCGGGTGCGTGTGCGTGCGTGCCCAAGATCCTGAGAGGAGAATGGAGGAGAAGGGATTGCAGCATGACCATCCTCCCTGGGGGGTCATTTCTCGCTTTCTGTCTCTATGTCTCTGTCTGTCTGGCGAACGCATGCGCCCTATAGCGAAAACCTCTCAAAAAAAAAAAAAAAGATTAAATTTCTAAGAGGTTCTTATAGTCCAAAACAAGATTTGGACTTAGAGTTTGCTAAGTGTGATAAAAATAAGAAAAAACATAAAACAACTCAATGTAATTTTAAATAGAATGCTTCTTCAGTGATTTTTCTTGACTTTAACAAAGTACTTAAAAAAATCCTTGTGTTAGGAACTAAAAAAGGTGTTTGGAAAAAAGATGAGCAACCCTATTAAAAGATGAGAGAAGGAGATGAAGAAAACACTCTCTAAAGATGACATACGAATGGCCAAAAGGCATATGAAAAAATGTTCAACCTCCCTCATCGTAAGGGAAATGCAGATAAAAACAACAATGAGGTACCACCTAACCCCAGTCAGATTGTCTAATATTAAAAAAACAAAAAATGATAAGTGTTGGCGGGGGTGTGGTGAAAGGGGAACTCTTTTACACTGCTGGTGGGAATGTAGATTGGTCCAACCACTGTGGAGAATAATTTGGAGATTCCTCAAAAATCTACAGATAGATCTGCCATATGATCCAGAGATCCCACTCCTCGGTATCTACCCAAAGGACAGAAGAATTCTTCATTGGAAAAGTGCTTGCACATCAATGTTTATTGCGGCACTATTCACAATTGCTAAGTCATGGAACCAACCCAGATGCCCCCGTATGGAGGAATGGATTGAAAAACTGTGGCACATATACTCTATGGAATACTACTCAGCCATAAAAACCAACAGAGCCCTGGCTTTTGACAGAAAGTGGAAGAATATGGAAGATGTACTGCTGAGTGAGGCAAGCCAGGCTATGAAGGAGAGACATTGTATGTCCCCACTTAGCATATACCGTTTGTCTGCATTCTATGTCTGAAACTGATTGACTAACAGTTGAACAAACACAAGAGATGGGTGTGAATGTCAGATGAGGTGTATGTGGAGGAGTGGGGCCCAACGGAAGACATTTGGAGAAGGGATACAGAGGTAGAGCATTGACGGGATGGGGAGGTGTGGTGTTATCTGTTGAAGATATTTCGATCAACGGGTCTGGGGAGAAATGTTCACATATCGAAATGGTCTCATTGTAAGCCAAACAATATGATTGAAAGTATATACAAAAATAAATAAATTAATTAATAAAAAAAAATCCTTGTGTTATGGAAAGTTTCAAGTATATTCAGTAGCAGAGAGAATAGTACCATGCATCAAAAGTCTAGTTTTAATGATATAATTCATGGACTTGATGGCTTGCTTTCTCACTCCCTTTCTCTCTCTGTCTCTCTCTCTCCCTGCCCCCCTTCTTTTTCTCTTTCTCTCTGGTGAGCACACGTGCCCTATAGAAAATTAAAAAGTAATAATAAAATTAATTATTTAAAAAAATCTATGAAAAATGCTATTGTGAGATTTGAGACCAGATAGCTGACTAGAGACACCCATTGTGGCTTCTCTTTAAGAAGAAAGGTCAGGAAGGGTAAATAAATGGCTACACTTCAAGCAAAGAAGTGAGGTGAAGGCACAGAATATAAGAGGAAGACAGTGAGGAACTTCTGGGGCACTGAGTCTTAGTTTGGAGACATAAAAAAATGGCTATTTCAAGCAGAGAAGTGAGATGAGGGCAGAGAATACGAGGAAGACAGTGAGAAACTTCTGAAGACAAAAAGAAAGAGTTAATCTTCTGAACTCATAAAGTCCCCAGAGATTACCAGAGCCCACTACTACAGAGGAGAAGGTGAGTGAGACAACTCTCTGGAATTCCCTACTTCCACCTTGGATCCTGGCATACCCAACTGCAGGAGGTTAAGGATGACAGACTCATGCCCATCTTAGAGAGCTGCAAATATTCACTACTTCTGAGAAAGCACTAGAGTCCTCCAGCCCCCAAGCCCCAGGTGCACTGCTCTCTCTCTAGAGCTGACCCACAGATGAGAGAACAACGTGATTGAAATCAGAGGACTCAGCACCTCCACCTCCATGAAGTACTACAGCCACACCGAGATATATATTCATGAGAGGGCAGATCTAGTCCAAGAAATGCCCTCTGGAGAGAGGCAGCAATCTAGCACCCAAGTACTGGTAGCATTTAGCATTTCAGGGAGCGGAGAGTACACCACAGAAGAGAGGATGCTTCTATGAGCTGGAAAATTGCGGCAGACTAATTCCAATGACTGAAAACTCTTGATTACTCTTTCCACCAGAGACTGAAGACTCCGATCATCTCCTCTCCAGAATGTGGTGTGTGCATGCATCCTCCCCTCAGGGGAGGAATTGGACATTCCATTCTAACAGACTGGCAAACCTGGACTCTACGCTCTCCCAGACTTGAGACTCCTGGAAGTTCCCCGTCCCCTCTTGTTGCTGTCTCCAGTGAAACTTCTTGGGACCTTCCTGGACTGTGAGTATGAGTAGAAGGTCAAGCGTTTGATGGAGAGGAGGGCACAGGGGTCTCCCCTGCTCAGAGAAGAGGAAATGGGGGCAGTGCATGCCAGGAGGCAAGTGTGATTCCCTACCACCTTCCAAGCTGCATGGGAGAACCTTTGAACTTCCTGCCTCTGCCCCTCCTGCCTGCATGGAGCCACATGCAGGGAGATGTGTGGCTGCAGAGGGGGGTCAGGCCCTGGTGCCAGCAGTACCTCCAGTTCCAGGAGTGCACACAGTTAATAAACTAAAGAACCAGCCAGCCTTTGAGACACAATTCCTCAGTCAGCACCTGTGATCCTCTCATGTACAACCCATTCAAGAGAGAGGGCTTTACTTATTTTCAACTGTTATATTAATTTCACTACCTCACCTTAAGGGAAACTCCATTCCAACATAGGGCCTGCGAACTCAGGAAATTTCCCCACAAAGCAGCTGTGGACACTGGTATGAGGAAATCTACTCCCTCTATGAATTGGAGACCAGTACTCAGCACTGGGCTTACCCAAAGTCTAAAAATACAGACCTCAGAGTACCCACCATCCCTGGTGACTCTTAATATATACAACACCAAACCCAACCAGGATAAAAACAAAACGAACCATCCAACTAGTACTAAAGGACTAGGAAAAATAATACTGCCCCATAAGAATTTCTCTATAAATCAGGAAGATGTGTGTACCCTACCAGATGCCAAAATATCGATGCAGGGACATGAGAAATGCGAAAAAACAAGGAAATATCTCTTTTCCAAATGGAAGACACTAACTCCTCACTAATAATAGACAGGATGCAAAAAATCACAGAAATATTAGAAACAATACAGAATATTGGTTATGACAAAACTCAGTGTGATGCAGGAGAATACAGACAATTCTAGGAGAAGAGGGAAAAAATCATAGTACGAATAGGAAATTCAGTGAAGACAAATATCTTTTAAAAATTATCGAACAGAAATCCTGGAGATTAGGAATTCAATACAGGAAACAAAATAATTTGGCAGAGGATGTAAAAAATGAGTTAGATCAAGCAGAAGAAAGTAACTCTGAACTTGAAGGCATGACCTTTGAAATAGCCCAGTCAAAAAGAGTTCTTGTCTCAAGAATTTTCTTAGCCACTCCTTCACAATAATATATTCCTGACCTCTAAACACTATATAATATTTGCTCAGCCTAACTCAATCTCAGCCCCTGTTATTATGGAGAAGAAAAAAGTAATCCTGCAATTGTGAAAATAATTTATTCATAGTTCTATGTTCATGTCTCCTAAGTCATGAAAGGACTCAGAAAAACAAAAGTACCTTTCATGTCCTATGATATATTTTTTTATAAATTAATTATGTATGTAAGTAGCAATATTTTCTTATGTATTTATATACTATGTTTAAGGCATTTGTTATATGTTAAGATTATTCAAATATCGGGCCAGCAGGAAGCATAGCGGTTAAGGTGCTGGACTCCCACATGGCTTGAGTCTCGGACCCAGTGCCTTGAAACTGGTGCCAGGTATCCTCTACAGAGTCTGGAGAGGAGAATGGAGGAAAAGGGAGTGCAGCATGGTCATCTCCCTCGGGGATGATTTCTCGGTTTCCCTTTCTTTGTCTCTCTCTGGCGAGCACACACATCCTATGGGGAAAGAAAATTATTCAAGCTTGCTAGTAACTTTATATTGACAAAATTATCACTCCCACCGTATGGATGAGAATGCTTTTTAAATAATTATTTTATTTAACTTTATTTGTCTATTTTAATTTGACGAGAGAGAGAGAGAAAGAGAAAACAAGCTGCCAAGTCCAGGACTAAAACCATGGTGGGCCACGTGGGAATCCAGCGCCATTAACCACCATGCCACCTGCAAGTCCCATGAATGAGAATTTTTAAAAAGCTTAGAAATGTTAATGAATTTATCCAGTGTTACAAAGTTTCAAATACTAGCTATAAGATGCTAAGTCATGAATTTTGGTTTCTTCCCATTGAATTACACTGTATTTATTATTCTGTTGTTTCATCTTTTTCTTCTAATCACATTTTAAACTCGCGGATGCAGACAACCTCAGATTTTATGTTTTTCTCTGTAATACCATCCTAGATGCAATTTATGGCCCCAGAATTTGCAGAGTAGAAAGCCCAAAGAAATATGCCTACAATAATTTCAAGAGGCAAAATTATTGCAAGTCATGTCACATAGACTCTCAAGAATAAAGTCTAGGACGGGGGACCAGCAGTTGGCTATGTCGCTGGACTCCCACATAGTCGACCGTGGTTCGTGTCCTGGACCCAGTGGCTTAAAACTCACTCCGGGCATGTGTGCGTGCGTGCCCAAGATCCTGAGAGGAGAATGGAGAAGGTATTGTGGTGTGGCCATCCCCCCTGGGGGGTGATTTCTTACTTTCTGTCTCTCTGTCTCTGTCTGTCTGTCTGGCTAGTGCACATGTCCTATAGTAAAAACCTGTAAAAAAAAAAAAGAATAAAGTCTAGGACTTACTCAGGATAGTCAGAGAATCCCCATTAATTCATTATTTGCATGAATTCTCATTAGGAAACTGAATTTGTAGCACTTACCATTGTTGCTATATTATCTCAATGTGTTGTCTTATCTAGGATTTCTCCCCCATAGACTCATGCTTTCCTTACCCAGGAAATGTATATTGGGATATTTTACTGCTTTCAAGGGCACACAGGGATTCACAGGGCTTTCCGTCAGCCTGATTTTGAATTATCTGTCCAGACACATCTGCAACAATATTCACTTCTGTCTCTGACATGCTGTGGTGGCACGGAGTACTCTATGTGGTTACCAGGGCTTCATCTAGGAAGTGAAGCAAGCTACACAATTAACCCCTCAGTTGGGTCCCCTAAATATGTTGGTGGTTTCTCTTCCTATCCCTTTTCCATTGTCACTAGCTTTGAGTGGGGGCAAAGTGTTCGGTCTTTCTCAAACACCTACAAAATGGTCTTATTTATCCTATTCTATTGTTCTGACTTACACTTATTTTCCTGGGTAGAGAACGCTTCTCAAAGATGAGGACTGCAGGAGAGGAAAATGTCTACTGTCATCATGTATTCTTGACAAATTTTCAAATTTTGAGGAGTTTTAACTTTAGTACCAAATTTAGATTTTTTTTTCAAGATTCAAAATTCCTTTCTCCTGATTTGTTTCTTTGTTATACCTTTTAAAACCCAGATTAAAATGAGTAAAGACTTATTTAGATTTTTGACTTCTTCCATGACATATCTACCTCTTGAACACAGAGCATATACTATCACTGATGCCTGAAATGAGCTGTGATAGTGGCAGCGGCCGTGTGTGAACCAGAGGAGGACAGAAATATTTACCTCTGCTAAGAGCTAGAAATCTTGTCAGGCTATAATTGGTTGTTCCTGTTGTTTTACCAGGCATGAAACATGATCTGGAAAATGAGATTAAGTTAGTCTGGACCATAAGGCCCCTTCCCCCCTTCTAAGCCATGGTCCTAGTCAGACCTTAGATGAAAGATAGCAACAAATTCAATAAAAGTTCTCATAATGGGAGATTTATTGCCTCCAAGGATCTACTGGACCAGGGTCACGGAGGGATTAGGTAGGTGAATGGAATACCTCAAAGGTTTAAGGAAAAAAGAAAGTCAAGTGGTTGGAAGGAGTGTTCCATGCTTTTGCAAACTCAGTGGATACAGCACCGTAGGTCTCAGAGAAGAGGTGAGAGAAGGAGCATTTGAAGGAGAAATGAAGCATGATGAGCTGGGTCAGAAAGCAGTTCTGGATCTTCTAGCTTGTTTACTCTTCTCCTGTCGATGGACAATGTACCTGCAACAGGAGACACGAGATTGGTTGGTTCAATGGGTTCCTGTGCCATTATCGTGTCATTTCACAGCTCTACAACTTTATAACCGTATTTGTGTCTACAACCTCCTTCTGGTCTCCTTCTTCTTATACTGTGGCTTCAGCTCTGACAAATCTGAATTCTTACCTTCCCTTCAAGGGTGTGGTTTACAAGGGCCCTTGATGTCTGGAGGCACCTCCTGAACGCAGCCCTCGGATGATGAGGATGGTGCCCACCACGATGCCCACGAGGCCCATGGCCAACCCCAGGGCACAGACCACAGTCTCTGTCAGCTCTGACACAGGTTCTGGAATTTCAGGTTCTGTGAAAGTGAAGTTGTCGAGTTTAAGATAGAGTGCGAGGGCTGGCTCTGTGGTGCAGTGGCAATGCACTCATGAAGAGAAGGCAGATCCCATGTGGCAACCAACCCTGTTCAAATCCCCAGATGGTCAGCTGGAAAAATGCCAGGTATGCTCATGAGTGCCTTAGGTGATCTCAGTGTTACTAGACTCTGTAGAGGGTGCTTGCCTTTCTCTGTCTCTCACACACACGCGTGTACTTCCATGTGTGCACACATGCAGTCTAATTAAAGTCTGATTAAAGCAAATATATATATATATATATATATATATATATATATATATATATACATATAAAATACCAGACTGTAGGTTCGTGAACATATGTATGGGATGGTGTGAGAGTGGACATGGTTTTATAAGAAACTCAGTGTACCTTGCTTAGGGAGGAGAATTAAGTCTATCATTAGAAAATCATGAAGTGTGGAAGACAAATTTTGGGCCTTGCTAGTTAGGGGTTAACAGGCAGGACACTTTAGACATACAGATAAGAAAATACCAAAACGGGTAGCAGTTATACATACCCCAGTGTTTCAGAAGTGGCTCATCCAGGCCCCAGTGCTCCACCTTGCAGTCATAAACATCCTCAGTGGAAGGGAGGAAGGTGAGATAAGCAATCTTCAAGAAGGAATGATCACTCTTGGAGAGGAAGCTGGTCTCAGAAACACCGTCTGTGACTGAGTGCCCGTTACTCAACCACGTGATGTTGATCACAGGTGGAAAGATGTTGTCCACAACACAGATGAGGGTGTTGGGCTGACCCAGCGTCACTGGAGACTTGGTAAACACAGTCACCTCAGGAACCTCTGTGGTGAGGAAACAGCGCAGATATGAATTGCTGATAGCTCTGCCCTGAGGTTCTGCATTACATCCTGGAGATCTCCCACCAGCATTTTCCCACCTAGTATCAGTAATATAATAACTGAAGGTCTCGTTTCCCTTATGCTTAGGAAACACTGTATATCGCCTGCACCTTATTAATGTGCCCTTTCTCTGTGAGTGTGCTTAATAAGGCAGGAGATTTCAGTAATTACCATGAGAAACTCTGGGGACTTCTTGTAGAACAGAGTTTTATAGATTGGTGAATGGTAGCTATGCCTCGAGAAGAAGGGAGTGAAGCTTGATATAAAGGGATAGATAAACAAAAAGAAGCAGGATGGAGGATACCTACCATTGATAGCGGCGGTAGCGTTGGATCGCTTAGTCAGGATGTCCAAGTTGTGTTTTATAGTAGCTATGTTTCTCAGTGCACCCTGTGGGTCAAAACTTGTAACTTCGGTGAACATAGGAAGACGCCAGACAGTCTCTCTTTTCTCCAGGTTCACATAAAACTCCTCATCTCCGTCAAATTCATGGGTAAACTGGCCAGACGGACCGTAAGACTGGTAGACATTTATGCCATAGGAGGCAACGTGGTCAGCTGGTGAGAGGGACAAACAGCAAGGTGGAAATTAGAGGGGAGAAAGAACCTTATTAAACAAAGTGCCAAAAGAAATTGATTTTCAAATTTTATGGGGTTCATTTGAAACTATATGGACAAAATTCCCAATTCCTCCTCCCCCCTTCCCGCCCCTGGCCCCTGGTCTTAGTGTTGGGAGTTGTCCAATCAGAATCCAATCTATCCTTTTCACTATAGTGTATGGTCCATATGGGCAGAAAACACGTCTCATTTGTGCTTTTCCACGAGTGCTTAGCTCGATGCCTGACATGTCGTAAACTTATAATACATATTTCAATTAGATGAAAGAATGAATAGATACGGTAATATCAGTTTTTTTTTTAAAGTTGATGGAATTGCATATTAGGAAAAAACGATGCATGAATTTTAAGGGTTTTTTTTGCACCAAAATAAACTTGTACTTTAATACTATTTTCCCTCAAACTTTACCAACTCACTGGGTATTTAAATTTCTTCTCAAAGTTTAGTTTACTTTTCTCTGCTTCTTATTTTAACTCTCACTTCTTTCATCAGTTAATAACACATCTATTATGGTTCTTCTTTCCAGCACTGACTCAGTGCATGGCATTTTCTACCTAGGGATTCCTTCTTCTTTTTATAAACCAAGGAAAACCATACAGGATCTTATAATTTTAAAAGAGCATTGGGACCAGCAGTTAGCATAATGGCTATGTCACTGGACTCCCATATAGTCGACTGTGGTTCGAGTCCCGGACCCGGTGGCTTAAACTCACGCCGGGTGCATGTGTGTGTGTGCCGAGGATCCTGAGAGGTGAATGGAGGAAAAGGGATTGTGGCGTGGCCATCCTCCCGGGGGGTGATTTCTCGCTTTCTGTCTCTCTTCTCTCTCTGTCTTTCTGGCGAGCACACGCACCCTATAGCAAAAATCTCTCTCTCTCTAAAAAAAGAGCATTTTCTAATTATTATAGAATATTTAAAATAAACAGTGACAACATTATAAAATATATAACAAACAGTGCTTCTAAGGTCTCTGCCATGCTAACAGTAATGCTCCTTAGAGAAGAGAACCTAATTTCATCTGAAATTAAAAAACGAAAGTTTTTTTTTTTTTTTTTTTTTTTTTTTTTTTTTTTTTTTTGAGAGAGAGAGAGATTTTGCTCTAGGGCAGAGAAACAGAAATTAGAAAAGTAGAAGTAGAAACCGTAGAAACCACCCCTGCCCCCACCTCCAGGAGGAATGGCCAGTCCACAATCCCTTTTCCTCCATTCTCATCTAGAGATTTAGGACACAGGCACACATGCCGAGTGAAAGTTTCAAACTGCCAGGTCCAGGACTCAAATTGTAGTGACCACGTAGGAGTCCAGTGCCTAAAACAATACGCCACTTACTGGCCCCCCAAAATGGAAGTTTTATTAGATTTGGATTTCTGTCATTTCCCATCCTTTTTCCCCCTTCCCCCTTGGAAGAGGTTATTAAACATTTCTCTTTTTTTCTGATTCAACACTTACATTTACTTGAGAAGCCTAAATAAATGAAGGCTGTTTTCCTCAAATGGACAGTGAGCCTGAATGAGAGTAAAGCAGAACAGCAGCCAGCATAGCGTGACTCCACCCCAATGACTCTAACTACACGTTTATGGCAAGACACATGTGAGCCTTTTACCACTGATCTTCCCGTCCTCCCTCATTTACTGAGCACCAAGAGCATCAGACACAGAGCAAACAGTAAGACACCACTCAGGTGTGATCTTTCTTGTCAAGGAGCTCACTCAATAGTGGCAGAGTCAGCTAAGTAAAGGGGCAAATGCAATATGCCATGCTGAGTTCTGTGATGAGGATATAAACTGTTTTACAGTCCAACATCCGCCACAAGTACCTGCCAATCAAACCAAACACCATTGTCATTTTATGTCATTTTATGTTACTGTTCTTTGCAGAGGTATACTTTTCTCCCTGAAGTAGAATTATCTTTTAGGATTTCCTGGAGACCCCTAACATTTCTGTCAGTTTCCAACTATATTTCACTAAGTCCTCTCTTCAGCATGTGTCGAGGACAGTAAGAGCTCTAATCCCTCCATCCCAGTGTCCTGCTCTCCGGGTTTGTCAGTTCCTCTCCTGGGTACCTTTCTTCCCTCTCCAGCATGCTCGCTTTGGCTGATCACTAGATATGCTCTCTTTATCCTTTCAAAAAATCTTCTTGACTCCCTTTTCAGACTTAAATATATGCAGTCATTCTTTTCAACTGGCGCTTGTCCTGAGCTGCCAAGTGTTGCTGGAGGACCTCACGCTGCTGTGCCAACTAGAACCAAGTCTCCTTAATAGTTTCAACCTTGGCTATATTTAGTGCCCTGCTCAGCAAGTGTCGTGGTCCTTTTCTGCACCCGTACTATTTCTGCCACTAGTCTGTGCATCCTTTAGGGAGCAGAAACCATGGCTTTCCATCTTTGAACTCACAAAATTTAGCTCAGAGTGTGTTAAAAAAATGTGCATAAAATGACAGTTGCTATTCTCAAGGCTCAGACATATTTTGGGGGAAACTAACAGGGATGCAGGTCGCAGAACCATGTGAGTCAGGATCAGCAATGGCCAGAGATGTGTCGTGACTAGTGAGCCCTATGCATTGTTGTCTCTGTGCTCCCATCCCTTCGTAAAATATTTAAAATTGTATTTAAGACTGTAGTGAGGACTAGCAGATGGTGTGGTGTTTAAGGCACCTGTATCTCACATGGCTGACTGTGTGGTTTGAGTGCTGGGCCTGGAAGCTTGGGAAACACACAAGGAACATTTGTATGCATGCCCAAAGTCCCGAGAGGAGACTGGATAAGTGATCGTGGCATGGTTATCCCTGCTGGAGGGTGCTCTCTCGTGTTCCTTTTCTCTTTCTCTCTCTCTGACAAGTCTGTGTGTCTTATAGCCAAAAAAACCAAAACCAAAACCAAAACAAAACAAAACAAAAAAACCCACAGTATTGATATAAAGAAATATATAATCCAGGCTGAATTAAAAATCAGAACATTTTATTAGACTTAAAACTTTGTCTTTTTGTTCTAATTTTAAAATAAAATATTTTCATGTAGCTCTGCAAATGTCATGGGCCTTAGTACTGTGCCCACGGAGCCTAATAGATAGGTTGAACCTGACCATGGCACTCTAGTGTAATGTTCAAAAACGGAAATTTGGAACAAAGAAGCCAAGTGTTCTGGGAGCAGGTGAAACTTCCACTCCAGACAAAATTATAAAGAGAGCAGCCAAGGTTAATAGACTTGCTGAAGATCACCTTTCTTTTTACTTCCCCTTTTAACTTTTTGACTTTTCAGTTTTGCTTTTAAAAACTCACTGTTCAGATCTCTAAAATGGATAAAGGAGTCAGGGAGTCAGGGATAAAGCCTGAAAGGAAAGAAGGGTAAAAGAATGTATGAATAGGGACCGACAGATAGCGTAATGGCTATGTCGCTGGACTCCCATGTAGTTGACCACAGTTCGAGTCCTGGACCCAGTTGCTTAAATTCACGCCAGATGCATGTGCGAACGTGCCCAAGATCCCGAGAGAAGACTGGAAGAAAAGGGATTGCGGCATGACCATCCCCCCGGGGGGTGATGGTGATTTCTCACTTTCTCTTTTACTGGTGAGCACACATGCCTGATAGCAAGAACTTCTCAAAACAAAACAAAACAAAACAAAACAAAAAACAAAAGGAAAGTATGAAGAGAGGGTTAAAAAGGGAATCACAAAGGCAGATGGCCCTACAGGGTCAGATAATTAACCTGTGCCTGCCCATTTTCCCTTTTTAAGTTGTCATTAGCTGAGATGAATAACAGGAAATGTGGGTTGGTAATTTGAGAATAAAATGATTTATCGAGTTTTTCATCATAAAGTTTTCAATTTTAAAATATACATATATTCCTTATTTTGCTAAACAAATATGAAGTTAAACTTGTAATAGGAATAAGTTTATTTTATTTGTAAAACATTTTTTATTCAATTGAAATATAATCAAGGATACTAATAAAAATGCATGACAAATCAACAATTAACTTAAAATTATTGGGGTGAACAGAAATGTCATCTGGAATACTAATTAATCCAATTTGTGAAATAGCTTACTGCATAAGTTTTTAGAAAGTATTGACATTTATGTGTTTTCACCATTTGTAGAGCATGTCTACATATCTGTTTTAATTTATTTGTAAAGTGACATGTATGAAGTAACCACGATTAAGTAAGGACATGCAGTAAAATGACTTGTCTAAAGATATTCAATCTGCTTAGACTCTTTTACCTACTCTCATTTTGGCCAGTTTTTAGCATGGAAATGTGTCTAAATCTGATACAAAGCAAAACTCATCTTTCTGTGTATCTGTATAGTATACATAGTTCAGGAAACTCTTTACCTCAAGTTATACAACAGGAGATTTATAAAAAACTTCAAAAATTATTCAGAAAAATTTGAGAGTAATAGCATACATTTTTAATATTATTTCTAATTTAATACTAATTACTTAGTTTGTGAAAATATTCCTAATCTTTGAGGCAATTATGCTGAAATGCCGTAAAGACGTCCAGGCTGTATTCCCTGGAACCAATATTATAAATAGAGTAGTACTTTAGATAAACTGTGCAACAGCACAAGTAGCAAAGAGAATAGGTTGGGGCTCTGGCTTACTAATGGATAATAGTCACAGTTTTTAAATCTCTTAATATCAAGAAGGCCCTTAAAAAATCTCTATTATGTCTCAGCTAATCTCTCTCTTTTATCCTTCAAGTCTCTGTTTTCTAACTCCAGGGCAACATCCCTCAGTTATGCACTTACCCACAATGTCTTCACCTCTGCAAGGGCTCATCACCGTGATAAAAACAAGAGCTCCCAGGACCAGAGCTTTATTTAGGATCATCCTCTTCTCAAGGTGGTACCAGCAGTTGCTGTCCTGAGTTGTAGAGTAATTGTGAGGACCCAAGGGGCCAGGCAAAGAAATCTAAAGACACCTATACCAACCCTGCCTGATCTGGTTTTGGCCAATCAGAAAACCCCCCTATGGTGACACTTCAGTTGCCAGCTACAGAGTTCATGTTAAGAGGCTTGGAAGGAAAGTGGGAAATCCCCTAGTTCTGTTATCACCTCTACTCAGAGTGGACCTGAGGAAATTTCTGTGAATGGAGGGGGGATATTAAATCAGAATCTTCTCACATGTGTGTATGCCTACTGGTGGCAAGAATGGGGATTTCTAAGCAGCTTCATGGATAGAAGAGGTCATAGCTAAAATGGTATCCTCCAGGATTTTCTGAAATATAATCTTCAGGAATTCATTCTTACTTTGATTCCCTTTCCTGACACCCCACTCTATCTCCCCTACTCTTTACCCTGGCCTCCATACATACTGTGTTTTACCTTTTCTTTTTTTTTGCTTTCTTAGTGCAGATGAAAAAACCTCTAAAATAAATAAAGAAAAAAAGAAAAAGAAACTCTTGCCAGGACTCCTTTGTGGCTGACCAAAGTTCAAGTCCCAGACCTGGCAGCTTGTTTTCTCACTTTCTCTCTCTCTCTCAATCTCTTTCACTCTGTCCCTGTCAAATTAAACAAATAAAGTTAAATAAAATAACTATTCAAAAAAAGGAAGAAAACCTATGTGCCAATAAATTTATTGAAAAATAGATATCAGCAGGGGCAATAAAGGTAGGAACTGGTTATTTAGGGGAATACAAACCAGAAAATAAAAGGGATTAGCATATCTAATAACTTTCTTTTTTTTAGAGAGAGATTTTTGCTATAGAGCGTTTGACAGAGAGATAGAGAGAGAGACAGAAAGTGAGAAACCACCCCCCCCGGGGGGGATGGCCACACCATAATCCATTCTTTTCTTGTGATTTTGGACATGCATGTACACCCACCCAGTGTGAGTATTTTTTAAAGAATTATTTTATTAATTGTTTTTGTTGTTATTATTTTAATTTAATTTTTTAAAATGTTTACCAGAGAGAGAAGGAAAGTGAGAAAGTAAGCTGCCAGGTCTAGGACTTGAACTGTGGTCAGCTGCATGGGAGTCCTGGCATGAGTTTCTTTTTCTTTTTTTTTTTTTTAGAGGTTTTTTTCTATAGGGAATATCTGTGTTAAAAATCCAGATATTTGTGAGGGGTTAGGAATTGAGCTAAAGTCAAAGGCAGTTGTTAGAGGAAGGCATTTTTTTTTCCCAGAAGAATCTTTTTATTAAAAAATAATTTTTTTTTCTTATGTTATGGAAGCCACAAGTTAATGGGATCCTATTCAGAATCAATCACTCTGTCCCTGTTAAATGACATGTTTCTAGCACTGTCTTACCTCACAGTGACGGAGACTGTAAGGAAAGATGAGAAATGGGGGACAGCAGGTGGCATAGTGGTTAAGGTGCGGGACTCCCACGTGATCGACTGTGGTTTGAGTCCTGGACCTGGGTGGCTTGAAACACATACTGGGTGTATGCGTGTGCATTCCCAAAGTCTCAAGAGGAGAATGGAGGAGAAGATATTGTGGCTTGGCCACAGGGAGGAGGGGGGTTATTTAACTTTCTGTCTCTCTATCTCTTCAGCAAGCGCCTGCACCGTATAGCAAAAATCTCTCCAAAAAAAAAAAAAAAAAGAAAAGTGAGACAAAACAAATGCCTTGGGCTGGCATGTGGTGTGGTGGTTAAGGCACTGAACTCCTACATGGTTGACTGTGGTTCAAGTCCTGGACCTGGTGGCTTGTTTTCTCACTTTCCTTCTCTTTCTATGTCTCTCTCTAGTCAAATTAAAGAATAATAATAATAAAATTAAATAAAAATAATTTTAAAAAAAATTTTTGTCTTTTATTTTTCTTTCTCAGATTAACTAAATTCACATTTTACATAAAGTCCCCATTATGATGTATACAATATATATATATATATATATATATATAGTTTTCAACAGAGAACTCTACATTTTTTTGGTGTTAAATGTTTCTTCCCTTTGCCCCTCATGCCCACTCTCTACCACCCACTCCCCTCCCTTGCACCCTTGCAGCCTCTGGTATCTACATTTATCCTTTCCACTATCATATCTTCAGATCTTTCTCCTTTTGCCAGAGTGCTGATATATATTTTTTTTATCATTGCACATCTTTACAGTGTACAACATGGTTTTTCCCAGCATGAGTACAGTGTACATTTGTCAAGACAATGATATTATCATATACATTATCAACAGGCAACTTTTCATTTTTGTGTCTATTAAGTGTGTTGTTTGTTCCCTGACTCCCTCCCTTCTGCCCTCTATTACTCATTCCCATTACCTCTCCCATACTGTCTCTAGCATCTGCAGTTGCCATCCCTGCTATTATACCCTCCAGTTCTTTCAGTTTTTTTTTTTTCAATTATCAGCTCATATAGGTTTTTTTTTTTTATTAATTACTTTATTTATTTTTGTATATACTTTCAATCATATTGTTTGGCTTACAATGAGACCATTTCGATATGTGAACATTTCTCCCCAGACCCGTTGATCGAAATATCTTCAACAGATAACACCACACCTCCCCATCCCGTCAATGCTCTACCTCTGTATCCCTTCTCTAAATGTCTTTCGTTGGGCCCCACTCCTCCACATACACCTCATCTGACATTCACACCCATCTCTTGTGTTTGTTCAACTGTTAGTCAATCAGTAGGGAACACAGATTCTATTCAGGGTTGGATTAAGGGTGGGTCTCGTGCAGTTCCGCAATTGTAGGTGAGTCTCCATGGAAGCAGAGATGGTTATCAGTTGATGTGGCACAGCATCCATCTTGTGATTACTGGGAATGGTGTTGTGGGGATCTGCAACGTGAGTCATCCTCAGGTATCTGGCTTCCTTAAGAATGGTAGAGTAGTTCTTGTTTTTCCCTGAGGTAATGCAGGGCTGGTAACCATCATCTTCTCACTGTCCATAGGCAGAGATAATCCTCCTATACAATATATTTCTCAATTGGTTTAAGACAGCTAAAGTTTCTCTCTGTTGCTTATAGTTGCAAGTTCTTAATCCTTGTTTCGGCTTCAGCTTGCTGCCTGCGGCCGGCGGCCACGCGCAGGCGCAGGCCCGGCTGCCATGCGCAGGTCCGGGGGCCACGTGCAGGCGCAGGCCCGGCAGCCACGCACAGGCCCGGCAGTCACGCTCAGGCCCGGTGGCCACTCGCAGGCGCAGGCCCGGCTGCCATGCGCAGGTCCAGGGGCCATGCGCAGGCGCAGGCCCAGCAGTCACATACAGGCGTAGGCCCAGAGGCCACGCGCAGGCCCGGCAGCCATGCGCAGGCCCAGTGGCCACGCTCAGGCCCGGCGGCCACTTGCAGGCCCGGGGGCCATGCACGGGCCCGGCGGCCACGTGCAGGCGCAGGCCCGGCAGCCACGCGCAGGCCCGGCGGCCACGTGCAGGCCCTGGCCTGGCGGCCACGCGCTGGCCCGGCGGTCATGCGCTGGCCCGGTGGCCATGCGCAGGCCCGGCGGCCACACACAGGCGCAGGCCCGGTGGCCACGCGCAGGCCCGGGGGCTACGCGCTGGCCCAGTGACCACGCGCTGGCCCGGTGACTATGCTCAGGCCTGGCGGCCGCACGCAGGCACAGGCCCGGCGGCTACGTGCCGGCCCAGCGGTTACACGTCAGCCCCCAGTGCGCAAATGCGTGCGGGTCCCTGTGCCACCTCCTGCCCGCCCGGCCGGCCAAAGAACACCCAGCGCCAGAGAGGCAGCGGGGGCCGGGCGGTCCGGGCCGTGGCACGTGGAGCAGAGCCCCGGCCGGGCCGGCATGCAAAGCAGAGCCCCGGCCGGCGCCCTGGGCTGCCCGGCACTGGTGCCTTGGGCCGCCCGGCGCAGGCCATAAAAATTATTTTTAAAAAATTCCCTGACATCTGGTAGCTGTCTGGTTACTAATTAGGCCTTGGTGCTGCTACATGCTGGCCTGGTATGCACATCTGGCTATTGCTATTCTCCTGCTGAATATAAACAATTTTATGTTTTATAGGTATCACATAGCTACTCTGTGACCACAGTGGATCAAGATAGAAAACAAGGCCCTCAGCAATCATGTCTGATTACCAATTACAACTTCAGCCTCAGTGTAGCCTTCCTACCATCTAGGCAAGATTTGTTAAGATATGCAGTCATAAGGGCTGGCCCTGTGGCCCAGTGGTTAAAAGAGCCAATCCCATGTGGCCAACTATATGATTTGAATCCTAGCCTTGGTGACTTAAGAAACACACCTGAGTGTGTGTGCCCAGAATTCCGACAGGATGAAGTGAGAAGGGTACTTTCTCCCTCTTCTTCTCTCTATCAAGTGCATGTCCTCTCTGGTTAAACAAACAAACAAACAAAAACAAAACAAAGTCATAGAATTACTACCCTACTCTTACTTCCTGAAAGAATTCAATTCTTTTTGTCAGGAAGGCCTTCTTTTTTTAATTAATTTATTTATTTAACACTGGACATCAACACAGCATACAAAATACGATTTTCCAGCCAGAATCCTCCATAAGGTGGCTTAATCATACATGTTATCATCAACAAATAATTTTCCATGTCTTGTTTTTGTATATATATATATTTTTTTCTCCCCTATTTCTCACCTCCTGCCATTTCCTATCCTCTTCCCACCCTGTCTCTGGTTTCTGCAGTTGCTTTCCTTTCTTTTATTCTTTTCCACGCTGTATTGATTCACAAAATACCTTAATTAACCTAAATACTTTCAAGAGTAAGTTTAGCTAATATATAAATATCTGTGAACAAAAGTTGACTTTAGGTATGAGACTCTGTGGTAGAATGAATATACTATAAGAAAGCACATTGCTGAGGATGTATAACTTACTGTGGTTACTAAATAGGTATTTTTAAATACTTTTTTTTTAATTTCAGGAAAGGCAGTTTTGGGACCAGCAGTTAGCGTAATGGCTATGTTGTTGAACTCCCATGTAGCTGACTGCGGTTCGAGTCCTTGACTCGGTGGCTTAAACTCACACCAGGCGTGTGTGTGTGCGTGCCCAAGATCCCGAGAGGAGAATGGAGGAGAAGGGATTGCGGTGTGGCCATCCCCACTGGGGGGTGATTTCTCACTTTTTATCTCTCTGTCTCTCTCTGTCTTTCTGGCGAGCACACGCACCCTATAGCAAAAACCTCTCCAATAAATAAATAAATAAATAAATAAATAAAATAAAAAAGAAAGGCAGTTTTAGCTTTAATAAATTAAAATAAAAAATGTTAAGAGAATTTTTCTCAATACTTAAAGCCAGGAAACACCTTAGGATTCTGCTTGAATAGTAAGTACATGGACCTATCCACAGCTCAAGAGAAGACATAACTCCTTAACACTGGAAAATAAAGCATAGAAGGTCAGTAGTGTTTTAGTGAAAAGTCATAAAATTTTAATTTCATCAGCTCAAACTCATGTACTTTATCTTCTGTTGTGGTTCAATCTTTCCATTTAAATTCTGGAAAATAACGTTCAACTCTGGACTTGTCCCTACCATTAAGCTGGCCATTTTCTTCATTGTTTTAGAACTCTTATTTTTGTGTGTCTGACTTTAGTTTTCCTGGGATAGCACTCCCTTCAGAACTTCTTGGAGAGCTGGTCTGGTGTTGGTAAATTCTTTCAGGTTTTGTTTATCTGAGAATGTTCTTGTCTTCTCTTCCCAATATGAAGGATAGTCTTCCCTGATATAGTATTCTTGGCTGAAATTGTTTTTCACGCAACACTTTGAATATATTTTCCCATTCTTTCCTTGTTCGCATTGTTTCTGATGAGAAGTCCACTGTTAGTCTGATGGGATATCTTTTATAGGTAAGTTGATGTTTCTCTCTTGCCGGTCTGAGTATCTTGTCTTTGTCTGTGGTTTTGGTCATTCTGGTATAATATGTCTTGGAGAAGATCTTAGGTTGATCTTATTTGGAGTCCTTGGTATTTCTTGGGTCTGGATTTTTGAATGCCTCTCTAGGTTTGGGAAGATTTCTTCCAGGATTTTATGGAATAAATTGTCAATCCCCTTATTAGTCTCTTCACCTTCTGGGATTCTGCTTATCCAGATGTTTGGATGTTTAATGGTATTTAGTATTTCTTGTATATTAATCTCATTTTTTTTTTTTGGCTATTTTCTCTGTCTTCGTGGTGGATTTTACTAGTCTAGCAGTCCTGTCTTCTACATCTGAGATTTGATTTTCTGTATGATCTAGTCTGCTTTTAATACTTTCAAAGGATATTTTGACTTCCTGTATTTTAGCCTTCATCTCCAACAGTTTCTTTTGATTATTTTTTATGGTGTGTACTTCCTTTTTCAGCTCTCACAAGAACTTCCTCACCTCCTGGAACTCATCGGCTTTTTTCTTTTGATGTTAATTGTCTCTCTTCTCTTCTGTCTCTGTTAGTTTTGTCATTATGAATACTCTACATTCTTTTTTTTTTTTTTTTTTTTGGAGAGGTTTTCGCTATAGGGTGCGTGCGCTCACCAGACAGACAGAGACATAGAGACAGAAAGCGAGAAATCACCCCCCAGAGGGGATGGTCACGCCGCAATCCCTTCTCCTCCATTCTCCTCTCGGGATCTTGGGCACGCATGCACATGCGCCCGGCGTAAGTTTTAAGCCATCGGGTCCGGGACGCGAACCGCGGTCGACTACGTGGGAGTCCAGCGACATAGTCATTACGCTAACTGCTGGTTCCTAATACTCTACATTCTTGATCAGACATTTCCATGAGTTCCATTGTACTGTCTGTAGATGAAGAGGAGTTATTCTTTTTCCTTGGGGGTGAGGTACTTTCTTGGTTTTGCCTATTTCTTGTGCCCCTGCAGTGATTTCTAGTCATCTGATGGGTTATTTGTTTCTTCTTAATTTGTAGAAGATCAACCTGAGCGATCAGAGGCGCACAGGAGGGTGTGGTCTGCAAACTCTTTGGTGTTATGTTCTTCTTTTGTGTAATAGATTCAGTGGGAGTTGAGGAACACGATGACCCAAATAGTATTTGGATTTTGGCAACTTTTCACTTAGACTTGTCTAGACACTAAGTGGGTGGAGGCTGAGCAGCAAAGTGATGAGGTAAAAGAAAAAGGATAAGAAAACAGAGAGAGAGAGAAAGGGGAAAAAAGAGAAAAATGGATAAAGCAACAAACAAATAAAATTATTTATTTGTTAATTTTGAAAAACAGAAAATGAAATCACTAGATCTCAGCTCTCATGGAGGACTCAGTCTTCTTCTGGCCTGACCTTTTTTTTTCCTAGATGGGAGGGGAAAAGGGGAGGAGATTATTACCAAGATAAAGGAGGATTTCAGAGCCAAGAAAAAACTTTACCTTAAATTTTTTTTAAAAAAGAAAAATTAAAAAAATGAAAAGACAGAGACAGAGAGGCAGAAAGAGACAGAGAGAAGCAGAGAAAAGGAGACAGGGGCTCTATCACGGTAAATTCTCAGCAGAACATCTTCATTACTCTGATTTCTGAAATCACTAGATCTCAACTCTCATGGTGGACTTAGTCTTCTTCCAGGAAGGCTTTCTTTATAAAATCTTCCTTAAAATTACCTATTAAAAGTCCAAGCCCAGTTACAACTTAATGGTCAGTTTTAGGTGTCTAGGCTATAGTCCCTAATTATTCAATCAAACACTACTGCAGGTACTGCTGTGAAGATATTTTGTATATCTGATTAATCTGTTGACTTTAATAAACTGGGTGAGCCAGATCCAATTAGTTAAAAATCCTTAGGAGCAGAGCTGAGGCTTCTCTGAGGAAGAAGAAATTCCACTGTGGATGGCAGTCAGCCTGCAGAGTCCCTGCTTGCCTTTCTGATAAAGGCCTGTCCTATGAAGCTGAGACTTGCCTTGTCCACCTCTACAACTGCATAAATCAATTTCTTGCAATAGTTATCTTAATATATATTATTCTTAATATATTATTCTACTGCTGTGACTCCGATACCTTACTGAAATGCCCCACAGTTCCCCAGTGTTGAGTTTTGTCCCTCATTTCAAAAAACAATAGAACCAACTTGTTCACCTAGGTATGTATGTATGTACTCCTGGTAGTTTTTGGCTGGAGATGTTGACAGTACCTTATTGGGTAGTTGTATATACATATGTATATGTATATACATATACATATATATGTATGTGTATATATATATATATATGCCTTACATATACATATATACATATATATATATATATATATATATATATATATATATATATATATACTGTTCTTAAAATGAAAAATTCCTAGGACTTTTAAGATATCTTCCTCATACTTTACTATTCCTGTTCCATCTAAGAAGAACATTGAAGTTCAGAGAGGTGAAGACATTTGTCCAGGGTCACACAGTCAGTAAGCAGTAGAGCTGGGATTTGATGTAGGTAAGCTAAGAGTCCTTGTGGGGTTAGGGAGATGTCTCCTTCTGTGAGGATTTAGACTCCAGTGCACTAACATAATCAGGATAGATATTTGACTCCATGGGTGGCCTTATCATTTTTCTAGATACTGCTATTGTGAATTAAGAGGATTCTTGAAGCTTTATTTGAGAGGTGCTCTATTTATCATGCAGTACAGCTTAAAGTTTTGGCAAATGAAGTAAACCTTTCTTGATTCCGTTCCAAAATTTTACTTTTCACCTTTTAAAGTTTTTTCTTTTTTCTGTCTTTGGTTGGTTTGCTTTTTTTTTTTTTTTTTTTTTTTTTTTTGGTTCAACTCACATTACGAAATTAGCATCTTAAATATGTGAGATATCAAAATTGTATCTTGGATGGGAAATTGAAGGTGTAGTCTCAGATCTCACATCCTGCAGGATGTGTGCCCAAAATCCCAGGAGGAGAATGGAAGAGAAGGGATTGTGGAGTGGCCAGCCCCCGGGGAATGATTTCTCACTTTCTCTCTCACTGTCTTGCTCTGTCTCTCTCCAGTGAGCACACATGCTCTATGTCAAAATCTTAAAAAAGAAAAGGAAAGAAAATCACACCAAGCATTATTCATTGAATAAGACTTATATATCCTTTCCTAGTACTTTCTTGAATTTCCTTTTTTGAAACTTTTCATCTATCTATCTATATCTATTATCTATCAATCATCTATCTATATTTACATATATACTCTAATAGAAAAATAGTTTATGTCTTTGCATTGTTATTAGTGAAATAAAAAAATGTCTAGGGTAAAAAAATTAAATAAAAAAGAAAGAAAAGGAAATCACACAGGATATATGTGTGTGTTTGCCCAAAATCCTGGAGGGAGATTGGAGGAGAAGGGCAGTGTGGCCATCATCTCTGGGGAGTGATTTCTCACTTTCTCTCTCTCTGGAGAGTGAATGTACCCTCTGGGAAAAGCCTAAAAAAAAATAAAGGAATAAGAAAGAAATGAACAATAAAAAATAAAGTAACAGTGGAGAGGCTTTGAAGACACCATTTTTACTAATTGATAAAAGTGAATTGATCATTTATGGGACAAATGCAAAGCACGTGCTCTTTGATAGGATGCAATTAAAATATACTATCACTTTGCTGATATTCCTGCCAAGATGCATAACCCGAGTCTATCTGGAGAAAACAATCAGACAAACCAAAAGTGAGAGATTGTTTACAAAACATTTAGTCTATAATCTTCAGAGTGTGATAATTATAATGTCAAGAAAAGACTGAAAATTTGTTCTAGGTAGATACTCCTTCCTGGCACTTTTCAGAAAGTTTATGCTTTTCCAAATTTCAAATTCCAAGAGAAAATTTGTAATCATTGTAGAAACAATACTGGGTTGAAGGAATCCACTAATGTCAACTTGAAAGAAAGAACAGAAAATGCTGACACATGGAGTCAAGGTTAAAGTCAACATTTCTAGGAAGGGAATTGGGAACTCATAAAAGAGACAAGCATGATTTGACCAGTCAGCCTGATTACAATGGTTGCATGCGATGAGTACATGTCCAGGGAACTGTCTGCTGCTAAAAGAGAGTCATTCCTGAAGATAAAAGAAGCCTAATAAGTTTATATGCATAGTATACTTTATACAGATGCTGTAAACAATGTTTCAAGAATTTTTTTTTTTTAGGTTTTTGCCACAGTGTATGTGTGCTCACCAGAGACAGAGAAAGTGAAAAATCACTCCCAGAGAGATGACCACCCCTCAGTCCCTTCTTTTCCATTCTCCTCTTGGATTTTTTGCCATGCACATACATGTACCCTGTGTGATCTTCAAGTCACACACACATGTGCCTGGAGTGATTTTGAAACCTCTGGGTTTAGTACGTGAACCCCAGTTTGCCATGTGAGAATCCAGCTCTTCACTACCATGGTACCTTCTGGCCCCACCAAGAAATAAATTTTATAAGTGAAATAAGTTCTTAAATTAATGACAACTTTGTCATGTGATTCTGTCGTAGTGTGTTGAAGCTTGCTCAAGAGATCTAAACAATGTGCTACTTCAACACTATTCAGTAAGATTTGCTGGTCTAGTCCTCATCCAGCATTGTAATAGTGTGGAGAGCAGCCAGTCTGAAAACCTATGGTGAAAACATGTGGCCTGTAGACACATGCAGAAACGCTCTTCCGCAAGCTACTCTAGCAGGGCTATTGAGAAACACCTACATAAGAAAGCAGTATCTGCCTGCTGTCAATGGTTATCTTCCTGTTGTTGCTGATACCTAATACCTGAAGTCACATGAGTTAATCAGATTGTCCCCCCAAAAAGATGAGAGAAATTATTTGGTGCCAGTCATTTTCACATCTTCAGATGATTTATATCCCAAAACAACTGGCTTTGCATTCTAATTCCTCCTCCCTTATTCTCTTTGCATTCTACTTCTTTCTTACCCATTCCCTTTGTATCCCATTTTTCCCTTCTCCCGTTTTCTGCCTTTTAAAAGAATAAACCTGAGACTGGTTCTCATCGCAACTTCTCCGTCAGAGAAGCTATACCCACCCGATCCTCACTTTTCTATACTTGTGTGTCTTTGTGCGTTTGTTATTGCGTCTATTTCTAATCCACAGCCTTTCCCACTCTGAAAAATGTGTGCATGCTGAGCTGGTCCCGCCATAATAGTTACCACAGGGTACAGTTGTTTGTAAAACAGACCAAATATTTTCATTAATAGAAAAGGAAATGAGCTTATATGATCCAGCATGTTCTCTAACACTGAAAATGAAGATGTTTTTCAATATACTCCCAACAATTTGACAAACATCAACACAACATAAAAGAAATATTTTTCTAGAAATTTGTCATGAAAGAAAGAGCAAGATTATCAGATGGGCTTGTTAAAAAAATCTCAATTTAAGGTCGCTCCCCACTGCATCCAGACATTTTGTTCCAGCGAAGGACTTGCCATACGATAGGCTGCCCGCGACTGGAAGGCTGTGCCACAGAGACCCCAGAGACCCGTGGTTCTTCCCCTCCTCCACTCACCTTTGAACTCTCAAGTGTGTTGTTTGGGACTTTGAGAAGACCTAGTGCCCCTTCCCACTCCATCTAGACATTTGTTCCTGCTCAGGGAGACTGAGCTGTAAAGAGACTCTGGCTTATCCCCTGCCACACACCTCTGAATTGTAAGACTTCAGCATTTTCTGAAGCACGTGGTACAATCCCGTCTATGTTCCTGAATTAAAGCTCAGCAGGTCAGTCTCAGGCACTCCTGTTTTCTAGAATCAGGGAGGACTTTGAATCATCCAATACCAGTGAAACAGTGCAGGTTACTGGTGAGCATCAAGGAGGTAGAGCAGCAGGGAGATTGCCAATAATGTACTCCCACAAAGAACGCTCAGAATTAACTGGAAGAATTTAGGAAGGAATGTATTAATCACCAGATGACTAGAAACCATTGCAGAGTCATAAGAAATATGAGCAACCAACAAAATATCTCTCCCCCAAGGGAAAAATATCAATTCCTCATCATCAATGGAAAACACAATGGGACTCATGGAAATGTCAAATAAATGATTCAAAATATTTATAGCGACAAAACTAAATGAGATGCAAGAGAAAAGAAACAATAAACTCCAGGAGATGAGGAAGTCCTTTCATGATTTGAAAGAGGAAATAGACACCATAAAAAAGAATCAAATGGAATTGTTGGAGATGAAGACTGATACAGAAAATTAAAGCCTCCCTTGAAAGTATTAAAAAAACAGATTCTATCATGCAGAAGATTGAATCTCAAATGTAGAAGATGAAACGTCTGACCTAGAAAAAATTATCGAAAAGACTGAGGAAATAAATAAGAAAAATGAGGACAATATAAGATAAATACTAGATACTGGGACTAGCAGTTAGCGTAATGGCTATGTCACTGCACTCCCACGTAATCGACCGCGGTTCGAGTCCCAGACCCGGTGGCTTAAACTCATGCCAGGAGCGTGTGCGTGCGTGCCCAAGTTCCCGAGAGGAGAATGGAGGAGAAGGGATTGCGGCGTGGCCATCCCCCCTGGGGAGTGATTTCTCGCTTTCTGTCTCTCTGTCTCTCTCTGTCTTTCTGGCAAGTGCACATGACCTATAGCAAAAACCTCTCCAAAAAATAAAAAAGAAAAAAAGATAAATACTAGATACTATCAAGTGCCTAAACATCCAGATAATTGCTATCTCAGAAGGTGAAGAAAATTATAAGGGCATTGATAATTTATTCCATGAAATTTTGGAAGAAAACTTTCCAAAGTTAGAGAGGCACTCAAATATTCAGACCCAAGAAATACAGAAGACCCACATAGAATCAACCCAAAAAGACCTTCCTCAAGGCACATCAGAACCAGATTGGCCAAAACCACAGACAAAGATAAGATAGCAAAACAAGATAGCAAAATTGGCAAGAGAAAAATGTCAAGTTACTTACAAAGGTTATCCCATCAGGTTAACATCTGACCTCTCCTCTCAAACCATGTAATAAGGAAATAATGTGGAAATACAGTCAAAGTGTTGAATGAAAAGCAATTTCAACCAAGATTACTATACCTGGCAAGATTATCCTTCATAAAGAAAACAAAAAGAGATAAAAACAATCTCAGATAAAAAAAAATGAAAAGAATTTACCAATTGCAGACCAGGTCTTTAAGAATTTCTGAAGGGAGTTCCTATACCAGGAAAAATAAGGTCAGAAAGACATAGAACAAAAAACAACCAAGAAAATGACTCGCTTAACAATAGGAACATTTCCAGAAATATCGGTAATAACTTTAAACATTAATGGTTAAATTTTCTGATCAAGAGAAACAGACTGGCTGAATGTATATAAAAAAAAAAACCCAGAAATCCTCTATCTGTTGTCTACAAGAAATGTGTCTTATGGAAAATGACCTTCATAGACTAAAAGTGAAGGTCTGCCCTGGGGGGTGATTTCTCGCTTTCTGTCTCTCTGTCTCTCTCTGTCTTTGTGGTGAGTGCATGCACCCTATAGCAAAAACCTCTAAAAAAAAAAGAAAGGACTGGAGTTGCAATGCTGATTTCAGACAAAATAGGCTTTAAAAAGACAAAAACTATAAAAAAGAGACAAGGATATTATCTAGTAGTAAATAGGCTAATTCATCAAGAAGACATATCGCTTATAAATATCTAAACAGAGACAGAAAGAAGGTAGAGACTGCCCTACTTTGCATTGCTAGGTGTTGTGCTGGAAAACAAGGCTTGGAGCAGAGTTTTTTTGGTTAAAGGAACAGGGCTGGGCCCACCTCAGATCACATGGATTCTTTTTTCGCTAGGTGTTGGGCTGAAAGACCAATTTTAGAATTTAAATTGTGGCATTCGATTTATATTATGTCTCTATCTGGATCTTGACTAATGCTTCATTAAATAATTATATGTTACATTAGATACTTTTCCAGAGTTCTATTCTTGGTTTCTGACATATTACATTTTGTGGGTCTTGTGAAAAGAAATACTGTTTTTACACACATTAGTTCTGTTCCTGTGAGTTTTCTATATAGCATCATCTTCCAGAGACAAGTGATACCATCCTACATCTGGACTTTACTGGCTAGGGAGAGTGTATGCAATACCAAAATACTGTTTTGCTTAAACACAGTACCTGTGATGACTTTTGCCAATAAATTCCAGTTTAGCTTATGCTCTCTTTGTGGAGTGAGGAAATAGGGTAGGAGGGAGCTGAGTAGAGCAAGACAAGTCTCAACATTTACTCTGGATTTGTTTTTTCTCCCTGGTATTCTAAGCTTAGCTCTAGAATTTAATTCTTTATACCAAAACTATAATGGGTAATAGTGACACCAGAGATAATGAAAGAAATAATCAAAAAGAAAATAATCAAAGAAAAGAAAGAACAAAATATAATCAAAAGAAATAATCAGAAAACTTTTGAAAATTATATAATATTGTGAAGAAGAGCACTAATTATTTTTTTAAATTGACCAATACAGTGGCAGTCTCAGATAGATTTGCATATATGGTCATTTTTCATATTTATTGTTTATTTTTTTAAGAATTTTTGCCATGGGCACATGTGTTTGCCAGAGAGAGACAGGCAGAGACAGAGTGAGGGGAGTGAGAAATTATCCCCCCAGGGGGGATGAGAACTCCACAATCCCTTCTCCATTTTCCTCTTGGGAGTTTGGGTATTCATGCACATGCACCCAGAGTGAGTTTCAAGCCACCCAGTCCAGGTCAGCCATGTGGGAGTCCAGTGCCTTAAACACTACACCATCTGCTGGCCCCCGTGTTGACTTTTTTTTTTTCCTGTTACACTATAAATTTATTGCATTATACATTAGTAAAAAAGATAGTGACTAAGTTTTTAAAGTTATTATTCCCTTTACTGCAATGTAAACATCCTTTTACATTGATATCAATAAATTTATGTATTTATTTAATTTATTTTTTCATTTCTTTAATTTTTTTAAATATGGAAAAATGACCATATTGACTTTTTTTTTTTTTTTTCTTTTTCTGGAGAGGTTTTTGCTATAGGGCGCGTGCGCTCGCCAGACAGACAGAGAGAGACAGAAAGCAGGAAATCACCCCCCAGGGGGGATGGCCACGCCGCAATCCCTTCTCCTCCATTCTCCTCTCGGGATCCTGGGCACGCACGCACACGCGCCCGGCGTGAGTTTAAGCCGCCAGGTCCGGGACTCGAACCGCGGTCGACTATGTGGGAGTCCAGCGACATAGCCATTACGCTAACTGCTGGTCCCCATATTGACTTTTTTTTTTTTTTTTTTTTTTTTTTTTTTGTAATAATTATTTTATTTTTAAATTTTATTTATTCATTCATTTATTTTCATTTGACCAGAGAGAGAAAGAGAGAGAGAGAGAGAGAGAGAGAGAGAGAGAGAAAGTGAGTTAGTAAGCCACCAGGTCCAGGACTCGAACCATGGTCGGCCATGTGGGAGTGTCCAGCGCTTTAACCACCACACCATCTGCTGGTCCCAAGAAATCACCCCCCAGGGGGGATGGCCACACTACAATCCCTTCTCCTCCATTCTCCTCTCGGGATCCTGGGCACGCACGCACACATGCCCGGCGTGAAGTTATTTATTTTAATTTGACCAGAGGAACAGAGTGAGAGAGAGAACAAGTTGCCAGGTCCAGGATTTGAACCCTGGTCGGCCATGTGGGAGTCCAGCATCCCTAACCGCCATGCACCTGGCCACCTCCCATATTGACTTTTAAAAGCACAGTATCAACTTCTAAAAATCCCTGCAGATTTTGATTGAAACTGCATTAAATTTATTATATTTCCCTCTATGACTATCATATTCCACTCTACTTATTTATCTTTGTGGTGTCAAAAAGCTTTATAACATATTCTCTGGTGACTCTTTATAGTCCTTGTTACATTTGTGACATAGCATTTTATATATTTTTTCTTCTTGTTAGTGGATACTTTCTCTATAACAAACTTGTTTTCTTATAGTCTTCATAGCTTAGTCTACTGGAGACAAATGATGCTGTCTCCCATAAGGTTTTAATTTGCTAAAGAGGAAAGAACCCAGTGCTGTATTTTGGTTTTATGTAAATGCAACTTCTGCAAAGGCTGTGTGTTACCAAAGCCTGACTAGCAGGGAGTGCGTTGTGGAGATTGGGGGTTGGGATGAAGCAATGCAGAGAACACTCAATACATGATGTCTCTCTCGGTGTGCTCTGTTTCTGTGTCTGGGATATTATATCATGACCAAAGAGAAATGAGGGCTCAGCCATCAGGTGAAGGAACAAGCATTATCCTGTGCTTTATGTTACAATCAGGTGTTGGAACTTTAACCAAGAATGGCTCATGCCCACAGGTCTATCAGGAAAGGGTGACTATAGCATCTAATGTGTTTCCACTTCTAGAAATGCAGAGGGTATTTCATTTCTTTATGTCCACTCAGTTTCAAATGAGTTCCAGGATACACCAGTTGGGTCATATGGTCTAGGCACTGTTTACCAAGTTGCGAATACATTTCCAAACCAAGTATGAGTTTGACCTACTAATGTGAACCTGATTCCTTGAGTTTAAGGTAAACTGAAAATTCTGAGATATGTAAATTCTGGAAAGGGAATGAGGATGGGAGTGAGGCGATGTCCTCAGCTGCTCATTCAGATGTCCGAGAAACGGTTAACTTCCTGAGGCAGTTAAGGAAAAACTGTAAGCATAAAATGTCTGCTCCTCTCATACTCCTTCCCTCCACCTAGTCCCACCCAATATAATGAAGGCCAGGCTTCTCTTGGCCTGTGAGTCTGAAACTTTCTCCTCAGGTATATAGGATCCACCAGAGAGACTGGTGAGAAAGTGAGAACATATCGCCAAGTTACACTCTAGCCATGATGCTAATAATAATTAAGAGTAATGACAACAGCGACACCTATTATTCACTGAGTGCTTACTGCATGCTGACACTTTTATAAGTGCATTTACCATATTAACTAACTTAAGATTTAGAATAATACTGTGAAGTAGGTGTATTATTACTGCTTCCATCCCCATTTTATAATTTAGAAATTGTTTCATGAAGGAGTTGGACTTGCCTATGGCTACACCATTAGTAAGAGATAGAGCCAGAATTCAAACCCAGGCAGTCTAACCTCAGAGTGATGTGCTAGAGGAACAATTGTGCTAGTGTGGCTCGCAGGGAACTTTATACCACCCTTCCTCATAACAAATGAGGGACCCCTTGTTAAGCCACCTACCCATTTGATTCTGCTAAAGAAGTACCTACATAGAAGCCTGGTCACATACACCTTCAACTGATTTCCCCTAACAGTGGAAATTGCACTGTAGCTGCTGAGTAAGCCCTTCTCTGTGGACTCCTCATTGGCAGAAAAGTATTCTCATTGTTCTTTTTGTTTCTCATACCTGACATAGTATTTGATTCATCCTCACGTGAGTGCACAGAGAGACACTCTTACTCAAGTTCAGTTAAATTTATCTGCAGCTTATTTAATAATATATATATGTTAAAAGAATTATTTAGTTTTATTTATTCATTCATTTATTTTAATTTGACCAGAGAGAATCACACACAGAGAGGAGCAGTTGGCTATATGGGAGCGTCTAGTGCCTTAACCATCATGCCACCTGCTGGTCCCTTATCTGTAGCATATTTAAAGAGATGACATACTTTGGAGTTTCCATGATCAGCTAAAATTATTTATTTATTTATTTATTATTTTATTATTTATTTATTTTGCCATAGGGCATGTGCACTCACCAAAGAGGGACAGAGAGCTGGAAAGTGAGAAGTGACCCACTAAAGGGGGGATGGCCACACTGCACTCCCTTCCCCTCCATTATCCTCTTGGGATTTTAGGTATGCATGATTTTCAAGTTGCCAGGTTCGGGACTTGAACCATAGTCAGTCATGTGGGAATCAAGTGCCTTAACCACTATGCCACCGTTTGACCCAAGTGTCTGAAATTTTATTCAGATTTAAAAGTCTTACAGGTTTTTACACTGATATGAGCAAAACTTTACAGTTTCATAAAAAATAAAAATATTTCTGAGCTGAGACCATGGTCAAATGAGGCCAGAGTCAGGGGTTACATGCACCCCAGGAAAGTTACAGTACTTTAACTACACAGTGGAAATTTCTTCTGAAAGTCCTTCTGCTGAGAAAAGAGTGTGAACCTTAGCAGTGCTCTTCTGTCTCTCTTCACCTTATACCATGAGGCTCATGGGTTCAAGGTTAAGGCTCATTAAATTTGGGGAGTGTCCATGCCTTACCTCTTCTGTTTATCTGTGAGGTATAATTAAGTCATTGTTTTAATTTCATAAAGTAAATGAATAAGAAAAGAATGATTCAGAGAAGCAGGGATGACTAAACATATGTAAAAGATTAAAATGTGGGTCAAGAACTTATCTAAGACTGTAGCTATGACCCAGAGAAGACCATGGGAACTCAGGAGAGGAATAAGGCACAGCAGGAACAGCAGGGCCAGGCATCTTCAAAAGTTTTACACAATCCTCCATATGCAAATGTTCAATATGCAAATTTCACTGAACAGAGACTTATAAAGGACAGCCCTGTTAGACGTACAAGCCACATAGAGACAACTTCTGTCACCTAACTGTAGCTTCTTGAGTAACATTAATATCCCTCTTGATTTATTAATATAAATATAGACATTGATATAGATACAATTTTACAGAATTATAGCGTTTGTAATTATTTCAGCTAAAGTATGGTAGTACTTTCCTATATCATTGAATAGTCTCATAAAATATTAATTTTAGTGGCTATAAAAATATCAGCACGCACTTGAAATTTAAATTAGATAAATAAATTTGATATTTATTTAAACATTTTTTAAAGATAAACTTTTTACAATAGGTTGGATCATAATTCAAATCCAGACTGCTTATTTGAGAGCATGGAATTGAAAGATTATCTTAGAGCAATTAACCCCATCCCTCTTTTCTCCTGTGCAGTATCACACAGGCTACATAATATCTCTCATGTCAAACACAACACTTGAAATTTCCTCTTTGGAAAAATTGAAAGGGTCAGGGAAAATAACTATATTATACTTCTGTGGTCACCCAATGAAAGAATTAGACTGATTAGAATCAAATTTCTTTTGAAACCTGTCTGATTTCCTTTAACTCATGACTTTATTTTTTTAATTTTTGAATGCATAATAGCATAACATTTTTAAAAAATATTAGACAAAATAAGTAATTTATAGATTATGAATAACTTTCTCCCTAAAAAGTCACCATTTGGAAAATTAACAATACAGGAAAGAGATAGCTAAAACTTAATACATTTATCCTAGACTTACAGAATTGTTATTACTTTTTAATTTCAATTAATTAACTAAAACCTCAAGAAAATTTCAATTTTTAAGTCCATTTATTATATTCATGATAGAGAACTCATATGTGCACACAAGAGAGCAAGAGACAGAGAAGCCCCCTTGACAGAATCTCGTCATGCCCTAATCCCCTTCCCCCAGCCCTCCAGTTTGTCAGGATCTTGGACATGTGTGCATGTGTGGCTGACATGTTTCAGACAGAAAGGGCTGGGTATCCAAATCTGTGTGACCACTTGACTTCCAGCACTACCAATTCAAAGATGTCAAATTACATCCATAAATATGAAAGCTGGAATGTTATAATGCTACTAATTGCCTTAAAGCTCATTTGGTCAAGATTATCATTGTCTTTAATCAAGGTCAAATGTGTATTCTCCCTGATCCCCCCACCCCCAATTTACCTATATGTCCAATCAGCTACAAATAAGTCTACTTGTTATATGATGTAACTCACTGCAAAAGAAAAACCTCCAGGACTTTGGAATCAGGCAGATCTTAGTTTAAATCTTAACTCTGTAATACTGGATGCCTGACTTCAGGCAGTTTTCAGAATCTCTCTGAACCTCAACTTTTCAATCTGCACAATATATTAGGTAAGTCTTATATCAGCAGATAATTGAGCAGTAACATTAAAAATAACATTATTTTTATATATTATCTATATATACAACAAAAGTTATGGTGAGCAGTTATATTGGGATTTTTAAGTTGAGCCATATGAAATCACTACTCTCGCTGGTCAATTTCAGTTGAATGTCGGTAACTTATAAGTTCTAACAATATAAAATTTTATTAAGAGATATGAGAGACACCTATGTAAGTGGAAAGTTATACTATATGAATAAAATATCCAATATTATATAAAAATAAATTCTTTCTTAGCTAATCTATAGCATTAATGCAATTCTACTCAAGATACCAACATCTTTGAATTTGTACCTAAAAGTTTGTATTTTAGAAAGTATACTTGTAAGTAAGAATGGGGAATATAGGAAGCAGTGATCATTGTTTTTAACAAAATTCACTCATTTATAAACTGTGATTGAAGAAAAGATCAAGAACAATTAAATATGATGGAGATAAGTTTGTTATGAAAATAACTAGAGAAAGTAGGGACTGTCTAGAGCATTAGAGAAATTCCCCTCTGCATCAAATTCAATTTGATTGCAGACATGAAAAATACTTTTTGAGACACTATGAGAGATGTAGACTTATAGAAGACAGGGCCAGAACTTAAGGAGTATATGCTCTAATGAGACAGAAGACTAGTACTCATTTGTAATGTTAAGTACTGTGGAACTTCTTAGAGAATGATAAATTATACTTATTTAGAAAATAATGATAGCTTTCATGCAGATTATGACTAAATAAACTCTGAAAATCTCTTGGAATTAAAAAAAAGTTTTATTTATTATTATTACTATTTTAAAATTTGCTATAGGGCATATGTGCTCACCGGAGAGAGATGAGAAAGAGAGAGAGAAAATAAGTTGATATCTAGGACTAGAACCATAGCTAGCCAGGTAGGAGTCCAGCACTCCAACCACTGCACTGCCTGGTTGCCCCAGGATTTTTTTAAAGAATTATTTTATTTAAGTTTATTCATCATCATTATTTCTAAAATTTGACCAGAAAGAGAGAGAGAGAGAGAGGGAAAGTGAGAAAGCGAACCACTAGTCCCGGATTCAAATTGTGATTGGCCATATGGGAGTCCAGCACCTTAACTGCCATGCCACCTGCTGTCTCCATCTCTTAGATTTTAACAAGTAGAGATAATGAGGAAGAAACATGATAGGTAACTACCAAGATGTTTCTTTAAATAGAGCTTAAATTATCTTGAATATACTTACAAAATCTTTACCAATAGAGAAGTGTACAAAATGCAGACAAAAAGCAAAACAAAACAAAATAGTTGCAGTTTGTTGTCACCATTGGAAAAGAAAGTTGTAAATGAAAGCAATGCAGAAAATAGAAGAAAATGAGAAGGATCAACTTACTAAGTTATTTTTTTCTTATATCTCAAAAATTCCAATAAATTTAAAATTCAAATGCAAAAATTAAAAAATTGCAAATATTTTAAACATAGAAAAACACTGAGTGAATAATAAGTAGAATGACATTTTTGCTTACTGAAAGGGCAATAAGATTACTCAGCAATAGCAAGACAGCCTTGAGAATCACACACTAATGTGCTGTGGATTGGAGTTTAAGTTTGTAACACCTTCATGTAAATTAGCCTGTTTCTTAGTAAACATGATATCCTCTGACATATTAAGTCCACATAGGGTATTCTGCCTATTGAAGACAGTGTAAAAAACTGGAAAATGAATGCATGAAGATGCGAATTTCATTTGTATTTATAATTTAGAAAAAAATGTTATAAAAATAAATGGACTGAGAATTTATGCTTCTGGATAGATGGGTTAGATATACTTTTCTTTATCTCTTCTGCTAATTGAAATTTAAACCATTGGATATAATATATATGAAACAAGACAAGAATACTCTGAAGTTAGAAAAAAGAAGGCACTACATAGACTTACAGGGACTTACAACATGATAGTGAGTTCCCTGAGTTTTCTTTTTCCTAGTATATCCCAGATTAGTTGAAGCTGTCGACCTAGAAATGCCAGTGGGTGCAAATACAGCCCCTAATAAAGGACTGTTCTCTGTAGAGAAAGGAATATGAATTCAAGAATCTGAGTGACTCCTCCGTCAGATAAATCACAAAAAAAATCACGTTAACAAGTATCATATTCGAATGTCTGATAACTAATGAAAAAAAAATTGAAAGTCATGAGGGAAATACACTTTATCTATAGAAGAAAAGTTCCCAATTACAGCATTCTAATCAGAAAACATGGAAGCCAGAAGAAAGTGGCATAATATTTTGTAAGTGCTGGAGAAAATGGAACTATCAACCCAGAATCCTATACCTGGGAAAATATCCTTCAGGAGTAAAGGGGAAGTCAAAACATTCTGATCTGAAGGAAAGCTGAGAGGATTTGCCACCAGCATACCTACTTTAAAGAAATGTCTAATTAGAGAGCCAGCAGGTGGCATGGTGATTAAGGCATTGGCTGACCACGGTTCGAGTCCTGGACTTGGTGGCTTGTTTTCTCAACACCCCCCCCTCTGTGTTTCACTCTGGTCAAATTAAAAAAAAAAAGTCTAATTAAATTTTATGAAACAGGAAGAAAGTGACTGAAGAAGGAACTGTGGGGCAAGCCCATGGTCTGATGATCAAGGAGATGGATCCCACATGGCCAACTATGCAGTCTGAGTACCAGATCCGGCAACTTAAAGAACACATTCTATGTGTGTGTGTAAACAAAATCCTGAAAGAAGGGAAAAATGGAGGAGAACATATTGTAGCATGACCATTCCCAATGGGGAATGCTTTCTCTCTCTCTCTTCTTTTCTCTTTCTCTCTGGTAAAATGTACATGTGCCCTCTAGAACATCTAAAGAAAAGAAAGAAAGAAAAGAAAAGAAAAGAAAAGAAAAGAAAAGAAAAGAAAAGAAAAGAAAAGAGAAAAGAAAAGAAAAGAAAAGAAAAAAAAAGAAAAGAGGATGAACTACGAACTATGGAACATAAGAAGGAAGGAAAAATCTGGTAAAAAACTGCATTAGTATAATAAACTCTCCTTTTTTGACTTTTGTAAATTATGTTTGATGATTGAAGCAAAAAAAATTAACACTGTCTGATAGGGTTATAATATAATTGTTGTAAGTGGGAGAAGGCAGTAGAACATAAATGGAGAAAACATTTCAATAGTATATTTCAACTGATAAATGCTGACACCAGAAAACTATAACCATGTATGTATATACAGATATATGTGTGTGTGTGTTTGTGTGTCTATATAAGAGATATACTCCAAAACAATGTATTTAAATCAAAATTAAATTTTCAAAGCATTCAATTAAGCAGAAAATTAAAACAGGAATCAACTCAGAGAAAGCAACCAGAAAACAAAAAATAAAATGACGGACTTAAGCCTTAATATAGTAATAATTAGGGAACCAGCAGTTAGCGTAATGGCTATGTCGCTGGACTCCCACGTAGTTGACCGCGGTTCACGTCTCGGACCCGGTGGCTTAAAACTCATGCCCGGTGCGTGTGCGTACGTGCTCAAGATCCCGAGAGGAGAATGGAGGAGAAGGGATTGCGGCGTGGCCATCCCCCCTGGGGGGTGATTTCTCACTTTCTGTCTCTATGTCTCTCTCTGTCTGTCTGGTGAGCGCACGCGCCCTATAGCGAAAATCTCTCCAAAAAATATATATATAGTAATAATTATATTTAAGGAAAATACATTAAATACTATACCAGCTCAGACACAGAATTGTCCTTAAAATTGGCAAAAATTAAAAACAGAATGAATTAAAATATGGTACAACCTTACTCAATCTGAAGCTTACTTAAAATACAGTGATATAGGTAGGTTTAAAACAAAAGGGTGGAAAAATATTATGCAAACACTAATCAAAAGGAGGCAGGACTGGCTACAATAATATCAGATAAAGTAGACTTCAGAGGAAAGAGTATTACTAGAACAGAGGGAGTTGTTATATAATAATGACAGGGTCAATCTTCTGAGAAGATAAAGCATCTTAAAGGTCCAAGCACCAGCAACAGAGCTGCAACATATGTGAAACAGAACTGATAGGACTGGAAAAAGAAATAGATTTCCAACAACAGCTGAAGGCTTCAATATTTATTTTACCGCAATTGGCTAAAAAAAAATGGGTGTACAATTAGTATTAATAGAGAAAAATTCCACACTCCATCTTGTCAGTATCTAGTTAACATTCCTGGAGCACCCCACCCATTAACAGCTCAACGTACATTTATTTATTTATTCATTTCTCTGAAACCAAGAAAGAACACATCCTGGACCATAAACAAACCTCAAGAAACTAAAATAATTTAATTTAAAATAACTTAATTAAAAATATTGACTAGAGTATGTCTTTTTTTTTGGGGGGGGGGAGGTTTTACGCTATAGGGCGCGTATGCTCACCAGACAGACAGAGAGAGACATAGAGACAGAAAGTGAGAAATCACCCCCCAGGGGGGATGGTCACGCCGCAATCCCTTCTCCTCCATTCTCCTCTCGGGATCCTGGGCACGCATACACACGCGCCCGGCGTGAGTTTTAAGCCACCGGGTCTGGGACGCGAACCGCGGTCAACTACATGGGAGTCCAGCGACATAGCCATTACGCTAACTGCTGGTTCCCTAGAGTATGTCTTTTGACTCCAAAGAATCAAACTAAAAATCAGTAACAGAAACATAACAGAAAATCTGCAAGCACTTGAAACTAAAAGCATTTCTAAATAATTCATGGGTTAAAAAAAGTCCTAAAGAAAGTAAAATATTAAAATGAATGAAAATAAGTCAAAATTGTGAAACACAATTAAAGTAATGTCTAGAAAAAATTACAGTAATAAATGGTCACTTTAGGAAAGAGAAAAAGTCTTAAATTATTAGGTCGTTGGGAGCCATGACATATTTTTCTACGTTTTTCTATGCAAAAATGCATTATGAGTTTTTCATGACTCAATAATAATCTCAGGTCACTTGTCTTTGGAGAAGTATCTAGTCAGAACCCAAATTTTAGTGGTGATGTCTTTAAAAGCACAAGTTTTTAATCTAGATGAAGTTCAATTTTTCTACATCTTTTGTTGCTCATGCTTTTGGTTATATTTGAGAATTCATTGTCAAATCCAAGTTCATGAAGATTTGTTCCTATGTTTTCTTCTAAAAGATTTATAGTATATTCTCTTACAACTGTGTCTTGATGCATTTTGAGTTAATTTGTACATCATATGAGATAAAAGTCTGAATTCATTTTTTTTGAGAGGTTTTTGCTATAGGGTATGTGCACTTGCCAGAAAGACAGAGAGAGACAAAGAGACAGAAAGTAAGAAATCAGGGGATGGCCATGCCATAATCCCTTCTCCATCATTCTCCTCTTGGGATCCTGGACACGCACGCACACATGCCTGACATGAGTTTAAGCCACCAGGTCCAGGACTTGAACTGTGGTCAACTGTATGGGAGTCCAGTGACATAGCCATTACGCCAACAGATGGTCCCTAAATTCATTTTTAAATGTATGTCCATTTGTACCAGAACTATGGGTGAAAACAAAACAAAACGAAACAAAACAAAACCCCCAATAAACTATTGAAGAGTTTAGCACTTGAAAGAATCAGTTGACCAGACCTATGCACTTACTTACAGGCTTTCAACTGTACTCTAGTGATCTATATATTCTTGTGCCCGTAATACATAGCATAGTTTTACAGTAAGTTGATATCAGGAAAGATGAAGCTTCCTATCTTACTCTTCTTTTTCAGTATTGTTTTGACTATTCTGGTACCTTAAAATTTCACACAGTTTTAGAATTAGCATGTTACTATCTACAAAGAATTCAGCTAAAATTTTGATAGGAATTGCATTGAATCTATAGATCATTTATTGCCTTATTAAAAATATTGTCTTCCAATCCATAAACATGAGTTTTTTTTTTTACTTATTTATATCTTTAATGTCTTTTAACAACATTTTGTAGTTTTCAGAGTAGTTATTTTACTTCTTTTGTTCAATTTATTTCTAAGCATTTTGTTCTTTTGATCCCATTGTGAATGGAATATTTTCTTAATTTCTTATTTGGATTGTGTATTGCAAGCATATGGAGATACAATTGATTTTTATATTGATTTGTATCCTAAAAGATATAGTTTAACTCATAATAGTATGAATAATTTTTAGTGGATTCCATAGGTTTTTTTCTATATGCAAGATGATGTCAAATACAGTTTTACTTCTTTTATTTTTTAAAATCTTTATTTGTTTCATTTCCTTTCTCTCTTCTCTTCTTCTCTCCTCTCTTCTCCTCTCCTCTCCTCTCTTCTCCTCTCTTCTCCTCTCCTCTCTCCTCTCCTCTCCTCTCCTCTCCTCTCCTCTCCTCTCCTCTCCTCTCCTCTCCTCTCCTCTCCTCTCCTCTCCATCTTCTCTTCTCTTCTCTTCTCTTCTCTTCTCTTCTCTTCTCTTCTCTTCTCTTCTCTTCTCTTCTCTTCTCTTCTTTTTCTCCCCTCCCCTCCCCTCCCCCTCCCCCTCCCCCTCCTCTCCTCTCCTCTCCTCTCCTCTCCTCTCCTCTCCTCTCCTCTCCTCTCCTCTCCTCTCTTCTTCTTCTCTCCTGTCCCTCTCTGTCCTCTCCACTTCTCTTCTCTCCCCTTTTCTCTTCCACGCTCTCCTCTTTTCTCTTTCTCCTCTCCTCTTCTTTCTCTCTCCTCTTTTATCTTTTCCCTCCTTTTCTGTTCTCTCTTTTACTTAATTGTCCAATGTAGAACTTCCAGACAATTTTGAATGGAAGTGGCAGATTGGACATTTCTGTCTTGTTCCTAATCTTAGGAATAAAATGTTCATTCTTTCACTATTAGGTCTCATGTTAGATTTTTTTTTTCTCAGTCTTATATCAGACTGAATAAGTTGTTTCATTTTATCACTCATTCATTGAATTTTTAATTTTTAATCAGGAAAAGGCATTGGAATTTGTCAAGTGATTTTTTTTGTATCTACTGAGATGATAATTTTTTTGTCTATTGATATTATATATTACATAAATTGATTTTCAAATAAGCTAATTTTTCATCCCTGGGTCATGATATAAGTTTTAAAAAATATCGCTTATTGAAAGAGAGAGAGAGACAGACATTTGACAGTCTTACCATGATCCTCCCTACAGTTGTCCAGTTAGTTAGTACTATTGACTCACGTGTTAGAGTGTTAAGTGCCAAGTGTGTTCAGCTAATCTAGGATATGAACCCAAGACCTTCCCATGGCCCTAATGTTGAGCAGTGGTGACCTACTGCCTACACCATTGCAGCTAGATACACACACACACACACACACACACACACACACATGCATACAGCCAGTTTTTTAAAAAAATGTTTTGTATATTATTTTTATGCTCATATTTATAAGATACTTATCTGTAGTTTATCTTTCTTTCTTTGTCTTTGTTTGATTTTGGAATTAGAGTAATACTGGTCTAAAAAGAGAGTATGTGTTCTCTCATCTATTTTTGGAACAATTTCTGAAGAATTGTTAATTCTTCAACCCTTGGTAGAATTCAGGGGTGAAACCATTTGGGCCTGAACTTTTCTTTGTGAATAACATTTTGATTACTGATTTAATTTTTAAAATTGTTTTAGGTATATTCAGAGTGCTATTTATTTTTCTTGATTCAGTTCAAAGTTCCTATCTGAAAATTTGTCCATTTAATCTAATTGTTCATAGTATTTATTCATAATTCTTTTTATTATTTTTAAAAATTTATTTATGTATTTTTTTTTTTCTTTTTCTTTTTTTGGAGAGGTTTTTTGCTATAGGGCGCGTGCGCTCGCCAGACAGACAGAGAGAGACAGAGAGATAGAAAGCAGGAAATCACCCCCCAGGGGGGATGGCCACGCCGCAATCCCTTCTCCTCCATTCTCCTCTCGGGATCTTGGGCACGCACGCACACGCGCCCGGCGTGAGTTTAAGCCGCCGGGTCCGGGACTCGAACCGCAGTCGACTACGTGGGAGTCCAGCGACATAGCCATTACGCTAACTGCTGGTCCCTGTATTTTTTATATATATTCAATGACATTGTTTAGCTTATGAAGTGAACATTTTAATATGTGAACATTTCTCCCCAGTCCAGTTGATCAAAATATCTTCAACAGATAACACCACACCTCCCCATCCCATCAATGCTCTGCCTCTGTATCCCTCCTCCAAATGTCCTTCCTTAGGCCCCCTCCTCCACACACACCACATCTGACATTTACACCCATCTCTTGTGTTTGTATATCTTTTAGTCAATCAGTTTCGGTCATAGAGTGCAGACACTCGGTATATATTAAGTGGGGACATACAATATCTCTCCTTCATAGCCTGGATTGCTTCACTCAACAGTAAATCTCCCATATTCTTCCTAAATCTCCCATATTCTTCCACTTTCTGTCAGCAAAAACCAGCAAAATCCTTTTTATTTCTTTAAGGATAGTACTAATGTTCCATCTTTTATAGTTGATTCTAATAATATTAGTTTTCTGTTGGTTGAGCTAACTAAAGTTTTGTCAATTTAATCTGGCTTTTAGAAGAACTAACTTTTGGGGCCAGCAGGACTGCCACATGACTGCCCATGGTTCGAGTCCTGATTTGGGACTTGAAACTCATGCACGTACATGCCCAAGATCCCAGGGAGGAGAACAGAAGAGAAGGGATTGAGGCATGGCCATCCCCTCTGGGGGAGGGGGGGCTGATTTCTCACTTTCTCTGTCTCTCTTTGTCTCTCTGGTAAGCACATGAGCCCTATAGCAAAAATCTCTCAAAAAAAAATCATACAACCAGCTGATCTTTGACAAAGGATATCAGTCAATCCAGTGGGAAAGGAAAACCTCTTTAGCAAATGGTGCTGGAAAAACTGGGTATCCACATGCAAAAAGATGAATCTGAACCCCTATCTGTCACCATTTACAAAAATCAACTCAAAGTGGATCAAAGATTGAAACCTGAGACCACAAACTAAAAGCTATTGGTTAAAAACACTAGGGAAATTCTGGGTTAGGGAAATACTTCTTAAGCAAGATCCCCAAAGCACAGACAATAAACTCCAAAATAGTCATGTGGGGTTACATCAAATTAAGAAGTTTCTGCACAGCAAAGGACACAGTAACTAGTGTGAATTGACAACTCTCAGAACGGGAGATAATTTTCATTAACTATGCCTCAGATAAGGGGCGGATAATCAGAATACACAGGGAACTCAAGCGGCTTACTTGGAAAAAAAGTATTAACCCAATTAAAAGATGGGAAAATTACCTGAATAAACAACTCTCTAAGGAAGACATATGAACAGCCAAAAAGCATATGAAAAATTGCTTCACATGCCTCATCATAAGGGGGATGCAGATTAAAATGACAATGAGATACCACCAAACCCCGGCCGGAATGGCAAAGATTAAAAAAACACAAAACGGTAAGTGCTGGCTGGGATGTGGTTAAAGGGGAATTCTCCTACATTGTTGGTGGGAATGTAAATTGGTCCAGCTACTATGGAGAACAACATGGATGTTCCTCAAAGACCTACATATAGAACTACCATATGATCCAGTAATTCCACTCCTGTGTATCTACCCAAAGGACAGGAGAACGTTCAGCTGGAAAAGTGCATGCACATCGATGTTTATTGTGGCATTATTCATGATTGCTAAGACCTGGAACCAACTCAAATGTCCATAAACAGATGAATGGATTGAAAAAGTGTGGCACATTTACTCTATGGAATACTACTCAGCCATAAAAAATAAGACCATGGCATTTGATAGAAAGTGGTCAGATATGGAGGATCTATTGCTGAGTGAAGCAAGCCAGGGTATGAAAGAAAGATATTGTATGTATCCACTTAATATATACCGACTATCTGCACTTTACGGTAGAGATCGAAATATTGGACATTAGTGGGACACAGAAATAATTTATTACCTGTTGATGATAACATGTATAGCATTCTCAACTGGACTGGTCTGAGAAGTATTTCATGTTGGGTAAATTATTTTTACAAGCAAAATGATATATAGTGATTGAATGTTTAAAAAATAATGATGATAATCTGGGAAGAAATGATGAAAAGTTATTTGATGATGATGATGTGGATAGTAATGACTTTGTCTTGACTAATATGCAATGTATTCCTTCTGAAAAAACAAATGTAAGTCTCTGTAAAGATACAAGTGATTCAATGTAATATAAATAAGATTATTATAATAAACAAGAAATACAATTAAAAAAAAGAAAGTGGATGAACATGGAAGATCTATTGTTGAGTGAAGCAAGTCAGGCTATGAAACAGAGACATTGTAGGTCTATACTTAACATATACTGACTGTCTACACTCTACAGTAGAGACTGAAAGAGGGGAGGACAGAAAAGCATTAAAAATAGTTATGGACACTGGGGACAAAATGGAAGGAGAATGGGAGAGGGGAAGAGTGCAGGAAAGGAAATTTGGGAAAATATGGAGAAGTAAGACATTTCTGTTAAACAGATATAATTTGTTGCCTGTTGGTGATGTTGTATATAGTAGTCTCAACTCATCTGCTGTGTGGTTGTATATCATGTTGGGTAAAATCTCTTTACAAACTAAATGATGTATAATGATTGAATGTATAAAAATAATAAATAGTACTAATAAAAAAAACCTTAAAAAAACTTTTTATTTCATTAATTTTCTTTATATATGCTCTGTGTCTATCATTTCCATTCTAATCTTTATTATTCCTTTTGTCTGCATTTTAAAGGTTTAGTTTGTTCATTTTTTCAGTTTCCTTCTTCTTTCCTTCCTTCCTCCCTTCCCTTCCCTTCCCTTCCCTTCCCTTCCCTTCCCTTCCCTTCCCTTCCCTTCCCTTCCCTTCCCTTCCCTTCCCTTCCCTTCCCTTCCCTTCCCTTCCCTTCCTTCCTTCCTTCCTTCCTTCCTTCCTTCCTTCCTTCTTTCTTTCTTTCTTTCTTTCTTTCTTTCTTTCCTTCCTTCTTTTTTGTTTTTAGAGGTTTTATGCTATAGGGCACGTGCACTCGCCAGAAAGACAGAGAGAGTGATGTAGCCATTAAACCATCTTCTGGTCCTGCTTTTTTCAGTTTCTTAATTTGGAAAGGTAGGTTATTATTTTTTCTTGTCTTTCTTAATATATTTACAACTATAAATTCCTCTTTAAATACCGCATTGGGTGTATTCAATAAGTTTTGGGAACCAGCAGTTAGTGTAATGGCTATGTCGCTGGACTCCCACATAGTTGACCGTGGTTCGCGTCCTGAACCCGGTGGCTTAAAACTCATGCCGGCGCGTGTGCGTGCGTGCCCAAGATCCCGAGAGGAGAATGGAGGAGAAGGGATTGCGGCATGACCATCACCCCTGGGGGGTGATTTCTCGCTTTCTGTCTCTATGTCTCTCTCTGTCTGTCTGGTGAGCGCACGCGCCCTATAGTGAAAACCTCTCTCTCAAAAAAAAAGAAAAGTTTTGATATGTTGTTATTCATCTTAAAAGTACTTTTTAATTTTCCTTTTGATTGTTCTCTGACTCATCATTTAGTTAACAATGTGTTATTTCATTTCCACATATTTGAAAGTTCCACATTATTTTGCATTTGAGTTCTATTGTTATTCCATTGGGTATAGAGAACATGCCCTATATTGTATATATCCTTCAAAATTTATTTAGGTTTGTTTTATAACATTCTCCTGGTTTATCCTGGAGAATATTCTATGTGCACTTGAAAAAAAAGATGTATATTGTTATGAAGTAGACTAGTATGTAGATGTTGGTTAGAGGCTGATTGATTTATAGTGTTGGTAAAGTGTTCTCTTTCCTTGTTGAGCTCTATCTAATTGTTCTATTCATTATTGAAAGCAGAGTATTGAATTCCTTAACCATTATTGTTGAATTGTCTATTTTCCCTTCATTTCTTTCATTTTTTACTTCATACATTTTGATGTTCTGATATTAGGTTCATATATGTTTATAATTATTACATCTTCCTGGTGAATTGGTATTTTAAGCATTATAAACTGTTTATTTTTGTTTCTAGAAAATACTTTTTGTTTTAAAGTCTATTCTATATGATATTGATATAGCCATTTGAGCTTTCTTGTGGTTGCTGTTTGCATCTTTTTATTTTCAGTCTATTTATGTCTTTGAGTGTAAAGTGTGTTTCTTACAGACAACATATAATTGGATAATTTTTTGGTTCAGTCCAATAATTCTTACCTTTTGATTATTTAATCCATTTACATTTAATGCTATTAATATATAGTCTTGCACTGCTTAATAACAGGCATATGTTATGAGAAATGTGTCACTAGAAAGTTTCATCATTGTGAAAACATGGAGTATACTATAGATGGTATAGCCTGTCATACACCTAGGGCATATGGAATAGACTATTATAAAATCATGGGACCACTGTCATGTATGTAGTCAGTCATTGAGAAAAAAGTTGTTATATGGCTGGCATATGACTGTACTTGGATTTACACCTGCCAGTTTACTTTTTGTATCTTCTCTCCTGTCTGTTTTGTTTCTCTATTCCACATTTACCATGCTTTTACATTGAGTAGATTCTTTTTTCTAACATAGCATTTAAACTTTATTAATAACATAGTGGTTATGCCAGTGTTTTCCATTTATGTATTAACTTGGAGAAGTCAGTTTCAGGTTTATGCTGGCTTTTTTTTTTTTTTGAGAGTTTTTTGCTATAGGGCACATGCTCTCGCCAGAAAGACAGAGAGCGACAGAGAGATAGAAAGCGAGAAATCACCCCCAGGGGGGATGGCCACACCACAATCCCTTCTCCTCCATTCTCCTCTCGGGATCTTGAACATGCACACACATGCACCCAGTGTGAGTTTAAGCCACCAGGTTCAGGACTTGAACCACGGTCAAGTACATGGGAGTTCAGTGGCATAGCCATTATGCTAACTGCTGGTCCTTATGGTGGCTTAATTCTAATAGCACATAGAAATATTATCCCTATACAGCTCTATTTCTTTCCTGCCACTTTTTGTTGCACTATTGTTGTATGTTGCATTATTTTTATAACTGTTACTTTACCATCTGTCATAATTTTTTAGCCCATTATAGCTTTGCTCTCACATACCTCCTTTGTGCTGTTATTGACAATATTACACATACATTATTTTAACAATTATTTAATTTTTATTTATTATTATTATTTTTAAATTTCACTAGAGAGAGAATGAGGGAAAGTGAGAAAGCAAGCTGACAGTTCCAGACTGGAATCATGTTCAGCCATATGGGAGCACTTTAACCACATCACCACCTTCTGGCCCCCACATATATATTTCTAGAAGTTATTGTTTCCATATTATCTTATATACATATTATTTTATATAATCAATTTTGAAACCAGTTAAGGGAAGAATAAGGAAAATTTTACTTATAGTGTCTTTTATAATGAGACTGACTAAAAGGAAAGAAATTGTTAAACTCTTTTAACTTAAAACAGCCACTGTACTCCCACACTTGGATTCCTATGAATAAGCCAAAATCCAAACATGTTAGGCTGTTTTTCTGAGCTTGTTGACAGGTTACAGCCAATCACAGCAGCTAGGCTTCAGTCAATCACAGGCATTCCACCTTTTAAACCTTGTTAATGCAGACCAACTTCAGAATGTCACCAGTGATTTATCTGCCTCACTCTCTTACTTTTGTTTCTGTATAACACTTTCCTGTTCTGCTGACTTAAATGCTGAGTTGACCACAAGGCTGGCTGGAATTGTCTGGAAGTCCAAGGACAAGGACAACTGCCCAATTTAAATTGTGTTAAGATTTGTCTATTACAACTCTATTAAATTGGCTGGTTTATTTTTCTGTTAACAATAACTACATATTTACCTTTATCAGTGCTCTTTGTGCAGATTAAAATGACCATTTGGGGTCTCACTTTCACCTGAGGCACTCACTGTCTCTAGTATTTCTTGTAATGCGGCCTAGTAAAAAGTTATCTTGGTCCCTTTTATTGTCCTCATTTTTTGAACGATAACTACTAGATTTGGATTCTTTGGGGCATTTTCTTCAAGTACTTTAAGTATGTCATTCAGGGGCCAGCAGTTGGCATGGTGGTTGGGGTGATGGATGACTCCCACGTGGCTGACTGTGGCTTGAGTCCTGGACGTGGCAGCACGGTTTCTCTCTCTCTCTCTCTCTCTGTGTCTTTCTGGTGAGTGCATGTGTCCTATGGCAAAACTGAAATCAATCGATCAATAAAAAAAATTAAACAATTAAAAAAAAAAGTTACTCTACTGCCATATGACCTTCAATTTATTTTATTATTTTATTTTGCTGAGAAATGTTATTCATTTTATTGGGATTTTCTTTTTTTTTTTTTGGAGAGGTTTTTGCTATAGGGCGCGTGTGCTCGCCAGACAGACAGAGAGAGAGACAGAGACAGAAAGCGAGAAATCATCCCCCAGGGGGGATGGTCACGCCGCAATCCCTTCTCCTCCACTCTCCTCTCAGGATCTTGGGCATGCATGCACACGCGCCCGGCGTGAGTTTCAAGCCACCGGGTCCGGGACACGAACCACGGTCGACTACGTGGGAGTCCAGCAACATAGCCACTACGCTAACTGCTGGTTCCTGGGATTTTCTTTTTCTAGAGTGTATTTATGTATTTCTTCCATGAGTGAGAAAGACAGGCAGAGAGACAGAGAAAGAGAGAGAGAGAGAGAGAGATCTCTGACAGGGTCTTTCATGATGTGATTCACTCCCAGCCTCAGCCAGCCCTGAATCAAGGGCACATGCATGCCTGGTATGTTCAGGGAAGTCTCCAGACATGACCATGGAACCTTTCCATGTGGGTCAGCCTCACAGAGCATTGCCAAACCTCTGCATCACTAGACCCTGGGGTTTTCTTATAAGCAATTAATCTTTCTTCCTGCTTCCAAAATTTTTTTTCTTATCATTAATTTTCAGCATTTTCACTATGATATGCCTATGAATCTCTTTGTGTTTATTCTACTTAGAGTTCCTTGAGCTCTTTGGATATATAGGATATTCTTTTTCAGTAAGTTTGAGAAGTTTTCAGCCATTATCTTTTTAAAATAATTTTTTTCTCTTTTCTCTGTCTCCTCTCCTTCAGGTACTTCCGTTACATATGTATTGGTACAGTTAATAGTGTACCACATTTCTCTGAGAATCCGTTAATTTTTCTTCATTCTCTTTCTCTCTGTTTTTTGGTTTACATAGTCATTATTGACATTATTGATCTTTCTTCAAGTATAATAATTCTTCTGCCAGTTGAAGCCTACTGTTGAGTACCTCTAGGGAATATTTTTTTATTTTGACTATTGTATCTTTTTTTAAAAAAAGAATTATTATTATTTTATTTAACTTTATTTATTGTTATTATTATTTTCCAACTTGATCAGAGAAAGATATATATATATTGAGAGAGAGAGAGAGAGAGAGAGAGAGAAAGAGAGAGAGAGAGAGAAAGTGAGAAAGCAAGCCACCAGGTCCAGGACTTGAACAGCAATCGGCCATGTGGGAGTCCAGCACCCTCAACCGCCACGCCACCTGCCAGCCTCTTGACTATTGTACCTTAAACTCCAGAATTTCCATTTGGTTATTTCCTTCCTTCCTTCCTTCCTTCCTTCCTTCCTTCCTTCCTTCCTTCCTTCCTTCCTTCCTCCCCTCCTTCCCTCCTTCCTTCTTTCTTTCCTTTTTTCCCTTCTTTTTCTTTTTCTTTCTTTCTTTTTCTTTTTTCCCCTTTCTTTTAAAGTTCTGTTCTTTCTTGATAGTCTTCCTTTGAAGCATTGTTAACATACTTTCCTTTTTTATTCCTTCAGATTTCCTTTAGATCTATGTGCCATAACCACTACACTACCCGCAGGTCTCATATAAACTATTTGTAGTAGCCTCTTTGAAATTTTTTTCTATTAAGTACAACTTCTGATTGTTCTCTCAGTTTCTGTTACCATCTCTTGCTCTTTTTTGATATAGTCATCACACTTTCCTGTTTTTTTTATTGTTTTGTTTTTTTGTTTTTGTTTTTTTTTTTTTGGTATGGCTTATAACTGTTGCTGAAAATTGGTTGTTTTAAGAAATATATAGCAATACTGGATTTCCCTACACCCCAGAGAGGCTTGTTATTTTTATACTCCAGTTTGTTTGAATAATAATAGGATAGATTATTTTAGGGAAGTCTATTTCCTCCCACTGCCACTGCAGTGTTAGACCTCTGATGTTGCCCCTCATGGTGCCCAGCTTTTGGTGTCCCCACAAGACAGAGGCAGTACTCTCTTCAGCAATTCCCCTCACCACACCTATAAGTCAAACTCCACTAATTAACATCAGTTTCAACAATGTCCTGGGGCAAGAATTCTTCTGTGATCGAATTCAACAAAATTGTGACCGCCTCTATGGAGCAGTTTCTGATCAGTTTTCTCTGTGTACTGAATCCAGAAGGGCTCTTCTTATTCTTATTCTATTTTATTCTCTGTCCTTGCCTGCAAGCTAGCTCACCTACAGTCTAGACTGCCTTCATTAGATGCACGGATCTCCCACCACCTGCCTTTTACTACAACCCCTCCTGTTCCAAGGGCTCCTTTAGATTTAACCTTCCCCGTGCTCTGTTGCACATGAAGTCACTTGCTTTAGGAATGTATCAGGAGGCATTTGCTTTATCTTCTTCCTCCACCATCCTACTCTCTCCCCCAGACAAAATCTTTAAGTCAGAGCTCTAGAACTGGGCAGAGGGACAATGGCAAGCTTCTCTCTGAGTGACACCCCCACTCTAGGACCTGAGCATTCATTGGAAGGGGTGACCAGCAGCCTGTAGTCTTCCTGGTTTGCCTCTTCTGCAGCATAACCACCTCCTCATGAGTCAGGGGAAGGGTTTCTAGGGCAATTGTATTTGTAGCTAGCCATGTCCAAGGCAGACTCTATTCCACAGGTGGAGGTTAGGTAGAAGAGAGATCCCTCTTCTCAATTGCACTCTTCTGAGACTTAGCCTCAGCAAGGGATAGCTGGAGTCAGGATTAGAAACTCTGATGTCATGCTCCCCCCAAGAATAAAGCCCTTTGACTTGGAGCTGTGAGGAGAGAGAGCCCTGTGTTCTTAGTTGTCGTAGTCTAGAGTAGAGTCTCTGCTTTGCTGGGCTTGGAATGGGCAAAAAGGGAAAGAGAAGTCTTGGTTCAAATACCACAGATTTTGAGTCTTTCTTAGTGGACTTCCATAGATTTTCTTGAATGGACATTTCATCGTTTGCTATTTGCCTTTATGATACTCTCCAGAGGCTTAAACAATTTTTTCCCACTAGTTTCACTGAACAGTGGTTGACTGAAGGTCCTCATGTTGTCATACCAGGTGTCTACTTTCTGATATAACATTCATAAATGAAAAATAATGCAGAACCAGAACAGGTTGGTGATCGCCAGGGGTTAAGGTGAGGGTAGGGGGCAGGTGTGGGAAGTAAATGTGCCTATAAAAAAAGCAAGGGATCCTTGTGGTGACAGCATTGCTATTTATGCTCACTATCAAGTTGTGATATTACACTATAGTTTTTAAATATTTAATTTTTGGGAAAACTTAGCAAAGGGAGCATGGGATATTTCTTTTACTTGTTCCAACTGTGTGTGGTTCTATAATTATTCAAAGTAACAATTTTAACTACTTAAAAAGTCCCTACTACAGCCGTAAATGATGGCAGGCAAAATTATGACACATTTGGGCCAGCAAGTGGTGTGGTGAATAAGACACTGGATTCCCACTTGGCCAACTGTAATTGAAATCCCAGCCACAGTGGCTTGAAATTTATGCTGGGCGTGTGTGCATACATGCCAAAAATCTTGAGAGAATGGAGGAGAAGGGACTGCAACATGGCCCTCCATCTTGTGAAGCAGGTGATTTCACTTTCTCTGTCTCTCTGTGATGAGCACATGTGCCTTGTAGCAAAATCTAAAACAAAACAAAAAAAACTACTATGACACATACTTGCATAAATAATTATTTCACCTTTAAAATAAATATTTATAAAAGTACAATAAAAACATAGGAATTATTTAAAATATAGTATTAAGCAAACTATACAAGATAAAAGACTTTATTATGTTTTAAAAATATAGCACAGAGATGTATATATTTTGAAAAAAAGACCAACAGATACATAAACATGGTCACAGTGATTATCTTGCAATGCAGTAATGACAGATTAATTTGCTTTTGTTAATTTTATGCACTTGGGCAGAAATTACTAATGTAAGAAGGCGAATAGTGTGTTAATTTTTTTTTTAAATGAAAGGATACAGCACTGAATTTTTTCTGTACTTGGATTTTGGAAATCCTGAAATTTCTCTAGTGTCAGGTAACCTTACTAAGAGACTGGACACTGCTAAAGATGAGGCAGCATTGAAGTCAAAACACTCTGTTGAACATGATAAATAATCTAAAAGGGCATTGGCCAACCCTTGCTTATGCTGTAAGCACATAGAGGTTTTATTCTGGGTCACATTTTAAGCAATAAAATAGAACTCTATTACAAGACCACTGATATTTTCTTTCCAATGCTGAAGATGGCAGATCATCTGGCTATATCTCTCTTCTTCTGACAGATACTCCTATGTGTTAAAATCAGTAGGAACCCTTAACAAGTGCTATCCAGGAATATTCTTGTGGCATGAGGTATGCCCTGCTTTTACAATTCTTAGTTCACATATGGAAGAAGGATTTCCACTTTATCACCTTTACCTAGGAACTGGCAAGCCTAATATAATATGAAAAATTTCCATCTGCATTTGAAGCACAAGCACCCATGCCAGACTTTCAGCAAAGCATTTACGTGGAGTCACCAAGAAGGTGACTAATAAGTCTACCTACATGATCAACTCATCAAGAAATAGACTGGAAATTTAGTGAGTACTTAGTAATAAAAACTAGGCTACAATGCTTCTTGCCTAATCTGTGGGACTTGTATTTTTTTCTCCAAAGAGTGAAAATTCCATAATTCTACATTAAGTAGTAAAGAGTGCACTGGCTAACTCCTCAATTTCAGTGTACAATTATCTAAAGAATAATTTCAACAATGACCTTGTCTTGTCTCTAAGGGATACTTAAAAAAAGAAAACTCTCTTGTTAGTTAATATTGTTTAGTTATATTTAATTATTTCCCTTGAACATTTTTTCTTGACATCTGTTAATGTCAGTTTTTAGAACATTTTCTTTCTCTTTCTAAAATTATTCTTAGTTACTGAAATGGCCAATGGCAGAATTTAAAAAATTTTAATATTCATCAGTTTCCAGGAATGAGCTAAGCTACTGATGGGGAAGATCGTGTATTAAAATTCAAACCCTAAATATTAGTGATAAAAAATTAACAAAACAGGGGAACCAGCAGTTAGCGTAATGGCTATGTCGCTGGACTCCCAAGCAGTCGATCGCGGTTCATGTCCCAGACCTGGTGGCTTAAAACTCACGCCAGGCACGTGTGTGTGCATGCCCAAGATCCCGAGAGGAGAATGGAGGAGAAGAGATTGCGGCGTGATCATCCCCCCTGGGGGGGGGGTGATTTCTCGCTTTCTGTCTCTAATGTCTCTCTCTGTCTGTCTGGCAAGTGCACGTGCCCTATAGTGAAAATCTCTCCAAAAAAAAAAAAATTAACAAAACAGAAGCCGGGGCCAGCAGGTGGTATAGAGGTTAAGGTGTTGGATAGCACATGGCCAACTTCATAGTCTGAATCTCAACCTGGTGGTTTGAAAATCATGCTGCCCAGGTGTGTGTGCATGCCCAAAATCCTGAGGAAATTGGAGAAGAAGGGATTGTGATGTGACCATCCCACCCGGGGGGGGTGATTTTTCACTTTCCCCCTCTTTCTTGCTGGTGAATGCTTGTGCCTATAGCAAAAACTAAATTAAATTTTTTTTTAAAAAGTAGCTTAAAATAGTAAATCATTTGACCAAAGAATAGCTTGGGTGCTTGAATTCTGACCTCATGACCATGAACATAATGCTCATTCTATTCTATTACATAACTGTGTTCACTAACTGATCTTCAGAGTAACTCTGAAGAAGGGAAATATTGCTTTGCATGGGATTGAAAGAGGAAACATTAAATTGAAGTATGTAGAATTCATAGACTTCACCTAAGAGTATAGATACTCTACTGATCTCAGACAAGTTAATATTTTTATTTTTCGGGATTTGAACTAAGGCAGAACTGGATTTGAGTCCTAATAATTATCACTGAAGTCACAAAATCTCTTAAACTCATCCTTTAAAATCATTATTTATTTTTATTTTTATTTTTTTGCTTATGTGTTATAGGTCACATCTGCTTGCTAGGGAAAGAGAGAGAGAGAGAGAACGAGAGAGAGAGAGAGAGAGAGAGAGAGAGAGAGAGAGAGAGACGGAAAGTGAGTGAGAAATTACCCCCAGGGCGTATGACACATCACAATTCCTTCTCTTTCAGCCTCCTCTCATGACTCTGGGCACGCAGGCATGCACACTGGCTTGACCCTCAAGCCGCCTTGTCTGGGACTCACACAACTGGTGGCAGGATGGTTAATTGAGATAAAACATGTGCAAGTACAGCTTTTCTGGAGCAAAATAATCAATACATGACAATGTGACTTTTCCTCAGATTGTCCTAATGATAATTAGCAGGCGGGATCAGACTTCATAATTTGCATCTTGTCCACCAAAGATACTCACGTGTGCCTAGCAGGGAGAGTCCAACATCATACCCATTTCCTTCTCTTTTAAAACTGACCAGGGACTTCCCACATACGCACAAAAAAAATCAGATTCCCCCCCCCACCCCCCACCCCCGCCACCACCACGCTAGCTACTTAGATCCTCACTCTCCACTTCACTCCACAGCCAAAAAATGTAGTTCCTTGACTCCCACATGGCATATCTTATTTCCTTCCTTGCAACTAAATTGTTAGTCATTGCGTTCACCACACAGCAGCCAGCTTGTCCCTGTTTCACCTTCTCCCCAGGACCTGCGTTTTCACCAGACCTTTTAGGCAGATATTTCCGCTGGAGACAAGTGATGTCACATTACTTGAGAACCCTATGGTTGAAGACGAAGGTCAAGGAAGAGATGGGAATTTCCAGGAAAGCTTTTATTTCTTAAAATTGCACAGTGCAGGAGCTGGGATATCTTCCCTAAAAGGAAGTAACCTGAACTGAGACTGATGAGGCAGATTCTGGGTCTGAGGGTTTGTGGGCGCTGCGTCTGAAAAGAGAGAAGATGCGTTTCTTTTGAAATGACTCATCTTTCCCTTTTCATCATACTATGTTTCTTAGCACAATTAGGAGACTATTAGTGCTCAGTAAATTTTAACCCTCCATTCTACAACAGTTCCTAGTCTTACAACTACACTGGGATTACCAAAACGATTTCCTTTCCTATCTGTACTATCCTATTTTTTCCCTTTGTTGGGAGGTTCCATTCTCTTACACACCATCAGGACTCCTTTCTCTGTCTACATCTTTAATCCTTTGTTGCTCCTACATATCTTTTTATTGTCTTGTCTTGTCTTTTCTCCTCTTCTCTTCTCTTCTCTTCTCTTCTCTTCTCTTCTCTTCTCTTCTCTTCTCTTCTCTTCTCTTCTCTCTTTTCTCTTCTCCTTTCCCTTCCCTTCCCTTCCCTTCCCTTCCCTTCCCTTCCCTTCCCTTCCCTGCCCTTCCCTTTTCTTTTCTTTTCTTTTTCTTTTTGTCCCCTTCTGCTCCCTTCATTGGAAATGTATGTTCTTTGCCCTTTTTATGAGTCTTTTTACCTCATATACATCAAGGATGCCAATCTTTTAAAGTTCTTTCACGTTTGGAAAACATTTTAACAACCTTATTTATTTTTATTTTTGAAAACTCATGGTCCCCCAACTTTGTGCTCTTGTTATACTTTATAAACAAATGTATTGTAGTTCTTGTTGTTTTTCAGCAAGTTTATGTTGACTGTAACCTACTAGAAAACAAAACTTGCTCATTTCATTCATCCTTGCAATACCAAATGCTTTGTACAATTGTAGCAAAAACACATTTTTAATACATTTATATGCCCCCCCCAAAAACAAGTATAATTTTCTTTTTTGAAGTCAGGGTATACTTTCTATATTCTTACTATCACTTCTAAAAGTATCATAAAGATATTTGTAGAGTTGTTATAAGTGAGATCTTTGAAAAAGGGCAAATCAGAGCCTGGAACTATTGATTCTATTTTCTATCACTGCCGTCGTACCTTCTTCTCATAATCAGCAGGTAGGGGGCTGACCCTCAGTCAAATTCTTTCTTCTTTCCTTTTTTTCTTTTTACCTGGAGGATTTTTGCTCTTGTCAGATAGAGAGAGACAGAAAAAAAGTGAGAAATCACCCCCTCTGGTGGTGGTGGTGGTGGGGGAGGAGATGGCCACACTGCAATCCCTTCTCCTCCATTCTTCTCTCAGGATTTTGGCCATGCATGCACACACACACACCTATAGTAAGTGGGTTAAGCAGTGGGTCAAGACTTGAGCTGCTGGGACCAGCAGTTAGCATAACGGCTATGTCACTGAACTCCCATATAGCTGACCACGGTTCAAGTTCCAAACCCGGTGGCTTAAACTCACACCAGGTGCATGTGTGTGCATGCCCAAGATCCTGAGAGGAGAATGGAGGAGAAGGGGATTGCGGCATGGTCATCCCCTCTGGGGGGTGATTTCTCGTTTTCTAGCTCTCTGTCTCTCTCTGTCTTTCTGGCGAGCGCACACACCCTATAACAAAAACCTCCAACACCCTCCCCCCCCCCCCAAAAAAAAAAGACTTGAACTGCTGTCAGTCATGTGGGAATTCAGTACCTTAATCACTACAGCACCTGTTGGCCCCCTTTTTTATATTAAGATTTTTGTCATAGTGTGTATGTACTTGCTGGAGAGAGACAGAGACAAAGAGAAGGAAAGTGAGCAATCACCCCCTAGGGGGAATGGCCACACTACAATTCCTTCTCCATTCTCCTCTCAGGCTTTTGGGTGCACATGGACACATGCCTGGCATGATTTGCAAGCCACCAGGTCAAAGGACTGAAACTGTGGTCAACCATGTGGGAGTCCAGAGCCTCAACCACCATGCCATCTGCTGGTCCTTCTTCTTCCTTTTTAATTCTCTCTCCACTATTTATTTTAACTTTCCATCAGCAGTGAAATCCTATCATCACAATAATTTTCTTTCCGTTTAATACTGCACAGGGACTTTCCAACTATGCCTGACAAGGAGCAAGTATCTCGATTCCAGCATTCTACACGGACTCATATCGTGCTTGAAAACAAAAGGCAGGGAGAGTTCTTGGTGCATAGCCATATCCTGTCTCTTCCCACAGACTCCAGTACTAGATCTTCCTCTTCTCCACTTAGCTAATAACTTACCCTTATTCTATCTTATGACAGGATCTTGAAATCAGACTAATGCTAGGACTCTTGTGGTAATATTTGCTGGAGACAAATCATGTTACTTCATTCGTTGGCTCTATAGAGAGGAAACAGGTAAGTAGTGAAGTTTTTAATAAAATGTCTTTATTCGATAAATTGATCATCTTCATCCTTAAGCACAGAGCTTAGAACCAGAATAGAGAAGGGTTTGACAACAGCATTTTTGGATGTTACCTCTGGAAGAAGAAAATAGTTTTTGTTTGTTTGTTTGTTTTTTAAAGATTTTTTTGCCTTAGGTTACGTGCATTCACCAGAGAGAGAAAGAGAGGGAAAGAGAGAGAGAGAGAGAGAGAGAGACCATGAAAGGGAAAGTGAGAAATCAACCCCCCCCCCCCCCCGCCCCCAGGAAGAATGGCCACACTTTTCCCCCATTCTCCTCCCAGGATCTTGAGCACGTACACACACACACCTGGTGTGTTTCAAGCCACTAGGGCAGGAGTCCAGCAATGCAACCTGTATGCCATCTGCTGGCCCAGAAAATAGCAGTTTTTAAAAGCTCTACATTTTCTTTCTCTACTCATCCAATAGAAGTACCTGCACAGCATGGAAGAACTCAAGGCACTCAGTAATAGCAGTTTTCGAGTCTCACTGTCACCTTCCTGCTTTTCATGGTCTTCCTGTATCTAAATGACACCTGGGTTGCCATAGTTGAATTTACTGTTTTACATTTGCACATTTCGGTTTATCACTTTCCTAGAACCTTGCCTAGCTTCCAAGCTGTCATACAATCCTCTTTGCATATCTGTTGTTATCCATAACAACAGACGTTATGATGGATGTTCATCCCAGCCAATCCGGGCATCTCCCTAAATTAATCCACCTCTTCCAGGCCCCGTCCAATACTGCTTGTGCTCATGTAGGTCACAATTATTCCTATTTCCTGCTGTTCTTCTGGATCATATCTCCCTCTTCTCTGCTTCAAATCTCACTTCTGTACTTTCACTACATTTTTTTTTCCTAAATATTTCAGTCTATATGAATATATTCTTTTTCTCCTATTCTTAGTTTGTTAAAAATTTTTAACTTACACCCATTTTATTGCAATTTATAGATATCTATATTTAATACTTAATACACTATTTAATTCAACTACTGTTAACAATGATCTCTTTTCAACCTGATTTTTTTCCTAGGAACTCAGGAGATGATAATGCATAGAAAAGGCAGTCTTTGGATTATGGTGTTTATGCTTTATGCGCGTTTCTTTCTTTCTTGGTCGACATTGATCTTTATGAGACCTTTGTGCTCTATTCTCAGCGCCTAACACACTCTTGTGAATATAGGAAGCATTCAATAAGCATTTGTTCTTTGAATTCCATCAGTCATATGCCATGCTTTGGTAGTCCACATAACATTATTGACATTTGTAGGTGATCAATAAGGATTTGCTCTTTACTTGATAATATTGCATCAAGAGGAAATAAATATTGACATTAAGGTAAAATTCCCTTTTCTAGCTTTGAAAGTGAAGATTAGAGAGTGATCTCTGACATGCTACTCTTCCTACTGTCTTTGCATTTGCATATTTCAGTTCATCACTTTCCTAAAAAAAAGCAATGGATGTTTGTTACTTTGTAAAGCCCTCTACCAATTTCTTCTACGGTTGGGCAGTTTAGTGACCAAAAATTTTTATAAGAACTGGAATTATGTCCCAGAAATACTGACATAATCTCAGAAATACTTCTGGAGCCTTCTGAGTGTCTTTCACTCCTTCTTCCCCAACTTCAATATAACCACAAACAACATTCATGAACATGAGTGCTGATGTTTCCCAGATTTGCCTTTTTTTTTTCCCTTCTGTGCTTACAAAGTATTTGAGGGTGTATTTCTCTTATTCTTACTTTTTTTTCCTTAACCAAAAAATCTGAAGTCCAACCAGGGAAAGACTCCTAGCATCAGTGTGACAGGTTCATTTTAGGTCTTCATCAGATTTTCTAATACATCCCATGGCATCCACTGATCATGCCCAATAATCTCTTACTGTTCCTGTTTAAATATATATATGATTACAAATTAATCTTTCTCTTTATGACTAGTGAATTTTGGATCCAATTTTAAAGTCTCTTATTAGCTCAAGGTCATGATATTCTCTAATATTGTCTTTAGAAATTTTATCTTTTTATATAGAGATAAGAAATTCTAAAGGAGTTAATTTTGTGCATGATGTGAGCTGGGCATTATTTTTTTTCAATATTGTGATATCCAAATGACCAGCAGTTATCTAGGGACAAATCCATCCTTTCCTGGCTGTTCAACTGAAAGTAATCTTATCATAAGAGAAGTACAAAAGAAAACATACTGTATAATTATTCTATATATACTATGCTAGTAAGATAATAAAGTATAAATATTAGGTTGTGAAGGTATACTGAAGAGTGAAAAAGTAATTGCTTTATAAGTCTGGATAGTAAGTTATTTGGGTGGGAAGGGAGAGCAGTGCATATGGGAAGAGGCACAGAAGGGCTTCTAGGGTGCTGGTCCAGTGTGCTTTCTTCATCTGGGAGTAGTTTCATGGATGTTGGTGTTATAATAATTGATCAAGTTTTACATTTTTACTTTATGTATTTTTCTGTGTAAATGTATGTGTTTTTCTATTTCAGTATAAACTTAAAATATAAAATATTTAAATTCATGACTAGACATTAGTAAACAATATTTATTTAGTATTAAATAATTAGCATTTTTCAATATGTAGAGATGAAACAGTTAACCAAAAATAGAGTATGAGACAATATTACTACTTCACAGCTGTGTTGAGAATGGAATGAAAGAAACTCAGACCCTGGTAGAAAACAAATAATAATTTGGGACCAGCTGATGGCATAGGTTACATTGCTGGACTCCTACGATTCAACTGTGGTTTGAGTCCCAGATCCAGCATCTTAGAACTCATGCTGGGTGCATGTTTGTGCATGCACAAACTCCCAAGAGGAGAAAGAAGGAGAAGAGATTGTGACATGGCCATTCTCCCCCCGGGGGGGGGGGGGGGTGATTTCTCACTTTCTGTCTCTGTCTCTTCAGCAAGCACACATACCCTATAGCAAAAATTTCTCTTTTTTTTTAAAAAAAAAGGAAAGAAAATAAATAATAACTAATTATTTAATTCTCTCTTCATTTGTCTGTGTATAAGTCCATGGCAACCAGAGATGGGATAGTAGTTCTTTTTCACAGCCTCTATCTCTTTTATATCAGGAATATCAGGAAGATGTAAGTATTATAATTTTTCACTTGTGATTTTAATACTGGTAAGGACTTCCTATGCAAATCTAAATGCCCAGCACCTCTAGTCCTCACTCAGGTTTTTGCTTTACTTTGTGAATGCTCTTTCTTTGCAAATCACCTAACCATGTCCTAAATCATTCCACTAGAGGAAAGTGTCAGTCTTCTTATAAACATCTAATTTCACCATCCTGCCCTTCCCCAACTTCTCTCTAAGTCTTTCTATAAGAACTGCTGGTCAGATTAATCTGCTGGAGATATGTGATGCTGTGTCACATTTTATCCCCATTGGTTACAGAAACGAAAAAGTTATCTGAGAGAAATGGGGATTTCTGGTAAATTTCTCTCTATTTTTTTCTCCAAAGTGTCTCACCCAGAAAGAAAAAAACAAACAAACAAACAAACTGACACGTGAACTGATGGGATAAATGATCCCTTTGGGTGCTATCTTTAAAAGGAAAAAAACATGTTCTTTCTACAAGACCTCATGTTCCCCTGTTAATTGTCAAGTACTAGGTTCTAAGGTTTATCTGGTTATTCAATTCCTGTTCCCCAGCTGGTCTCCAGCCAACCCAAAACATAGCGGTTTCCTCTATGTTCTGACTCTCACTTCTTTTGGAACTTACATTTATACACATGCATATAATCTTTGTACATCTTTGTATGATTTCTCAAAGCATGCATGCAGAATATAGTAATCAAATCAGCGATGTGGTGTGTAGTTTTCTTTTTTTCATCATGTCCTGGTCTGCTTTTGGTATCAAGGTGATGGTGGCATTGTAAAATGAATTTGAGAGAGTTACCTCTATTTGGATCTTTGAAAATAGTTTGAGGAGAATTGGTGTTAACTCTTCTTTAAAAGATTGTGTAACTGGGACCCGCAGTTAGCGTAATGGCTATGTCGCTGGACACCCACGTTGTCGACTGCGTTTCGAATCCCGGACCCGGTGGCTTAAACTCACGCCGGGTGCGTGTGCGTGCGTGCCCAAGATCCCGAGAGGAGAAGGGATTGCGGCATGGCCATCTCCCCGGGGGGTGATTTCCTGCTTTCTGTCTCTATGTCTCTCTCTGTCTGTCTGGCGAGCACATGTGCCCTATAGCAAAAACCTCTCAAAAAAAAAAAAAAAAAAAAAAAAAAAAAAAGATTGTGTAACTAGGAATAGAAGCCTTCTAGAGCTGGGCTGTCGTTAATAGGAGATTACTTATTACTGATTCAGTCTTTTTACTTGTTATTAATGTATCCAGGCTTTCTATTTTCTCCTGGGTTAATCTCAGTATATTGTCTGTCTCTAGAAAGTTGTTCATCTCTTCAAAGTTTTCTGGTGTGTTGGCATATTATTGGTGTACCTCATAGTATTCCCTAATATGGCATATTATTGGTGTACCTCATAGTATTCCTTACACACCAATGCCCCTGATGGATAGAGTTGTAAAAATACTCGACAAATACTAGCAAATCAAATATTCCCTTTTATATTTCTGTGATATCTCTTGTGATTTTTTTTCTTATTTCTGATTCTGTTTATTTGGGTTATCTCCTAAGTTTTCTTAGTCTAGCTAATGGTTTGTCAGTTTTGATCATCTCAAAAAAACAACCTTTCATTTAGATGATTTTTTTTTGTTCTGCATTTTATTTAATTCTGCTCTGATTTTTATTATTTCTTTGCTGCTATTACTTTTAGATTTTACTTTTTCTTCTTTTTCCAGTTCATTGAAATACCTCGCTAGGTTATTTGCCATTTTTTATGTTTTCTTTTCCTTACATTAATTGCTATAAAATTTCCTTTTAGAATTTCTTTCACCATATCCCAAAGATTTTGGAGTGTTTCATTTTTGTTATTTGTTTCATCAACAATTTTAAAATTTTTATTATTTATTTCTTTAGTAGTTTTTTTTTTTTTTGGAAGAGGTTTTTGCTATAGGGTGCGTGTGCTCACCAGACAGACAGAGAGAGACAGAGAGACAGAAAGTGAGAAATCACCCCCTGGGGAGATGGCCATGCCGCAATCCCTTCTCCTTCATTCTCCTCTCGGGATCTTGGGCACGCATGCACACACGCCCGGCGTGAGTTTTAAGCCACTGGTCCGGGACACAAATCCCGGTCGACTACGTGGGAGTCCAACGACATAGCCATTACGCTAACTGCTAGTCCCTAGTAGTTTTTTAAATCATTGAGGAACATGTTGTTTAGTTTTCATGTATTTTCATATTTTTGAGAATAATTAAAAAAATTTAATCTTTTTATTCTTTATTTTTATTATATATATTTATTTAATTTACATTTTATCATGTCTTAACAATATACATGTCTTTTTTCAAACACAAATGCCATGCATGTCAGTTAAGACAAAGATATTACTATAAACATTATCATCAGCAAATAGATTCTCATTTTTTGTCAATTAAGCATACTTTTACCCATTTTTTCCTTCCCCTTTCCCTTTCCCTTCCCTCACTTCCAAACTAAACTTTTCTTTTCATTTTATCGATTCACAAAATATCCTAAAGTATGGACAAAGCTAGAATCTAGTGACAAGTACACTGTTATTTTCTTCTGAAACATTTTTTTTTCCTCTCTCCATTTTCCCTTTTACTAAAGAGAGGTATAAACTAAGCTATTTGCAAAAAAATAATTAGGTTAATCTCAATTTGATCTGTTATTTGCACAAAGCCCCATAAGAATTCAATTTCTGATGCAAGGAAACAGATACTATTATATTATTGAACTTACGCAAATAACCATTCTGCCACAAAATAAGAATGCTCACAAATATTTTTCAATTACAAAGGCAGAAAAGTTTGTTTCAATTAAAAATTTTCGTTTTTTAATCAAATTGCTGAACCCAACAACTCAAGACAAAAATCCACAAATCTGGAAGACAAAGCATAGAAGAAAACCAGTAATGTTTTAGAAAAAAAGCCATAGAATTCTATTTCACCAGTTCAGTATCGTGTAATCTCTTTTGTTGAATTTTCAGTGTTACTGTGGTCTGACCTTTCTATTAACATTCGACATTATTGTTGATATTTCAGAATTTGTCTCTACCATTAAGTTGAACTTTTTCCTGGTCATTTTTTGTTCTCTTATTTGTCTGTCTTTAGTTTTTCTGGTATGGCAGTCCCTTCAGAACTTCTGGGAGAGCTGGTCTGGTGTTGGTAAATTCTTTCAGGTTTTGTTTATCTGAGATGTTTTTAGATGTTTTTATCTTTTCTTCCCATATGAAGGATAATCTTGCTGAGTATAATATTTTTGGTTGAAGTTGTTTTTCACTTAACACTTTGAACATATTTTCCCATTCTTTCCTTGCTTGCATTGTTTCTGATGAGAGGTCCGACGTTAGCCTGATGGGATATCCTTTGAAAATAACTTGATATTTTTCTCTTGCCAATTTTAGTATCTCATCTTTGTCTGTGGTTTTGGTCAATCTGGCTATGATGTGCCTTGCAGAAGATCTTCTTGGGTTGATTCTATGTGGGATCCTTTGTATTTCTTGAGTCTGGATGTTGGAATGTCTCTCTAGGTTTGGACAGTTTTCTTCTAGGATTTCATGGAATAGATTATCAATGTCCTGATTAGTTTCTTCACCTTCTGGGATACCGATTATCCAGGTGTTTGGGTGTCTAGTGGTTTCTAGCATTACTTGTATATTCTCATTTTTTGGAGTAATTTTCTCAGTCTTTTTGGTAAATATTTTTAGATCATAGGTTCTATCTTCTACATCTGAGATTCAATCTTCTGCATGATTTTTAATGCTTTCAAGGGAGGTTTGGATTTCCAGTATTACTGCCTTCATCTCTAACAGTTCTCTTTGATTCTTTTTTTATGGTGTGTATTTTCTCTTTCAGATCATTGGAAGACCTTCGTCATCTCCTGGAACTTGTTTCTTTTCTCCTGCATTTTCTGGAGTTTGTTGTCTCTCTTCTCTTAGATCTCTGTTAGCTTTGTCACTATGAATATCCTAAATTCTTAATCTGACATTCCCATGAGTTCCATTGAACTGTCTGTGGATGATGAAAGGCTGGCTTTTTTTCCCCCTTGGGGGAGTTATTTCCCATATTTCTTGTGCCTCTGAGGTGGTTTCTGGTCATCTGATGGATTATATGTTACTTCCTACCTTCTTGGAGTTAATTCTGGGTGTTAGAGGTGTGTGCAGAAGATGACCTGCACTATTTCTGCAGTTCCATTTCCCTGATCCTCACCAAACAACCTGTACTTTTTTCAGTGGAACTAGAATTACAAAGGACTCTCAGTTTCAAGGGAGTAGATACACTTCGGCTGAGCTGCAGGGTTTAAAGTACTCAGATGTTTCACTACCGTGCACCTAGACCTGACTAGATACTCAATGTATGAAAAGTGAGAAGCAAAGTGAGAAAGTCACGTAGGAAAAAAAAGGAAACAATGGGGAAAAGACCAAAAAAGAAAGACGAAACAAAACAATGAAAAGGGAAATTTTTTTTTTTTAAAAGAAAAGGCAAAAAATGAGAACTACCAAGCACGCTAACTTGCCGCATGAAAGGACCAGGGCTAGGCCCACCTCAGGTGCACGTGGATTCTGAAATTAGGAAGAGAAAGGAGAGTTCAGAGACAAGAGACAGTACCTACAGATTTAAAAAATTACATATATATATATATATATATATATATATATATATATGAGGAAATTTTCAAGAGTAAGGGAGAGGGAGAGAGAGAGAGACAGAGTCAGAAAAAAGACAGAAACCACCCTACCTGGCTTTTTGCTGGGTTTTGGGCCAGAAGGAGGTTTGGGGTAGAAACTTTCTGATTAAAGGGCAGAACTAGGCTCACCTCAGATGCATATGAATTCTGGCTTTTCATTGGGTGTTGGGCCAGAATGAGAATTCTTTTTTGTTGTTGATTTCAAGTTTAATTCCATATGGTCAGAGAAGATGGTAGATATTATTTCTATTCTTTTTATTTTATTGTTTGTTACATTAAATCACCATATATCTTTACAACATATAAAATTAATTTTCCCAGCACTAACACTGTATGTTAGTCCTGCCAAATAAATTATCATACACATTGTCATTGACAGATAATTTTTAGGTTTTTTTGTCCTATTCTTTGAAATTTGTAGGGCTTAGTTCATGTTCTGTTATGTGATCAATATTAGAAAATGTTTTATGTGTTGCTAAAAAATTTTATATTCTGTGTTTGTAGGGTGAAATGTTCTATAGATGTCTGTGAAGTCCATTTGATTTATGGCATTGTTTAATTCCTGTCTCTTTTCATTTTTTTGTTTGATAGATGATCTATTGAATTGTGAGAGTAGGGTGTTATAATACCCAACATTTAATGTGTTAGTGTCTATGTCTCCTTTAAGGCCTAACAATCTTTGCTATATGTATTTGGGAGCCTTAATTTTGAGTTCATAAATATTTATAATTATTATATCTTCTCAGTGGCTTGATACCTTTAATATGACTAAATGATCTTCTTTGTTTCTTTTAACAAATTTTTTTTTATATTAGGATAGCAAATTTTTTTTATTTATATGGAATGACTTTCCCACCTTTTACTTAATCTGCTACATAAGGTTCCTATTTTTAAAATCTATTCAGCTAGTTTATCTTTTATTACTGGTGGAGTTTAATCTGTTTACATTAAATGATGTTATCAATATGTATTAATTTAATACCTATCATTTTATTGGTTGATTTCTGGTTGTTTTGTGTTTTCTTATTTCCTTTCTTCTTACGTTATTATTTATTGCTACTTGACAGCATAATGGTAGAAATGGAATCATTTCTCATTTTCCTATGGGTAGTTGTTTGACAGGTGAATTTTATACCCCTTGTGTTTCCATGGTGATATTTATCTTCTTTTTTATTGCCATATATAGTACTCCATTAAGTATTGATGTGCTGGTCTAATTCTGGTAAGCTCCTTCAGTTTTTGTTTGTTTGGGAATCATTTTATTTCTCCCTCCACTATAAAGGACAGTTTTGATGGTATAGTATGATTGACTGAAAAATTTTTTCCCATAATTTTGAATATGTCACTTCATTCTCTTCTGGCATATAAAGTTTTTGATGAAAGATTTGAGGTTAGTTTGATGAAATAAATTTCATAAGAAATTTGGCATTTATTTCTAGCCATTTTATGATTTTACCTTTATCACTGATTTTTTAAAAAAAATTATTTGTTTAATTTTATTTATTAATATTTTTATCTTGCCACAGTGCACATGCACTGATGAGAGAGAGAGAGAGAGAGAGAGAGAGAGAGAGAGAGAAAATCACTCACCAGATCTGAGACTTAAACTGTGATTGGTCATGTGGGATTTTGGTGCCCCAACCACCACACCACCTGCTGGCCTCTCTCACTGAGTTTTGACATTTTAGCTATATTGTATCTTGGGAAGGACATTCTTAAGTTAAATCTATTTGACATTCTTTGAATGTCTTAGATCTGGGTGTCTGTATCTCTCTTTAGATTCAGGAAGTTTGCAACTAATATTTCATGAAATATATTTGCTATGTCTGGGATACCCATTAGGTAAATGTTTGGTCACTGAGTGGTGTCCTGAATTTCCTGGGTGTTACCTTCATCTTTAACAGTGTTTTTTTTTTTATTTTGATAATTTGGACTATTTTAAGTTTTGAGATTCTCCTGCATAGCGTATCCTGTTATTGATGCTCTTTCTACAGAATTTTAAAATGTTCTATATTGTATTCTCTGTCTCCAGGTTTTCTATTCATTAGTTTTTTTTTTTAAGAATTATTTCATTTAACTTTATTTATTTATTTATTTATTTATTTTTCACTTATGTTAATTTGACCAGAGAGGGGCGGGGAGAGAGAGAGAGAGAGAGAGAGAGAGCGAGAAAGCAAACCACGGAGTTCAGGATGTGAACCACAGTTGGCCATGTGGGAGGCTAGCACCCTTAACTACCACACCACCTGCTGGCCCTCTATTCAGTAGTTTTTAAAGCTAGCTATCTCACTGTTCAATTTCTCATCCATATCATGAATTGTTTTTCTTATCCCTGGAATTTTTTTTGTATGTATTTTTTGCATCTCATTAAGTTTTGATATTCTGAAATTTGTTTCTATCATTTCTGGAATTTCCTGTACCTTATGTGTTTTATTTTAAAATTTCTTCTATACACTCAATTACTATACACCACTTGGCTTGTAAAGTGAATTCTCCCAACATGAAAACATCTCACACCATTCCAGTTGAGGATATTACACATTATCATCAACAGACAATAATCCATTTCTGTGTTCCAAAAATGTCTTACCTATTTTTCTCCTTAATATCTTTCCTCACACTCTCCCTCTTCTTCCACCCTCCTCCCAACTGAATTCAGTATCCATAACCATTTTCCAAGCTTCTATATACTCTAATCTTTCCATTTTCACCATAAAGTGCAGACATACAATGTCTCTCTTTCACAGCCTGTTTTCCCTCAAATCTCAGGAATTCATTTTTTTTAATGGCCAAATAGTATTGCATTGTGTATGCACATTTTCTTTACCCATTCATTAGTCATTGGGCACATACGTTAATTCCATATCTTGGTTATTGTGAATAATGCTACAGTAAACATGGAAGTGCAAATATCTCTTTGACACAATAATTTTCTATCCTTTGCGTATATATCCCATAGCAGAATTACTGGGTCATATGGCTATTTTATTTTTAGATTTTTTTAGAGACCTCCATACTGTCTTTCATTGTGACTGTATTTGTTTCCATCCCCACAAATAGTGCAGAAGGGTTCGCCTTTCTCTACAGTCTCATTAGCACTTGTTACTCTTTGTTTTTTGATCATGACCATTCTGAGTGGGGTGCGACCATACCTCTTTGTGGTTTGATTTGCATTTCCTTTAGGGTTACTGGTGTTGAACATTTTTTAATAGGCTTTTTGGCCATTCCTCTGTCTTTTTTGGAGCACTGTCATTTTAGATCAATTACTCATTTTTTCTAAATCAGAAATTATAATAATAATACAAAAAGAGAAATGAGCTGCCAAATCTTGAAAAGACATGGATGGAACTTAAATAAATATTACTCAGTAAAAGAAGTCTATCTTAAAAGACTAAATACTGTATGAGTCCAACTATATGACATTCCAGAAAAGGCAAAACTATACAGACAGTAGAAAGATCAGTGGTTTCTAGTTGTTGTGGAGGGAGAGACAAATAGGTGACCACAGAGAATTGTCTGGGCAAGTGAGACTCTTCCATAACACTATAATGGCACATACCCAATATGCTTCTGGCAAAATCCATAGAATGAGCAACACAAAGAGTAAACTCTAAGATAAACTATGAAGTTTAGTCAATAATATGTATCAATATTGATTAAACATCATAACAATTGTATTACATGACTGAAAGATATTAACAATAGTTGGAACTGAGAGACAGGAGAGAATATACCAGAACTGTTTTTACTGCTGTTCAATTTTTCTGTAAACCTAAAATCTTGAATAAAGTTCACTAATTGAAAAAACTATTGGGACCAGCAGTTAGCGTAAGGGGTATGTTGCTGGACTCCTTTGTAGTCAACCGCGGTTCAAGTCCCAGACCCGGTGGCTTAAAACTCACACTGGGCACGTATGTGTGCGTGCCCAAGATCCCGCGAGGAGAATGGAGGAGAGGGGATTGTGGTGTGGCATCCCCTCTGGGGGATGATTTCTCGCTTTCCGTCTCTCTGTCTCTCTCTGTTGTCTGGCGAGCGCATGTGCCCTATAGCAAAAATCTCTCTCTCTCAAAAAAAAAACCTATTTAAAATATTTTTTCCATTGAAATTAAAAAATATTTTGAAAACATAGTGTACAAAACAGTGTACATGTTTTTTAGAAAAAAATTCCTCTTGAGTCTCTATTTGATTGTTACAGAACAATTATTAGTAAATTTATTAGCATACTGCTTGTATTTCTCATAGAAACTGTGATCATTTGTTTGAGTTAAGTTTTTTTCATAGTAGTAATTTATCACAGTAATATATTTACATTGTCCAAATTTGCATATATATAAATTTAGTTTTCTTGGTGAAATTTAACAAGATTTTATAAACTGCTACTTCACTGTAAGATCTCAGGTTTTTTTAATTACAGTAAAATGATTTCTGTCATGTTGGAGCACCAATAAGACTTCAATTAACTAATTTTATTCTTGTTTTTACGTGTGTGTATGTGTATGTATATTAGCACTTGTTACACATACATACTTATATATACACACACACACGCATATATACACACACACATATATATAGTTGAGTCAGTTTAAGATTAATGAAACTGCAGAACTTTAAAAAATTACTTATGGTCATTCTACTATAATTTTTTGTAGTTTTGACACATCATAGAGATGCATGATTTTATAAAGTTTCTGGCAGCAGTTTGGCGTGTTTAGTTGCTTACATTTATTTTAATATTAACTAAATATATATGGGGCCAGCAAGTAACATGGAAGTTAAGGCAGATGAATCCCAACCGTGCTGTTAGAGTCCCAGACCCAGACAACTGAAAAATCTTGGTGTGGCATGTGCTCATGTGTGCCCAAAATCCCAAGAGAAGAATGGAGGAGAAGGGAATGCAGCATGGCCATCCCTGATGATATCTCATCACTCCCTCATCTCTTTGTCTCTTTCCAGAGAACTCTTACAACCAAATAGCAAAACAAACAAATAAACCTGATTTAAAAATGGGCCAAAGTACTTGAGACATTCCTTTAAATTGTAGACCAATATTTATGTCCCTACATTCATATGTTAACTCCTAACCTTCAATGTGATGGAGTTAGGACATGAGGGATTTGGAAGATGATTAGGTCATGCATGGGTTTAGTGTCCTCATGAGAGAGACCCCAGAGGTTCTCTCACCCTTTCACCAAATATGGATGAAGTGAAAGACACGGTCTGTTAATCAGAGAGTGAGCCCTCGCCAGACGCTGTATCTGCCAGTTCCTTAATCTTGGACTTCTGGTTCTCCAGAACTGTGAGAAATGTTTTGATGTTTAAGGCACTCAATGTATATATTTGTTATAGCATCCTAAATGGATCAAGACAGAAATCCTGCAAATAGCCAACAGATACAAGAAAAAAAAATACTCAACATCGTTAATTATTAGGGAAATGAATATAAAATCTATTGTGAAATATCACTTTACACCTTTTAGGATGACTATTATTTTAAAAAAAGAAGTGTTGACAAGGTTATGGAGAAATTGGAATACTTGTACACTGTTACTGGGAGTATAAAATGGTGCAGCAGCTATGAAAACAGTATGAAATTTCCTCAAAAACTTAAAAATAGCACTACTATGTGATCCAGCAATCATCCTTCTGGATATACAGCTAAATGAGAGGCCAGCAGGTGATGTGGCAATTAGAACACTGGATTCCCACATGGCCAACTACAGTTTGAGTCCTGGACCCAGTGGCTTAAGAATCACTCCAGATGCATGTGCATGCTTGCTCAAAATCCCAAGAAGAATCAAAGAGAAGGGATTGTAGCATGGCTATCCCACCTGGAGGGTGATTTCTCACTTTCCCTCTTTCTGTCTCTGTCTCTCTCTAGCAAGCACATGCACCCTATGTCAAAAACCTAAAATATATAAGTAAAATAAAAATAGAGGCCAGATATTAAGGAAAAGTATGAGATACATAATTTTAAAGTAGCATATTTTTGTTACTCTTTTATATATTTTACATACAGGACTTAGTCCATGGTCATTGACTCATTCTTTTTAAAAATAAATTTGATGGTTTGTACATTGTATATCATATTTATATGAACATATTTTCATATTAACTTTTGTTTTTATAAAGCAAACATTACAGAACTGAGGCCAGCAGGTGGCATAGTGGGTAAGGCGCTCGACTCCCACGTGGCCAACAACAGTTCAAGTCTTGGACCTGGCAGGGTGGGCGTGGGTGTGTGTGCATGCCCAAAATCCCAAGAGGAAAATGGAGGAGAAGGGATTGTGGCATGGCCATCTCCCCTAGGGGGTTATTTCTCACTTTCTGTCTCTCTGTCTCTCTGGTGAGCATAGCCCCATAGCAAAAATCTAAAAAACAAACAAACAAACAAAACAAAAAACAATAAAAATCCTTTTTTCTCAACAGAGAACTTTACATTCTTTTGTCAGTTGAATGTTTCTTCCCTTTGCCTCTCCCACCCAATGTCTATTTTTTTTTTCTTTAGCGGTTTTTGTTTTTAGGGTACATGTGCTTGCCAAAGAGAGGGACAGAGACCGAGAAGGAAAGTGAGAAATCTCTTCCCTGGGGGGATGGCCAAGCCACAATTTCTTCTCTTCTGTTCTCCTCCTGGGATCTTGGGCATACATGCACACATGCCCAATGTGAGTTTCAAGTCACCGAAACCAGGACTTGAACCTGGACGGCCATGTGGGAGTCCAGGGATATAACTGCTATGCCAGCTACTGGCCCCTACCACTCAATTTCTACCACCCACTCCCTTCCCTATAGTCTACATTTATTTTCTCTACTATCATATCTTTGATCTTTCCATTTCTGCCATAGAGTGGAGACATTTGTTCATATCAAGTGATGATAAGCAGTGAGTGTCCTCACAGTCCAGCTCACTTTGCTTATCATTAAGTCCTCTATATTCATCCACTTTGTGTCAGACAGCATGGTCTCACTGTTTCTCATGGCTGAGTAATAACCCCTAGGATATACATGCCACAGCTTTACAACTGAGCCAGCAGGTTGTGGACACTTAGGTCAATTCCATGTGTGAAAAGGGAACCCTCTTACACTGTTGGTGGGAATATAAATTAGTACAAGCCCTGTGGAAAACAATGTGGCAGTTCCTCAGAAACTGACACATAGAACTACCATGTGACCCAGTAATCTCACTCTTTGGAAAGACACTTGCACATATATGAACAAGTTTTGCTAGTGTTCTCTGTAACAATACTTCAGTATGTTGTAAAGAAATACTTTATGTGTTTCTGCTATAAAAAGCAGACAGAAAGTGAGGTCAGTTATCTCCCCACCCCCCATCCCAGGGAGAATGGCCACAAGGTAATCCCTTCTCCATTCTCCTCTTGGGTTTTTGGACATGTAGGATCACACACTCGATATGTTTTTCAAGCTGCTGAGTCTGTAACTCAAACTGCTCAGTAAACCACATGGGATAAGCTGCCCTAACCCCCATGCTACAGACTTGCCTGTAAAGAATTATTTTTTATTTACTTTTTTTTTTTGAGGTTTCTGCCTTAGGAAGTGTGTACTCACTGGAAAGAGAGAGAGAGAGAGAGAGAGAGAGAGAGAGAGAGAGAGAGAGAGAGAGAGAGAGAGAGAAATCACTCCTGGGGGGATGACTATACCACAATCCTTTCTCCTCCATTCTCCTGGGATCTTGGGCATGAATGCATGCACATATACCCAGTCTGATTTTCAAGCTGTCTGGTCTGGGACTTGAACTGTGGTCAGCCATGTGGCAATTCAGCGATGTAACCACTATGCCATTTTTTGGCTCCAAGAATTACTTTTTTTTTTTTTTTTTTCAAAGTTTAGAAGTTTAGTTAAACAGGGTGGACTGGAATCCTGATCATAGAACATTCACACACACAAAGGTTCCTAACGTTATATAAAAACCAAAGAATAAATAAAGTTCCAAATAAGTAATAAATCATTTAAATATATAGTTCCCAAACATCATAATATTTTAGAGAAAACAATTAACTTATTTTTAGCTTATTTTGAACTAACATTCACATAAAAATTTTCACAATGACCATTATGTTTTAGAAGTTTTTGATTAAAATGTTGGCTTATGGAGCCTGGATGACTTAGTGACAAAAGAAGAGGCAAATTTGAGAGTATGATTACCTCTGATCCAAATAGGCACCACGAACGTGAAAAATGGTATTTAGGTCCCAGGTCCAGATTGCTACTTTGGCAATTCAATTTTTCTTTTAGAAAAATTACTGTATTTTTTTTGTCCCCTTTTATAATCAACCATCTAGAAAAAAAGCGAGTCATAATACAGTCTGTCTCCTATTGGAGGAAAAATATTCAAGAGAAGAGGTGGAGGGCAATACTCAACAATGGTCATATATTTATCTTTGTCTATTTTTAAAAAATATTTAAAAAAGAGTAACAGATGGCTATATTCATGAACTTAAATAGGAATAACATTTCCTCCAAGTTCTAAAATAATGTATATGACTTCAAAATACTATACCTATCATCCAGTCTCTCTTTAGGAAGAATTTAAAGTTAAAAGTCTTCCTTGAATGTTTTAATAAAAGAAAACGATAAGATGAACTAAACACATATTGTGAAAAAAAGAAAAAAAACAACTAAATCAAGTACACAGTTTGATTTCCTTGAAAAGCCACAAAAGCACTTAGCCCAGGTTTGAATATACAGACGGGATCATGCAGTGAGTGGCAGGGAGCATGCTTTCCTTTTATAGTTCAAATGCAGGGAATCTGGCTTTTGTGGGGACTAGCAGGTCAGCTAGGAAGTATATTGTTCCAGCCATTCCTTCAAAGAGAGAGAATGGAGTGTCTGGTGTTCTACATCCATGTTCTCCATAATCTAAGCACCATTCAGCAAACTTACAGGCCCTATACAGGTACTTGACATCCTGCGTGAGGTTGTAGAGCGTCAGGAAGGCATAGGCATTTCCTGCAGCGCCGTGGCACAGCCCATATCCCTTCTTCAGCAACCCGTACTGCCAGATCACATCAGCACACTGATAGGCATCATAGAGATACCGTTCCTCTCGAAAGAGCTTATAGGCCTGGATGAGCATGTAGATTACCCCAGGGGCACCATGGCACCAATGGATGAGTATATCTCGATTATCGTCCACACACGGAGGGTAATTGCCAGAAGGGAATTTCAGCTGGCAGACATAGTCTACGCTGGGCTTCACCAAACTATGTAACTTCGCTTGGTTCACTTGAAGACTGGGCTGCATCAGGAAGTAATAAATCCCGGCCAGGCCATGAGCAGTCCCCACATAATATTCCTGGTACCACTCATACATCAATGGAGACTTTGCTGTGAAGTTTCTCTTTCTAGCTAGGTTTTCTCCGGAGGTTAAAACTGTTTCACAAACCTGCTGAATATGGCTTTGCGGAATCTTTTCCACCCCGAAGTTCTTATTGACAAAAAGAAGAGCAAAGATGTAGCCAATTCTTCCATAGAGTAGTTCATTTGGAGCACGGGGATCGATCTTATTTAGGTGAATTAGCCGTGTGATGCAATCTTCTGCCTGTTTCTCATTGTTCATCTTGTGATAGATCACAGCGGCCACTGCCAGGGGGCCTGCATCCCCACACAGGAAGGTGATGGAGCGTTTGGTCAAGCAGTTCAAACTTTGCTTTACATAGCCATGTGCCATCTGTAGGTAGGCAGGGTCCCCAAACACCTCGTAGAGGTGTAAGTAAAGCACTGCGATACCTGCCCAGCCAGTGTAACCAGTGCCATCCCGAGGATCTGCTGACTTCAGGCCTCGCTCCATTTGCTGAAGAAGCTCTCGAATCTTATTGGTCAAGCGCTGGGAGAACTCAGGAGTCAGCCTCCCAGCAGAATCAAAGTAGCCTTCGGCCAGGGATTTGTTATAATCGGCATATGGATTCGGAAAGGCCCTTTGAGCCATGACGCCGGAAGCAGGTCCTGCCGCCTCGGACCCAAGAATTACTTTTTAAAAATATTTCTTTATTGGTACCAGCAGACAGCGTAATGTTACATCGCTGGATTCCCACATGACTGACTACAGTTCGAATCCCAGACTCGGCAGCTTGAAACTCACGCTGGATGTGTGTGCATGTGTGCCCAAAATACCAAGAGGAGAATGGAGGAGAAGGGATTGCCGTATGGCCATACCCCCAGGGGGTGATTTCTTGCTTTCTGTCTCTCTAGTGAGCCCATGTGCACTATAGCAAAAATCTCTCTAAAATAAAATGTTTATTTTCTACTAAGAATGAGAGACAGAGAGGCAGAGACAACGAGACACCATCCCTAAAAGGGTCTTGACACTGCAGTGTACTCTGTAGACTCAACCAGTTTTAGCTCATGGGCATGTACATGGCAAGGTTACTCAGCAAGGTTTCCAGACACAGACCTGGAACTCTTCCAAGTGAGCCTCACAGAACATGTGTTTTCCTGCTGTGCCCCCTTCTAGCCCCAGGAATTACTTTTATTTGCTGTTCCTTTTATTTTATACTAGAGTGAGCCTCAGCTTGGCACTCCTAGATTACTACACAACACTACATCAGTTTCTAAGGAAATGATAATTTTCTGTGTGTCAAATCAAACGTGATATTCTCCTGGTGGCAATGAGCAACTGCTAATAGTACCAAATTATTTCATCTGACGGCGCAGTTTCTCCTTGGATCCTGTGATAATAGAGACCTCTACCCTATTTCCCTGAAATTTTGAACCTTCATATTATAGAAATATATTTTCCCAAAGTAAGTCAAATACTATTTCTATACTATTCTGAGATGTTCAAACTTGCACTGCATCATGCTGAGAAATACGAAATAATAATTTAGAGCAATAGAACAGATTTAGAAATTTGAGGCCACTTCTCTGTAATAAGAAGGAGATGTGCAGGAGGGATGGGTGTCATTACATACGACAAATGCTGAGCTGTACATTTAAAAATTAAAACATTTGTTATGTACAGTTTATAATAAAAGAGTCAGCCAGAAAAATAAAGAGATAAATACAAATTTTGATATTTTTAGAGGAGATTAATAATAGTGATGAGGGGAATTTTTGAAGAAGCTAGAATTTCTTAGTACATAGTAGCTGCCACAAGATTTTAAAATGCTGCATTCATACAAAGGAGTCACCTTATTGATACACATATTCATGAATTAAATAAAAGTGATTTTACTAACAGGGTGTTTGTCTTCAGAAATGTGAGGTAATATGTCTTAGTGGTTGAGTTTCTGAGATTTGGAATCAGATATAACTTGTTACAATCTAGAGTGTACCACTTCTTAGCTTTTATCCTTATGCAAATATTTTAGTCCCCATTACTGTACTCTCTCCACTTGTAGGATGAAAATATGATGTAAGAAAGGACTTTGGGAAAATTCTGAGTACAAGGTAAAATGCTCAAAGTAGCTTGATAAACTTTAGTCATATTTCTTGCAGCATTTTCCTTACAGTGAGTACCCTGTCACTAGAAATATAACTGACATGAAGGATGATGTCTTATCAGAACCATGGTGCAATATGAATTACTGTAGACTTTTAGATGTCTAGTTGTCCTTTAAAATCTATTCTGAATCTGAAACATTGAATTTATGTAATATAACCTAAAAGTACAATTGTATTTTTAAAACACTAAGATTACATCAAATGAAATAAGTTATAGTTTTTCTATAGTGTTCTATTTTCTGAACATTGAATGTATTCAGTAGAAAAGCCTTCTTATATCCTTCCTTAATATAAAGTAGAAAAGGAGAATAATAAAAAGACGTATCTGAAATAAAATAAGGAAGTTATAAATGGGAACCAAGATTATGGAATTGAATACTTTTTCCATAAAATATTGATTTTTCTGAACTACAGTTGTGCCAGTTAGGCTACTTTTCTGTGTGTTTTTTTTTTTTTTTTGGAGGTGCCACTAATGAGACAGAGCATTAAGAGAGAACCTTAAAACCTTTTTGTTCAGGCTATTGAAAAACTCTTAATTTCCTTATTAATTTCCTTACTTTATCAGACACATGTCTACTCAATAAAAGGCACAGATTATACTCTTTAATCAGCAGCTACAATTTTGTCATGTCATCAGTTACTGGGGAGTGCTGCTCCTTGTATCTCAGCACTTTCCTGTATTAAAATAATTGAAAGGTCAGAGTGCCTGCATACTGTGAGAGGTTAAGTAATTTCCCCAGATCCACAATGCTAAGTTAGAGTGCACTGATGACCAGATCGAAGGTTTTCTGACTTGCAATCATCTTCCCACCACCCCTGCTTTACTCCTAAACATACGCACACATTTGTCCTGTTTTGTCTTCAAATGAGAGAAATGAATAAATACTCTTAAAAGACTCAAACTTGTGTCTACATCAATGGCCAGTACAGAGGTGGCTTACAACAGGAACCAAATAAAAGTGTTTTAGATGCAACTGGATCAAATCTTTAAGGCATTCAATGTAATCAATGCTTGTGAAGAAGGAAATTCTGTTTCAGAAGAGGACTCTCATACTGAATCTCTGACCGGCAACTGATGATGCTGTTGTTCTCTCATGCTGATTGGTTCCCAGCACAGAAATGATCCAATCCAGGAACAAATTAGTTCCTTTTATTTGGGATGTGGGTGAAAAAGGGTCATATTCTCACTCAGTGAGACTTTTCCTCTCTCACATCTGGTCCTCTCCTGTTCTCTCCTGTTCTCCAGCATGGCGTGTCTGTGGCTCCCTGGAGGCTCCTGGATGGCAGCTCTGACAGTGACAATGATGGTGCTGAGCCCTCCCATGACTTTAGCCAGGGACACTCGACGTAAGTGCCACCCTTGGGTGCCGAGTTATTATGGGGTGGGCAAAGAAGGGAGTTAACTTTTTACAATAGGTCTAGGTAATGCCCCTAAAAAATGGTGACATTTTCTTCAGTGGAAATCTATATTTAGCAGATGGATCTCACATTATTTCCATGGTGAAAAGACCTGCATCTTGCTCTCTTATGAGACCTGTGTGAAGGTCTACATAGGCCCTTTCTCCTCAAACCTCTTTCAATAAAAACTCTCCAGCTTTGTACCACATTCTTTCATGGTCTGGAGGGATTTTGAAGTAATGATGTTAAAGTAATTCCTCACCAGCCTTTCTTTTTGATATGTTAAATTATGCCAGAAAAAGGGAAGAGTTCTCTGAAAATTTTATGAAGAGTCAAAAAGAATTGGAAGGGCCTCTCCAAGATCCTATTATCAACAGGATCTGTAGTGATGTCGCCTCTCCCCAGTACATGAGGCTGTATCAAGAGGCTTTGCCCATTAACCTCTTTTTACTGTCTTTGAATTCCAATATTTATAAAGTTTGCATCCCTGTACTAGAGAGTTTTTGGTTTGCTTATTTGTTTTTCCAGAATTGGGTTGAGTGTTCTATATTTCTCTCATTATTTTATGGAAAGAACTCTGGATGTGGGTGCCTTATTACTGGGAATAACCTTATAGATAAAGAGCTCTATGGGATATTCTTTGGTGCCTTAAAAAATTTTAAGATATCTTCTGAAAGCCTGGTAGTGCTCATTATGAATTTATTTTGAAGCTTTCTGTATGGTCAGTTTCTCTTACATCCTTAGTGTTCTCTGACTAGAGCCCATAAGGAAGGATCGAACTAGTGTAAGAAATGATATGAAATTCCGTTTTTATAGGACAAAAATAGTTAAATAGGGCTAGCCTTAGAACCTAAGGGAAGGTTAATAGAAGCAGGATTCCACATGACCCACCCCTGTTCAAATCTCAACCCTGCCAATTGTGGGTCCATGAAGGCTCCAAATCTTAACAGGATGGAGAAAAGGAGGAGAAGGAATTGTGGTTAAAGGACTGTGGTACTGGTGCTCTCTCCCTCTCTCTCCTTGGTGAACACATGTGTCCCGTGACTATTAAAATGTATAGTCAGATATCAGTGTTTCCCATGGTTTAAGGCATACACCCTGAGCAGTGTTAACATCTCATGGAATTGAAAGCCAGTAAGCAAGTCAAGGGAACTCAGCACCTACTGGATTTTTGCTCCCAAATATCAGAGGTTCATTCATTGTGTACTCTGCTTTCCTTCATTATTTGTCTGGGTACCTGTGCCTCTTATCTTTTTCCTCCTCCTACTATATCATCACCAGTATTGAAAAAAAATCCCCCAAATTTATAGAAACCCTTAGTTTGTAAAAGATCTATCAGGAGAGATGAAACAATCAGAATCTCCTTTTTTCTTAAAATCACATTTTTTTCTTACTTGTGAATATATGTGTGTGTGTGTGTGTGTGTATATACACACACACACACACATATGTTTTTGCTATAGGGTGTGTGCACTCGCCAGAAAGACAAAGAGAGACAGAAAGTGAGAAATCACCTCCTGGGGGGATGGCCACACCACAATCCCTTCTCCTCCATTCTCGTCTCGGGATCTTGGGTACGCACGTACATGTGCCAGGCATGAGTTTAAGCCACCTGGTCCAGGACTCAAACTGCGGTTGACTACATGGGAGTCCAGCAACATAGCCATTATGCTACCTGCTGGTCCCTCACTTGTGAATATTTCTAACTAGAAAGGTGAGGAAGAGAAAATTGTCTGAATTTCTCATATAGAGTGGAAGACACATCATGTGTCATGGCGTAAATGGGCTTTAGAGCTTGTGTCCCTCTTACTGCCAGGATCCCACAGTGATCCGTGCCCAGATCCCTGGTTTATTTACTTAGACCACAAATGTTTCTGGGAACAACTGTTTTTGTACTGGGCTCCATTCTAGGGTCAAGAATTGTATTTAAATAGTAAGAAAAGATCCGTAATGCTATGTGAATAGGAGTAATTACTGCTCTAAAAAATAAAATGATCAGATGATAATATTGGATTCACCTGACATCAATTTAAGTGGCTAGGGAGGTCTCTCTGAGAAAGTGACATCTAGCTGAGAAAGGAATGATGAGAAAAACACAGCCATGTTAAGAGCCAAGGGAAAAGCATTCCAAGGAGACAAGGCAGGAGAAAGGATAAAATGTGGGAAACATGCCATGGTTAAGGGACAGAAAGCGTGTGCAGGGGCTGAAACTAGTGAGCAAGGGGGTTTAGCGGCACGAGAGCAGAAGGCCGACGAGGAGATCTGGAGCCTAATCATACTAGACCTTGAAGGCGATGGTAAGATACTTGAATTCCATTTAAACCAGAGGTGGGAAGCTACTGGAGAGTGATCAGGAGAGACAACTTATATTCAGGTTTGAAAAGTGATTCTAGGGGCCAGAAGATGGCATAGTGGTTATATCACTGGACTCCCACATGGCCAACCTCAGTTCAAGTCCCAGACCTGGGCACTTGAAACTTATGCTGACTGCATGTGCATGCTCATGTGTGCCCAAGAACCTCAAGGAGCAAGAAGGAGAAGGGATTGCGGCATGACTATCCCCGGGGGGGGTGGGGTGGGGTGGGGGGGGTGATTTTGTTTCCCTGTCACTGTCTTTGTCTCTCTCTCTCTCCCCTGATGAGTCCACGTGCCCTAAGACAAAAACGTCTGCAAAAAAAAGAAAAAAAAATCTAACTGCTGTGTGGAGATTGGATTGTTGGGTTCACAGCAGAATTGGGGAGACCTCTGAGAAGCACAGAATTCTCTAAGGAAGACTTGTGGTTTCATTTAGTTCCATGGTGATAAAAATAATGAAGGTCAAGTGAATAGATTGGGATAGCCTTTTTCTGTGATTTGTTAAGGAATTTAAAATAGAGAGGAGGTTTTAAAAGCACAGGATATTTTAAAGAATTTTGTCTTGAGAAAAGGTGGCAAGCGGTACTGTTTACTGAGATAGTTAAGACTATGGGAGGAAATGATTTGAAGTGGGTGATTAGAAATAAAGGCTTAAGGGGCCAGCAGGTGGCTTGGTGGGTAAGGCACGGGACTTGCATGTGGCTGACCATGGTTAGAGTCCTGGATCTGCAGCTTGCAAATCATGTTGGCATGTGTGTGTGCTTGTCTAGAATCCTGAGAGGAGATCAGAGAAGGGATTGCAGTGTAGCCATCCCACATGGGTGTATTTTCTCACTTTCCCTCTCTCTGTCTCTCTCTTGTGCGTGGTGACAAAAAACAAAAACAAAAACAAAACAAAACAAAACAAAAAAAACGAGCAAAAAAAGGAAACAAATTTTTTTAAAAAAAGAAAGAAAGGTTTCTTTAAGTTATAATTGAAATAGTTTTTAACATTAATGTGGAACTGTCAAGAAATCAATTGACTAGGAGCCTAGAGTCAGAGTAAAGTTGGGACTGGAACTTTGGTTTTCATCGCTGGCACGTGTGCTGCATTAAATCCCTGGGAAGAAGAAGAGCGGAAATGTGCACAGGAGCTGTCTGCTCCTTTTCTTCACTGCCCAACCTGGCGTTGGGATCTGACCCTGACATCCAGCTGGGCTGCTGCTCCCACTGCGGCCTTGCGGTTCTTGGAGGAAACGTGCACAGACTCCCTGCATGGCAGCACGGCCGGCTCCTGATGCTGCGGAACCCCGGGAGCCCTGGGTACCGCGCGCTGTTTTCTTGTTGCTCCCCTAACCAATGCTGGGCATCAGGATCTGGCCCTCGAATCTCTCCCGCACCCTGTTGTCAGTACCCCTGGGATTCTGCCGGTTACCTTAATTCTGATGTATCAGTCTGACTGTGCTGGCGAACTTCTCTGACCTCTTTTTAATCATCTTGGGCCTCAGGAGGGGCTGAGGGCGGCCAGGATGCAGGGTGGAAAATGGCTGCCACGTCTGCAGGCGGGGAGAACTCGCCTCAGGGTTTACCTGTCATCTCTCAGGGTCCCTGTCTGTCACCCTAAGGTAATTTAGTCGTTGTACTGTTAATTCTCTGGTAGGAAGCTTTCTCTCTTGACCTCTCCCATTCCTGGGTAAATCCCTGTGTTTGCTTTCTGTCCATCACTGTTGGCTGGACTCTAAGCTTCTCCAGGAGGCCATGTCCGTTTTCCCTTCCTCGGGTCCCCAGGGTCCCCGCAGGCCTGGCACTAGGTCAGCACTAAGGACGGATTTGGAGAAAGAAGGAGGTGAGGGCTGTGGGGTGGGAGGAGGGGGCGGGGAGTGTGTTTATGGGGGCTTCCAGGAGGAGGTGGCCCAGGCGGGCCAGGGGGCAAATCCTGGCCCAGCTCGGTCTTGGAATCCGCGGTCATTCACTAGGAGGGTGGGTACTGAGGGGTTCGGATCTGAGGGGTTCTCCTGCCAGTGCGACCTCCTTCCTTCTGTGGTCAGAGGGACGAGGACCCCGCGGGCGCCAGACGCCGGGGGGCTGCGGGGTGGGGAGCCCAGGGCCGTCCTGGCACCGCCACCTCCACCCTGGACCTCGCGTGTCCTCCCGGAGGCCGCCGCGCGACGCCGTCCTTCCTGTCCCCACAGCACGTTTCATGGAGCAGGGTAAGTCTGAGTGTCATTTCTACAACGGGACGCAGCGGGTGCGGCTCCTGCAGAGATACATCTACAACCGGGAGGAGTACGTGCGCTTCGACAGCGACTTGGGGGAGCACCAGGCGGTGACGGAGCTGGGGCGGCGAGACGCCGAGTACTTGAACAGCCAGACGGACCGCCTGGATTACCTGCGGGGCGCGGTGGACACCTACTGCAGACACAACTACGAGGTTGGGGAGAGCTTCACGGTGCAGCGGCGAGGTGAGCACGGCGGGCCGAGGGGCAGTCTGTGCTAGCCTGGGAGGGAGAGAGACAGAGACGGAGAGAGAGAGAGGGAGAGAAGGCGAAGTCCCGGATGAGCGCGGGAGTGTCACCGAGTGTTCAGGAGTGAGCGTGTCCCCAGAGCAGTGTGGACCTCGGTGTGCGGTTGCTGGAGAGAGGGGAGACGGCAGCGACGTCCCTCGGGCTGTCCTTGGGGTGGCGGGTGGAAGACCTGAGCGGGGACAGGGACGAGAGTGACAGCCGGGGCTGGGCTGACGGGGCGGGCGGTCAGAGACGTGGGAGGAGAGATTTCTGGGTCTGGTTGGGGTGGAGGTGGCGGTGGGGAGACGGGAACGTGAAGGGTTTGGGGTAAAGTGAAGAGGCCAGTTAGTCCTGGACTGCGCATGCGCACGCCCTTCCCGGTCCTATAACCTCTGAAATCCGCGTGTGGGGCTGGCCAGCAGGGGGCGCGATGGCTGTGGCCTGGATCCTGCAGGACGGACTCAGGTTTGTGTCTCCTCCGTGACCGCCTGGAAAGCACGCTGGTTCCTGTGTGCCCCAGGTCCTGCCCCTTTCTCCTTCTTTGTCTGGTGCGCTCAGGGTGCTCCACCGCAAAAACAAACAAACAAACAAAAACAAACAAACAAACAAAACTTTTTTAAAAATTGTGGTGCATAACCATTCAATTAAGAAGAAAATATTGGACTAATATTTTAGGGGAATTGAGGGGACTTCTGAGGCACCCCTGGCTTTTCTTAGGTTTCTTGTAGGTCTAAATTTCTTCCTATTTGTTTGTTTCCTTGCTTTATGTATTTCACATAATTGAAATGATTCTGATACTAACTTTCTATGTTAAAATTTTATGGAATTTGTTACTATTTTTAGAGTAATGCTAATAGTATTTAAGTAGTTACATATTTTGTTTTTATACAGTTGTAGCAACTTACCTCACATTTCCTTTGTTGCTGCTTTTTGCAATATTGACAGAGTTGAAATTTATATCTATTTTTAGGTTTATATTGCTTTGATTTTTGAGAATCTTGAACATTTGTCACATATCTACTGGCCAATTATAATTACTTCTTCAGGAATTATCTATTACATATTGTATATAATCAACAATTACGTATTGTTACTTCTGGTGTCCCAGTATTTATTTTTAGTGATTTTATGGTTTTTTTTTTTTTTGAGAGGTTTTTGCTATAGGGCACGTGTGCTCACCAGAAAGACAGAGAGACAGAAAGCAAGAAATCACCCCCCAGGGGGGATGGCCACGCTGCAATTTCTTCTCCTCCATTCTCCTTTCAGGATCTTGGGCACGCATGCACACGCGCCTGGCATGAGTTTAAACCACCAGGTCCGGGACTTGAACCATGGTCAACAAAATGGGACTCCAGCAACATAGCCATTACACCAACTACTGGTCCCGATTTTATGGGTTCTTTATACAATAAGATCATTAACATTTTTTTGATGTTTGATTCAGCATTTTCTCCGGTTTGTGGTTTGTATTTTCGTTTTAAAAATGATTTTCTATGTTAAGAATATGAACCTAGGGACCAGCAGTTAGCATAATGGCTATGTCGCTGGACTTTTGTGGTTCGCATTCCAGACCCGGTGGCTTAAAACTCACACCGGGCGCTTATGCGTGTGTGCCCAAGATCCTGAGAGGAGAATGGAGGAGAAGGGATTGAGGTGTGGCCATCCCCCCGGGGGGGTTATTTCTTGCTTTCTGTCTCTCTGTCTCTGTCTGTCTGGTGAGCGTACGCGCCCTATAGCAAAAACCTCTCCAAAAACCAACCAACCAACCAACAAACAAAAAGAATATGAACCTATTAAATAGTAAATACTGTAAAATATTTGGTAATAATTTACATCCATCTTCATCTACCATTTTGTAGTACCACAAAGACTTTGTCTCCAGGTTTCTCCTTTCTCTTAATATAATTGTACTTACTGAGGGTCTCTTAGTGTTAGGGACTGTCCTAGGTGTTAAATACATACTAATGAGTCCTAGACCTGCCCTGGTCCCAAATGTCAGTCTAGAAAGAGAAGCAGTTATAAAATGGTAGTTCTACGAATAGTGATGCTGATTTTGCAAAGGAGATGCATTGATCAGTTTAATGTAAATATTAAGAACTTTTTTTTGAGAGAGAGAGATTTGCCTTAGGACATGTGTTCTCTCTGGAGAGAGAGACAGACACAGTGAGAGGGAAAGTGATAAATACCACCACCCCACCCCCCACCCCTCCGAGGGGATGGCTGTGCTGATCTCCTCTCCTCCATTCTCCTCCTGGACACACACATATACCCAGTGTTAGTTTCAAGACACTGGGTCCGGGACTTGAACTGTAGTCGGCCATGCTGGAGTCCAGCAACACAACTGCTACACCATATGCTGGTCCCAATATTAAGAACTTTTAAAAATGAATGAATTTCCCTGATGTTTTCTCTCTCCATCGGGACTCACACTTTTCTCAGATTCAGCTCATAGAGAACCACCTCTGTCTGTTTCTCCTTCCCAGGATAGAGCCATTTATGTGGTGTTCTAAGGTGGGAGTGCATGGAGATAGCACTTTCAGGATTTCATACTCTGTCTTCTTGTCTACCCCACTGCTGTCCCTGAGTCTAGCAGATTACTTTTTGCTTTGAGTCAATGTTTTTTGTTTGTTTCTTTATATTTGTTTGTTTTTCCTAGAGTCTCCTATGTTGCCTAGACTGAGCTCAAACTAGTTTTCCTCTGGCCTTGCCTCTCGTATAGCTGGGATTATAAATATGCACCACCCTGCCTAGCTCTGTATCACATTTTTCTCTCAGGGTAAACAGGATAATAGATAACTAATGTGAATTGAAGGCTAAATTCTTACATTATTTTATATATTTTAGACACATTAGTCCATTTATAAACCTCAAGAAGTAAATCAGTATTTTGTCTTGTGTTATACGTGAGAAAGTTGACACAGGAGAATTTAAAAACTCTTCTAGGATCAACTGATAACAGGCAGAGCCTGGATTTGAACCAGGCACACAAGCTCCAGAAATCACTCTGTTAATTCATACACTTTGCTTTGAAAAAAAAATTTTTTTTGGAGAGGTTTTTGCTATACGGTGCGTGTGCTCACCAGAAACACAGAAAGAGATAGACAGAAAGTGAAAAATCACCCCCGGGAGGGATGGCCAGGCCGCAATCCCTTCCCCACTCTCCCCTCGGGATCTTGGGCACACATACACACACATGTGCCCAGCATGAGTTTAAGCCACTGGGTCCAGGACTTGAACTGCGGTCGGCTACATGGGAGTCCAGCAACACAGCCATTATGCCAACTGCAGGTTCCGCTTTGAAAAAGAAATTATAAACATTTTGACTCAACAATGAATAACAGTTTTAGACTATGAACAAAACAAAGACAATTTTTCTTAAAATCTCTGAAATCTGATGGGTTCCTACTACAAGAATACACTTAAGGTTCATGACACTATTAGATCCTATCGTTTATTTAAGTGAAGGCCTGAAATTGGAGCCTAGTTTGTAGAGGGGCAGAAAGATAGACAAGCAGATTACTCTGTCCTCACTTACCCTCTCCCCCTCTTCTCTCCTAGCTCAGCCCAAGGTGACCGTGTATCCTACCAAGACCCAGCCCCTGCAGCACCACAACCTCCTGGTCTGCTCTGTGAATGGTTTCTACCCAGGCAACATTGAAGTCAGATGGTTCCGGAATGGCCAGGAAGAGAAGGCTGGGGTTGTCTCCACAGGCCTGATCCGTAATGGAGACTGGACCTTCCAGATCCTGGTGATGCTGGAGACAGTTCCTCAGAGTGGAGAGGTTTACACTTGCCAAGTGGAGCACCCAAGCCTGACAGACCCTGTCATGGTGGAATGGAGTGAGAAGCTTCCTGACCTCATAAATCCCTCAACCAGCATGAAAGGGACTTTGCTTATCCCTGAGGTTCAGGGTCCTCTTCTCCCCACGCCATATTTTCATCTGCTCTGTGTTCTCTCACTCAGCACAGGTCAAGGGGGTAGCCCTGTGATGGTTTCTACAAACACTTGTAGTCCTGGGGAAGCAATTGGTCCTGATAAATAGAAGAGAGCTTCTTCCTGTTTTGAGCCTTCCCATGATACCATAGTCATGGTCACCCCCTAGGCCATGGCTCCAACCTCCCTCTGGGGCTGCTGCTCTGAGCTGTGCCCTGTGGTCTGAGAAGAGGAGCAGTGCAGGGGCTTCTGTTAAGTGGGGAGTCTGCCCTCAGCTCTCCTCTCACTAGCTCTGTCTTCCTAGACATGCTTTTTGACCTCACTAAGTTCCCAGATTTCTATCCCTCAGATGTTGAAGTCATGGCTTCCACGAGGGCTGTGAAATTTAAACGTGGTCAGTGCCTGAACCTCGTAGCTACTCTACATCCAGGGATGGCCAACTAGTCTAGTTCTTCCCAGACAGACTTCCCTCATTCTTAAAGCTCTGCATCTCAGAGTCTCAATTAGAGGGTTGGGTTTGGGATAAAAATCATTAAAGTTTACCCCCCCCCTTTTTTTTTTCTAGAGGCACAGTCTGAATCTGCACGGGGCAAGATGCTGAGTGGAATTGGGGGCTCTGTGCTGGGTCTGCTCTTCCTTGGGGTGGGGCTGTTCATTCACTTCAGGAATCAGAAAGGTAAAGACTGTTTGGTGCTGAGACTCCACCTAGATTTTTCTGGAGGAGGAAATAATGGCTTTGGTAAAGTCAGTTCTCAGAGTATCAGTGTCCCTATAAAAAGCCTTTCTTTCCTTACTTCACCTGAGATTTCCTGGAATTCCAGAAGTCTACAGTCCACGGTTACTGTCTTAAAGTTCAAGAGGTTACATGTGTCCTGCAGAGGAAGGAGAAATGTTAACAATCATAGAGATCTTGGATTTAGAACCTGGAGAAAATGAAAGAAGAGCCACTAGGATTTAGAAAATTACTCTGAATTTCTAAGAACTGTAGCAGGTCACACATTCCAGTGTCTGTTCTCCTGTCTATCCTGGCTGATGTGGGTTATGTGATAGAGAAATCTTAGGTGGGACATATGGGGCTGGAGACAGATTTGCTTTTGTGTCTCTTACATATGTATCTCTCCATCTCTTTCCCAGGACACTCTGGACTTCAACCAACAGGTATACCTGCTTAATTCTCTTTTAGAGACATAATCAGTTCCCCCTAGATCTGCTTGTTCTTGACAAGTTGTTGGGGCTGATAAGACACAAGACAGAAATAATGGGGATGTATTTGGATTAGAATTTCTAATCAGGCAGATTATAATATTGCTTCTTCTCCTGACTTGGTAAGAGGCCTGTGCTCTGAAGTAGGACTGGCTCAGAGAGCCTTAAGAAATGTGTACTCAGGGCCAGCAGGTGGCGTGGTGGTTAAGAGGCTGAACTCCCACATGGCTGCCTGCATTTGAGTCCTGGACCTGGTGGCTTCCCTTCTCACTTTCCCTCTCTTGCTCTCTTTCTGTCTCTCTGTCTGGTGAGTACAAAGACCCATAGCAAATTGAAAAATAATAATAAATAAAATAATTTTTTTAAAAAAGAAAAAAAATGCATATTTCTTCTATAATAGTGTTGTCCCATGAATCCCTGAGAGAGATAAAAAGAAGCTGCTTGTAGAGTTAGGTCTGAAAAACTCTTTGTTTTGCAGGACTCCTGAGCTGAAGGACACTCAAGGAAGAAGCGTCTGTGTCAGCTTTGAGAATGAAGAGGTTTCCTGCTTTGTTCTTACTTTTCCACAAAAAGACCGTGTTCTCAGGATCCTGTTTGTTCCTGATTCAGTGACCTTGCAGACAATTTTCTCCTTTATGGCTTCCTCAGCCCCTGCCTTTGACCTGGAAGTTCCCCTGCTGATTTCCAAACCTCGTCTTCACTCTTTGCTGGTCCCCTTTGTGCTGAACCCTCCCTGTCTCCTGTGCATCTGAAATCATCTAGTGTCACATTACTTTATTAAATTTTTCTCCAACATGAAGTCATAAATAATTTGTCCATAAGAAAAAAAAATAGAACAGAGAAATGGGGGGTTACATCGCAATACAATAATGGCTTTCATTTATGTATAGTATGTGAGGTAATATAAACATCTTGACTGAGTCATTCCACAATGTACATACCATAAATGCACACAAATTTGACTTGTCAATTAAAAAACTAAAAATAAAATATTTTAAAGGGCAATGCCTAAAAACTGAAACAAACTATAATAATTGAAACAAAATTAACAAAAATATATGTTGAGTAACAAGGTAGGAAAGTTGTAAATATATTTGTGAATCAATATATATTTAAATTCAATAGACTTCAATAATGTACTGCTATAATAGAGTTGGATAGGTTCAGAGAAAGGTAATTAGATTGGTTAAGATGATGGTGGTTTCTGCTATTGTGTTCTATTTGAAAACTCAGTTTCAGATGTATAGAAATTCAGAAATTTATTTCAAAGTACAAGCTATTAGAACAGAGTTTCTTCAGTCAGACACAACTATTATTTTCAAGTGAATTCAAATTTTGTTCGCTTTTTTCATTTATGAGAGATTTTTGCTATAGTGTGTGTGCGGTCACCAGAGATACAAGAGGGGGACAGAGAGACAGAAACCGAGAAATTGCTCCCCTTTCCCCATGGGGAGATGGCCACAACACAATCCCGTCTCCATTCTCCTGTGGGGATTTTGGGTGCACGTTCATACATGCCTGGTGTGAATTTCAAGCCACTGGGTCTGGGACTCAAACTATGGTCAACCATGTGGGAGCCCAGCAACTTAAGCACTTTGCCACCTGCTTGCTCTCAAATTCCATTTCATGCATATTTTACTTTTAATTATATTATTTGTTTAAAGCTGGCGATGCTCTAGGGATTTAGTAAGCTGATAGTCATGTGTGTTCTGTTTGGTCCCTGGATAGCTTTACTCCTGCTTTGCTCCCTGAGATAAAGAAGTTTTTCATGGGAACCAGCACTTAGTGTAATGGCTATGTCGCTGGACTCCCACGTAGTTGACTGCGGTTCGCGTCCTGGACCCGGTGGCTTAAAACCCACGCCGGGCACATGTGCGTGTGTGCCCAAGATCCCGAGAGGAGAATGGAGGAGAAGGGATTGCGGCGTGGCCATCCCCTCTAGGGGGGTGATTTCTTGCTTTCTGTCTCTCTGTCTCTCTCTGTCTGTCTGGTGAGCGCACACGCCCTATAGTGAAAAACCTCTCAAAAAAAAAAAAAGTTTTTCATCTTATTTTGTTTGAGACCTGAGGTGTGACATTACACGGTATTAATAAAATACATGGCAGCCAGCCTGTGGTCTGGCAGGTAATGCAGCTGGGTCCCCAGGGCTGACTGATGAAGCGGTAATACTGGAACTTTCTAGCTCATCCCTCTATCATGTGCAGAACGCCAGCTGACACACACTGGTCCACCAAACAAGAGAAACAAGAGCAGAATACATTCCTTACAGTGTCCATAGAGACTTTACCAAGATACATCATACGCTGTGGCAAAAAATGGAACTCAAGAATATTAAAGAATTTAAGTCATACAGACTCTGCTCTTTGGACACAATGGAATGAAACAAGATTGATAACATAAAGATAGCCAGGACTATTGTGAACACTTGGAAACTAGAAAATGTCTAAGCAATCCATGTATCAAAAAAGCTGTCTTAACAGAAAAAAAATTATATATATATATATATATATACATATATATATATATATAAACAAAAATGGAAGATACACTTAAAATTTTTGTGACAAAAGAAAAATAATGCTTAGAAAAAATTTTATCATATTAAATGCATACATGAAAGCATAAAATGTCACAAATCAACACAAGAATCACTATGGGGTATGTGTGTGTGCATGTGTGCCCAAAATCCTGAAAGGAGGAAATGGGGGGAGGAGAATGGATTGTGGTGTGGCCATCACCCATGGGGGTGCTCTCTCACTTTCTCTGTCTCTCTCCAGTGAGTATACATGGCCACTGACAAATTTTTTAAAAAGAAAAATAACATGATTATATCAGTGGATGCAGAAAAAACATTTGATGAAATTCACTACTTATAAGAAAATCCCTCAGAAAAGTAGAAATAAAGGAGAACTTCCTCAACTTGATAAATAACTTCTATAAAAATCTTACAGCTAAGTTCATACTTAACAGTGAAAGACTGAATAAATGTTTTTCCTCCTTTGCCCCACTAATAAAGTAGTTAATGAAGGTCATAAGATTCAAGATAAACAAACAAACAAAAATTCAAGTTTAGGCCAGCCAGGTGCCATGGTGGTTGAGGAGGCTGGATAGTGGTAGGCAGTTATCTAGTAATGAGCAGGCAGCCCTCAGAGAATAGCAGGACACCTGTCACATCAATCACGATTTATCAGGAGTTCCAGCCAGACCCTCCATGAGATGCCTGCTTCCCACCCAGCTCCTGGCACCTGGAAGGCGAGACAAATACCATTTTTCTTCCTAGGTACCTGAGGAAGACACATAGGGATAATTGTAAATTTCCCTCTTATCATTCCTTGTGAATACAAAAGACCCAATCAGACATTTTGGTCAACATCCCGATTCCCACTGGGGCAATAAACTAATTGGACAGTCTATCCTAGTTAGGCATCATGGCTCACACTGGGCATGCACAGTTAGGTGATCAAATTCTTCACCTGTGAGAGAGATGCATAAGCACAGAAAAAGCCCAGGAATTCAAACAAAGGAAATAGATAGTGTGACAGCCCTTCCCCTGTTAAACATTCATGATCACCTCTGGTAATAAAATAACACCTGACCAGTTCCCAATCCAGTTGCTACCTAGCAATCTATCTGCCCAAAAGTCTTTTTGGTGAACTTTTCTATAATCTTTTTTTATTAAATTCTCTTTTCAACCTACTTTTAATGTGGTTGTGGCTTTACTTTGTGCCTAGGGACAGGTCTCTAATTCCAGTGATCTGGACCCAAAGAACCAAGGACTTCACACAACAGAGCTCAACACTCTCCTATGATAGGATCTCACATGGTCGTCTGCACTGTTTGATTTCTGAAAATGATAGTTTGAAAAATACATTGTGTGTGTGTGTGTGTGTGTGTGCGCGCGCGCGCGTATGCACCCAAAATCTCAAAAGAATAATGGAAAAGAGATTGCAGCGTGGTCACTCCCCCGGAGATGCTTTCTCACCTTCCTTCTCTCTTTCTCTTTCTCTCTTTCTGGCAAGTGTTTGCACCCTATATCAATAACAAAATTAAAAAGTCAATTTTATTTCTTTGTATAAAAATTAAGAAATAAAGGTTAAAATTAAGAGTACAATACCATTACAATTTCTTGAAAAAGAAAAAGAAGCACCGAAGTATAACTAATAGAACTAGGTACAGGAGTCAGGCTGAAGTGTTGATGCAAGAAATCAAAGATCTAAATAAATGGAGAGACTTGCTGTGTTCATCAACTGGACATATAGTAAAGACGGCAGTTCACCTCAAATAGATATCCAGGTCTCATGCAAAGTAACTCTAAATTCAAACAACATTTCTTTTTTTTAATTATTCATTTAATTTCATTTAGTCATTCATTTATTTTAATTTGACCAGAGAGAGACAGAGAGAGAGAGAGTGAGAAAGCAAGAAGCAAGTTGCCAGGTCTGGGACTTGAACTATGGTCAGTCATGTGGGAGTGTCCAGTATCTTAACCACCATGCCACCTGCTGGTCCCACAAGCAGCACTTCTAATAGCTGCAGATAAAGTGTTGTTCTTTTTTTTTTTGAGGGTTTTTTGCTATAGGGCATGTGCTCGCACTAGAAAGACAGAGAGAGACAGAGAGACAGAAAGCAAGAAATCATTCCCCAGGGGTGATGGCCATGCCACAATCCCTTCACCTCCATTCTCCTCTCAGGATCTTGGGCACACGCACACATGCACCCAGCATGAGTTTCAGCCACCGGGTCAAGGACTTGAATCATGGTGGGCTACATGGGAGTTCAGCAACAGAGCCATTACACTAACTGCTGGTCCCAGATAAAGTTATTCTAACATTTATATGCAAGGAAACTAAAACTATTAAAACAAATTGATAAAGTAAACTAAAATGAGGTGAATCATTCTTACCAAATTAAATAATTTTATCAGCAGCAGTAATAAAGACTGATATTTTTGTAGGAATAGACATGCAGATTCATGAATTAGTATGGAGAATCCAGAAATAGATCTATAGCAACTCATTTTATGACAAAGGTGCAAAGCAACTCAATGGAGGGACAGTCTTTTTAAACGACAATGCTAAAGCAACTGAACACTCATAGAGGGAAAAGGAAAAGAAAAAGAATACACAATTTCTCACACCTTAGTCAAAGAACTGTTCAAAGTAGATCCTACGCTTAAATGTAAAATAAAACATAGCAGAAAATCTCCAGAAACTAGAGCCTGGTGAAGAGATTTTGGACATTATACCAAAAACACAATTTGTAATGGAAAAACATCAAGAAAGTGGGCTTCATCAAAATCATACACTTTTGGGAACCAGCAGTTGGCGTAATGGCTATGTCGCTGGACTCCCATGTAGTCGACCGCGGTTCGCGTCTCGGACCCGGTGGCTTAAAACTCACGCCGGGCGCGTGTGCGTGCGTGCCCAAGATCCCGAGAGGAGCATGGAGGAGAAGGGATTGCGGCGTGACCATCCCCCCTGGGGGGTGATTTCCTGCTTTCTGTCTCTCTGTCTCTCTCTGTCTGTCTGGTGAGCGCACGCGCCCTATAGCAAAAACCTCTCAAAAAAAAAAAATTATACACTTTTGTTCTGCAAAATATTCTGTGAAAAAAGGAACGAAAGGGGTCAGCCACGTGACTTAGCAGTAACCTGCTACTCAAGGAAACCTGGACCCTATGGAAGCCCATGGATCTGGTTCCCCCAGTGCCCACCTGCACACGACAGGCTCACACCCCCTTGATCCTGCCTGCCTGGGAAGGCCGGGGAGGGGCTCAGTGTGAGGCCCTGAGGTGCTTATTTCTCTGTCTCTTCCTCTCTGTTCTCTGTTGCTGTCATGAAAAAAATAAACTTAAGTGGAGAAAAGGGTTCCAAAGAGAAAGATAAACTACAAACCACGAGAAAAGATTTTGAAACCACATATACCACAAAGAACAGGAATATATAAAGAACTACAAAAACTCCACAGGGAAGAATAAAAGTTAATTACAAAATGAACAAAGGACCTGAGGAGACATTTTATCACAGAGGATGTAGAGATGGCAAATAAGCACATGGCATGACGTTCAGCATCACTGGGCACTAGGGAAACACAGATTAAGAATGTGAGACATCACTGCACACTTCTTAAAACAGCTGAAAATTTAAAAATATCGTCAGTGCCAAATGTTGGTGAGAATGCAAAAAGCTATGTCTTTCATGTTGATTGTAGAAATGTAAAAATGGAACATTCTTTCTGGAAAGTAGTTTGGCAGTTTCTAAAAGCAAAACAAACAAACAAAAACACACACACACATTTACCACATGACCCAGAAATTACATGCTAGGATATTTATATCAGAGAAATGAAAACTCATGTTCACATAAAACACATTGCACAAATGTTTTTAATCATTTTATTTGTAATAGTCCTTAATTTTGAGGACAGAGGTTTGACTACTTTTTCCTGTTTCTAAAATCTTTTCCGGAGGGCCTGGGGTGAGTCATGCCCACAGACATTAGTGGGTCGTTTTGACCCATTTAATAATAGAAATCTTCCTAGTCCTGTCCCTGGCATAGCATCCCTGTAATGGGTGAGTCATGCCCACGATCATTGACACCATGATGTTCACTCATTGATAACAGGACTCCTCCGAAGTTCTGTCCGTGGGACAGTATCTTGTGAGTGTATACAGCCCCCTTATCTCTGTTACTAATCCCTTCCCCAAGCCTACAAGCCCCCCTTCCACACATCACTCCTTTCTGGGCCAGGCCAATGGAAAGCTCTTCACTAAATTCTCTCTCTCTCAAAATCAAATAAAATGAGCACCCTGAGAGAGAGGCATGTTTTGTTTCCTCTCTGGCCTAGGTCACGCAAATTCATGCTTAGAAATAAACCACATTGGGACCAGCAGTTAGTGTAATGGCTATGTCGCTGAACTCCCATGTAGCTGACCGCGGTTTGAGTCCCTGACCCTCATTCTGTGCTGGTGGTAATGCAAAATTGTACAGTCGCTTTGGAAGACACCCTGGTGATTTCTTCAAGGCTAAACATATCCCTACCATACTATCTAGCATTTCAGGGGCAATTTTAGGTCAATGAAACTGTTCCGTACAACACAATAATGGTTACAATATGATATTATGTATTTGTTGGAACCCCTAGAATTATATACAATAATACAGAGTGAAACCTAATGTAACTATGAACTTTAGTTAATAATCAGTATCATGAGGGAACTCTCCTACACTGTTGGTGGGACTGCAAATTAGTTCAACAAGTTGGGGAACTGTATGGAGATTCCTCAGAAACCTGTAACTAGAACTACCATAGGACCCAGTAATTCCACTCCTAGGTATTTTCCCAAAGGGTAGAAAAACCCTCAGGCCGAAACACACTTGCACTTCCATGTTTATTGCAGCATTAATTACAAGTGCAAGGACATGGAATCAATCCAGGTGTCTAAAATAAATGATTGGATTGCAAAATTGTGGCATACGTACTCTATGGAATACGACTTAGTCATGAAAACAATGAGACCTTGACATTTGATACCAAGTGGATGAATATGGAAAACTTAACACTGAACGAAGCAAGCCAGACTATGAAAGACAGACTTTGTATATCCCTGCTCAATATATACCAGTTGTCTGCTCTCTATAGCAGAAACTGAATTGTTGGAAGGTATAGTAGCAAGGAGGGTAATGCAAGATACTAGAGATAGTAAGGATGAGGGGATATGGAGAGTAATAGAGGGAGGGAGGTAGAGGAACAGGGGAAGAAAAAATGCATTTAAATGACAAAAAAAATGAAAGTTATTTGCTGATGATAATGTATACAGTAATGTCTGTCTTGACCGTTTCACATGGTGTTCATGCTAAAGAAAGCAATGCTATATACCACAAAGATATATGTGATTAAATATAAATGAAAATAAAAAAATAAGTGTCAGTACTGGATCATCAGTTGTAACAAAGGTACCACACTAATGCAGGACGTTAATAATAAGAGAAACGGAGGGAGGAATTCTCAGGGAAAGGGTTACATTGGAACTTTCTGTACTTTTTATTTTTTTCAATATTTTGGAAACTTAAAATTGCTTACATGATAAAGTGGATTTAAAAAATGGATTTCTTACATGGAAAGATAATGCTTCAGTTAGGGTTCTTCCATGCTTGTCTGAGATTTAGCATATTCTCTGTCATGCATCTACTTACTTTACAATTAAAAAATGTAGATACATGAAAGAAACACTTGTGCCTACTCTGTCTCCAGTATTATCAAAATTCTGCTTCGATTCCTTAAGTCATAGGAAGAAGACATTTATTATTCATCAGACTTGAAGATCAGGCTGCCGTGGATAGTGCTTTTGTTTGTTTGTTAGTTTCTTTTAGATTTTTTAACCTCAGGCTGTGGAAAGTTTGAGGACAACAATGGAATTTACAATTTTTGTAATTTTATTATTATTAAGCATGATATCTAATGACTTTGCTTACATTTTTGTTTTAATTCTCATAATAACTTAGTGAAAATTAGCATTTGTACTTTTGAATGGAAGCTGAGGCCAAGTTAAGTGACATACTAGTGAGTACCAGCTAGCAAATGGTAAAGCCAAGATGAAATCCAGTGTGACCTGTTTCAGCAGCGTTTACTTGCCAGTCTACCACATTGCCGTGGATAATCCGTCTTCACATTTTGGGGTAGATTCTGGTAACCATATTAGAAACATGTATCAAGTCATAGTTTCAAATACAAACGAACATTAGCTTAGTGTGTTTCAATCACCTCTCCTCTTATTTTAATATCATATCCTTCCCTTTCTCCTTTACAGTTTTTCACTTGAGGGCACATCACCCAATATAAGATGGTTGAAGAATGTCAGCTATTGTCCTGGTAATGAAACATCTGAGACCATGTCTGATATGAACTGTAAAGCAGTCCTCAGGGACAATCTCATTACTTATTCAGCCTGGGGTGGGTAATGTTGGTATGTAAATCTGATAACACATGTGGAACCTCTTCTCTATCTGTTCCCTGCTTTACCTCATCTACTCCCCCTTTATCTGTCTCACCTATAGTCAGAGGACAAATTCTGGGGTTTGAGATTCACTCTAATAAAAATACAGATTTGTCATTGACTTGGAGGTTCAGGAACCAAAAACAAAATTCTGAATTTATGGCTCAGGTTGAAACAAACCCTGTTCTAAGTGTTTTGGCAGGAGTGAAGGCCATGGGACAGCCGTGTTTTTGTAGAGGCTGGTCACTTCCATCAGGTGGCCTGTTGTGCTACTTACACAGCATGGTCAGCACAGAGCATCATCAGGAAGTGACTGTTTCCTTTAGGGACACGACTCTAATGGCCTTTGTAACAGCTCCCGCGCCGACACAATTATGATCATGCCAAACACACCTATCTTACTTGACTTCCGTATCATCACTCTGGTCTCTGAATCTGAGACACTGCCCCCTCTGCTTCTATTGACCAAAACCCAATATAAACATTGTATCAGACAATAGGGTCTCACCGTTTCTCATGGCTGAGTAATAACCCCTAGGATATACATGCCGCAGCTTTACAACTGAGCCAGCAGGTTGTGGGCACTTAGGTCGATTCCAGGTGTGAAAAGGGAACCCTCTTACACTGTTGGTGGGAATATAAATTAGTACAAGCCCTGTGGAAAACAATGTGGCAGTTCCAAAAAATCCGACACATAGAACTACTGTATGACCCAGTAATCTCACTCTTTAGAAAGACACTTGCACATATATGAACAAGTTTTGCTAGTGTTCTCTGTAACGATACTTCAATATGTTGTAGAGAAATACTTTTTGTGTGTGTGTGCTATAAAAAGCAGACAAAAGTGACTTAAAGTAAGATATTCCCCCCACTAAGCACCCCAGGAAGAATGGCCACACCATAATCCCTTCTCTATCCTCCTCTTGGGATTGTAGGCTCACGCACTTGGCTTGTTTTTCAAGCTGCTGAGTCTGCAACTCAAACTGCTCAGTAAGCCACATGGGATACAGCTCTCTTAACCCCCATGGTACAGACTAGCCTGTAAAGAATTATTTTTTATTTCAACTTTATTTTTAGAGGTTTCTGCCTTAGGGAGCATGTGTTCTTTGGAGAGAGAGAGAGGTGGTGGGGGGAAGAAATCATCCCCTGGGGGATGACCACACCATAATCCTTTCTCCTCCATTGTCCTCCTGGTATCTTGGACATGAAACACGCACACATACTCAGTATGATTTTCAAGCTGTCTGATCTGGAACTTGAACTGTGGCTGGGAATCCAGTGGTGTAACCACTACGCCATTTGTTGGCCCCAAGAATTACTTTTTAAAAATATTTATTTATTGGTACCAGCAGACAGCATAATAGTTACATTATTGGACTCCCAAATGACTGACTATAGTTTGAGCCCCAGGCTCGGCAGCTTGAAACTCATGCTGGGCGTGTGTGCGTGCATACCCAAAATCCCAAGAGGAGAATGGAGGAGAAGGGATTGCGGTGTGGCCATCCCCCCGGGGGGTGATTTTTTGCTTTCTGTCTCTCTGTCTCTCTCTGATTCTCCAGTGATCACATATATAGCAAAACTCTCTCTGGAAAAAAAAGATTATTTTCTTCTTTGAATGAGAGACAGAGAGACAGAGACAATGAGACAACATCCCAACAGGGTCTTGACACTACAGTGTACTCTGCCGACTCAGTCAGCTTCAGATCATGGGCATGTACATGGCAGGGTTACTCAGCAAGGTTTCCAGACACAGACCTGGAACTCTTCCATGTGAGCCTCACAAAACATGTGTTTTCCTGCTGTGCCCCCTTCTAGCCCCAGGAATTACTTTTCTTTGCTGTTCCTTTTATTTTACACTAGGGTGAGCCTCAGCTTGGCACTCCTAGATTCCTACACAATTAGTTTTTAAGAAAATGATAATTTTCCATTTGTCAAATTAAACATGATATTCTCCTGGTGGCAATGAACAACTGCTAACAGTACCGAATTATTATTGTCTAAGGGTGCAGTTTCTCCCTGGATCCTGTGATAATAGTGACCTCTGCCCTATTTCCCTGAAATTTTGAACTTTCATATCACAGAAATATATTTTCCCAAGGTAAGTGACATACTATTTCTATACTATTCTGAGATGTTCAAACTTGCACTACATTATGCTGAGAAATAGGAAATAATAATTTAGAACAATACAATGGTTTTAGGAATTTGAGGCCACTTCTCTGTAATAAGGAGATGTGCAGGAGGGATGGGTGTCATTACATACGACAATTGCTGAGCTGTACATTTAAAAATTGAAACATTTGTTACGTATGGTTTATAATAAAGAGTCAGCCAGAAAATAAAAAGAGGTAAATACAAATTTTGATATTTTCAGAGGAGATTGATAATAGTGATAAGGGGAGTTTTTGAAGAAGCGTGAGTTGAAGAAGCTCGAGTTGCTTAGTACATTGTGACCACAAAATTTTAAAATACTGCATTCGTAAAAAGGAGTCACCTTATTGATAACATATATTCATGAATTAAAGTAATAATAGTGATTTTACTAAAAGGGTGGTTGTCTTCAAAAATGTGAGGTAATATGTCTTACTGGTTGAGTGTCTGAGATTTGGAATCAGATATAACTTGGTTCCTTCTAGAGTGTACCACTTATTAGCTTTTATCCTTATGCAAATATTTTAGTCTCCGTTACTGCAGTGGGTCCACTTGTAGGATAAAAATATGTAAGAAAGAAGGGCTTTGGGAAAATTCTCAATGCAAAGTAAAATACTCAAAAGTAGCTTGATAAATTTTAGTTGTATTTCTGGCAGCATCTTCCTTACAGTGAGTACCTTATTACTAGAAATGTAACTGCCATGAAGGATGATGTCTTATCAGAACTGTGGCACAATGTGAATCACTGCAGACTTCTAAATGTCTAGTTGTCCTTAAAAATCTATTGTGAATCTGAAACACTGAATTTATGTTAATATAACCTAAAAGTACAATTGTATTTTTAAAACACTAAAATTACATCAAACGAAGTAATTTATAGTTTTCTATAGTGTCCTATTTCCTGAACATTGTACTCCTGAACAGAATGTATTAAGTAGAAAAGCCTTCTTATATCTTTCCTTAAGATAAAGTAGAAAAGGAGAATAATAAAATGACATATATGAAATAAAATAAGGAAATTATAACGGGAACCAAGATTATGGAATTGAATACTTTTTCCCATAAAATATTGATTTTTCTTAAGTACAGTTGTGCCAGAGGCTGATTTTTGTCCTGTTTTAATCCCTGCATGTTTAGGTTTGAACAGTTGGCTTTATTCCATTGTGAAGCTAAGTGCTGTAGAAAAGTACTTCAAAACCCTTCATTCGACACAGATGGCCTCCTCTAGGCTACTTTTCTGTGTAATTTTTAGAGGTGCCACTAACGAGACGATACCATCAAGAGAGAACCTTAAAACCTTTTTGTTCAGGCTACATTATTAAAAAAACTCTCAATTTCCTTTATCAGACACATGTCTACTCAATAAAAGGCACAGATTATACTCCTCAATCCACAGCTACAGTTTTGTCATATCATCAGTTACTGGGGAGTGCTGCTCCTTGAAATTTCCATAGAATCTCAGCACTTTCCTGTATTAAAATAATTGAAAGGTCAGAGTGCTGCTTACTGTGAGAGGTTAAGTAATTTCCCCAGATCCACAATGCTAAGTTAGAGTGCACTGATGACCAGACTGAAGGTCTTCTGACTTGTAGTCATCTTCCCACCACCCCTGCTTTATTCCTAGACACACACACACACACACATTTGTCCAGTTCTGTCTTCAAGTGAGAGAAATGAATAAATACTCTTAAAAGACTCAAACTTGTGTCTACATCAATGGCCAGTACAGAGGTGGCTCACAACAGGAACCAAATAAAAGTGTTTTAGATGCGACTGGATCAAATCTTTAAGGCATTCAGTGTAATCAATGCTTGTGAAGAAGGAAATTCTGTTTCAGAAGAGGACTCTCATACTGAATCTCTGACCGGCAACTGATGATGCTATTGTTCTCTCATGCTGATTGGTTCCCAGCACAGAAATGATCCAATCCAGGAACAAATTAGTTCCTTTTATTTGGGATGTGGGTGAAAGAGGGTCATATTTTCACTCAGTGAGACTTTCCCTCTCTCACACCTGGTCCCCTCCTGTTCTCTCCTATTCTCCAGCATGGTGTGTCTGTGACTCCCTGGAGGCTCCTGGATGGCAGCTCTGACAGTGACACTGATGGTGCTGAGGCCTTGCCTGACTTTAGCCAGGGACACCCAACGTATGTGTCACCCTTGGGTACCTAGCTATTATGGGGTGGGCGAAGAAGGGAGTTAACTTTTACAATAGGTCTAGATAGTGCCCCTAAAAAATTGTGACATTTTCTTCAATGAAAACCTACATTTAGCAGATGGATCTCTAATTATTTCCATGATGAAAGGACCTGCATCTTGCCCTCCTATGAGACCTGTGTAAAGGTCTACGTAGGCCCTTTCTTTTCAAACCTCCTTCAATAAAAACTCTCTAACTTTGTACCACATTTTTTTCAAGGTCTGGAGGATTTTGAAGTAATGATGCTAAAGTAATTCCTCACCAGCCTTTCTCTTTGATATGTCAAATTATGCTAGAAGGAAGAGTTCTCTGAAAATTTTATGAAGAGTCAAAAAGAACTGGAAGGGCCTCTCCAAGGTCCTGTTATATCCTTAATAGGATCTGCAGTGATGGCGCCTCTGCCCAGTATGTGAGGCTGTATCAAGAGACCTTACCATTAGCCTCTTCTTACTCTCCTTGAACTCCAATATTTATAGTTTGCATCCCTGTACTAGAGGGTTTTTGGTTTGCTTGTTTGTTTGTTTTTCCAGAATTAGGCTGAGTGTTCTATATTTCTCTCATTATTTTATGGAAAGAACTCTGGATCTGGGTGCCTTATTACTTGGAATAACCCTATAGATAAAGAGCTCTATGGGATATTCTTTGGTGTATTAATTTAAAAAACTTAAGCTATCTTCTGAAACCTTGGTAGTGCTCATTATGAATTTATCTTGAAGCTTTCTGTATTGTCAGTTTCTCTTACATCCTTTGTATTCTCTGACTAGAGCCCGTAAGAAAGGATCCAAGTAGTGTAAGAAATGATATGAAATTCCATTTTTATAGGACAAAAATAGTCAAATAGGGCCAGCCTTAGAACCTAAGGGAAGGTTAATAGAAGCAGGATTCCACATGACCCACCCCTGTTCAAATCTCAACCCTGCCAATTGTGGGTCCATGAAGGCTCCAAATCTTAACAGGGTGGAGAAAAGGAGGAGAAGGGATTGTGGTTAAGGGACTGTGGTACTGGTGCTCTCTCCCTCTCTCTCCTTGGTGAACACATGTGTCCCGTGACTATTAAAATGTAGTCAGATATCAGTATTTCCCATGGTTTAAGGCGTACACCTTGAGCAGTGTTAACATCTCATGAAATTGAAAGCCAGTAAGCAAGTCAAGGGAACTCAGCACCTACTGGATTTTTGCTCCCGAATATCAGAAGTTCATTCATTGTGTACTCTGCTTTCCTTCATTATTTGTCTGGGTACCTGTGCCTCTTATCTTTTTCCTCCTCCTGCTATATCATGACCAGTATTGAAAAATCCGCCAAATTTTTAGAAACCCTTAGTTTGTAAAAGATCTATCAGGAGATATGAAACAATTAAAATCTCCTTTCTTAAAATCACATTTTTTTCTTACTTGTGAATATTTATATATATATATATATATATATATATATATATATTTTTTTTTTTTTTTTTTTTTTTTTTGAGAGGTTTTTGCTAAAGGGTGTGTGCACTCACCAGAAATACAGCGAGACGGAGAGACAGAAAGTGAGAAATCACCCCCCGGGGAAATGGCCATGTTGCAATCCCTTCTCCTCCATTCTCCTCTCTTTATCTTGGGCATGCACATACCTGTGTCCGGCGTGAGTTTAAGCCACCAGGTCCAGGACTCGAACCTCAGTTGACTAAATGGGATTCCAGCAACATAGCCATTACGCCAAGGGCTGGTCCCTCTCCTGTGAATATTTCTAACTAGCCGGGTGAGGAAGAGAAAATTGTCTGAAGTTCTCATATAGAGTGGAAGACACGTCCTGTGTCATGGTGTAAATGGGCTTTAGAGCTTGTGTCCCTCTCACTGCCAGGATCCCACAGTGATCCGTGCCCAGATCCCTGGTTTATTTACTTAGACCACAAATGTTTCTGGGAACAACTGTTTTTGTACTGGGTTCCATTCTAGGGTCAAGAATTGTGTTTGAATAGTAAGAAAAGATCCCTAATGCTATGTGAATAGGAGTAATTACTGCTCTAAAGAAAAAAACGATCAGATGATAATACTGGATTCACCTGACATCAGTTTAAGTGGCTAGGGAGGACTCTCTGAGACAGTGACATCTAGCTGAGAAAGGAACGATGAGAAAAACACAGCCACGTTAAGAGCCAAGGGAAAAGCATTCCAAGGAGACAAGGCAGGAGAAAGGATAAAATGTGGGAGACATGCCATGTTTAAGGGACAGAAAGCGTGTACAGTGGCTGGAACTAGTGAGTAAGAGGGTTTAGCAGCACGAGAGCAGAGGGCTGACGAGGAGATCTGGAGGATAATCATACTAGACCGTGAAGGCGATGGTAAGATACTTGAATTTCATTTAAACCAGAGGTGGGAAGCTACTGGAGGGTGATGAGAGACAACTCATATTCAGGTTTGAAAAGTGATTCTAGGGGCCAGACGATGGTATAGTGGTTACATCACTGGACTCCCACATGGCCAACCTCAGTTCAAGTCCCAGACCTGGTGACTTGAAACTCATGCTTATTGAATGTGCATGCTCATGTGTGCCCAAGATCCTCAAGTAGCATGAAGGAGAAGGGATTGCGGCATGGCTATCCCCTGGGTGGGGGTGGTGATTTCTCATTTCCCTGTCACTGTCTTTGTCTCTCTCTCTCTCTCTGATGAGTCCACATGCCCTAAAACAAAAACATCTGCAAAAAAAAAAATTCTAACTGCTGTGTGGACATTGGATTGTTGGGTTCAGAGCAGAATTGGGGAGACCTCTGAGAAGCACAGAATTCTCTAGGGAAGACTTGTGGTTTCATTTAGTGCCATAGTGATAAAAATAATGAAGTTCAAGTGAACAGATTGGGATAGCCTTTTTCTGTGATTTGTTAAGGAATTAAATATAGAGAGGAGGTTTTAAAAAGCACAGTATATTTTAAAGAATTTTGTCTTGAGAAATAGGTGGCAAGCGGTACTGTTTATTGAGATAGTTAAGACTGTGGGAGGAAATGATTTGAAGTGGGTGATTAGAAATAAAGGCTTTAAGGGCCAGCAGGTGGTGTGGTAACTAAGGCACTGGACTTCCATGTGGCTGACCACGGTTAGAGTCTCGGATTCGCAGCTTGCAAATCATGTTGACATGTGTGTGTGCCTGACCAGAATCCTGAGAAGAGACTAGAGGAGAAGGGATTGTGGTGTAGCCATCCTACATGGGTGTGATTTCTCACTTTCCCTCTCTCTATTTCTCTCGAGTGTCCGGTGACAAAAAACAAAAACAAAACAAAACAAAACAAAACAAAAAAACAAGCAAAAAAAATAAAAAAAAATAAAAAAAGAAAGAAAGTTTTCTTTAAGTTATAATTGAAATAGTTTTTAACATTAATGTGGAACTGTCAATAAGTCAATTGACTAGAGCCTAGAGTCTGGGTGAGGTCGGGACTGGAACTTTGGTTTTCATCGCTGGCACGTGTGCTGCGTTAAATCCTGGGGAAGAATAAGAGCAGAGATGTGCATAGGAGCTGTCTGCTCCTTTTCTTCACTGCCCAGCCTGGCGTTGGGATCTGACCCTGAGCGTCAGGTGGGCTGCTGCTCACAGGGTGGCCTGCGGTTCTTGGAGGACAGGTGCGCGCTCAGCACAGTCAGCGTCCCTGACACTGTGGACAGGAACTCCGGGAGCCCTGGGCAGCAGGCGCTGTTTTCTTGTGGCTTCCGTAAACGATGCTGGGCATCAGGATCTGGCCCTGGAATCTCCTCCTGCTGTCAATATCCCTAGAAATCTGCCGGTTACCTTAATTCTGACCTATAAGTCTGACTGTGCTGGTGAACTTCTCTGACCTCTTTTTGACCATCTTGGGCCTCAGGAGGGGCTGAGGGTGGCCAGGATGCTGGTGGAAAGTGGCTGCCACCTCTGCAGGCGGGGAGAGCTCGCCTCAGGGTTTACCGGTCACCTCTCATGTCCCTGTCTGGCACCCTAAGGTAATTTAGTCCTTGTACTGTTAATTCTCTGGTAGGAAGGCTTCTCTCTTGTCCTCTCCCATTCCTGGGTAAATCCCTGTGTTTGCTCTCTGTCCCTCACTGTTCACTGGACTCTAAGCTTCTCGGGAGGCAATGTCGGTCTTCCCTTCATCGGGTCCCCAGGTCCCCGCAGGCCTGGCACTAGGTCAGCACTAAGGATGGATTTAGAAAAAGAAGGCGGTGGGGGCTGTGGGGCGGGAGGATGGGGCGGTGAGTGTGTTTACGGGGGCTTCCAGGAGGAGGTGGCAGAGATGGGCGGCGGGGCAAATCCTGGTCCAGCTCTGTCTTGGAATCCGCCATCATTCATGAGGCGGGAGCTGGTACTGAGGGGCTGGGCTCTGAGGGGCTCTCCTGCCAGAGCTGCCTCCTTCCTTCTGTGGTCTGAGGAATGACAACCCCGTGGGCGCTGGACGCCGGGCTGCGGTTGGGGAGCCCCTCAGGGCCGTCCTAGCGCCACCACCCGGGACCTCGGTTGTGCGTGTCCCCCCCGGAGGCCGCCGCGTGACGCCGTCCTTCCTGTCCCCACAGCGCGTTTCATGGAGCAGGTTAAACATGAGTGTCATTTCTACAACGGGACGGAGCGGGTGCGGTACCTGCAGAGGTACATCTCGAACCGCGAAGAGAACGTGCGCTTCGACAGCGACGTGGGCGAGTTCCGGGCAGTGACGGAGCTGGGGCGACCGGACGCCGAGGACTGGAACAGCCAGACAGGCTACCTGGAGGAGCAGCGGGGCGCGGTGGAGACCTTCTGCATATACAACTACGGGGTTGGGGAGAGCTTCACGGTGCAGCGGCGAGGTGAGCGGGCCAAGGGCGGCGGTGTCTCTGGGAGCCAGAGAGAGAGAGAGACAGAGACGGAGAGAGAGAGAAGGCGAAGTCCCGGATGAGCGCGGGAGTGCCACCGAGTGGTTCAGGGGTGAGCGTGTCCCCAGAGCAGTGTGGACCTCTGTGTGCGGTTGCTGGAGAGAGGGGAGACGGCAGCGACGTCCCTCGGGCTGTCCCTGGGGTGGCGGGTGGAAGACCTGAGCGGGGACAGGGACGGGAGTGACAGTCGGGGCCGGGGCTGACGGGGCGGGCGGTCAGAGACGTGGGAGGAGAGATTTCTGTGTCTGGTTGGGGTGGAGGTGGCGGTGGGGAGACGGGAACGTGAAGGGTTTGGGGTAAAGTGAAGAGGCCAGTTAGTCCTGGACTGCGCATGCGCACGCCCTTCCCAGTCCTACAACCTCTGAAATCCGTGTGTGGGGCTGGCCAGCAGGGGACGCGATGGGTGCGGCCGGGATCCCGCCGGGTGGACTCAGGTTTGTGTCTCCTCCTCCTTGGCCGCCTGGAAAACACGCTGGTTCCTGTGTGCCCCAGGTCCTGCCCCTTTCTCTTTGTCTGGTGCACTCAGGGTGCCCCAAGGCAAAAAACCTTTTTTACAGATTTGTGGTGCATAAGCATTAAATTAAGAAGAAAATATTGGACTTAGATTTTGGGGGAATTAAGGGAACTTCTGCGGCACCTCTGCCATTTCTTAGGTTCTTGTGCGTCTAAATTTCTTAATATTTGTTTGTTTCCCTGGTTTATGTATTTCACATAGTTGAAACGATTGTGATACTAACTTTCTAAATTAAAATTTTGTGGACAATGTTACTATTTTTATAGTAATGCTAACAGTATTTAAGTGGTTACATGTTTTGTCTTTATACAGTTGTAGCACAACTCACCTCACATTTCCTTTGTTGCTCCTTTTTACATATCGACAAAGAGTTGAAATTTATGTCTATTTTTAGGTTTCTATTGCTTTGATTTTGGAGAATCTTGAACATCTGTCACATATGTACTGGCCAATTGTAATTATGTCTTCAGGAATCATCTATTACATAGTGTATATAATCAACAATTACCTATTGTTACTTCTGGGGTCCCAGTATTTTTCTTCAGTGATTTTATGGGTCCATTTTTTTTAATAGTTTTTTGCTATAGGGCACATGCACTCGCCAGAAAGACAGAGAGACAGAGAGACAGAAAGTGAAACCCCCCCACCCCCTTGGGGGATGGTCACCCCTCAATCCCTTTCCCTCCATTCTCCTCTCAGGATCTTGGGCACACATGCACAAGCGCCCGGCGTGAGTTTAAGCCACCAGGTCCGGGACTTGAACCGCGGTTGACAACATAGAACTCCAGTGACATGGCAATTATTCCAACTGCTGATCCTGATTTTATGGGTTCTTTATACAATAAGTTTATTAACATTTTATTAATATTTGATTGAGCATTTTCTCCAGTTTGTGGTTTGTATTTTCATTTTAAAAATTATTTTCGGGACCAGCAGTTAGTGTAATGGCTATATCACTGGACTCCCATGTAGTCAATCGTGGTTCGAGTCCTCGACCTTGAGGCTTGAACTCACTCTGGGCGTGCGTGCATGCATGTCCAAGATTCTGAGAGAAGAATGGAAGAGAAGGGGTTGCGGCATGGCCATTCCCCTGGGGGGTGATTTCTCACTTTCTGTCTCTCTGTCTCTCTCTGTCTTTCTGGTGAGTGCATGTGCCCTATAGCAAGAACCTCTCCAAAAAAAGAAAAAAAATATTTTCTATGTTAAGAATATGAACCTATTAATTAGTAAATACTGTAAAATATTTGGTAATGATTTAAATCCATCTTAACCTACCATTTTGTAGTACCATAAAAATGTTGTCTCCAGGTTTCTCCTGTCTCTTAATGTAATTGTACTTACTGAGGGTCTCAGTGTCAGGGACTGTCCTAGGTGTTAAGCACATACTAATGAGTCCTAGACCTGACCTGGTCCCAAATGTCAGTCTAGAAAAAGAAGCAGTTATAAAATGATAGTTCTAATAATAGTGATGCTTGTTTTGCAAAGAAGATGGATTAATCAGTTTAATGTAAATATTAAGAAATATTAAGAGCTTTTTTTTTTGAGAGAGATTTTTGCCTTAGGGCATGGGTTCTCTCTGTAGAGAGAGACAGACACAGTGAGAGGGAAAGTGATAAATCCCCCCCCCCCAGAACGGATGGCTGTGCTGCAATCTCCTCTCCTCCATTCTCCTCCTGGACACACACATGCCCGGCATTAGTTTCAAGACACTGGGTCCAGGACTCGAACTGCAGTCAGCCATGCTGGAGTCAAGCAACACAACTGCTACACCATATGCTGGTCCCAATATTAAGAACTTTTAAAAATGAATGACTTTCCTTGATCCTTTCTCTCTCCATCAGGAATCATGTTTTTCTCAGATTCAGCTCACAGAGTTAGAGAACCACCTCTGTCTGTTTCTCCTTCACGGGAAGAGCCAGTCACGTGGTGTTCTAAGGTGGGAGTGAGGGCATTCAACACTCCCCGGATTTCAGACTCTGTCTTCCTGTATACCCGACTGCTGTTCTTGAGTCTAGCAGATTGCTTTTTGCTTTGAGTCATGATGTTTTTTGTTTGTTTGTATTTGTTTGTTTTTCCCAGAGTTGCCTATGTTGCGTAGGCTGGCTCAAACTAGCTGTCCTCTGGCCTTGCCTCTCGTATGGTTGGGATTATAAATATGCACCACCCTGCCTAGCTCTGAATCACATTTTTCTCTCAGGGTAAACAGCATAATAAATAACTAATGTGAATTGAAGGCTAAATTCTGACATTATTTTATATATTTTAGTGCTTTTATAACCTCAAGAAGTAAATCAGTATTTTGTCTTGTGTTATAGGTGAGAAAGTTGACGCATAGGAGAATTTAAAAACTCTTCCAGGGTCAACGAATAACAGGCAGAGCCTGGTTTTGAACCAGGCACACTAGCTCCAGAAATCACTCTGTTAATTCATACACTTAGCTTTGAAAAAAAAAATTTTTTGGAGAGGTTTTTGCTATAGGGTGCGTGTGCTTGCCAGAAAGACAGAGAGAGATAGAGAGACAGAAAGTGAGAAATCACCCCCAGGAGGGATTACCACACCGTAATACTTCTCCTCCATTCTCCCCTTGGGATCTTGGCGACACATACACATGCGCCCAGCATGAGTTTAAGCCACTAGGTCCAGGACACCAACCACGGTTGGCTACATGGGAGTCCAGCAACATAGCCATTATGACAACTGCTGGTCCCGCTTTGAAAAAAAATTGTAAACATTTAATTCAACAATGAATAACAGTTTTAGACTATGAAAAAAACAAGGACAATTTTTCTTAACATCTCTGAAATCTTATGGGTCCCTGCTATAAGAATCTACTTAAAGCTCATGACACTGTTAGATCATATAGTTTATTTAAGTGAAGTCCTGAGACGAGCCTGGGTTCGTAGATGGGCAGAAAGACAGACAAGCAGATTGCTCTGTCGTCCTCACTTACCCTCTCCACCTCTTCTCTCCTAGTTCAGCCCAAGGTGACCGTGTATCCTACCAAGACCCAGCCCCTGCAGCACCACAACCTCCTGGTCTGCTCTGTGAATGGTTTCTACCCAGGCAACATTGAAGTCAGATGGTTCCGGAATGGCCAGGAAGAGAAGGCTGGGGTTGTCTCCACAGGCTTGATCCGTAATGGAGACTGGACCTTCCAGATCCTGGTGATGCTGGAGACAGTTCCTCAGAGTGGAGAGGTTTACACTTGCCAAGTGGAACACCCAAGCCTGACGGACCCTGTCAGGGTGGAATGGAGTGAGAAGCCTTTTGACCTCATAAATCTCTTACCCAGCAAGAGGGGGACTTTGCTTATCCCTGAGGTTCAGGGTCCTCTTCTCCCCACGCCATATTTTCATCTGCTCTGTGTTCTCTCGCTCAGCACAGGCCAAGGGGGTAGCCCTGTGATGGTTTCTACAAACACTTGTAGTCCTGGGGAAGCAATTGGTCTTGGTAAATAGAAGAGAGCTTCTTCCTGTTTTGAGCCTTCCTTTGATACCTTCGTCATGGTCACCCCCTTGGCCATGACTTCAGCCTCCCTCTGGGGCTGCTGCTCTGAGCTGTGCACTGTGGTCTGAGAAGAGGAGCAGTGCAGGGGCTTCTGTTAAGTGGGGAGTCTGCTCTCAGTTCTCCTCTCACTAGCTCTGTCATCCTAGACAAGTTCCTAGACCTCACTGAGTTACCGGATTTCTATCCCTCAGATGTTGAAGTCATGCCCTCTGTCAGGGCTGTGAAACTTAAACGTGGTCAGTGCCTGAACCTCAGAGCTACTCTATGTCCAGGGATGGCCAACTAGTCTAGTTCTTCCCAGACAGACTTCCCTCATTCTTAAAGCTCTGCATCTCACAGTCTTAATTAGAGGGTTGGGTTTGGGATAAAAATCATTAAAGTTGACTCCCCCCCACCTTGTTTTTTCCAGGGGCACAGTCTGAATCTGCACGGGGCAAGATGCTGAGTGGAATTGGGGGCTCTGTGCTGGGTCTGCTCTTCCTTGGGGTGGGGCTGTTCATCCACTTCAGGAATCAGAAAGGTAAAGACTGTTTGGTGCTGAGACTCCACCTACATTTTTTTGGAGGAAGAAGTAATGGCTTTGGTAAAGTCAGTTCCCAGAGTATCAGTGGCCCTGTAAAAATCCTTTTTTTCCTTACTTCACCTGAGATTTCCTGGAATACCAGAAATCTGCAGCCCATGGTTATTGTCTTAAAGCTCAAGAGGTTACATGTGTCCTGGAGAGGTAGGAGAAATGTTAACAAGCACAGAGGTCTTAGTTTGAAAACCTGGAGAACATGAAGGAAGAGCCACTAGGATTTAGAAAATTACGCAGAATTTCTATGACCTGTAGCAGGTCACACATTCCAGTATGTATTCTCCTGTCTGCCCTGGCTGATGTGGGTTATGTTACAGAGAAATCTTAGGTGGGAGATGTGGGGCTGGAGACAGATTTGCTTTTGTGTCTCTTACGTATGTATCTCTCCATCTCTTTCCCAGGACACTCTGGACTTCAACCAACAGGTATACCTGCTTAATTCTCTTTTAGACACATAATCAGTTCCTCCTAGATCTGCTTGTTCTTGACAAGTTGGTGGGGCTGATAAGACACAAGACAGAAATAATAGGGATGTATTTGGATTAGAATTAATGATCAGGCAGTTTACAATATTGCTTCTTCTCTTGACTTGATAAGAGGCCTGTGCTCTGAGGTAGGACTGGCTCAGAGAGACTTAAGAAATGTGTACTGAGGGCCAGCAGGTGGCGTGGTGGTTACGATGCTGAACTCCCACATGGCTGCCTGCATTTGAGTCCTGGACCTGGTGGCTTCCCTTCTCACTTTCCCTCTCTTGCTCTCTTTCTGTCCCTCTCTGGTTGGTGAGTGCAAAGACCCATAGCAAATTTAAAAATAATAGCAAATAAAAGAAAATAAGTCTTTTTTTAAAAAGGAAATAAATGCATATTTCTTCGACAGCAATGTTATTACATGGGGCCCTGAGAGAGAGGCAAAGAAGCTGCTTGTAGAGTTGGATCTGAAAAACTCTTTGTTTTGCAGGACTCCTGAGCTGAAGACACGCAAGGAAGAAGCGTCTGTGTCAGCTTTGAGAACGAAGAGGTTTCCTGCTTTGTTCTTCTTCTTCCATAAAAAGAGTGTGTTCTCAGGATCTTGTTTGTTCCTGATTCAGTGATCTTGCAGAAAATTTTCTCCCTGAGGGCTCCCTTAGGCCCTGCCATTGGTCTGGAAGTTCCACTGCTGAGTGCAAAACCTCATCTTCACTCTTTGCTGGTCCCCTTTGTACTGCCTCCTGTGCATCTGAAGTCACTTCCTGCTACATGACTTTATTAAATTTTTCACCAATGAACATGGAGTGATAAATTATTTGTCCATATGATATAAAATAGAACAGACAAATGGGGGATAAAATCGCAATACAATAATGGCTTTCATTTATGTATAGTATGTGAGGTTAATGTAAACAGCTTGACTGAACCATTCCACAATGTACATACCATAAATGTGTACAATTTTGACTTGTCAATTAAAAAACTAAAAATAAAATTTTTTAAAAGGCAATGCCTAAAAACTGAAACAAAGTATAATAACTGAAAGAAAATTAACAAAAATATATGTTGAGTAACAAGGTAGTAAAGTTGTAAATATATTTGTGAATCAATATATATCTAAGTTCAATAGACTTCAATAATATACTGCTACCAAAAAAAAATAATATACTGCTATAAAAGAGTTGGATGGATTCAGAGAAAGATAATTAGATTGGTTAAGATGATGGTGGTTTCTGCTATTGTGTTCTATTTGAAAATTCAGTTTCAGATGTATAGCAATTCGGAAATTTATTTCAAAGTACAAGCTATTTGAACACAGTTTCTTCAGTCAGATACAACTATTATTTTCAAGTGCATTCAAATTTTGTTCCCTTTTTTATTTATCAGAGATTTTTACTATAGGGTGTATGCAGTCATTAGAGATACAAGTGAGGGACTGAGAGACAGAAACCTAGAAATTGCTTTCCCTCCCCCATGGGGGGATGGCCACACCACAATCCAGTCTCCATTCTCCTCTAGGGATTTTGGGTACACGCATATACACACCTGGTGTGAATTTCAAACCACTGGGTCCGAGACTCAAACCATGGTCAACCATGTGGGAGTTCAGCTCCTTAAGCACATTCCTCCTGCTTGCTCCCAAATTCCATTTCATGCATATTTTATTTTTAATTATATTATGTACTTTTCATGCAAAACTGGTGATGCTCTAGGGATTTAGTAAGCTGATGGTCATGTCTGTTCTGTGTGGTCCCCGGATAGCTTTACTCTTTTTTTGCTCCCTGAAATAGAGAAGTCAATCATCTTATTTTGTTTGAGACCTGAGGTGTGACATTACACAGTATTATTAAGATACATGGCAGGCCAACCTGTAGTCGAGTGGGTAAAGCAGCTGGGTCCCCAGGGCTGACTGACGAAGCGGTAATCCTGGAACTTTCTAGCTCATCCCTCTATCATGTGAAGCATGCCAGCTGACACACACTGCTCCACCAAACAAGAGAAACAAGAGCAGAATACGTTCCTTACAGTGTCCATAGAGGCTTTACCAAGATACATCATATGCTGTGGCAAAAAATGGACCCCAGGAATATTAAAGAATTTAAATCATACAGACAATGTTCTTTGGACACAATGGAATGAAACAAGATTGATAACATAAAGATAGCCAGGACTATTGCAAACACTTGGAAACTAGACAACATCTAAGCAATCCATGTATCAAAAAAGCTGTCTTAACAGAAAAGAAAATATATATATACATATATTTATATATTGAGCTAAACATAAATGAAAGATACACTTAAAATTTTGTGACACAACAAAAATAATGCTTAGAAAAAAATTTATCATACTAAATGCATAAATGAAAACATAAAAGGTCACAAATCAACATAAGAATCACTCTGGGGTGTGTGTGCATGCATGTTTGCCCAAAATCCTTAAAGGAGGAAATGGAGGAGAATAGATTGTGGTGTGGCCATTACTCATGGGGGTTCTCTCTCACTTTCTCTGTCTCTCTCCAGTGAGTATACATGACCACTGACAATTTTTTTTAAAAAAGAATCCACTACATTAACAAGTTAATGAAGAAAACATAATATGATCATATCAATGCATGCAGAAAAAACTTTTGATGGAATGCAATACTTACTCATAATAAAATCCCTCAGAAAAGTAGAAATTAAGGTGAACTTCCTCATCTTGATAAATAACTTCTATAAAAATCTTACAGCTAAGTTCATACTTAACAGTGAAAGACTGAATAAATGTTTTCCCCCCTTTATGCCACTAATAAAGTAGTTAATGAAGGTCACAGGATTCAAGATAAACAAATAAAAAAATCAAGTTTAGGTGCCATGATGGTTAAGGAGGCTGGATTGTGGTAGGCAGTTAGCTAGTAATGAGCGGGCAGCCCTCAGAGAATAGCAGAAGGACACCTGTCACATCAATCATGATTTATCAGGAGTTCCAACCAGACCCTCCATGAGATGCCTTCTTCCCACCCAGCTCCTGGGGTCTGGAAGGCGAGGGAAATGCCATTTTTCTTTCTTGGTACCTGAGGGAGACACATAGGGATGATTGCAAATTTCCCTCTTATCATTCCTTGTGAATACAAAAGACCCAACTAGACATTTTGGTTAACATCCCATTTCCCACTGGGGCAATGAACTCATTGGACAGTCTATCCTAATTAGACATCCTGGCTCACACTGGGCATGTGCAGTTAGGTAATCAAATTCTTCACCTGTGAGGGAGATGCATAAGCACAGGAAAAAGCCTGGAAATTAAAACGAAGGACTCAGATAGTATGACAGCCCTCTCCCTCTTAAATATTCATTATCACCTCTAGTAATAAAAATAACACCTAATCAGTTCCAAATGTAGTTGCTACCTAGCAACCTGTCTGCCCAAAAGTCTTTTGGGTGTACTTTTCCAAAATCTTTCTTTTCTATTAAATTGTCTTTCCTCCTACTTTTAATGTGGTTGTGGCTTTATTTTGTGCCTAGGGACAGGTCTCTAATTCCAGTGATCTGGACCCAAAGAACCAAGGACTTCACACAACATAGCAGCTCAACACTCTCCCATCCTATGACAGGATCTCACATGGTTGTTTGCACTGTTCGATTTCTGAACCTGATGACTTGGAAAATACACTGTGTGTGTGTGTGTGTGTGTGTGTGTGTGTACCCAAAATCCCAAAAGAAAAATGAAGGAGAAGAGATTGCAGCGTGGTCATTCCCCTGGGGATGCTTTCTTACCTTCCCTCTCTCTTTCTCTCTTTCTGGAAAAATTAAATAGTCAATTTTATTCCTTTGTACACAAATTAAGAAGTAAAGGTTAAAATTAAGAGTACAATACCATTTAAAATTACTTGAAAAAGAAAAAGAGACACTAAGATATAACTAATAAACCAAAGGTACAGGAGTGATAGGCTGAAATGTTGATGAAAGAAATCAAAGATCTAAATAAAGGAGAGACTTGTGTTCACCAATGGAAAGAGAGTGAAGATGGCAGTTCACTTTGAATTGATTCTAGGTTTCAGGCAAATTCTCTCTAAATTCAAACAGCATTTCTAATAGCTAAAGTTATTCTAACATTTATATGCAAGGGAACTAAAACTGTTAAAACAATTTGATAAAGTAAACTAAAATTAGGTAAGTAATTTTTACCAAATTAAAGAATTTTATCAGCAACAGTAATAAAGACTGATATTTTTGTGGGAATAGACACACAGCTTCATGAAACAGTATGGAGAATCCAGACATAGATCTACAACAACTCATTTTTTTGACAAAAGTGCAAAGCAACTCAATGGAGGAACAGTCTTTTTAAACAATGATGCTAAAGCAAGTGAATGAATACTCATAGAGGGAAAAGGAAAAGAAAAAGAAAACACAAATTCTCACACCTTATTCAAAGTGGATTCTATGCTTAAATGTAAAAAAAAGAAAAAAAAAACAGCAGAAAATCTTCAGAAACTAGAGCCTGATGAAGAGATTTTAGACATTATACCAAAAATACAATTTGTAATGGAAAAATATCAAGAAAGTGGGCTTTATCAAAATCAAACACTTTTGTTCTTCAAAATATTCTGTGAAAAAGGAAAGGGTCAGCTATGTGACTCAGCTACTCAGTAACATGCTACTCAAGGAAACCTGGACCCTATGGAAGACCATGGATTTGGTTCCCCAAATGCCCACCTGCACACAACAGGCACTGTGGAAGGTTGCATATTAGATTTTGTACATGAGCAACTGTTCGTCCATTTTGTACCCTTCCCCTAACATGGCTGTCTGCTTCTGTATTCCTACTTGCTCTTCCCATGAGAAAACAGCTAGTGCTAAAACCACATCGCGGATGACATCCTGTACCCGCTACTGTCTTTACTAACTAGCCCCAAACCCCTTTGTTTAGCAATGTAACTGGTTGCATAGAAACCCCACTCTCCTCAGAAATAATTAACTTGCTTGACTCAGCTCTGTAACTGCTTTAGCATAGGAATCCTGCCCACCTAGCAACCGACCTGTAAGAGGCTAGCCTTAACTTTGGCTGGCACTGCAATTCTGACTCTCTGCCCCCCAGGCTGGGCTGTAGTAGCTGGCCAGCTAATACAGACTCCCTTTAAACTTAATCCGGCTTTTGCGGTCATTCGTTCAGTGCCACTCTGCAACAGTGCACCCCCTAGATTCTGGCTGCCTGGGAAGGCTGGGGAGGGGCTCGGTGTGAGGCCCTGATGGTGTTTATTTCTCTATCTGTTCCTTTCTGTTCTCTGTTGCTCATGGTCATGAAAAAATTAAAGTTAAATGGGAAAAAGGAGACCAAAGAAAAAGATAAGCTACAAACAAGGAGAAAATATTTGCAAACCACATATACCACAAAGAACAAGAATATATAAAGAATTACCAAAACTCCACAGGGAAGAAAGAAAGTTAATTACAAAATGAACAAAAGACCTGAGGAGACATTTTATCAAAGAGGATATACAAAGGGCAAATAAGCACATGGCATGATGTTCAGCATCATTGGCATTGGGAAAATGCAAATTAAGAACATGAGACATTACTAGGTTTTTCTTAGAACAGCTGAAATTTTAAAAATAATGGCAAGGCCAAATGGTGAGAATGCAAAAAAACTAAGTCTTTGTAGAAATGTAAAATGGTACATTCTCTCTAGAAAATAGTTTGGCAGTTTGTAAAATAAAACAAACAAAAAACACACAGACATTTAACGCATGACTCAGAAAGTACATTCTAGGATATTTATTTCAGAGAAATGAAAACTCACGTTCACATAAAACACCTTACACAAATGTCCTTAACCGTTTTCTTTGTAATAGTCCTTAACTTTGGGGACAGAGGTCTGACTGCTTTTTCCTGTTTCTAAAATCCCTTCCAGAGGGCCTGGGGTGAGTCATGCCCACAGACATTAACAGCCATTTTTACCCATTTAATAACAGAAATCTTCCTAGTCCTGTGCCTAGCATAGTATCCCTGTAATGAGTGAGTCATTTTCATGATCATTGACATCATCATTTTGACTCATTGATAACAGGACTCCTTCAACATTCTGTCCTTGGGACAGTATCTTGTGAGTGTATGCAGCCCCCTTATCTCTGTTACTAATCCCTTCCCCAATCTACAAGCCCCCATTCCACGCATCACTCCTTTTTGGGCCAGGCCAATGGAACGCTCTTCACTAACTTCTCTCACTCTCAAAATCAAATAAAATAAACACCCCGAGAGAGAGGCATGTTTTGCCTCCTCTCTGGCCCTAGGTTTCGCAAATTCATGCTTAGAAATAAACCACATTAATTATTATTGTTGCAGAGTAGTTTATTTCTGTCGATGACTTGTAAGGGCTATTACAAATAAAGGACATCCATACCATGGATTATAAGTATATGCATACCATGAATTAGTTTCAACAATAAAAAAGAACACATGCCACAGCTTGGATAGATCTCAAGGCTGCTATTCTGAGTGAAAAATGCCATCTCAGAAAGTCACATACTATATAATTTTGTTCCTCTAACATTCTCAAAAAGAAACAATTGTAGAGATAGAGAAGCAATTAGTGATCATCAGATGTTGGGGTAATGGTCTGGGAGGGGGTTGTGACCCTAAAAACTAGCATGAGGGAAACCTCTGTGGAAATGGGACAGCTTTGCACTTGATCATGGTGGTGGTTACACGGATCTGACATGTGTAAACCATGAGCATGGAGCTGTACACATACATGTGCTGAAGGTGGTTTCTTGGTTTTGATATTGTAGTACAGTTCCTTAAAATATAAACATTTGGAAATTTAAAAATAAATAAATAAATAAGTAAGTAAATATTTGGAGAAACTGGGTGAAGGTGTATGCAGAATCTCCCTGTACTGTCTACAATTTTCTGAGACTCAATAATTATTTTAAAAATTTTCATTTTTTAAAAGTGACTTTCTGGGAGCCAGCAGCAGGCACTGGACTCCCACATGGCAGACTGCTGTTGGCGTCTGGACCTAGTAGCTTAAAAATTATACTACATGACTGTCCAAAAATAAATGATTGGATTGAAAAACTGAGGCATACGTACTCTATGGACTACTACTCAGTCATAAAAACAATGAGACCCTGACATGTGATACAATGTGGATGAATATGGAAGACAATGCTAAACAAAGCAAGCCAGAGTATGTAAGACAGACTTTGTATATCCTCGATCAATATATACCAGTTGTCTGCTCTCTATAGCAGAAACTGAATGTTTGGAGTGCATAGTAGCAGGGAGGATAATGGGAGATACTAGAGATAGTAAGGATTAGGGGGTATGGGGGTGTAATACAGGGAGGGAGGTAGAGGAACAAGGGAAGAAAATATATATTTAATTGATTAAAAAAAATGAAAGTTATTTGCTGATGATAATGTATATAGTAATGTCTTTGTCTTGACTATTATGCATGGTATTCATGCTGAAGAAAGCAATGCTATATACTATAAAGACCTATGTGATTAAATGTAAATTAAAATAAAATAATACTATCAGTACTGGATCATCAGTTGTAACGAAGGTACCACACTAATGCAGGATGTTAATAATAAGAGAAACTGGGAGGGAGGAATTTTCAGGGTAAGAGTTACATTGGAACTTTCTGTACTTTTTATTTTTTCAATATTTTGGAAACTTAAAACTGCTTACATGATAAAGTGTATTTAAAAATGGGTTTCTTACATGGAAGGATATAGCTTCACTTATTGTTTTTTCATGCTTGTCTGAGATTTAGCATATTCTCTGTCATGCATCTACTTATTTTACAATAAAAAATGTAGATACGTGAAACACTTGTGCCTATGCTGTCTCCAGTATTATCAAAATTCTGCTTTGATTCCTTAAGTCATAGGAAGAAGAAATTTATTATTCATTAGACTTGAAGGTCAGGCTGCCTTGGATAGTGCTATTTTTTGTTTGTTTGTTTGTTAGTTTATTTTAAATTTTTTTTAACCTCCGGCTGTAGAAAGTTTGAGGACAACAATGAAATTTACAATTTTTGTAATTTTATTATTATTAAGCATGGTATCTAATGACTTTGCTTACATTTTTGTTTTAATTCTCATACTAACTTAGTGAAAATTAGCATCTGTATTTTTGAATGGAAGCTGAGGCCAAGTTAAGTGACATACTAGTGAGTACCAGCTAGTAAATGGTAAAGCCAAGATGAAATCCAGTTGTGACCTGTTTCAGCAGCGTTTACTTGCCAGTCTACCACACTGTCGTGGATAATCCGTCTTCACATTTTGGGATAGATTCTGGTAACCATATTAGAAACATGTATCAAGTCATAGTTTCAAATACAAATGAACATTAGCTTAGTGTGTTTCAATCACCTCTCCTCTTATTTTAATGCTATATCCTTCCCTTTCTCTTTTACAGTTTTCCATTTGAGGGCACATCAACAAATTCAAGATGGTTCAAGAATGTCAGATATTGTCCTGGTAATGAAGCATCTGAGACCATGTCTAATAGGACCTGTAAAGCCAGTCCTCAGGCACAACCTCATTCCTTATTCAGCCTGGGGTGGGTCATGTTGGTATGCAAATCTGATAACACATGTGGAACCTCTTCTCTTTCTGCTCTCTGCTTTAACTCATCTACTCCCCCTTGATCTGTCTCATCTATAGTCAGAGGACAAATTCTGGGGTCTGATGTTCACTCCAATGAAAATACAGATTTGTCATTGACTTGGAGGCTCAGGAAGCAAAACCAAAATTCTGTATTTATGGTTCAGGTTGAAACAAACCCTGTTCTAGGTGTTTTAGCAGGAGCGAGGGCTGTGGGACTGCTGAGTTTTCTAGAGGCTGGCCGCTTCCATAAGGTGGCCTGTTGCGCTACTTACACAGCATGGTCAGCACAGAGCATCATCAGGAAGTGACTGGTTCCTGTAGGGACACAACTCTAATGGCCTTTACAACAGCTTCAGCACTAAAACAATTATGATCATGCCAAACACACCTATCTTACTTGACTTCCGTATCACAACTCTGGCCTCTGTATCTGTGATACTGCCTCCTCTGCTTTTACTGACCAAAACTCAATATAATCATGCTTTTTCTCATTGTAAAGCCCAGGAGAGAAATGGTATACAATTTACTAAACAAAGACTCAGGGTTGGATGAAACTCATAGTGACAGTGCATCAGCCTACAAGAAGAGAGAGCCAATTCAGAAAAATTGCTCAGAAAATCTAAGTGATGGCCATTTCAACAGCATTTAAGAAGTGATTTATGTTTATGAATGTGACTATAATAGATATTAAAATATGAGTCTATTTTCTATTTTATTCTGAACGGATTTTTAAGTTGTTGATGTTTTACTATTACAAATACAGTTTTTTGAACTTGCAATATCTTCTCTAGGGGTATAGTTACAAGTAGAAAGTAGTGCTATAATGTATACCTATTTTCAATGTTACTTTGTCATGTTGAGTAGTTTTCCAAAATGATCTTATAAATTTATTTATTTATTAATATTTTTTAAATTTTTTTTGCCATAGGTTGCGTGCTCTTACTGGAGAGAGAAGATAGAGGGAAAGTGAGAATTCACCCTCCAAGAGAGTTAGATACGCTGCAATCCCTTCTTCTCCATTTTCCTTCTAGGATTTTGGCATGCACACACATGCATCCAGTGCGATTTTCCAGTCACCAGGTCTGAGATTCGAACCACAGTTGACCAGTCCCCAGTGGGACTCCAGCACCTTAACTACCATGCCACACGCTGGCCCAGGGATCCTATCAATTTTTATTTCCATTTCCAGCATATTGATAAAACATTGTTTCATGTCCTTGCCCACATAGGACACATTTTGAGTTTATTATTATCTTTCCAGTGTGGTCTTCATTTGCATTTCCCTGATGAGTAATTTTTTATGAACAATTTTTTTATATATTTATGTGTCATGTATGTATCTTGCTATAGAATACTTCTTGCCTTCATCACTTTTTTCCCTCAGATAAATGCATTTCTTTACTAATTGATTTACTATTCCTTTGCTAATTGATTTGTAGAATGTCTTTATATGTCCTGGTTAATCCTTTTAATGACCTGGTATGTTACAAATACCTTTATCCAGTGTACTAAAAGTTTCCCTGCCTAGTGGGTGATTCAGTAAGGATACAACATGCAGTAATTTCCTGCTCCTTGATTTCAATTCTACGAATGGATTTTCACATCTAATTTTACAAAGATTCTTAAAAATGTTCACTGTTTTGTCAGCTCCATTTCCTCCCATTCTTTCTTGAGTTTATACCAATCAGGAGACAGTCCACGATTTTAACTGAAATCATTCTTGTCTTTATCATAAGTTAGTCTTGTATTGCCAGATTCAATAGTTGTTTCTAGGTTATTATCTTATTAATCATATTAGAAATATTTTTACCTAATTACTAATGCATAATTGATCATCTTTTGTGTGTCACTGAGTTCACTCCCTGGGGATTCTCATCACAACAAAATGACAGCCCAGTCTGCTAAGCCTGGACTTCCCCTAATCTCCAAAACCTCCAATTGACTGTGGGCTCAGGGTTCATTTCTGGCACTTGTTTTATTTTTTTAATTGAAGTTACTTTATTACAAGAATTTATATAAAATAAATCATAAACACAACATTTTAAACTAAAATTTACACAGCACTAAGAAAGGAAGTGTATACAACACTTCAAATGAAAAGCTACTAATAACTACTTTATTAGCTCGTTTGAAATCATTCATCATTAAATATATGATACCTTATTTACTAGACTTAAAATAGTTAAGTCTATTAAAGTCTTCTGTCATTTCTGTGACAGAAGCAAGCGGGGTTGCCAGGGTCTCTGAAAAAGTCTCCAAGTCTGCCGTTCTTTCTAGGACACAAGAATCCACTCTCCTGGAGGTGACTTGCTATTATAGCAGGTTTGTCAGAGTGAGTCATGGATAAATAGGAATTGCCCCGCACCATCGTGGCCTCTATGCATTTGGATAAAGTAAGCTGAGAATCTTTTAATGCTGCATTACCCACCAAAGTGGGTTGATACCAACCATGAGAACCAGAAGATTCAGTTCATCTTCGTTAGAGGCCATGGCTGTCCTGGCATCTCAGCCCCAACTGGCAGCAGGCAGACCGCAGTCCCGTAACCTGACTTGTTTTCTGTGTGTCTTTCCTCTCTAGAAGCTTTGATCCAAGCTTATAACTGAGTACAATTTTTATTTGTTGAAGTCTCTATAACTGACACTGCTAGCCCTGACGTAGTACCTGTAGCTTTGAAGCATGACTTGAAACAAAATTTTAAATGTATCAAAGCAACATTTTCACATATGAATGTCGGGAGTTCTCAGAAGAGAAAGCCTAATATCAGGTCCTCTGTGTTACCTGCTGAGGCCAAGGTGATCCTGGGGAAGGAAGGGGTTTGATGAGGAGGTGTGAACCCCAAGGAGCCCTGAGGCTGTTTCCTGACAGTTACTTACCCATCACCTGCACCTCTGTGGACCCTGAGATGTCACAGTGGGCGTCCAGTGTAGACACAGACATGTTATGTCCCTACAGGTCTTGAGCTGACCTCCAGGCCATTTATTCCTTGAAACACACCACCTGTGGGTGCCGCCTTCAGGAGGTGAGAGCTGCTGCCTTCCCTGCTGAGTCAGCTTCCTCCTGTGCCTGTGGCCCCCTCTAGGACCCGCTCCCTCCCCTCACTGATGCAGCCTGGGCCCATCATTTCAGGCTCCATGACTAAAGTGAGGGAATCACCCCCCCCACACACACACACCAAAGCTGGCCATCTGCTGTGTGTGTCAGAAAAATACATTTGCCAAAGGAACAAATCCTAGAAATACTCTTTCAAAAAATAATTCAGAGATTTAGACTTCCTGGAAACAACAGAGAACCAAGTTTTTCTGTCAGTAGTGGTTCCAGAGCACGAAGGTGCTGGGGAGGAGGATAGAAAGAGTAGGGCTTCTTCCCAAGGTGGTGGCTGAACTGTGGTCACACTATGAAGAGAGACTGCCATCCACCCGTGAGCATCCTCCGATCAGTTGCACCCCCATCCCAAATAGTAATCTAAATTAAATCTTTGTATGACTTTGTGTAGAAAAATATGACTTTTTATTCGTAAAAGCATTAAACTATTTTATTAAACTTAAAGAAAATACAACTGCAAACAAATACATGACTTTTCCAAAAGGCCACTGTGTCCGGACCCACCGGTCTAAGCTCGGCTGGGTTAACACGAAGCCCAGCTGCAGAGCGAGAAGCCAAGAAGGGGTTCACTTCTGTTCTTCTACCAACCCTGGATTCGGTCACCTTTAAAACTGTCTGACACAGTTGTATCTACTTTTCTCCTTCCTGGTGAATCTAGAAGTTTCATATCATAAACAGAAAGCTTTGCTGGTGGAACAGATGGATGAGATTCTATTTTCATAAATTTCAAAAAATGTTCTAAAAAAAGAACTCTTAAACACAGATAACTGATTTGGTCTCGAAGGTGTGCTGGGGACACTTTTTTTTTTTTTTTTTGAGAGGTTTTTGCTATAGGGCACATGTGCTCACCAGACAGACAGAGAGAGACAGAGAGACAGAAAGCTAGAAATCACCCCCCAGGGGGGATGGCCATGCCACAATCCCTTCTCCTCCGTTCTCCTCTCGGGATCTTGGGCACGCACGCACACGCGCCTGGCGTGAATTTTAAGCCACCGGGTTCGGGACACGAACCGCGGTCGACTACGTGAGAGTCCAGCAACACAGCCATTATGCTAACTGCTGGTCCCCTGGGGACACTTTTTGATCCTCCTCCAAGCCATCCTGCCATCCACTTAGTAACACCACCATGATCTTGATTTAACAACTGCTCCATTTCCTCCCTCTTGATATCCAGGATTCTCCCCTTTAATTGTAACACTTCATGATGCTGATGTTTTGGTGTGTGGAAATGTCCAGTGAAGAGGTTTCTCATTTGAACTTTGTCAACTTTTCCTTCTGTGCTCTTTACTAAGTTCATTCATTTCTTTTGTGCATCATCCAGCATTTCTTGTCAGAATTCAATTTGTTTTTTAAGCTCTTCAAGTTGTTCTTCCTTTGGATCTAACCATTCTGTAAGTCTTGATGTCGAGTCCACTGCAGCATTTGCTTCATCCAAATGTTCTTATAAGGATATCACTTTTCCTTGCAGGTTTCTGCCTCCTTCTTCCACTCAGCTGCAAGCTGATTTTGCTTTTGTAGTTCAGCAGAATACATAGCTTTTTCCTCTCACTGGAAATGCTTTAAAACCATCTGCAGGTTGGCTAGTGACAGAGCACACTGCTTTGCTTGTTCATGAGAGGCAGACAGCTGCAGCGCAGTTTCATCCCTGCGCTTGGAGACCACACTCAGCTGTTCCTGCAGTGACTCCACCTGCTCATGGGCTCGATGGCTTGCATTTTCCATTGCATTGGAGGAGGAAACTAGCTTTCCCTCCAAAATTGTGACTTTCTTCCTTAGTTTAGCTTCTCTCTCTCCTGCAGCCAAAGCCTCATGAATATAAGAATCTTGTGATTCTAAAAGATGGTCACACAATCTTTGTAGTTCCTGGTTTAACCGTAATTCTTTGTCACGTAAATGTCGAACCTCATTCTGCATGGCACTGTTTTCCAGCTGCTTCTGTTTCAAGGCCAGCATGACTTGGTCTCGCTCCTGTTGAAGTATAATTGTCTTCTCTTGCATTGACTTAACCGCATTCAAAAGCAAAGTCAACTCACCAGTCTGGCCCTGCTCCTTTTCTTCCGGCAGCTGCTCAAAAGCAAGAGCCTTTTCCTTCTTGGAATGGTGCTCAAACTCCTTTTCTCGCAGCATCATAGAAAACTTCACATTAGTCTCTTGCAATGCTTGATACTCTGTTTCCGTTTCTCTGAATTTTTCTACTATTTTTTTTCATTTTTCCCTTTTAGTTCACAAATGTCCATTTCTTTCTTTTTTTTTTTTTTTTTTGGAGAGGTTTTTGCTATAGGGCGCGTGCGCTCACCAGACAGACAGAGAGAGACAGAGAGATAGAAAGCAGGAAATCACCCCCCAGGGGGGATGGCCACGCCGCAATCCCTTCTCCTCCATTCTCCTCTCGGGATCTTGGGCACGCACGCACACGCGCCCGGCGTGAGTTTAAGCCGCCGGGTCCGGGACGCGAACTGCGGTCGACTACGTGGGAGTCCAGCAACATAGCCATCACGCTAACTGCTGGTCCCACATTTCTAAAATTAATATTCTCTCCCTCAGGTTTGTTACTGCCTACCTCAAAAGTTTATTTTCCTTTACTGTATCAGTAACATTTTTCATTTGAAGAAAGTAATTGGTCTCTTTTGGCTTTGATTAAGAGGTCTTTCCCCTTAAGTAACTTTTGTAAAACATCTTGTTTCTCCTTTAGCTGCCTAATTTCTGAATCCATTTGTTCATGTTCTTTTCTTTCTTGCTCTGGATTGGCAGCAATGGAATCCGGCAATCTGTGGTTATTTTCCTGGAGAGTTCTAATTGTTGCAACTTTTTCCTGTAGTGATTTTCTTAGCTGTTCTCTCTCTTATTGGAACAACAGATTAGACTCACTGACTACATTAGTTCGGGTAGCTTTAAGAGACTCTGAATGCAATGATCCTAAAGAGAGCCAGGCTGAAAGGGCATGGAGTTTTCCTAAAAGATGATCCTTGGTGTTGCAAAGCTGCCCTGTGCTGAGCTGAATATCTGCTACTTCCTGACCCAAATGTTTGAGTTTGCTTTCATTCTGTTCATAAACTTGGATCAGGCCAGTATAGTCTTTTTGTAATTTTGAAGAATTATCACTGTCAAACAAAACTTGTGCCTGAAGTTGCTGAAGTTCCTCCTGAACGAGGGCTGATTCATGTTGCATATTTTGAATCGTGGTCATCACCTGCTGTTTCCACTCACCCATCTTTTTTTTTTTTTTTTTTTTTTTTTTTTTTTTTTTTTTTTTAGAGGCTTTTGTTATAGGGCGCATGTGCTTGCCAGAGAGACAGAGAGAGATAAAGAAACAGAAAGCAAGAAATCAGCCCCCAGGGGGGAATGTACACCCCACAATCCCTTCTCCCCCATTCTCCTCTTGGGATCTTGGGCACACATGCACACGTGCAGGCGTGAGCTTAAGCCACCGGGTTCGGGACTGGAACTGCAGTTGACTACATGGAGTCCAGCGACATAGCCATTACGCTAACTGCTGGTCCCGCACTTACCCATCTTCTTTACTTGTTGTTTTAATCTATCACGCTCATGTAGAAGCTCCTCAGACTGATTACGACTGACACCTCCAGCCTCAGGACCAGTGCTGGATGCCTGTAAAACTGCCAAGAGAGTCTGACACTTCTGGCTTAAGGCATCTATTTCGATGTCTTTTTCTCAAACCATGCGAGATAAATTCTAAATAGTTTCTTTAAGCATGTCTTGGCCACTACATTCAAATCTAGCAGACAATTTTTTATTTTCTTTTTACAGCTTGACAAGGGCAGCTTCTTTGGCAGAAAGTATATCTCTCATCTGGTGACATTTTTCAGATGGCTGTTTTCCCTAGTCTTCTCATTCAAGACAGCTAAAATTTTTCTCTCTCCATAGCATAGGCTTTTTTGCATTTGCTGCTGAAGGTAAACAACATCTTGGGTATAGGAAACTGAAGAGATTCTAGCATGCAGAGTTTGAATCTCTAAATCTTTCTGCTGGATAATCTGAGTTTACCAACCTCATTTTTAGACAACTGATCAATCTGTTTACTTAAGAAAATATTCTTTTCCTTTAGAAGTTTAATCTCTACTTGCTCTTTTATCCCTCCCAGTAATCTTTCAGTTTCGGGTTTAGATAAATCATGCTTTTCACTTCCATTTCCTATATTAAGGTCTGAACTTTACTTTCTTGGAAAATATCAGAATTCTCTGTCTGAACATCCTGTCTTTCTTCATGCAACTGGGTCTTAATGTGTTCAATTGTTTTGGGCAAATTCTTAATTTCCTCATCTTTCTCTGAAAAGAGCTGGATGTGTGTGACATTCGTTTGCTCATGTTGGTATCTGAACTCGTCCATCTTCTGCTCCGGTAAAGACTGAAGTAGTTGCACCTCACTTTGGTTTTGATCTTCCGTTGTCTTTTGATGGTGTTTAATTTTCTCTTCAAGATGATCCTCAATCATGTTCAGATGTGACCCCTCAGGTTCTAGTTCTGTAACACTATCGAAAGTTTTAGGCTCAGTCACAGGTAGTACTTGGCTCTGCTGTTTCCTGAGTGGTTCCAGTTCTTCTTAAAGATGATTCTTTTCTTCTTTCTTGAATCCAAGACTTCTATCCTTTTCCTCTATGCTCTGCCTTAAAATCTCACTTTTTCTTAAGACCTGAGAAGATTGATCTAATTTCTCTTGCAGCTCTGAACTTGTTGCTTGAAGGTTTTCAATAAAAATTTCTTTCTTGTGCATAAGTTGTGTCAATCGCTTCTGTTCTTCTAAACTAGATGACAACATGTCCTTAGTTTCTTTATGATTGGCATTCACTTGCTCAACAGACTGAGTTTTGCAATTTCAAGGTCTTCCTCATGACTGAGTTAAATTAAATGCTCATGTTCCAGGTGTAAGGCAGAGGTGTTTAAATGACATATATTTGACAGTTCTTCAATCGTTTGTTCATACCTGCCTGCCTCTTCCAATAGCCTCTTTTTAGCCTGACGCAATTCTGCTTCTAACTGTCTTTTTTCCATTTTTAAAGTGTCCACAATGTTTGTTTGTTTTTTTTTTTTTTTTAGCAAAATCTGATTGTTATTAGCAATCAAATTTACTAGTTTTTCTAATTGATGTCTTATACCTTCCATTGTTAAAACCAACTTTTCATTTTCTACTTGGAAATCAAAAGCAACTTTCTTTAATTTTTCATTAAGCTGTTCTATTTCTGAAAGATTTTGCTTTAAGTTTCTAACTTCAGCTTCCTTTTCTTTAAGTAAGTCGTCCTCAAAATTTCTGTTGGAGTTTTGAAGAGACTGATTTAGTTCATTCCCGTCTTTAGAAAGTTCCTCCACACGTTGTCTAACTTATTCCTTAAGTTCAAGGTTCTCTTTCTGAATGCTTTCATTATTGTTGTGGTTTATTTAGCTGATCAACTAAATCTCCTTTATCCTCAAGTTTCTGCTTGGTTAAGTTCAAATCATGTATGGTAAGTTCACGTTGACTTAACCGTTCTTTCTGCATGACTAAATCTTTAATGATGTTCATTTTATCATCTTCAAGTTGATAAACTCTCTTTTTTTCATCATCAAGATCTTGCTTCAGCTTACCGATGATGCTATCTCCTTCAGTTTTTTGTTTTGACAGTCGCTCTTTGATCAAAATCCTGTGCTTGGTAGCTTCTTGGTTCTGTTTGTCCAATTCTTCTAACTCAGCTCTCAGTATTTTCTTTTCATGAATACTCTGATTGAGTTCTTGTTCTTTTGCCTGCAAATTCAGCCTTAAGTCATGTAATTCTCAATCTAAATGTATCTTGCTCACAGAAGGATGTAATTGTGCTTCCATGTCCTCCATGGCTTCCAAAAACAACTCCTTTGTAAAGTCTGAAGTCTGCCTGGTGAAGGAAGCCAAGCTGCCGCCTACTTGACCCAGAGACTGCCTCAAGCAAGAGCCGAGGCCCCCAAACCAGGACGACATCGCTGCATTTGAGAAGACGACACCGTCCTCTCGGAGAAGAGTCCAGCACTGCTTGCAATCCCGCCTAATGTCCTGGAACTCTCGCCTTGGCAACACTATGAAAATCACGACACTCAGGATTCCGGATTCTGTAACTCCGTGCGGTGCCCACCAACCATCAGGTTCTGCATAGGAACGCAGAGGCCTGGCGTGGGACTTTACTGGGGGCTCTGCTAGTGCCCCCGTCAAGCCCTTGGGCCTCTGCCCATTCCCCCAACTTACCTCAGTCCAGATAGGACCCTGTCTCCCTCTGCTTGAGTAACTTTCCCCAGCTCTGTGGAAAACTCCTCCCAGCATTATGCAGGCCGCCAGGACACCTGACCTGAAAGAGGCAGCCTACGATATGATTTTTTAAACAATGCATAAATATCAAATCAAGAATAGAAACACATTCACCATCTTCAATATTGAAAATCACACTGTATTCAAAATTCGCTCTACTGGCTTTTTGAAAGTATATATTAAATTGTCACTGACATTTTTTTACTGTGGTTCACTGTTCCATTTTACTTGATTACATGAATTCTTATGTCTTTTGACTAGTTTCTCCCGTTCCATCAGTTCCCATCCAGCTCCTAGGAACTCCTGTTACTTTCTCTACCTAGTTTTTAGGTTTTGCTAATGAGTGTGTACAGGTATTTGTTAAGGGGACATGCAATACTTAGCTTTCATAGACTGAGTTATTTAATTTGGCATTATGTCTTTTAAGCTCATCTATTTTTCCTCAAATATTATGAATTCATTATTTTTCTTTATGGCTGAATAATATTCCACTGTGTATACATGCCACGCTTTCTTTATCCATTCATTAGTCATTGGGCACACGGGTCAATTCCATCTCAGTTATTGTGAATAATGCCGCAACAAACATGAAAGTGCAAGTATCTCTTCCACAAAATAGTTCTCTATCTTCTGAGTATACATCCAGCTGCATGATTACTGGATTATATGGTAATTCTATTTTTGGATTTTAAGAAACCTTCTTACTGTTTTTCACTGTGATTGTATTAATTGACATTCCCACTAACAGAGAAGGAGGGTTCTCCTTTCTCCACAGTCTTATTAGTACTTTTTTTTCTTTGATCATACCCATTCTGACTGTTTTGCAGTGATACCCTTTGCTATTTTAATTTGCAATATTTAAAAAATAAGTCTTTGGGCCATTTGTTTGTCTTCTTACTGAAAATTGTCTGTTCAGATCAATTGCCCATTTTCTTCTATACCTGAAATTACAAAAATAGTTTAAAAAAAGAGAAATGAGCTGTCAAGCCATGGAAAGACAGGAAGGGAACTTAAATACTTTTATTAAGTAAAAGAAGCCTATCTGAAAATACTAAATACTGTATGAGTCCAACTATATGACATTCCAGAAGAGGCAAAACTATGGAGATGATAAAAAGATTAGTGGTTTCTAGTGGTTGGGGGAGTAGAGATGAATAAAATTATTTATGATTATACTACTATTGTGTAATTATTTTTTTGTCACGTTGTAGAGATATATGATTTCATAAATTTTATGGCAGCAGCTGGGTGTGTTTAGTTGCTTGCATTTATTAAAATAAATATATATGGGTCCAGCAGGTGGTGCAGAGCTTAAGGAAGCTGGGTCTCCATGGGGCTTTTTGAGTACCAGATGCAGACACTTGAAAAATCATGGAGATCACTATCGCTACTCCACCCCTTTTTTTATTTCCATTTGCATGGAACATCTTTTTCCAGCCCTTTACTTTTAGTCTATGTATGTCTTTGTCCATAAGGTGAGTTTCTTGTAGGCAACAGATAGAGGGTTTCTGTTTATCTTTTATCCATTCAGCCAGTCTATGTCTCTTAATTGGAGAATTTAATCTGTTGACATTCAATGTAATTATCGATATTTCCATACCTGATCCTATCATTAAGTGAGCCATTTTCTTGGTTGCTTTTTGTTCTCGTATAACTGTCTGTCTGATTTTTTAGTTTTCCTGGTATAGTACTCCCTTCAGAACCTCTTGAAGAGCTGGTCTGGAGTTGGGAAATTTCTTCAAATTTTGTTTATCTGAGAATGTTTTTATCTTTTTTTCCCATATGAAATATAATTTTGCTGGGTATAGTATTCTTGGTTGAAATTGTTTTTCACTCAACACAAAAGTGTACTATGCTTCCCCACTCTTTCCTTGCTTGCATTGTTTCCACCAAGAGATCCAATGTTAGCCTGATGGGGTGACCTTTGTAAGTAACTTGACGTTTCCCTCTTGCCAACTTTAGTATCTTGTCTTTGTCTGTTGTTTTTGCCATTCTGGCTATGATGTGCCTTGGAGAGGATCTTCTTGGGTTGATTCTACTAGGGGTCCTATATATTTCCTGGGTCTGGATATTTGAATGCCTTTCTAGGTTTGGAAAGTTTTCTTCCAGGATTTCATGGAATATATTATCTAGGCCCTTATTATTTTCTTCCTCTTCTGGAATACCAATTATCCGGATGTTGGGGCGCTTGATGGTATCCAGTATTCCTCATACATTATCCTCATTTTTCTTGGTTGTTTTCTCAATCTTCTTGATACTTTTTTCTAGATCAGATGTTTTGTCTTCTACATTAGAGATTCGATCTTCTGCCTGGTCTAACCTACTTTTAATACTTTCAAGGGAGGTTTTGATTTCCTATATCACATTCTTTTTTTTAAATTTTTGTCTTTTATTTTTCTTTTTCAGATTAAATTCACATTTTACATACAGTCCCCATTATGATGTATACAATATACATATATATATATATATAGTTTTCAACAGAGAACTCTACATTTTTTTGGTGTTAAATGTTTCTTCCCTTTGCCCCTTTAGCCCTAGAAGTTCCGTCTGGTTCTTGTTTAAGGTATCCATTTCTTCTTTCAAGTCATGAAAGGACTTTCTCATCTCCTGGAGCTCCTTATCTCTTTTCTCTTCCATCTCAGTTAGTTTGGTCACTACAAATATTCTGAATTCTTTATCGGTCATATATACGATGTCCATTGTACTGACTGTGGGTGATGTGGGCTTGAGGATTTCCCGTGAGGGAGAGGCCTTTTGTTGGTTGCTCATATTTCTTGAGCCTCTGTGATTGTTCCTAGTCATCAAGTAATCTATATGTTGCTTCCTAACTTATTTAAGGTAACTCTGAGTGTTAAAAGTTGTACAGGATTAGAAAATTAATGATTTCTCTTATGGTTGGCCTACCTGTTGCTCACAATTACCATTAACTTTTGCACTAGTCCTGAATGGCCCAAAGTCCTTCTTGTTTCTAAGGAGTGGTGAGCCTCCAACTGACCTAATCAGCAACACCTCAAGAGCAAAGAAAAACAAAACAAAAAAGGAAAGCATGCGGCATGCAACGCTCGCTATGCACTATTCAAATAACCAAAATTCAGAGTCCAAAGGCAAGTGGGGAAGGTCCAGAGGATGAGTGACAGGTCAAGCTGCCTGGTGTCTGGAACTGATGGCCAGCTGGATCGGGTTAGTGGGTGGGTGTGGTGCGAGTTTTTCTTAAAGTCCCATACAACCAACCTGGGGTCCAAGGAAGAGGAAGGGTGGGGATAAGCGAAGTGTTAGAGCGGTTGGGGAAAAAGATATTACTGTATATATTGTCATCAGCAAATAGCTTCTCATTTTTTTTTGTCAACTAAGCATACTTTGACCAGTGTTATCCTTCCCCTTTCTCCTCCTTCCCTTCATTATTAAACTTTTTTATCTTACGTTTTATTGGTTCACAAAAGATTTTAATCTAAAAGTACGAACAAAGCTAGAATCTAGTGATAAGTGCAGTGTAATTTTCTTCTGATACATTTTTTTCTCTATCCACTGCCCCTTTTACTGAAGAGAGGTGTAAACTTACTTATTTAAAAAAAAATTAATCTCAATTTTGTCTGTTATTTGCACAAAGCCCTATAAGAATTCAATTTCTGGTCCAAGTCAGCAGATACTATTGCATTACTGAACTTTTGCAAATAACCATTCTGCCACAAAATAAGAATGTTCACAAATATTTTCCAATTGCAAAGGGGTCAGAAAGGAAAAAAAGTTTATGTTTCAATTTAAAAAAAATATTTTTTAAAACAAATTGCTGAATTTATCAACCACTAAAAATTAAACCAAAATTCTTAAATCTGGAAGACAAAGGATAGAAAAAAATCAGGAATGTTTTAGAAAAGTTGTAGAATTCTATTTCACCAGTTCAGTCTCATGTAATATTTCTTTTGTTGAATTTGCAGTGTTACCATGGTCTGATCTTTCTGTTAACATTCAACATTATTATTGATATTTCAGAACATGTCCCTACCATTAAATTGGCCTTTTTCTTGGTTATTTTTTGTTGTATTATTTGTCTGTCTGTCTTAAGTTTGGTGGTTGCTTTCTAAAACTCCTGAGAGTGCTTCAAGACTACTTGGACAAGTGACAGTCTATGATAACTGTAACTTTCTGAGTATTTAAAGAGTTTATATTTCCAAGATGCACTGCAATCTTTCAGGCTTACAACATGTGAGTCCTTTCTGTGCCAATTGGCAGGACTCAAGACATTCCATATTTCTACAAATGTATACCCACCTACTGTAACAATACTTTGATATGTTGTAAAGAATGACTTTTTTCTTTTTGGTTTTGATATAGGAAACAGAGAGAGAGAGAGAAAGACAGAGAGAGAAAGTGAGAAATCCCCTCCCACCACCTACTCCTCAGGGGGGATGGCCATGCTACAATCCCTTCTCTAGTCTCTTCTCAGGATTTTGGACATGTACACACACATGCCTGACACTTTCAGTTTTTAAGAGAGGTTTTAATTCTATAGGTATGTGCACTAGCTGGAGACAGAGAGACAGAAAGTGAGAAATCACCACCCAGGGTGGATGGCCACACTGCAATCCCTTCTCCTCCATTTTCCTCTCAGGATTTTTGGCATGTAATACATGTGCCCAGTGTGAGTTACTTTTTCTTTTTAATAATCATTTTATTTAATGTTTTATTAATTATGATTATATTTTAATATTTCCAGAGAGATACACAGAGATAGAGAGAGAGAGAGAGAAAGTGAGTAAGCAAGCCTCCAGGTCTGGGACTCCAACCATGTTTGGCTATGTGCCCTTAACTACCTTGCCACCTGCCAGCCCCCCCAGTGTGAGTTTCCAGCCACCAGGTCCAGGACTCAAAGGGCAGTCAACCTTAAGGGAGTTCAAAGCGTTAACCACCACTCCACCTGCTGGCCCCAAATAAATAATTCTTTTAAAAAATTATTAATTTATTCTCTTCTATAAGTGAGAGACAGAGAGAAAGAGACAGCACCCCCAATAGGGTCCTGACACTGCAGTCCACTACCCAGCCTTAACCAGCTTCAGATCATGGGCATGTACAGGCTTGCTGTACTCAGCGAGGTCCCCAGACAGAAACCTGTAACTTTCTCATGTGAGTGAGTCTCACAGAACACTGTTCTTTACTGCCACATGACCTTCCAGCATCAAGAATTAGTTTTTATTTTATTTTAGTTTTGCTTATTTATATATTTTTAAAATTATTTATTAATTTAATTTTATTTATGGTGATTATTTAAAAAATTTTGTTATAGGAAATTTGTGCTTATCAGAGAGCAAGAGAGAGAGACAAGAGAGAGAAAACAAGCACCAGGTCCAGGACTCGAATCACAGTCAGCCATGTGGGAGTCCAGGCCTTAACCACCGTTCCACCTGCTGGCTCTAAGAATTACTTCTTGTGCAATTGCTTTTATCTTGTACTAAAAGGAGCCTCAGCTTGGTTTTTGTAGATTACTACACAACACAATAATTTCTGAGGAAATTGTAATTTTCCACGTGTCAGATTAAATGTGATAGTCTCCCAGTTACAATGAACAACTGCTAATGGTACCGAATTATTGTTGTCTGAGGGCACAGTTTCTTCTCAAATCCAGTGGTAATAGCAACTTCTACTCTACTATGTCCCTGAAATTTTAAGCTTTTGATATTACAGGAATATATTTCCCCAAAGTAAGTGAGATATTGTTTCTATACTATTCTGAAATGTTCAAAGTTGTACTACATTATGCCGAGAAATACGGAATACTAATTTAGAGTACTAGAATAGATTTAAGAATCTTGAGATGACTTATCTGTAACAAGAAGGAGATGTACAGGAGTGAAAAGTGCCTTTCAGAAGACAAATGCTGAACTGTACACTGAAACGTGGTAAAATTTGTTATGTATAGTTTACGATAAAGAGTCAGCCAGAAAACAAAATGATGATACAAATTTTTATATTTCTAGAGAAGGTGATAGTGGTGATGGGAATTTCTGAAGGAGCTAGAATTGCATACTACATAGTAGCTTCCACAAAATATTAAAACGCTGTATTCACTAAAGGGAATCACCTTATTGATACACATATTCATGAATTAATGTATTGTTGATAAAATTAATTTTACTGTAGGGTTTTTATTGCCTTCAGTAATTGAGTGAGGAATATGACCTAATGGCTGAGTTTCTGGGATTTGGAATCACATTAACTTGGTTCAGTCTGGACTGTACCACTTACTAGCCTTGTATCCTTATGCACGTGGTCTAATCCCCATCACTGTGCTCTCTCCAGTTGTGGAATGTGAAGTTGATGTAAGAAATAAGAATATATTGCATACAAGGACTTTGAGACAACTCTGAGTACAAAGTAAAATGCTCAAAAGTCACTCAGTAAATTTTAGTGGTAATTTTTGTAGAATTTTTCTGGCAGTGTCATTAAAAATATTACTTATGTGCAAAATAACTACTTATTATAACTGTGTTCAATGTGAATTAATGCAGACTTTTATATGTCTAGTTGTCCTTTAAAATCCATCCTGAATCTGGGACCAGCAGATGGCATAGTGGTTATGTCACTGGACTCCCACATAGTCGACTGTGGCTCAAGTCCTAGACCTGGTGTCTTTTAACTCACGGCTGGCATATGTGTGTGCATGCCCAAAATGCTAAGAGGAGAATAGAGGAGAAGGGATTGCATCATGGCCATCTCTCCCGGGGGGGTGATTTCTCACTTTCTGTCTCTCTGTCTTTCTCTGGTGAGCACATACACCCTGTAGCAAAAATTCCTCTCTTAAAATAAAAAAAAAATCCATTGTGAATCTGAAACATTAAATGTATGTTAATATAATCTATAATAATCACCTAAAATTACAATGTTATGATTGCATGAAATTAAGTAACCTATAGTTTTTCTTTTCTTTTTTTTAGTGTTCTATTTCCTAAACATTGTATTCCTGAACTTAATGTACTCAATAGAAAAGCCTTCTTATGGGGCTGGCAGGTGTTATGGTGATTAAGGGCGCTGGACTCCCAGATGGCCTGCTGCGGCTTGATTCCTAGACCTGGCAGCTTGCTTTCTCACTTTCCCTTTCTGCCTCTCTCTCTCACTCTGTTGCTCTCTGGTCAAATTAAAAGAAATAAATATAAATAAAATAATTCGTTTAAAAATAAGAAAAACTTTCTTTTATGTTTCCTTAAGATGTAGCAGAAAAAGAGAATAATAAAGAAACATATATGAAATAAAATGAGGAAATTATAATGGGAACCAAAATTATGGGCTTGAACAGTTTGCACACAAAGTAATGGCTTTCCAGAAATACAGTTGTGCCAAAGGCTGATTTTGAGTTCTATTTTAATCCAACAGCTCCCCACATATTTAGATTTGGACAGTTGGATTTATTCTATTGTGAGATACTATACCCACGTACCTTCACGACCCTTCATTCCACACAGATGGCCTCCTTTAGACCTTTACCTGTGTGTGCTGGAGATGCCACTACAGAGACATAGCATTAGGAAATACACTTAAAACCTTTTTGCTCAGTTTAAATTATTATTATTTTTTTCTTTTTTTGGAGAGGTTTTTTTTTTTTCCTCCCTATAGGGCACGTGCGCTTGCCAGAAAGACAAAGAGAGACCGAAAGACAGAAAGCAAGAAATCACCCCTTGGGGATATGGCCACACCACAATCCCTTCTCCTCCATTCTCCTCTCGGGATCTTGGACACACACACACGCACGCTCAGCATGAGTTTAAGCCGCCTAGTCTGGGACTTGAACCACAGTCTGTCCAGTGACATAGCCATTATGCTAACTGCTGGTCCCCAGTTTAAATTATTTTCTAACTCTCAATTTCCCTTACTTTATCAGACACATCCCTTCTTGATAAAGGCACAGGTTATACTTTCCTTCAATAGCTACAATCTGTCATATCGTCGGGAATACTGCTCCTTGAAGTTTCCACATTTTAGCCATTTTATTGAAATAGCTAACAGGTCACAGCGGCTTCATACCACTGTGAGGGGATAAGTAATTATCCCCTTAATTAAGGAGCAATGAAGGCCAATTAAAGGTCTCCTATGGCAATCATCTTCCTCCCATTCCCTTTTACTCTTCAACACACATATGCCTCCTAACAGTTCTGTCAATGAGAGAGATGAATAAATACTCCTGTAAAGCTCAAACTTGTGTCTACATCAATTACCAGTACAGAGGTGGCTCAAATAGGAGCCAAATTAAAGCGTTTTACATACAACTTGAGTAAGTCTTTAAGGTATTAAATTTAAACAATGCTTGTAAAGAAGGCAAATACTATTTCAGAAGAGTACTTTCATACTGAATCTCTGACCAGCAACTGATGATGCTGTTCATCTCTCATGCTGATTGGTTCCCAGCACTGAAGTTACCCACTCCAAGAACAAAGGAAAAAAATACTTTGGTTCCTATTTGGGATGAGGGAGAAGCAGGGTCATAGTTCTCTCTGAGTGAGACTTTCCTGCTTCTCACACCTGGTCCTCTCTTTTTCTGCAACATGTCATGTCTGTGGCTCCCTGGAGTCACCTGGGTGGCAGCTCTGACAGTGACAGTGACGGTGCTGAGCCCTCGCCTGACTTTAGCCAGGGACACTAGACGTAAGTGTGTGCACCTTGGGTGCTGAGCTATTTTGGGGCAGGGGAGAAAGGAAGTTAATTTTTTCAGTAGGTCCAGGCAATATTTTCTTCAGCGCCCACCTATATTTATCAAGTGATGCTCAAATTATTTCCATAACAAAAGGAGCCTGTATCTTGAGAGCCCGTCTCCTATGAGACCTGTGTAAGGGCCTCCACGTAGGCCATTTCTTCTCAGACCTCCTTCAGTAACACCTCCCCAGCTTTGTAGCACATTCCTTTATGGTCTGGAGAGGGTTTAGAAATAATGATGTTAAAGTAATTCCCCACCCAGCACTTTGCTTTAATATGCTGAGTTATGCTGGAAAAGGGGAGAGTATGTCTGATAATTTTATAGACAGTCAAAAAAAACCCAAAAACCAAAAAATAGAAGGGCCTTTCCTACAGGATCCTGTATAGCCTCAACAGGCTCTGTGGTGATGATGCCTCTCCCTAATACGTGAGGCTGTATCAACAGACCTTGCTCATTAGCTACTTTTTACTCACCTTGAACTCCAAAGTTTTTAAAGTTTACATCCTTGCCCTAGAGGGTTTTCTGCTTTGTTTTGACAGAATTTAAGTTGGTGCTCTTCCTTTCCATGTTTTAAGGAAAGTACTCTGGATCTAAAGTAGAGCAACTTAATACTTAGAATAAACTTACAGATAAGGAGCATCTATGGGGTAATTTTTAGTACCTTAAAAAAACTTAAGGCATCTTATGAAAACCTCATATAGGATAGTGCTCATTATGAATATATTTTGAAGCTTTCTGTATTGTCATTTTCTCCTACGTCCCTTATTGTATCTGGCTAGAGCCCATAAGAAGGGACTCAACTAGTGTAAGATAAATGGTATAAAATTCCATTTGTATAGGACAAAAATAGTCCAATAGGACCAGCCCCATAGCCTAGAGGTTAAGGGAAGCAGGATTCCACATGGCCAACCCCAGTTCAACTCTCGAACCTGGCAGCTTGAGACACATGCCATGCTTGTGTGCGTACATGCAAGTCCAAATCTCAACAGGATGGAGAAATGGAGTAGACAGGTTTGTGATTGGGGTGCGGGATTGTGTTAGAGTGGTGCTTCTCCCCTTCCCCCCCATCTCTCTGTATCTCTCTGGTGAACACATGTGCCCTACGGCAGTTGAAATATAGTCAGATATGAGCATTTTCACGTGGTTTAAACAGTACACCCTGAGCAGTGTAGAGGTATTAGTATCTCATAGGGCTGAATGTCAGTAAGAAGTCAAGGGGACTCAGCACCCTACTGGAGTCTTGTCCCAAATCTCATGAGTTTATTTATCCTGTCTTCTGTTTTCCTTCATTATTTGTCTGGTTACCTCAGTCTCTAGCTTTGTTCTTTCTCCTGCTACCATCACCATTACTGAAAATCCCCAAAGTTTGCAGAAACCCTCAGCACTGTAAGAGATTCATCAGGAGAGATGAAACAATAAAAATTTTCTTCTTTCTTACAATCACATTTCTGTTACCTGTAAATACTTCTAACCATTGTAGAAAGATGAGGAAGAGAACGTTTGTCTGAATTTCTCATACGGAGTGGAGGCACGCGATGTGTTGCAGTGTAAATGAGCTTTAGAGCTTGGGTTCCTCTTACTTGCAGGATCCCACAGTGATCAGTGCCCAGAGATGACTTGCAACTGAGAAATGAGTGATGAGACGACAGCCGTGTGAGGATCCAAGGGACAGTCATGCCAAGGAGGCAGGGGAGGGGAAAGGATAAAATGTGGGGAGTCGAGCTGTTTAAAAGACATCTAAAGAACGCCACAGTGGCTGAAGAGTAGTGATCAGGGGGCATTGGAGGCATGAGAGTTCATAGTTTCACGAGGCGCTCAGGAGCCTAATCACAGCAGGCCTGGAAGGTGATGGTAATGTATTTGAATTTCATTTAACAGATGTGGGAAGCTACTGGAAGGTGACAAGAGAGTCAACTTATATTCACCTTTAAAAAGTTATTCTGACTCCTATGTGGAGATTGGATTGTAGAGTTAATAAGTGGAATTGAGAGATCATTTAGAAGCATAGAATCCTCTAGGGAAGACAAGCTTGTGGCTTCATTTCGTTCAATAGTGATAAAGACATTGATGAAGGTAGAGTGGACAGATTGTGACATCACATTTTAGACTTGTTAATGAGTTGAATATTAGAAGATGAAAAATAATTCATATTAGCAAGAATTTTGTCTTGATACATAGGTGGAAGTTGGTACTATTAATTGAAATAGGGAAGACCGTGAGAGGAAATGACTTTAGTGGATGGCTAGAAATAATGGTTTTGTTTAACTATGCTTGAAATAGTTTTTGACATCCATGTGGTTCTGTCAAGAGGTCAGTTGACTTTAAGCCTAGAGTCAGGGTGAGATGGGACTGGAGCTTTTGTTTTCATCACTGGCACAGTACTGCATTAAATTCTGGGGAAATAGAAAAGGTTAGACAGGGAGTCAGATTATGTGTAAGAAAAGAAAAGAAAAGAAGCAAGAAAAGAAAAGACAAAAGAAAAAGAAAAGAAAAGAAAAGAAAAGGGCCACAGACCATGCCCAGGAGTCTGGGCCAGCATAGGAGTGTGCGGTGAGTACCCAAGAGTTAGTGAGGTGAGATCATGACAGAGAAGCAAGCTCTGAGTCTAGTGGACATGACGCTTGCAGTCCATGCAGTATTCAGGTTAGAACCTGGACTGGACTGCTTGAGCAGTGTGGAAGCTAAAGAAGTAAAAGCTGGACTCCAGTTGACTTTGGAGCAGCTGGACTGGGGAAGGATTGTGCTGTGGGACCAGGGATCCAGCTGGACCTAAAGGAGAGGAATAGGAGCCTGAAGAGAAGCAGGAAGACTTTGCTTATTAGGAAGAAAATGCTAGAGGGCCCTTGTATGCACTAGTGACAGGTGAGACAAAAGGCATTAATTCATACAACTCCTATCTATTAGTGATGTAGAACACACCAGTTACTGCCCTAGGTGATGAGAATGGAGTGGTGGCGAAACACTCTTGGTCTCTACTAGCTTAGAGCACGGTACCAGTTTTCAACAACTAGAACCTAGGCCTAGAAATTTCAGTGTGTAATAAGTACCCTATCATTTCTGTAACATTTGGAAACATATACCGATGTAATCTACACTGAACTGGTTTAAATAATTTCCTCGTGTCACATAGTTCCTGCTAGAATGGTATAAAGTAGAGGATACAAAATGCCCCTCTATTCTTTGTCAGCATACTCTTTTTGTGTTAGGCGTATCTGTTAAACGTATACTAACAGAGTACACACGTATTTTTGTACATATTTTTTAGTATAAATGTATTCTGTTAGTGTGCATAAATCAATGTTTGTGCCCTTATATTTTCAAAATGGTAATTAGTGATAAAATTAATAGAAGACAATTGCCAAATTATGATAAAATATTACTTGCTTTAGAATTTTTTTTCAGAGAGATTTTTGCTATAGGGTGTGTGCACTTGTCAGAGAGACACAGAGAGACAAAGAAACAGAAAGTTAAAAATCACCACCCCATGGGGAATGGCCACACAACAAACCCTTCTCCTTCAGTTTCCTCTCAGGATTTTGGGCACACACAAACACACCTGGTGTGAGTTTGAAGCTGCTGGGTCTGGGATTGAAACTTCAGTTGACCACATGGGAGTCCAGTGACCAAATCTATATGCCATCTGCTGGCCCCTATTTGCTTTAGGATTTAAGCGAATGAAAGCTATTGTGGCTTGTGGCACAGGGATTACAAAAATTAAAATGGTAGTATACCTGAGTTTTTAATTACATGATTTGCACTGAGAAAAGTCACTTCTTAATTTTTAGGCTATCAATAATCCTGTGAGGAATATGCCAGTATTAAACTTATTTTGTAGATAAAGAAAAAAGGCTCATGGATGTTAAACACTGACCCACATAGGAGAGGTTGTCTTTAAAATCAGATTTTTGGTTTCTAGGCCTGGAACATCTAACTACCTTTAGTAAACAGCGACTAGATTGATTCTGAACTGTTGATGAAATCCCTTATGTTCATACATATCGGAGTATGTCTCAGAGTGGGAGGAGCAATACAAGAGCAGGAAGTTCCAATATACAGGAAACATTTGAGTGTATTTTCCTACCTGAGACATTTCACATGGGTTCACTCTGTGCAGGCCGTCATGAGCAAGCATTGAGCACAAACAAGTATGAAGTCCCCTCCTTCTGAGATTTTATTAGCAAGTTGGGCTAATGTTAATAAATAAAATACAGACTACTCCTTAAATCTAAATTTCAGATAAATCATAATAATTATTTAAAACTCAAAGTTAACTGGATATTGTAATTTTATTTGCTCAATCTGGCAACACTAAATTGAGCACATGGGTGTGGACTATGGTGTGACATTCAATCTACAGTGAAAGCAACTTCACACATTTTATTTTTTTACTTTCTCATCTATGAAGAAAGCATTTAGAGAATTGCTAATACTAAGATAGACCTTGTCTCATCCAGAGGGCTTTCCTCTCTGCCGTAATTTCTAAGGGACAAAGGGGGCTCTGTAAAGGCCCCTCCTCAAAGTCTGGGGCCTGCTCATTTGTGTGGACTAGTCTACCATGTGTTCTTCTTAGTTTCTCCCCTCCAGTGGGGTCTTAGCTGCAGTAACGAGAGTTCTGCATCTGGCCACGGTTGATATTTTGATACCTACTGGTATTTTGAAAACTAACAAAACTAATTAGTTGGGGCATGAAACAAGAATAAAATGGCCAAAGCTGAACTTTATTACAGTAAACACTGGGCCACTGGCAGGGATGGCCTGATAGCCTGGTGGTTAATAGAGTGGGATCCCATGTGACTCACTGCGGCTGACCCCTGAGAGCTTGAAACACATGCTGGGCGGGTGTGCACGTGTGCCCCAAATCCCAAGAGGACGGAGAAACGGAGAAGAAGGAGTCGCGATATGACCATGTCCCATGGGGATAGTGCTCTATCTCTCTTCCTCTCACCCTCTCTCTCTGTCTCTCTCTGGTGAGAGTATGCCCCCTCTGACAATTAAAAACATATTGGATTAGTAGCAGAGGAATTAAGAAAGAAAATGACATGAAAGATAAATTATATAATTATATGACTTAGTGACTGGTTGATAAGGCCAAGAAGTGGGTAAACCTTGGCTCTGAACAAATTTATTTTGCTAATAAACACCTCTACACTGGGGTCAAATTCCTAAAAAATGTAAGTCTTATGTAGAACCAAAATTTTCAACAAATGTACTACTGTTAGATTTTTCCCATGTAATTCTCAGTTCCTCCCTGATTTGCACTAGCACCTTCACCGTAGCTGTTCAGACGGTTTACACTAGCGGTTCTCACCTATGGGCCTCCCCTCTCTCCTTCCCATCCTGTGGGGAACATGCATCAAAGTCTGGAGCCAGTTTTGGTTGTTGCACAGCAGATTGCTCTCTTTCTTTTTCTCTTTCTTTCGTTCTTTCTTTCTTTGCCATTCTTTCTTTCTTCTTTTTCTTCTGAGAGAATTTTGCCATAGAGTGCGTGTGCTTGCTGGAGACAGAGAACGCAAGGAGAAATCACTCTCCAGGAGGGCTGGCCACGTCACAATTCCTTCTCCTCCATTTTCCTCTTGGGATTTTGGGCACACATGCACACATGCCCAGTGTGAGTTTCAAGTCACTGGTTCTGGGACTCCAACAGCCATCAGTCATGTGGGAGTCTGGTGCCACAACAACTATGGCACCTGCTGTCCCCATCACCACGGATTTCTTATGACATCTAATGAGCAGAGGGCAGTGATGCTGATAGCCTACATCCAACAGAATAGCCCCCGCCCCAAAGCAAGAATGATCCACAAGAAGCCAGGAACTTAAAAGCCTGGATTTCAGATTTATACTAAGTGCAATGGGAAACTATCATCAAGTTTTTAAAAGTCCAAACTATGATCTCATTACATTATCTTTCTCTGTATTTCTGAATCCAGAGTGCTTAGAAAATATAACCATATACATATGTATATCATATATGTCATATATATTTACATATTTCTGTATGTTTAACTGAACTGAGAAAATGTCAAGAGATAAAGAATGAGCCCGTAGTTATAAGTGAGATGAATAAATGGAAATATCAGACATTATCTGTAGTATAGCATATAGAACTACTGCCCAAACTGAGCCATGTTACTGAAAAAATACTGTGGCCGTCATTACTATTTATGACTTAAAAAAGCCTGTTTCTAGCCAGCCAAGGTGGCCCAGCGGTAAGGCAAAGCTTCCTGGTGCTGAATCCAATGGGAAGTCCTGGGTCTTCGTCCCCGGTCTCCCTGCTCACAGCAGGCACACTTGAACATGCCCGGGATGCAGCTGGCTGAGGCTGGGGGAAGATAGCAGGATTTGTGCACCTGTAATGAGATCATAGTTTAAACTTTGAAAAAATTCATTGATTGCTTCCCATTGCATTTAGTATAAATCTAAATCCAGGCTTTTAAGTTCCTGGCTACTTGTGATTTCTCCACTCTAATCTTTGACCTTTTTCCCTCTCACTCTCTAAGCTTTAGTGAACTCTTTTTTACCCCTGGTTTCTTAAAGCTCTACTCTTTCAGATTTCACACATGTCATGAGGTGATGGGCCTCCCTTTCTGTCCAAGCGTACATACTCACTGCGCTCTGCCCCTCAGCCCACATCAACCTAACCTTTTACCTCACCTCTTAAATGTCACAGTTCAGCATCCCTCTCTGGCACCCTAAGGTAATTTAGGCCATTCTACTGTTAATTCTCTGGTATAGAAGGCTTCTCTTTTGACACTTCTCATTCCTGTGTAAACTCCTGAGTGCTTGCTTTTTCTCTAGTTTACTAGACTTTAATTAAGCTCCACAGGGGAGGGCTGATGTCTGTCTTCACAGGCCTGCACCAAGTCAGCACTAAGGAAGTATTTACAGAAAGAAAGAGGTGAGGAGTGTGAGAATGAGAGGGAGGCAGTGAGTGTCTTTCCGTGGAGGCTTCCAGGAGGAGGTGGCAGAGGCGGGCAATGGGGCAAATCCTGGTCCAGCTTGGTCTTAGTATCTGCAGCCACTCAGGAGGTGGGAGTGGGTACCCACCAGCTCCGTGTCCAAGGGCTCTTCCTGCCCAAGCAGCCTCCTCCCTGTGTCAGAGGAAAGATGACCCCGGGGGCACTGGAAGCCGGGCTGTGGGGATAGGGGGAGCCCCTCAGGGCTGTCCTGGTGCCATCAGGGTCCTCGGTTGTGCGTGTCCTCCCGGAGGCCGCCGCGTGACGCTGTTGTTCCTGTCCCCACAGCGCGTTTCCTGGAGCAGCAGAAGGGTGAGTGTTCTTTCTCCAACGGGACGGAGCAGGTGCGGTTCGTGGCCAGGTACGTCTATAACCGCGAGGAGTACGTGCGCTTCGACAGCGACGTGGGGCAGCACCAGGCGGTGACCGAGCTCGGGCGGGAGGTCGCCGAGTACTACAACAGCCAGACGGAGATCCTGGAGAAGATGCGGGCCCAGGTGGACACGGTGTGCAGACACAACTACAGGGTGGGCAGGAGCTTCACTGTGCGGCGGCGAGGTGAGAGGGCCAAGGGTAGCCGTGTCTGTGGGAGGGGGGAGGGAGAGACAGAGAGACAGAGACAGAAACTGAGAGAGACGAAGTCCAGGACAAGCGTGGAGTGCGAGCTACTCGAGTAGTTGAGGTGTGAGCGTGGGTTTCCGAGAGCAGTGTGGACCTTGTCCTTGTGCGGTTGCTGAGAGAGGGGACGCCAGAGCGACCCTCCTCAGGCAGAGGGCGAGCTACCCCCCTCGGGGAAAGCACCTGAGGTGGGAGGGGAGTGGGGCTGATCAGGGTGGTTGGTCAGAGATGCAGGAAGGGAACTTTCTGTGTCTGTAGCTGGAGTGAAGGGTTTGGGATAAAGTGAAGAGGCCAGTTAGTCATGCACTGTTCTTGGCACACACCCTTCATGAACCTAAAACCTCTACAGTCTGAGTGCTGGGGCTGGCCAGCAGGTGGCGCGGTGGTGAAGGTGCTGGATCCCACGGGGTCATCTTAGAGTTCGAGTCTCACACCTGGCAGCCTGAAAAGCATGCTAGGTGTGGGAACCAGCAGTTAGCGTAATGGCTATGTCGCTGGACTCCCATGTAGTCGACCGCGGTTTGTGTCCCGGACCCGGTGGCTTAAAGCTCACGCCGGGCGCGTGTGCGTGTGTGCCCAGGATCCTGAGAGGAGAATGGAGGAGAAGGGATTGCGGCGTGACCATACCCCCTGGGGGGTGATTTCTCGCTTTCTGTCTCTCTGTCTCTCTCTGTCTGTCTGGCGAGCGCACGCGCCCTATAGTGAAAACCTCTCCAAAAAAAAAAAAAAGAAAGAAAGAAAGAAAGAAAAAGCATGCTAGGTGTGTGTGCGCCCCAAATTCTTCTTTGTCTAGTGAGTGCACTGTGCTCTATGGAAAAATTAAAAAAAAAATCTGATGCATAAGCTCTTAATTAAGAAGGAAATATTGGACTAATATTTCAGAGGAATTGAGGGGACTTCTAAAGCACCTCTAACTTTCCTGAGGTTGATTGTAGGTATAAATTTCTTGCTATTTTTTTTTCTTAGCTTTTTGTATTTCCCACAGCTGAAATGATTGTGATACTAACTTTTTTTATTTATAATTTTGTGAACTTTCTGTCACTCTTTTTTTTAAAAAAGAAATATTTATTAAATTATATTTATTATTGTTATTTTTTAAATCTGACCAGAGAGAGACATGGGGAGGGGGAGAGAGAAGAAAGTTAGAAAGCAAGATGCCAGGTTGGGACTCGAACCATGGTGAACCGTGTGGGAGTCCTCAAACACCAAGCCACCTGCTGGCCCCACCTGTCGCTATATTTATAGTAGTGCTAATAGTACTTATGTAGTCATATTTTGTCCTCAGACAGGTGTAACACAACTTGCCTCACATTTTTGTTGCTTCTTTTTGCAATATTGACAAATAGTTGAAATTTATATCTTTTTAAGTTTATATTGCTTTCATTTTTGAGGGTCCTGAACATTTTTCACATATTTACTGGCCAATTATAATTACTGCTTCAGGAATCATCTATTACATATTGTATATAATAGACAATTACCTATCGTCTCTTACCTCTGGAGCCCTAGTATTTCTTTTAAGTGATTTTAGGAGTTCTTTATACAATAAGATTATTAACAGTTTATTGATATTTGATTCAGCATTTTTTCCTGTTTGTGGTTTGTATTTTGATTTTTAAAATTATAGTTCATGTTAAGAATATGAACATATTAATTAATGAAATACTATAAAATTGTTGGTAATGATTTATGATACCACTTTTTAGTATCACAAAGATATTATCTCCGGGTTTCTCCTTTCTCTTAGCATAATTACACTTACCAAGGTCCATTAGTGTCAGGGACTGTCTTCGGCACTAAGCACACACTAGTGAGTCCTGGACCCTGCCCTGCCCAAATGTCAGTCTAGAAAGAGCAACAGTTATAAAATGGTAGTTCTAGTAACACTGATGCTAGTTTGGAAAGGAGTTGGATTGATCAGTTGAATATAAAACCTTTTTTAAATGAATGACTTTCCTTGATCCTTTCTCTCTCCTCCAGGACTCACGCTTTTCTCAGATTCAGCTCACAGAGTTAGAGAACCACCTCTGTCTGTTTCTCCTTCCCAGGAAGAGCCAGTCATGTGGTGTTCTAAGGGGTGAGTGAGGGCATTCAGCACTCCCCGGACTTCAGACTCTATCTTCCTGTCTACCCAACTGCTGTCCCGACTCTATCATATTGCTTTATATTTTGAATCATGCTGGCCTTGTTTGTTTGTTTTTATTCTCTCTCTTTTTGAGAGAGTCTCATATGTTGCATAGGCAGGCCTCAAACTTGCTATCCTGTTGCCTGGCCTCTTATGCAGCTAGAATTATAAATATGTACCACCATGCCAAGATCTGAATCATGTTACCTGTCAGGGTAAACAAGGATAATAAATAGCCAAAATGAATTAAAGGCTAAATTCAGACATTATTTTACATATTTTAGGTACATTAATTCTCTTTTAACCCTGAGAAGTAAATCAGTATTATGTCCTGTATTATAGGTGAGAAATTAAGGCAAAGGGCAATTTAAACTTTTCTAGGATCAGCCATTAAGAGGCAGAGCCTGTATTTGAACCAGGTACACTAGCTCCAGAAATCACTCTGTTACCTCATACACTTTGTTTTGCAAAGGTTTGTAAATATTTTGACTGAACAGTGAATACAGTTTCAGACTATGAACAAAATGAAGACAATTTTTCTCAACTTTTCTGAGATCTTATGCATCCCTGCTATAAGAGTACACTTAAAGACCATGACAGACACTGTTAGGTCACACAGTCCACTTTAATGGAGATCTGAGACTGGAGCCTGGGTTCATAGAGGGGCAGAAAGACAGACAAGCAGATTGCTCTGTCTTCCTCACTTACCCTCTCCCCCTCTTCTCTCCTAGTTCAACCCAAGGTGACCGTGTATCCTACCAAGACCCAGCCCCTGCAGCACCACAACCTCCTGGTCTGCTCTGTGAATGGTTTCTACCCAGGCAACATTGAAGTCAGATGGTTCCGGAATGGCCAGGAAGAGAAGGCTGGGGTTGTCTCCACAGGCCTGATTCGTAATGGAGATTGGACCTTCCAGATCCTGGTGATGCTGGAAACAGTTCCTCAGAGTGGAGAGGTTTACACTTGCCAAGTGGAACACCCAAGCCTGACGGACCCTGTCAGGGTGGAATGGAGTGAGAAGCTTCCTGACCTCATAAATCCCTCACCCAGCAAGAAGGAGACTTTGCTTATTCCGAGTCAGGGTCTTTTCCTGACAGCATATTTTCATCTGGTCTGTGTTCTCCTCTCCCTCGGCAGAAGTTTGGAGAATGAAAACCCTGCTTCATGGGGTAGACCTGTGATGGTTTCTGCAAACACTTGTACCCCTGGGCAAGCAATTGGTCCTGGCAAATAGAAGAGAACTTCTTCCTGTTTTGGGCCTTCCTGTAGCACAGTCATGGTCACCCCCTAGGCCATGGCTCCAAGCTTCCTCTGGCACTGCTGCTCTGAGCTGTGCCCTGTGGTCTGAGAAGAGGAGCAGTGCAGGGGCTTCTGTTAAGTGGGGAGTCTGCTCCCAGTTCTCCTCTCACTAGCTCTTTCATCCTAGACACGCTCCTTGACCTCACTGAGTTCCCGGATTTATAATCCTCTGATGTTGAAGTCATGTCCTCTGTCAGGGCTGTGAAATTTAAATGCAGTCAGTGCCTGAACCTCGTTGCTACTCAGTGTGATTTTTGAATCTCTTTTTCAGGGATGGCCAATTATTCTAATTCTTCCAGGGCAGACTTCTTTCCCCATTCTCAAAGCTCTGAATCTGAGTTTCATTTAGAAAAGATGGACTTAGGATAAAAATAACTAAAGTTGGCTTTTTTGTTTGTCAGGGGCTCAATCTGAATCTGTACGGGGCAAGATGCTGAGTGGAATTGGGGGCTCTGTGCTGGGCCTACTCTTCCTTGGGACAGGGCTGTTCATCTACTTCCGGAATCAGAAAGGTAAAGCCTGCTTGGTAGCTGAGACTTCTCTAGATTTTTCTGGAGGAGGAAATAATGGCTTTGGTAAAGTCAGGTCTCTGTATCAGCGGCCCTGTATAAAGCCTTTCTTTCCCTACCTGACCTGAGATTTCCAGTAATTCCAGAAATGGACAGTCCATGGTACCAAGTTAAAGGATACGAGGTTACAACATACAGGGATAGGAGAGAAGTTAACCAGCAGGAGCTCTCAGTTAGATACCTTGGGGCAAGTGAAGGAAGAGCCACTAGGGTAATCAGAGTGTCCTGAATCCCTGTGGTAGGTCTCATGCTTCCATGTCAGCTCCCCTTTGCCCCAGCTGAGGCAGGTGTGTTAGAGAAATCTCAGGTGGGAAACCTGGGGCTGGGGACGTTCTATTTGGGACACATTTACCTTTCTATCTTTTACATATATGTCTTTCCATCCCTTTCCCAGGGCACTCAGGACTTCGGCCACCAGGTAATGCCTTTTAATTTTCTTTTAGAGACATATTCAGTTCCCCCTAGGTGTGATGATGGTGCTCATAAGACATGAGACAGAAATAATGGGAAAGGCTTTGGATCAGAATTTCGAATCAGGTTTTTATAGTTAGTTCATCTTCTTCTCTCCACTGGAATAAGAGGCCTGTGCTCTGAAGTAGGACCGGCTCAGAGAGAGACTTAAGAAATGCATGTTTCTTCTGCAGCAGTGTTACCACACCAGGCCCTGAGAGGGAGGAAAAGACGCTGTTGTAGAGTTAGGTCTGAAAAACACTTTCTGTTTTGCAGGACTCCTGAGCTGAAGTGATGGTGAGGACACTCAAGGAAGAAGCTTCTGTCTCAGCTTTAGAGAATGAAAAGATTTCCTGCTTTGTTCTTGTTCTTTAACAAAGAGAGTGGGTTCTCAGGACCTGATTTATCCTGGTTTAGTGATCTTGTAGAAAATTTTCTCCCTAATGGCTTCCTCAGCCCCTGCCCTTGGCCTGGAGGTTCCCCTGCTGATTGCCATACCTCATCTTCACTCTTTGCTGGTCCCCTTTGTGCTCAACCCTTCCTGCCTCCTGTGCATCTGAAGTCACCACATGCCACATGACTTTATTAAATTTTTCTCAAATAAACATGGAGTGATAAATTATTGGTTCGTATGACAAACAAAAAAAAAAAGGAAAAAGAAATGGGGAGTTACATCACAATATAATAATGGTTTTCATTTATATATGTACATGAGGTGTCTGTTAAACAGCTTGATTTAGGGACCAGCAGTTGGCGTAATGGCTATGTCACTGGACTTCCATGTAGTTGACAGTTCAAGTCCCGGACCTGGTGGCTTAGACTCATGCCAGGAGCGTGTGCATGCGTGCCCAAAATTCTGGGAGGAAAATGGAGGAGAAGGGATTGCGACGTGACCATTCCCCTTGGGGGGATGATTTCTCGCTCTCTGTCTCTCTGTCTCTCTCTGTCTTTCTGGGTTAGCGCACATGCTCTATAGCAAAAACCTCTCTAAACAAACAAATAAACAAATATTTTGACTTAGCTACTGCACAATGTGTATATGTCTCAATTCATCATGCTGTACACCATAAATGAATACAATTTTGATTTTTAATTAAAAACTAAAATTAAAATTAAAAGTTTTAAAAGGCAATGCCTAAAAGTGGGAACAAAACTATAACAGTTGATACAAAGTTGACAACATTATATGTTGAGTAAAAAAGGAAGAAAAGACAAAATGGTTTTTTGTTGTCTGTTGTCTAAAGCATTGTATAAATATAATTGTAAATCAATATAATATTCTTTTTTTTGTTGAGAGAGAGAGGATTTTGCTATAGGGTGCGTGCACTCGCCAGACAGACAGAGAGACAGAGACAGAAAGCAAGAAATCACCCCCCGGGGGGATGGCCACGCTGCAATCCCTTCTCCTCCATTCTCCTCTCGGGCTCTTGGGCACGCACACACACGCGCCTGGCGTGAGTTTTAAGCCACCGGGTCTGGGACACGAACTGCAGTCGACTACATGGGAGTCCAGCGACATAGCCATTACAATAACTGCTGGTCCCACAATATAATATTCTTAACCCCACAGACTTCAGTAGTGTGCTGCTATAAAATAGTTGGACAGATCTCAGAGAAAGGTGACTAAATTCATTAAGAAGATGAGGGTCCCGCTGTCGTGTTCCATCTAAAGAGTCAGTTTCAGATGTCAATCAAAAGTAAAGATTTTGGAAATTTATTTGAAATTAAAAGCTATTTGAACACAGTATCTCCAGTCTGACACAATTGTTATTTTCAAGTAAATTCAAACTCCGGTTTATGTGTACATTATTTTAAATTATATTATGTGCTTTTTGTGCAAAGCTGGTGATGCTCTAGGAATTTAATAAGCTGAGAGTCATGTCTATTCTATTTGGTCCCTGGATAGCAGCTTTACTTTTGTTTTGTTTCCTGAGATAAAGAAATTATTCATCTTATTTTGAGACCTGAGGTGTGACACTACACAGTATTATTAAAATGTATGACTGGCCAGCCTGTGGCCTGGTGGTTAAAGCAGGTGGATCCCACATGGCTGACTGTGTGGATTGAGTCCTACACCTGGTGGCATGAAAACTATACCAGCCATATAGTACATCTGCCCAAAATTTTGAAAGGAGGTGGAGATGGAGGAGAAAGGATTGTGGAGTGACCATACCTAGTGGGAGTTTGCTTTCTCACTTTACTCCTCTCTCTCTTTCTGTGTTCCTCTCTGGCAAGTGTGTATACCCTCTGGGAAATGAAAAAAAACATACATGTTGGGGCCAGCAAGTGGTGTAGTGGTTGTGTCGCTGGACTCCCACATGGCCAGTTGTGGTTCAAGTCCTGGACCTGGTGGCTTGAAAATCACACTGGGTACTCTGTTCATGTGTGCCCAAGATCCCAGGAAGAGAATGGAGGAGAAGGAGTTGCATAATGGCCATCCCTCCTGGGGGCTGATTTTTCCCTTTCTGTCTCACTGTCTCTCTCTCAATCTGCAAGCACACATGCCCTAAAGCAAAAATCTCCTAAAAAAAAAAATTATACATGTCATAAGTACTTCAATGAAGACGCTTTCTGCAGCTGGTGTCAAGAAATCTAATCTAGTTTGCTTTATTTTTCTCTAACTTGTTATCTCACATAGTTGATAGATTCAAGGTAGGCATTCCAGGGTTGATCAGCTCAGTAGGCCAGTGACATGCCAATAACCCTGGAACTTTATAACTCATCCCTCTAGCAAACATGGCCTCTCAGCGGACACACACCACTTCACCAAATGAGCAGAATAAGTTCTTTTAAAGTGTCCATAAAACCTTTACCAAGGTATATCATATGCTAAGGCAAAAAATGGACCTCAAAAATAATAAAGAATTTAAATTGTACAGACTGTTCTCTGGATACAGAGAATTAAATGAGAAACTGATAACAAAAAGATAATTGATCCTATTCCAAACACTCCCATAAAACAGCACTTTGAAAAAAATATTTATAGAACTAAATGTATACACTAAAGCAGAAAAAAGGTTACAAATCAACAGTAAAATCTAGAAAAGAAGGGTCATCCAGTAGCATGGTGGTTAAAGTGGCTGGATTCCACATGGCCAACTATGTAGTTCAAATCCTGGACCCAGTGGCTTGGAAAACACTCTGGGTGCATGTGTACGTGTGCCCAAAATCCTGAAAGGAGGAAATGGAGACAGAATTATGGCACAGCCAGCACTAGTGAGGACTGCTTTCTCACCTTCTTTCTCTGTCTCTCTCTGGTGAGCATGCATGTCCTCTGGCAAATAAAAAAAATCTATTACATTAAGCTAATAAAGAAAAATAACATGATCATGTCAACTGAAGCAGAAAGAAAAATCAATGAAATTCGGTATTTACTTATAATGAAACCCTTCAGGAAAGTGGAAATAGAAGAAAATTTCTTCAACTTGATAAATAACGTCTATAAAAATCTTTTTTTTTTTTTTAGAGGTTTTTGCTATAAGGGCGCGTGTGCTCGCCAGACAGAGAGAGACAGAGAGAGAGAGAAAGCAAGAAATAACTCCCCACCAGGGGGGATGGCCACGCCACAATCCCTTCTCCTCCATTCTCCTCTCGGGATCTTGGGTACACATGCACACGCGCCTGGCGTGAGTTTTAAGCCACCGGATCCGGGACACGAACCGCGGTCAACTACGTGGGAGTCCAGCGACATAGCTATTTCACTAACTGCTGGTCCCAACTTCTATAAAAATCTTACAGCTAAATTCATACTTAATGGTGAAAGACTGAATAAGTGTTTTTCCTCCTTTGCCCCAACTAATAAGGGAGTTCATAAAGGTTGCAAAATTTAAAATAAACAGACAAACAAAAGTCAGTTTCAGGCCAGCAAATGATATGGTGGTTAAAGTGGCTGGATCTCACATGGCTGCCTTCACTGTTGGAGTCCTGGACACTGTGACTTGGAAAATACACTGGGTCTGTATGTATGGGTACCCAAAACCCCAAGAAGAGAATGGAGAAGGGTCTGCAGAGTGGCCATCCCCCTTGGGGTTACTTTTTCACTTTCCTTGTCTCTTTTTCTCTTTCTCTCTGATGAGCACACGTGCCATATTTATTTCCTTATATGACAATGAAGAAATAAAAGTTAAAATTAAAAATACAATACCATTTATAATCACTCAAAAAGGAAAAAGAAGCGCTTAAGTGTAACTCTAACAGAACAAGGTGCAGGAGCGATATGCTGAAATGCTGATGAAAGAAATCCGAGACCTAAATAAACAGAGAGACTTGTTGTGCTCATCAACTGGAAAGGTGGTAAAGATGGCAAGTCTCCTCAAATTGATAACCAGGTTTTGTGTAGTTTCTATCTAAATCCCAGCAACATTTCTAACAGGTGCACACAAAGTTGTTCTAACATTTATATAAAAAAACAGGGGACTGGATAAAATCATTTAATAAACTGTGGGTCATTCTTATCAAATTTAAAAATTTTATAAGCAATAGTCATAAAGACTGATATTTGTGGAGGTCTAGGCACACAGACTCATGGGGCAGTACAGAGACTTCAGAAATAGATCTACATCCATTCATTTTTTGATAAAGGTGCAAAGCAATTCAGTGGGGAGAATCTTTTTAAGCTATGAAGGAAATGGCTATTTATAGAGGGAAAAAGAAAAGGAAAAGAAGCTACACAAATTCTCACATCTTATACAAAGAAATACTCCAAATAGATCATATGCTTAAATGCAAATGTAACAAAACATAGGAGAAAATATTTAGAAACTAGGGCCTGTCAAAGAGATTTTAAGTATAACACAAAAAGCAAAATTTTTAATAAAAATCAATAAAGTGGGCTTTATCAAAATCAAACACTTTTGTTCTGAAAAATATTTTGTTAAGAAATAATAATGATTAAAAAAAGGGCTAGCTACATGACTCAACAGTAACCTGCTACTCAAAGAAAGTTGGACCCTATGGGAGGTCGTGAATGAGGTTCCCCAGCCCAGGGGGGACACCCAGGTGCACACCCATGTCCTGCCTGCCTGGGAAGGCCGGGCAGGGGCTCAGTGTGAGGCCCTGATGGTGCTGATTTCTCTGTCTTTTTCTCTCTCTGTCACTCACTGTCATGAAAGAGAAGAAAGAACTTAAGTAAAAAAATTAAAAACATGAGCTAAAAATAGGGAGAAAATATTTGCAAACCACATGTATCACAAAGGACAGGAATATAAAAAGAGCTGCCAAAATGCCACAGTTAAAAAAAAAAAAGCTAGTTATAAAATGAGCAAACATCATATGGAGACATTTCATCAGATGGTCTATAAGGACATGGCATGATGTTCGACATCATTGAGCATTAGGGAAATGCAAATTAAAAACATGAGATATCACTACACACTTATTAAAACAGCCAGAAAAGAAAAAAATACTGGCAATGTCATGAGTTGGTGAAAATGTAAAATAAATAAATCTTTCACATTGATTGTGAAAATGTAAAATGGTACATCCTCCCTATTTTGCGGAATTTCTTTAAAAAAAGTACATTTACCACATGATCCAGAAATGACATTCTAGGATACTTATATCAGAGAAACGAAAACTCATGTTTACATAAAAATAAAAAACCTTAGACAAATTTCTTATCAGTTTTATTCATAATAGCCCTAGTGTCTTAAGAATTAAAATTTCATTCAACAGGCAAAAGCTGTGGCACATCCATACCATGGATTCTTCTCAGCAATAAAACAGAATGAAGGCCATAGCCTGGATGGATCCCAAGGGTGTTATGCTGAATGAAAAATGCCATCTCAGAAAGTCACGTACTATAGATTTTATTTATCTCACATTCTCAGAAGGACGCAGTTGTAGAGATGGAGAAGCCATTAGTGATCGTCAGGTGTTGGGGTAATGGTGTGGAGAGGGAGGGATTCGTGACTATAAAAGGTAGCACAGGGGAAACCTCTGTGGTAATGGGGTAGCTCTGCACCTGATGACGGTGGTGGTTACACGGATCTGCACACGTGTAAGTCATGGGCACAGAGTTGTACACACGTGTACCAAAGGTGGTTTCCTGGCTTTGTATTGTGGTACAGCTACTTAAGATACAAACATCTGGAGAAGAGGGGTGAAGGGGCATGCAGAATCTCTGTCCTGTCTGTGATTTCCTGAGAATCAATAATTCTTTGAAAGTAAAACATTTTTTAAAAGTGGCCTTCTGCGTCTGGCTGTACAGCGGGTAATTAAGGCAGCTGGGTTTCACATGGCCGACTGTATGGTGGGTCTTGGACCTGGCAGCTTGAGAAAGACACCAGGCGCTTGTGCATGCATGCCTAGAATCCCAGTGAGAGAGAGGTGGAGAAGAGATCGCAGGGTGGCCATTTACCATGGGGAGGGGGTAAATGGCCTCTCCCTCCCTCTCTGTCTTCTCTCTGAGTCTTTCTGGCAAGTGCATGTACTCTCTAAGGGGGAAAAAAAAGTGGTTTTCTGACTGAAGTCTAAAATCTTCAAACACTAAATGTTGACAAGGATCAAGGATGTAGAACAACAGAGACTCAGTTTTTGTTGGTGGGAATACAAAATGTTATAGTTACTTTGGAAGACACCCTGGCAATTTCTTATAAAGATAAACATATCCCTACCATACTATCCAGCATTCCAGGGCACTTTTAGGTCAGTGTATCTATTGACACGTGACGTTTTGTATTTGGCAGAACCCATAGAATTACATACTCCAGAGTGACCCCTAAAGCAACTATGGACTTTAGCTAATAGTAAGTATCAGTATTGGATCATCAGTCATAACAAATGTACCACACTAATGCAGGATGTTAGTAACAAGGGAAACTGAACAGTAGGAATTTGCAGGGAAAGGGCATATGGGAGCTTATTGTACTTTTTCTTCAATATTCTGGAAAATTAAAACTGCTTAAAAAATAGAGTTTATTTTGAAACCTTTTTTTTTTTTTGTAAGAGTTTTTTGCCTTGGGGTCCTTTCACTCACAGAGAGAGAGAGAGATAGACAGATAGACACAGGGAGAGGGAAAGTAAGAAATCTCCCCCCTGGGGAGATGGCTGTGCCACAATCTATTTTTCATTGTCCTCCTGGGGTCTTGGGCCTGCACAAACACACACATGGTGTGATTTTCAAGCCACTGAGTCCAGGATTTGAACTGCGGTTGGCTATGTGGGAGTCCAGTAACTGTTATGCCATCTTATGGCCCCTAAAAAGTGTTTTATTTACATGAAAAGATATAGCTTTACTTTTTGTTTTTCCATGCTTGTCTGAGATTTAACATATTCTTTACTGTACATCTATTTATTTTATAATAAAAAGTATAGATATCTGAAAGAAACACCTGTGCCTATTCTAATCTTCTATTCTCAAGATTCTGCTCTGATTCTTTAAGCAGTATGTAGAAGAAATTTGTTATTTTATAGACTTATATGTTCATGCTGTGTTGGTTTGTTTCTGGTTTAATTCTGTTTTGCTTCTTTTAGATGTTTTAATGTCAGGCTGTAGAAAAGTCGAGAACAATAGAATTTATTTTTGCAATATTATTATCATTAAGCATGGTATTTAATTACTTTGCTTACATTTTTCTGTTAATTCTCACAATAACTCAATTTAGTGAAAATTTAGCATCTGTATTTGTGAAAGGAAGTTGCAGCCAAGGTAAGTGACACACCAGTAAAGGCACAGCTAGTAAATGGTACACCCCACATGCAAACGAGGATCGTTGGTTCCAACAGCACTTACTTGCCAGTCTACCACACGGTCGTGGATCATCCGTCCTTATGCTTTATGGTAGGTTGTGGTAACTACATTAGAAATACATATCAAATCATAGTTTCAAAGACAAATGAGCAATAAATAGCTCACTGTGTTTCTATTACCTTTCCTCTTAGTTTAATGACACATCCCGACTCTTTACTCAGTTTTCCATTTGAGGGCACATCACCAAATATAAGATGGTTCCAGAATGTCCAATATTGTCCTGGTAATGAAACAGGCACCTGAGACCATGTCTAATAGGACGGGTAAAGCCAGTCCTCAGGGACAACCTCATTCCTCATTAAGCCTGGGGTGTGTGATGACGATTTGCAAATCTGATGACATTGTGGAACCTCTTCTCATTCTGCTCCCCACTTTACCACCTCTGATCCCCTTTATCCATGTCACCTATGGTCAGAGGCCAATCCTTGAAGGTTGAGATTCACTCTAATGAAAAACAGACATGTCATTGATTTGAGACTCAAGAACCAAACATGGAGTCTGAATCTACGGCTCAGGGAGAAACAAACCTGCTGTAGGGTTCTCTGCAGATGAGGACTAGATTACAGCAACAAAACTGCACATGCTCAGAATGAGGACAAACCCTAATGAATCTGATTAATTTTGTTTATTTCCAGAGCTTATAAGATACACCAGCATTCAGACATTTCAGAACAGAAAGATCACAGATAGTCCCCAACTCACCCTCTCCCTCCAAAAAAAGAATTGTCTCACATACTGAAAACACCACTCAAGACCCATCAAAATAGTTTATTGTATTAAGAAAAATCACAGTGTGAAGAAACCCTAAGCAATAAGTACCTAAGAGATGACCCCAGAAAGTTCCACTGCTGAGAAAGAATTGTGGGGCTTATTCCAAAGGCACTTCATGGTTATAATAAAATAATTGGAAATTGAGCAACAAGAGATACCAGAGAGGCAACAGACAGGAAAGCCCAAGGAGATGTTAGAGTCTGGAGAGGTCAGGGGAAAGCATCTGCACTCTCAGGGTGGTGAAAGGGCTGGGAAATGCAGATGAGGGTTGTTCTCACTGAAGAGCTGTCAGCTTTGTAATGCGAGTGCAGTGGTAATTTCTTCATTGATCATTTCTTCATTGATCTTCTCTCGGAGAAAGGCAGCACCTGCAGCAGGACTCATAGTTACTAAAGAGTTTAAGATGGACGCCTTTTTTTCAGATTCCCCCCTCTTCTTTCTGAATCCTTTGACTTCAGAAAGTCAAAACACCGGGACCAGCATACTGCATAATGTTTACATCACTGGACTCCCCACAGGATCAACCAGAGTTCGAGTCCCAGACCTGGTGGCTTCAAGCTGACAGTGGGCATGTGTGCACGCATGCCCAAAATCCAGAGAGGAGAATGGATTACAGCATGGCCATCCCCCTGGTGGGTGATATTTCTCGCTGTCTTTCTAGTGAGTGCATACATGCTATAGCAAAAAATCTCTGTCAAAAAAAAAGAAAAGCCAAAAGACTATTTATCTGACGTCTTATAAATATGACCTTTTAACATGGACTATATCTCTCACTCCTCAATTGAGCATGAATCACAGCTGTGCTGTAACTTTTTTTAGAACTTCTGATAATGATTTTCAGACTAGAGGAGCAAAAAGACACATTAGCCTTTAAAACATATCTTTTCATGCAAAGCTTTCCTAACCCTGCAGGAATTAGGCCTTGAAAAATACTTCTAAACTGACAGTCTGCCTCAGGAAATAAAAGCTGGAATGCTCGTAACTTGCGGATTACTATCCCAGGCCACTGGACTTAGTACCACGATGGGAAACAATCACCTTAGGTACTGGAGGAAATGCCAAGACAGAAGGTGTGGTCTAGGTACACATCTATGGAAAGGGACGAGGAACCCTGAAACTTTGGGTACCACATGATGCCAATATATGATTTGTTCTAACAAAGAGAAATCAGGAGTCACAACTTTCCCTGTCTTCCTCTTTTAAGGGATTGCATATCCACGTCCTTTCTCCCACTCTGTTTTCCTCCCTCAGATACCTCCATGCGTGTCTTCCTCTGACGGTGTATACCCACCTCCACGCGCCTCACAGAGGCCCTCGGCGTTCTGCAGCGTTGCCTTTGCGCACACCCTTGATGATGAGGACAGTCCCGACAACGATGCCCACTAGGCCCACAACCAGGCCCAGGGCACACACGACATTCTCTGTGGTCTCTGGGAGCGGGGTTTGCATTTCAAACTCTGGAAAAATGAAACGATCATGACGACGAATGTGGTAGGTAGGACCACATGTAGGGTCAAAAAGGTAGTTATTAATAGATTAAAGAGGAGGAAGACAGCAAATTAAAAACTAAAGGGAGCTGGGCGGTGAGAGCAGACGGGTGTGTGAATTGTAGCAGGTGTTATGGAACGGTCAGCACACTCTGGGGCCCAAGGGTCCAGACAGAAACATTAAAGGAGAAACCTTAAAATGAAGGAAACTGAAAGATGGTTCGTACCCCAGTGCGTGAGAACAGGCTTGTCGAATCCCCAGTGCTCGACCTTACAGTCATAGACGTCCTCAGTGGAGGGCAGAAAGGGGAGATAATGGAACTTGCGGAAACGGTGGTCTTCCCTGGGCAGGAAGATGGTCTCTGACACTCCCACGGTGACAGGCTTTCCATTTTTAAGCCATGTGACATCGATCACTGGTGGAGAGAACTTGTCGATGAAACAGATGAGGACGTTGGGCTCTCCCAGCTCCACAGGGCTATTCGTGAGCACGGTCACCTCTGGAGCGACTGAGGGACACAGACAGAAATTGGTTTTCACTGCTTAGGCTGATCCTCTCCTCCCACACTGAACTGTGGTAAAATCTACCTGAAGACTCTAAAACTGAAAAAGTCATTGAAATTTTGCTCTGAGAATCTGAAAAAGTCATTGAAATTTTGCTCCAAGAGTTCCAAGCCGCATCCTCAGACACCCATTTCTGACGCTTTCTCCCATGGACACTGAAGCATAAGATGTACAAATACCTCATTCATGCCCCCCTCCCCATCATGTACTCAGGGCAAAGTCTTTGTTAGGGACCCTGGATGACAGAGACGTGACGTGAGGACATCAGGCAAAGAACAAACCCAGAAAGTTAGGTCTGTGGCGTGAGAATTTGGAGCTTGCTTATGGGAGTTTAGACTCCTGAGGGAGAAAGTCTTTCATGATAATGTAACACAGAGAACAGGGCATCTACTTAAGATCGACCATATCCAGGAGTGCAGTAGAGAGAGAGAGATACCATTGGTGTCTGGAGTGTTGTTGGAGCGCTTCATCATGATTTCCAGGTTGGCTTTGTCCACAGCTATGTTGGCCAGTGCACCCTGAGCCTCAAAGCTGGCAAATTGTCCAAACTCTTTAAGCCGCCAGACAGTCTCCTTTTTGTCCATATCCACGTGGAAAATTTCATCACCATCAAAGTCAAACATATATTCACCAAACTGATCCGGGGCCAGATAGAATTCAGCCTGAATGATCACATGTTCCTCTGAAAAGGCAGGAAAGGGAGTTGGTGAGAATTAGGAGAGGGGGATGAAGAATCTGCAACGTATGGGCAGGAGTGGTGGAAAGAGATGGGGCTTTAGGGAAAGTGAGGAGTGACAGAGAGCAGAAATGAATAAAAAGATGAGGTGTGGGTGAAGGACTTCTGTGTGAGCAAAGCTGGGAGGGGGAAATAAGAGGAGCAGTGTTAGATAAAGCAGGTTGAAAGAGAGGGCTGAAAAGCCTAGTCTTCTGAAGTTGTTTGGCTCCATGAGAAATTATTCACATTTTAGAAATCCAACAGTCTTAAAAAAAGCAATATTCTCTCAGTCTCTACCAAGCCCTTAAACACTCTCAGGCCAGAATTCCAGGGCATTTCTATCTCAGAACGTGGTTCCTGAGAAGAGAAAAACACTGTTTGAAAGATTAGATTTTGAAGCAAATAAAATACTGAATTGTTATTCAGCTATTTACCTAGTGATTTTGAGCAGATTGTTCTACTTGCTTACATGTAATTTCCCTAGTATAGTTCAGTAATTTTGAGTTTACCATGGATTTGCTTGTACAATTAAATGATAAGGTAATTTCTTAGTGTATGCAATGTTTAGTTTTGGGTGGCACCTTGACTAGACTAAAGAATCCCTAGAAAACAGATAAACCATTATTCTGGATATGTCTATGGGGCTGTTTCTTGAAGGGATTAACATGTGAGTCTGAGTAGTCTGGATGTGGAAGATCCTCCCTCAATGTGAGTAGGCACTATGAAATCAAGAGGACCAGGCAGAATACATGCACAAGACAAACGAGTCTCTTTTGAGAGAGAGCAAGACACACTTCTGTTGCCTTGGACAGCAGAACCCAAGGCTCATCTGCCTTTGGACCCTGGGATTTATATCAGCAGCCCCCAGGTGCTCAGGTTTTCAGCCTCACTATGATTTACATCACAGCTGGACTGTGAGTTACATCATCAGCTTCCCTGCTTCTGAAGCTTTTGGACTTGGGCTGGACCATGCTCTCAGAATCCCAGTCTCCATCTTGCAGATGGCCTGGTTTGAAACTTTTCAGCTGCCATGATCTCATGAGCTCATTCCCCCAATAAATTCCTCTTTATATATCTAGACATATCCTAGTGTCTCCCTAGAGAACCCTGTATCATAAGGACTATCCTAACATTATTTGTATTTTAGAGTTAGAAACTGTTTTATATTTAAGGAGCAGATCTAGGAAAAATATAACTAATCCAAGACACTTGGGAAATTAAGTCTGAGAGCATGCAGTGCTGTGGTGTTGGATCCTTGGATCCAAACCCATTCTGCAAATACTTCTGTGAGAAGGGTCATGTTCGGACTGACCTTGGCAACTCAATAAACTTTTATCTTAATGGCTCTTAGATTGGGACTGTGGTTACGGAACATAGTCTATTAATACTGTGAATAGCCAACACCATGGGAATATGGAAAGCTACATCCAGAAAGTATGCAGCCTCTGTGGTGTTTGTAGATGAGCAAGGAATTGTTTTCTGCTTAGTCTTCAGAAAAAGGTGAGGGATTGTTACGTTTGATTATATTGACAAATCTATGAATTTTTTTAGCATTTGTATCTATGTGTATACATGCACATGCACACACACGTGTGTATGTGTGCACACACACACACACACACATTCTAGCTGTCCCTTTCCAGTCCAAGAGAAGAGCCTCTATCTTTCTAGATTAGGATTCCCGTATTTGGTTCTTTCTAGGCCATAGAAATATACCAAAGACCATTAGGCATTATGGATCTGGGAGTTGGGTTATCCTTTTGCTTATTTCCAGTTCACCTGCCCCCGTTCCATGGGGTGAAGAATACTTTTTTCACAATACTTTTGTTTTTTTTTGAGAGGTTTTTGCTATAGGGCATGTGCACTTCCCAGAAAGAAAGAGAGAGACAGAGAGACAGAAAGTGAGAAATCATCTCCCAGGGGGCATGGCCATGCTGCACTCCCTTCTCCTCCATTCTCCTCTAGAGATCCTGGGCACATATGCACACACACCCAGTGTGAATTTAAGCCACCGGGCCCGGGACTCGAACCACAGTCAAGTACTTGGGAGTCCAGCGACATAGCCATTATGCCATCTGCTGGTCCTTCACAATACTTGTTTATAACAGCACAGACTTTTGCAGTGGCAATGATTGAGAATAATATCAGACTCTTCACTTTTTATATTTTTTCCTTCCTTGGAAATATTACTAATATTACTTGAGCAAAGATCTACTATAAAATGAAGGTGGGGTTTGGGATGGTTATCACTGTCCCAAAAAGCAGTAAATTAAATGTAATTTATATCAATATGCCTGTCCAAACCCCCTTCCTGGATAGATTGTTGCTTTTTGACAACTTTTCTTTCTAGTCATCTTCAATTTTGAGTTTGTGCTCAAAATATGCTGACAAGATTCAAATGCCAAAGTTAATTACCATGCATTCAGCTAAAAATAGTGCTAATAACTTGTCATATTTTTCCTCATATAGTTCTAACAAAATTATGTGAGGTTTTGAATTCTTTACTAATTTTTCAGAAAGAAAAAATAAGCACAGAGATATAACTTATTAATGTCTGTCAGAAAATATTTCTCCCCAAGTTTGGCTTATTTTAAGTCAATAGCATTGATCAATATACAACTTGGTTTGGTTCCTATAAACTAAATTTGAATTAATTTAATTTATGGAGAGCAAAGAATTCCTCCAAACTATAATTTATCATACATTTAGATTTAGACCCATATAATACTTGTTACTCTTTTCTCCAAAGATTGTCTTGCAAATGTCCACAGTTTATTTCCTCAATGCTCTCTCTTATAACTTATTGTTCATAGTTTTGATTCTCTCAGCACCTACCTTTGATAGCCCATGATTCCTGAGGGATCAGAACACCTATGATGAATAATTCCAGCACCAAGACTTCTCTTATAGCCATTTTCTTCTTGGGTGCTTTGATGGAGGTCAGTAGAACCCCAAAGTGAGACAGAGAGAAGAATAAAAGAAAAGAAAATTGGGGAGTGGGTGGGCGTGATAGAATCTGACATGATTAAAATCCAAATTAGTTGAGCTGCAGCCAATCAGAAAAATCTTTTGAGATGACACATTTGTTGCTAGGGGAAGTGTTCTCATAAAAGGTCCAGTAAAGGAGACACTGTACTTAATTCACTGAAGAAGTTCTTAATCATATAAACAAAACAGGAAATTTAAGTTTTTGAGAATTGCGGGCAATCACTCATAGACTCTGTCTCAATTCAAGTTCTAGAAAAGTTTACACTTAAAGTACATTAGTAAGAACAGAATAAATGAAAGTACAGAGCTTGCTTCTGTGCTGTGACATCTGAAGAGTTTAAGGGACAAGGAATCCCATAAAAAGAAAGTAAACGGGGGACCAGCAGTTGGCGTAATGGCTATGTCACTGGACTCCCAGGTAGTCGACCATGGTTCGAGTCACAGACCCGGTGACTTAAACTCACGCCAGGTGCGTGTGCGTGTGTGCCCAAGATTCCGAGAGAAGAATGGAGGAGAAGGGATTGCGGTGTGGCCATCCCCCCTGGGGGTGATTTCTCGCTTTCTGTCTCTCTGTCTCTCTCTGTATTTCTGGCGAGTGCACGTGCCCTATAGCAAAAACCTCTCCAAGAAAAAAAAAAAAAAAAAGAATGTAAACCGTCAGGTCAAAGGGAATGCCTAAATTTTTTTTTTTTTTTTTTGAGAGGTTTTTGCTATAGGGCGCGTGCGCTCGCCAGATAGACAGAGAGAGACAGAGAGACAGAAAGCGAGAAATCACCCCCCTCAGGGGGATTGGCCACGCCGCAATCCCTTCTCCTCCATTCTCCTCTCGGGATCTTGGGCACGCACGCACACGTGCCCGGCGTGAGTTTAAGCCACCGAGTCCGGGACTCAAACTGCGGTCGACTATGTGGGAGTCCAGCGACATAGCAATTACGCTAACTGCTGGTCCCGGAATGCCTGAATTTTGACAGCACTGGGCAATTGCTTTATTTAAGAGGTATCGTATCACTTCACACTTCTCTCAGGTATCTTAGGCCCTATGGTGAGTGACTCAACCCAGGCTCTTGGGATCCCTGGCATTGAGCTGTATTTCAAAAACATTGGAGGAGAAACTGAGTTTTCACTTTGGGATTGGATGGAAAGTAATGCCTTGGAACATGAGTAGTGGTTACTGGAAAGTGGACATACAGGGAACACCTTCTAATTCCTACCTTGAATGTGACGAGAGATTCATGCAGACTGTTTTTGGGACATGCATCATATGCACCATTGGATGAATCAGGTCAATAAATGTGGCCGAATAATATGGACAGAGCGTATTTTATCAGAAACACAAGAGATAATCCACAAGAGGGCTTTATTATTCCTTCCCTCATGTCCTAAGATTATGAAAGTTTTTCTCCTGTCATAAGATTATGAATTAAAGTTCAAATCCAAAAAACTGTATTTTGATGTTCATTATAGAGAACACTAAAAATCAAAAGTCTCTGATTCTCCTGTTTCTGAAAATGTGCAATAGAAAGGAAAATGTTAAACCACACAGAGGAAGGATTGGATTGCAAACACATGCAGTGAACAAGAACAATAGCTAGATCAACAGATGGTGAGCACATCGTCTAATATTGGTCTTGACACAACTACGTAGCGTGGATTTTCCATACTGCTGTGCCAAAGTCAGCCTGCCTCACAAATTATGTGGACACACACCCTACACATCACCGATTATCTGATTACGTTTAAGGCTTTAAACGGTCTCTGATGTTAACTACTAGATCACTAAGATGAAACACACAGAGAAGTTTTGCCCTAAAACCATCCAGGATTACCTTTCCTAGAGGTAGAGAAATGGGCCGGATGAGACTTCCACAGTATCACCCTGTGCTGACAGCCTGTGCCACTGAAAGGCTGGGCTCTTTCAAGGTCAAAGCTAAGTATGCCTTTTCTATGTCTACCCTTCGTTGACTTCCATGAATACCTTGTTCTTAAAGGTGTTTCCTGGCCCAGCCACAGTAGCACATGTCGGATGCTGCTGCTTGCCCTGCTGGGGCTAAATGGGAGGCTTGTGTTTGATTCCCAGCCTATCATTAAAAAATTGGGCTCAGCAGAGCAGCCCTGTTCCTCCAGCTACTTGGGAAGCTGAGGAAGGAGGATTGCGAGTGTTCAGGCAGCATGGGTAACATATTGAGACTGGCCGAAATAGCTGGGTGTGGTGGTAGGAGCCTGTGGTCCCAGCAACTCAGGATGCTGAGACAGAGGATTGCAACAGGAGAGACCCTGTCTAAAAATATATAAGTAAATAGATAAGTGACTCCTTCCTCCAACACACACACACACACACAGACACACACTTACCTAACAGATTCGTAAGAAATATATGGAAAATTTGAAGAGATTTTACATGTTATAGTAGCACCTTTAAACCAAAGTGTTACTCAGCAACTTATGATATTGTTTAACCCTAAGACACCGATTGGTTCATCTTGAGCATTACTAAATTTGGGAGACTTCAGAAAAGATTTTCAGTTCCCTTTCTTTGTGATAGGAGAGAAGTTCCAATTTGGACAGTGCTCATTGTTTCCTGTTCTGTCCCAAACTCTAGTTTCCTGTGTGTTGGGGGAATTTCTAAAGGCACGTAAATGAGGTCTCCTTGGCGACATTAAATGGGGAGGAGCCAGTGTGCCATCACAGTTCAGTCAGGACAGAGAAATCCCTGCAGACATTGTAAGCAGAACTGAGTCTATTAAAGATAATTACACCTTAAAACTGTTAGGGAGTCTGTAAGAGCAGAGGCAGTGCAGACCCTGACCTTTCAGAAGTCAGGACTGAGCAGGAAGGCACTGCAGACCTCACAGCTCCTGAGCCCCAGGAAGTGCAATGTCATGGGAACAAGGCTGCTGCCAAAACTCCTGTCTGTGCAATCCTTGCATACACTGCAAGACATGACTTCTACCTAACTTCTACCTGCCATCGCCCATAACACTAAGTTTCCTTGGAAAAATGTATGCCATATTCAGAAATTTGGAGGCAAGGAAAGCCTGGGAGATATATATATATATATGTGTATATATATATATATATATATATATATATATATATATAATTTTTTTCGATAGGGTGTGTGCACTCACTAGAGAGACTGAGAAAGAGCAAGAGAGGGAAAGTGAGAAATTACCAAGGGGGATGACCATGCTGCAATCTCTTTTCCTTCCTTAGGATTCTGGGCATGCATCTATGTCCAGCACGTTTCTCAAACCACTGGATCTGGGACTTGAACTGTGCAGTTGGCCATGCTGGATCTAGCCACCTTAACCATTGCTCTACCTGGCTGGCCTTATAATATTCTTAAGCTATAGATAGGGCTGTAAAAACAAATGGGAATTTTATAAAAATTACTGAATGCAAATACACACACACACACACACACACACACACTCTACCACAACTCACAACTCACCCTGGTTTTCCCCACAGCACCAAGTTTAAATCTGAGGAAATGTTTTTAAGAGTAACAGGTTAGAACTCAGAAATGAGATGGTTCCTGTGAGATTGGGCCCACATAAACTCTGGGACCTCAATACTTTGTTTGTGTGTGTGTGTGTGTGTGTGTGTGTGTGTGTGTGGTCTGAATTCTGAGGACTTCCAGCCCCCAATTTTCTTTTAACTACTGTCTTAGGAAAAGGGAATGAGCTTACTCAACTACTCATGTAAGATAGCATAAAAACTGTGTCCTCACATAGTGCACTCTATTGCAAGAACCCTAAACTGTGGAACCTCATATAGGTAGAATCATTGTATAGAATTCAGATGTGTTTGCATGCATGCACCTGTGTGTACGTGTGCATGTATACGCTCATACACATATATTGAGAAAGGAGAGCTGAAAATATCTCCACTTTGAATTGTCACCAAATTTTAAATTTTCTTATAATTCTTCAAGTAATATTTTATTACATTCTATATTTAAGGTACTTTTTTTGGTCTCCTTTTGAGAACACCTAAAGCATGCAAATGCAACTGCAAGGGAGGCTGAATTTCTAGGCAAAATTTTAAATCAATTATTTGCCTTTTTTTTCTTTTTTAGTTATGCAGTATGTGGACTCACGGATCTGGTGTGATTGCCAAACTGCCATGTCCAGGACTCAAACTGCACAGTCGGCCATGTGGGATCCAGCCACCTTAACAGTCACACCATCTACTGACCTCTTGTTCAATTTTAATTAACAGACCATCCTGGGGCCTGGCAGGTGGTGTGGCGGTTGAAGGTACTGGACTCCCACATGGCCGACCATGGTTCAAGTCTTGGACCTGGTGGCTTGCTTTCTCCCTTCCACCCCTCTTCTCTGATCAAATTGGAAAATAATAAATAAAATTAAATAAATAATTCTTTAATTAACAGACTATCCTATAATTTTCTTAAGTTGCATAAATATGACTTAATTTTGTAATTAATTTTGGTTGTTACTAGGTAATCACTGAAAGTCCCACATTACTTAAGATTAGTCGTTTTCTATCCTCTGCTGAAATTTCTGGAAGTTTTTGTGGGCAAGAATGAATTTGGCTCTCCATCTTCCGGGGTGAGTTCAGGGAGAGGGTGAAAGAGAAAAAGTCAGGAAATGTCCTCTTGGGAATGAAATGCTTGCATGATATTCAAAGGTAAGTTTTTCTCTTGAGCAAGTAGGTTCTTTAGATTCTTTCAGAGCCCGTGTCTGGTGTGTAGGAAGCACTGAGCAGCCTTTGTGACCTCAGTTCTGGGAGTATGAGCATCCCCCACACACCACTCTCTCCAGGACCCACTGCCACCCGGTCCATCTACCCTGTCCTGTAGATTCCCTGGGTGGATCAGAAATCGACTCCATTGTCCTCACCATCCAACTTCATGTCAGAGGGAACTTTGGGTCCACCTAGAAAACAGTTTCACTGCATTCCAGACAACCAAGTTAGTGCCTTTTCTACATTCTTTAGGGGAAGAGGATAGAATTCATAGTAAGGAACAAACCTTTTTAAGGGTATCAACAATTTGATCCACTCAATATTTTCTGACCACCCTGTAATCAGTGGAGAAAGAATAGTAAAAAGTTATTTTCCCTATTACTTCACTTGTGAAGTGTGCAAAAGAGGTGAACAACAGAATCCCAAGTTTATAGATAGATATTTATGTTAAAGGCTCTTAGTTGAAATTAAGGAAAGAACATGTACATGTAAAAAAAGAAGTGCAGAGTGTATGAAGAAGTCGTAGTTTGTAACAAGTCACAGACACATAATGATAACACAGTGAAAGACATAAATGTAGGACAAGCAATGTAAGCTATGTTCCTTCCAAGATTAACAGACAAGAGTACTCTCAAAGTGTACTCTCTGTTAGCCTGAGCATTACAAAGTCATCTTTCAGTTAAAGAATAAATCCAAGGTTCTTTTCATCTCTTTAAAGTATCTTGCTTTTTTTTTCAAAAGTAAAATTGATATTCAAGGCATCAATCAGTTCTTCACTCTGTCAAATTATGCAGCATTACAGTGTCAGTGCGCTTCCATGTTAATAAAAGAAGACGCCTATGCTTGGGCATGTGTCACAAAAATGGCACAACTGTTTAAAAGTGAAGATGAGGGACCAGCAGTTAGCATAATGGTTATGTCGCTGGACTCCCACGTAGTTGACTGCGGTTCGGGTCCTGAACCCGGTGGCTTAAACTCACGCCGGGCACATGTGTGTGCGTGCCCAAGATCCCGAGAGGAGAATGAAGGAGAAGGGGTTGCGGCGTGGCTATCCCCCCGGGGGGTGATTTCTCACTTTCTGTCTCTCTGTCTGGCAAGCACATGCACCCTATAGCAAAAAAAATCCTCTCCAAAAAAAAAAAAAAAAAAAAAAGTGAAGATGACACATTCAGAGGAAAATAGCAGAATTTCTTTTCTTTCTTTCTTTCTTTTTTTTTTTTTTTTAAAGGTTTTTGTCATAGGGTATGTGCACTTGCCAGAGAAAGAGAGAAATCAGCCCCCCTTGGGGCGGGGAGAAGGCCTTGCCACAATCCCTTCTCCTATATTCTCCTACTGGGATTTCGGGCACTTACTGACAGGTCTGGGCCTTGAACTGTGGTTGGCCATGTGGGAGTCCACTGCCTTAACCACTGCACCATCTGCTGGCCTCAAGTAGAAATTTTTTATGAAGCTTTTCCTTTAGTCAGGAGGAAATCTGGGGACTGAAGTTCTGAGAACTTTCCATATCCAGACAATAATGCCACCAGGCAGTAGTCATTTCTGTCACTATTTCTCTGAGCATATGCAGCATTATTTGGAAATGTTTATCCCTTAAGAATGATCTCTTCTCATTTCTGAAGAGTGAAAGAATGTCTATGGAGCTGCCCTCTTCTTAAAAAAACAAATTCTTTATAGGGGACCAGCAGTTAGCGTAAAGAGAGAGTGAGAAATCACTTCCCAGTGGAAAGAGACACGTCACAATCCCTTCTCCTCCATTCTCCTCTTGGGATTTTGGACACGCATGCGTATGTACCCAACTTGTTTTTCAGCTATCTGAGTCCAGGACTCAAACCACACAATCGGCCATGTGGGATTCAGCCAGTTTAGCCTCCACGGCCCCCGCTGGTCAGAATATGGTTTATTTAATACATTTGGCTAGCAACTATAGTAATGGAGCTGGCTTCTAATCAGCCAAAACATTTATGTAGAGATTTTGAGAAGAAGACAAGAAATGCAAAGATGAGAAGCTATAAAATTTCAATAAACCACTAAAATTGGTTGAGTAGTTGGATTAGAATGAAGAAGCTGGTGGAAAATGATAAAAAATATGGAAATCTTCATGCTAAATGAAGCAAGTCAGACTATGAAAGACCGACTTTGTATATCTCTGCTCAATATGTATTGAATGTCCTCACTCTACAGCAGAAACTGAAGGATTGGGAAGTATAATAGCAGGAAGGGCAACTGTGGGTAGTAGAGATAGTGGGGGGAGCAGTGGGGGTGGATAACTGGGGGGAAAACAGATAGTGGGGGGGAGCAGTGGGGGTGGATAACCAGGGGGGAAAACATATTTGACACAAAAATGAAAAGTTATTAGCTGATGATAATATTTAGAGTAATGAGTTTGTCTTGACTCATATGTACTGTACTTGTATTGAGAAAAAACATGTTTTGTACACCGTAAAGATATATGGTGATTAAATGTATATAATAAATATACACACTTATATACATATATATAGAAAATGATCAAAAAATATTTAAGTTGCTTATTTCAAGTCTGAATATTACAAATAAACAAAGGAAATTTTTACAAAAATAGAAGTGGTGGCCCAACCTATAGCATGGTGGTTAAGGTGGCCAGATCCCACATGGCTGACTGCATGGCTTGACTCTTGACTCCTGACCCAGTGGCATGGAAAACACAATGGGTATATGTGAGTGCCCAAAATCCCAAAAAGAAAAAGGAGGAGACGGGATTGTGGCATGGCCATTCCCCTTTGGCGGGGGGGGGGGGGGGAGGGTGTCTTCTTGCTTTCTCTCTCTCTCTCTGTCTCTCTCCTCTGGCAAGCATACATGCCCTCTAGCAAATCAAAAAAAAGTGAGTGTGTGTGTGTGTGTGTGTGTGTGTGTATGTGTGTGTAGAAGTGATGAGAAGGTCACTCTGGTTTATGTTAAACAAGCAAAGAGCATGGATCAAGCAAAAAGTAGTTAAGAGGGAAATTTGTTAACTGATCATGACAGACTACGTAAGAGCAGGAGTGAAGAAACGGCATGTAAAGCCCAGAGCTGGTAACCTGAAAAATCACACTGGGCACATCTGCATGAGTGCCCAAAATCCTGGGAGGAAAATGGAGAAGAAGGGTTTGTGGTGTGGTCATTCTTCCTGGGGAGTGATTTCTCTCTTTTCCTCTCTCACTGTCTGTCTCTCTCCAAGTGCACACACCTTATAGAAAAAAATAATTTAAAAAAGGAAACATATTTTCAAGATAATGCGTGAGGGGTGTTTAATGCTATAAAATGTTTTAGAAAAACCATGATCGACAATAGAGAATAATTTAGATTTCTGAAGTTACCTTTAAACTTTGAAACCTTTAAAGTAGGAAGACAGGTAAAAAATGGGCCAGGTTATTATTGATTTCATGAAAATCATTCTTTCTGGTTTATTTTTTTACTTTACTAATTAAAAATACTACCAATACTAGATTTTACATTAAATCTTACCAATAGAGTCACTAGAGAATAATTTTTGTTTCCATTTTATCCCAATAAAACTTGGTTTTAAAGAAGCCTAGTCTTTTGGTAAATGTCTCACTTAGAAAGTGGGAACTGTGTTTTTCTAATTTGAGTTTCTAGCCCTGTAACCGGTAATATAGTATGTGGCGTTGAAGAATGAGTCCATTCAAAACTCTAAAATCAGCTGGGAGCAGTGGCCTGCACCTGCATCCTACATACTCAGAAGGCAGAGGCAGAAGGATTGTAAATTCTAGGCCAACTTGTGTAAAAGAAAACCAAACCAAGCAAAACGCTAAAACCACCCCAGACACAAATACACTCATGAGTGGAGTTGACAGTGCTTTATCTTTACACCACATTTACAGGTGAATATTTCAAAGTTTCTCAGGAAACATCTTTCCCTTGATTTTCCAATATCAAGTCTCTAACTCTATGGTTTAAGTAGGACTAGACTTCCCTCTTGCGGTCAATTATATTTAATTCTTAAAAAAAATATAGTTATAATTTTATTTATTTCTCCCAGGAGAGAGAATACTCCCACCAGGGTCTTGACTCTGTAATCCACTCTGAGCTTTGGCCAGCTCAGATCATGGGCACTGTATGCTCACTGGACTGAAGAAAGTCTCTGACGTAAACTGGCAACTTTCCCACGTGGGTCCCTTGCAGGGTGTTGCACTTCATGGCTGTGCCACTGCCGGGCCTCCATGAATGTTTTTGAAATTGAGTATTTAAACAGTCCATGAGAGATCAAGAATTTAATTCAAGATGCCTTAGCTTACTTTCCCTCATGTACATATTAAAAAATTCCCAGGTATGTGTGATCTAATTATATTGTTTAAAGAGTTTTAATTTAATTTTTTAGATTTTGCTGAAACTCATCAAAAAGAGACAGAGGCAGAGAGAGAGAGAGAGAGAGAAGAAAAGTGAGAAGTCACCTCCCAGGCCATGACGCAATCCCTTCTCCTCCATTTTCTTAGGACTTTAGGCACGTATCCATTCATACCCAGCATGATTTTAAGCCATGGGGTCTGGGACTCAAATGTGGAGTCAGTTTTGTGGGATCTGGCTGCCTTGACCTCCATGCCGTCTACTGGTCTTAAATGGTCTTTAATTCAAGAACATCATTTAGGGGCTGGCAAGTGGCATGGTGGTTGGGGCACTGGACTTCCACATGGTTAGCTGCAGTTCGAGTCCTGGATCTGGCAGCTTGCTTTCTCATTTTCCCTTTCTCTGTCTCTCTCTGATTAAATTAAATAATGATAATAGCAAATAAAATTAAATAATAAATAAATTACTAAAAATTATTTAAAGTCTTTTTATGCTAAGCATCACCCTACTTTAAACACACACACACACACACACACACATGCACAAACAAGATACAGAATGTCTTTTTAAATAATTAGAAAATTTAAATGATCTCTTAACAACAGAAAAAATTATATATAATTTTGAGTTTTGTGGGCAAATAATAACACCCTATCTACTTCATCATAGAGAATGGAATCTTAAGCTAATTTTCTAGTTGCTTTCTGGAAACCTGATAAATGAAAAATGTGTGCTGGATTTCTAGAAAACATTGTGGTCATATTTAGCAATTTGTATCTTGACTGGAAAGGATATTTGATGAGGTATAATAGATAGTTGGAACCCATGCTTCGGGCACCTCTGAATGCAATGACCTCTGCGAAGGGGCATATCTTCATAGGCTTTCTGAAAACAATACCCATGGATTTGTACTGGAGGTACAGGCTCCTATGTGGCATGATAATTCTAAGCCAGAGTGGACACTATTTTCCCAAGTGTAAATGTATCTCCCTTCTGCTAAGTGATCACTTGGGGGCTGGGAGTGATGTGAGAAGAAACTACTCCTGGTCTACACAGTGAACTGTTTTAAGAACTTCTCCAACTTTGAGGAGAAACACCTGAGCTGCCCCCTTAACACGCTTCGATTCCTGCCTGGTATCGTTCTAAGTGAATCTGAGAGCCAAGGGAGGCCTATGGTAATCATGTGGATCTGAGTATTTAATTAAACTGAAGAGACATCCTTATCCCCAGTTTTTTTTTTCTTTCTTTCTTTTTTTTTTTTTTGAGAGGTTTTTGCTATAGGGCACATGCGCTCGCCAGACAGAGAGAGACAGAGAGATAGAAAGCGAGAAACACCCCCCAGGGGAGATGGCCTTGCCGCAATCCCTTCTCCTCCATTCTCCTCTCGGGATCTTGGGCACGCACGCACATGCGCCCGGCATGAGTTTTAAGCCACCGGGTCCGGGACGTGAACCGCGGTCGACTACGTGGGAGTCCAGCGACATAGCCATTACGCTAACTGCTGGTCCCCTTATCCCCAGTTTTGATACAAAGACAGTTTTTAGCTTATTTCTTTTTTTGTACATATATGCATATATGTGATATGGCATGGATGTATACATGGGAGAAATATGTATGCATGTGTATATAGTGGGTCATCAGAAAAGTTGTGAGATTTTTGCATAGAAAAACATGTCATGACTTTTCCAACAACTCAATATATGCAAAGTTAGAATTTTTTAATTTTGAAAAAAATCTCATATTTTTATGGCTTTAACATAATTAACTAACATAATTAATATTATTTTTAGTTTTGTTTTCTTTTCATTACCAAATTTAATTTACATAAGATAAGTTTGTTATAATTATCTAAGAATAAGTGCATTATGTCTTAATATCTGTCAGGAAGATATTACAAATTTATTGTGAGAGACTTCTGTTTCCTGAACAAGGTAGAGTAGATGCAGTTCTTCCTCTGGTTACGCTAAAGACAAACATAGGGAGAATGAATGGTGGAGAGGAGGAGAGCAGCTATAGATGCAGATTTTGGATTGAAGAGTGAAGAGTGGTGAGTGCCCTGGGATTTCTGTCTACCTACTGTATCCAGGAATGGGTTCTAGAAAGACTGGGAAACAGGAAACACCAACAAGCACAGATAAAAATGTCCGAAGGAAAGTATGCTTTCGTTATCCAAAGACAAAAAAAGGAAAATTCTAACTAGATAAAAGCATACATAACAAGAGTTTACTCAATTCAAACATCATAGAAAAATCAGTGGCTCCCACCCCCACCACCCTCAGCAAAGGTTGAGTGAGGGGTGACTCCAGTTTGATTGTTAGTCTGGTCTGTTGGGGCCTACTGCAATGAGCTCAGTCCAAAATGATGGCCTCTAATACTTTTCACTTAATAGATGCATGTCATCGATTATTTCTCTCAACCTTTGAACAAACCAATATTTATAATGGTAATAATGTTTCTCTGCAGCAACATTCAAGATTCCTTAGTTTTTTTGAACTATTACATAAAAAGTTCTAGGTCATATTTGCTTGTATGTGTGTACTTAAAAGGAGACTCTGTGGGTTGGCAGGTGGTGTTGGTGGTTGAGGTGCTGGACTCCTACACGGTCCACCATGGTTCAAGTCCCACGCCAGGTGCCTTGCTTTCTCACTTTCCGTTTCTCTCTCTCTCTCTCTCTCTCTCTCTCTCTATTTCTGGTCAAATTAAAATAATGATAAAATAGCAATAAGAATAAATATTTCTTAGCCAAGTAAAAGAGAATCAATATGGCCCACATTAAAAAAAAAAGCACTAAACACTCTAGGTATTTCAGTCTCAGAGTGAAATGGATTGTAAGAGTTGTGTAAGGACAGAATCAGCAAAATTATACCTCTAGGGATGAGGCACTGCAGGAATCAATTACTGCCCCTGAAACCATAAACAGACCTACAGGACTGGGGTGGCTGCTACTTGCTGTCAGACGCAAACTTTAGCTGTAGTGATAGTACCCAATTGCCTTCTCTTCTCCTGTCAATGCCTGCGATACCAAAGGACTCTAAGAAAAGGTGTGTATGGATTTAGCACCACACGGTATAGGAAAGAACATAAGAAGAAAAATAGATTTAATATTGCAAGATAATATCTGACTCTTCATATTTCTTAGATATTTACTGATGAATCTATGACCCTTTTCTAGTAATTCCTTCATACATTTTCTATATTTGTGCTTTGTCCATATAGCTGATGGAATTTTATTGATTTTTAGTAACTTACTATTTCTATATTCAGTGAGAATTTTATTTTTTTAAGTTAATGATACCAGATATAACATTATCTGATATAGCAGATCTCAAATATTACTAGCCAAATATTAATCTCTTGAGTTTTAATGTATATAAAATTTAGTCATGTGGAAAAATTGAAGACAGACAAAATGAAAAAATTCTATTTATTCAATTTATTTATTTGAAAAGGCTGTTTATTCTGAGCTTACTAAAGCAGAGGAGTCCACCACATCACCAGGATATCGGCAAAGATTCAAAAGCAGGCAGAAGAGTAAGAAACTTCACAGTAAAAGAATATGAGAAGGCTCCAGGCATCCCTCATTGGAGGCTGCTGGCATGAGGAAGCTGCAGGAGGGTTAGCTAGAAGTGGAGATGCCTAGGTAATTGGCCAGAGGTGCATAGCAGGTGCACAAGTTGGGGAAGCTGTCAGTATTAATGAGTCCAGGCCATTTTGGACCACCATCCTAAAGTTATTGTTCAGCTTCCAAGATTGTCACTAAAGATATCAATCTGGCTTTTTGCAAGTCTGACCTACTGGTGAGGGTAGAGGGATGGATCCTCTAAAACAAACAAACATGAGATAAAACTTTGGGAGAAAGTGGTGAATTGATGCTAAGTATCAACAGCCCAAGCGACTTCCTGATACTGAGTGTTTGCTGATAGCTAAGAATCCAGGTTTGGCCTCTGATCGTTGGCCCCTCCCATAAATTAAGAGAATTTATTAAGAGGGAGGGAATCAAGGGGGGAAAAAGAAGTAAAACATATAAGAAACACAAAAAATAAATTTAAAAAATAATAATAAAAAAAGAAAATAGCAACTATGTTGTCATTAGATGTACTGAAATGACATCAGAGATGACATCAAACACATTGCAGATCTTCTCTTCAAAACATTGGTTGGATTTTGAAGATGTGTGGAGTAGAAGACTTAGCTGAAGATTTCTGAGGTTTACAGAAATGAGGAGACGAGAGTTATTGGTTCATCCACATCACAGGTGGCTCAAACTGCAGGAGTCTCTTTGACACTTGGTGAGCCAACAGTCAGGAGAGCAGATATAAAATCCAGAGCCTCCACACATGTTGGGCCCTCATGTCTGTCAGTTGTCTCTGCTAGTGGCACTTTAGAGTTTCCACCTATGTGCCCAGTGGAAGAAACAGAAAAAATACGAAGCACGGACAAAATTGTGGCTATCAATTTGCTCTTTTTTGCTTCAAAAGTCAGCACAGTTGGGCTCTTCCTCTGTGATGTTGTGTTTCTGGTCTTTATGGCACGGGCTGTAGCTGTATGCTGCTTGTACTGCACAGGCACTGCAGGGAGTTAAACACATTTAGATTCTTAGCCTTTGCCAAAGATCCTTCCTTCTGAACAGAGTTACTAAAAACAAAAACAAACAAACAAGCACAATCTTGATGTTACTGAGCCTCTTTTATTCTTTTTTTCTACTTTTATTCACCTGATTCCTTGTTTATGATAATTACTTTTTACATGATCATCAATGGGTAGCAAATATCTCTGATTTCTGTCTGGTTGTTTCCCAATTCTCATTCCCTTTATACTGAATATCAGTGATGGTCACATTTGTCCTCCTTACAAAGTATGGGGAGGAAAAATTTGAATCTAGAGGCATTTTGAGGTGTCGCTCAATGTGTGGCTTCTCTTGCAGATGTGCTCTGTGACAGAGCTGTCATGAAGAATTACTCCAGAGAACACCTCCAATTGAAATACGTTAGCCACCACTTTTGGTTGCACATGGTAATAAATAATCACTGGAAAAATTATAGCTTTATTAACATTTGCATAACCTTTGTTATTTGTTTTTGGAGAGATTTTTGCTATAAGGTATGTGCGCTTGCTAGAGAGACTGAGAGAGAGAAAGTAAGAAATCACCCTCGAGGTGAATGATCATGCCACAATCCCTTCTCCTTCATTTTACTCCTGGGATTCGGGGTACATATGCACTTACACCAAGCATGAATTTCAAGCAACCAGGTCTAGGACTCGAACCACATTAGGCCATGTGGGAGTCCAGAGCCTTAACCATTATGCCACCTGCTGGCCCCAACATTCACATAGTCATTTAATGCATGTAGCAGGGATGACTTCTCTCATGAGCTCACACAGAGATATCACAATTATGATATTGACTGTGGGTACAGATCAGCTGGGCAGACAGGGGAACCTCGCCATCTAATGACTGTGAATGTTCATAAGCTAACATAATTTCTGTAATCACAAAAATGGCTGAAAAACCCATGCATAGATGTGGCAGATGAACCTATTTACACCTTTTTCTTCCAAAAAGAGCAAAACTTTGTAATGTTGGGGAAAACGAACATCTTGTTACTTCAGGAACACAATTGTAGAGAAGACCTTAAAATGGTCATTTTCTTGAAGTGAATGAGTCATCCTGACAGTACCTAAGAGAAGAGAAACTGTTGGGAAGGAAATCAAGGAAGCAGATAATATAGACAGAAGTGCACTGAAGGCCACACTAAGTCGGGGCATGACATGGAGTGACCCACAAAGGTCAGAGTGGACCCACCTGTGGGGAGGCCAACCTCAGTCTTCCCCTAGCTAATCTTGATACCGCATGTCGGGAAGGGCGCACTGTGACTCCAGGGATGTGGGGGTAGTCTATCACAAGCCGAGAATGGAAGGAATTGTTCTAATTACATATTGTGGACAAAAATAGGCACCATTATGAGAATTTTTGGAAGTCATCAACATTGAGAATCACTTTGTTTTATTCCCCATATCTTCCCTCCTTCCTCTTACTCCATTTTCTTTGCCCCTCCTTCCCTTCCTTCACTCTCCCATCCTTATTCTTTCCTATACTGGATTTATTTATTCATTCATTCATTAAAAGTCTTGTCCACGTGAGCTCTCTGAAGGTGAGCACGCTAGGTGACAGGTAGAAACTAGTTGGTGAATTCAGTACTGAGACATCTGTAATGGTGCATCAGTTCAGTAAAAGAAGGAAAAGGGAACTATCCAACTTCAATCAAGAATCACTTCCTATAAAGACTGAATCTTTTTCTGGGCATGGTGGTTAAGGTGGGTGGATCCCACATGACTGATTATGTACTTTTAGTCCTGGACCTGGTGGCTTTACATGCTGGATCTGTGTGTGTGTGTGTGTGTGTGTGTGTATGTGTGTGTGTATACTCAAAGTCCTGAGAGGTGGCAGAGATAAAGAAGGGATTGCAGGTGATCCTGCCCCATGGAAGGGTGCTTTCTCTCTTTTCCTCTTTAATGCTTTCTGGCAAAAGTTTCTTTAAAAAATGAGTCTTTTAATCATCATAAAATATTTTTTTAAAACAGTGAATATTTCCCCCAGGAAAACAGTGATTTCTCTCTCTTTCTCTCTCTCTCACTCTTTCTTTTCTTTTCCTTTTTTTTTTTTTTTTGAGAGAGATTTTGAGATGGTGCGTGTGCACTTTACAGAGAGATAGAAACAAGAAATCACTCCCAGGGGGGAATGACCAAACTGCAATCCCCTCTCCTCCATTCTCCTCTCAGGATCTTGGGCACACACATCCACATGCCTGTGGTGTGAGATTTTTAAGTCACCAAGTCCAGGACTCAAACTGTGATCGACTACCTTGGAGTCCAACAACATATCCATTTCTCCATCTGCTGGTCCCCCAAGAGAACAGTGATCTCTATAATAAAAGGTAATAAAAGGGCAAAGAGCTTCCAATCTGTGGTCTGCTTCTCCTATAAACCCCATCTCGTTCAGTAATTACCTGAGAATGAATGTCAGGTGGAACTATGGTGGAGCACACTACAGGATGAATTTAAAAAACATGAATCCAACTATGAAATTCAAATTTGCCTTTGTGAAATGGAGACTTTATTTTTTCTTCAGAAAGGAGAATTTATAGCTCACTTCCCAGACAGGGCTTAGAGCCAGCAGGGATGACTTCTCTCAAGAGGTGACACAGGGCAGCCCAAGGATGGTACTGGCCATGGGTACAGATCACCTGGGCAACTGTGGGGACCTAGTCAGGTCACATCAGGTTCACACCTGGGACACTCCCCGGGCTCCTCTCTCCCCTCCCTTACCCAGGCCACCTGAGAATGGAAATGGCCCACAGTGGACAGTGAGGGCTGAGAAGGCAGCTCTTAGACCAAAGGAAGACAAACGGCCCTTAACTCCCCTAGAATCAGAAGGTAGGTGAGAAGGGGGTGGTGTAGAGAGAACCAGTGAGGAGTGGAACAAACAGAAACTTCCAAGTACATGGAGGAGAAAGAAAACTGGTCTGAAACGAATTTTAAGGTATGTGAAGGAGGGTTGGAGGAGATCTCAGAAACAGCGATGTTACTCTCATAGAATAAGAATTACTGGTTAGTTTTAGGACTGTTCCAAATCTATTAGTGCCTCAACAAACAGCCCATGTCAGTTTCTGTGTCACTTTACACTCCTGACAGAAGGCTTTCTTGTCAGTATTTGTTTCTAGACTGAGGCGTTAAGAGACACCAGCAGTATCAACTCTAGAAATCTCTCAAGATAGCAGTGTGAGAGGGAGCTGGACTCGGGGCCTCACATACAGGGACTTGTGCCTGGAGCCGGCCAGGCCTGGAGCTGTGATGCTCCTGTCAGCTCGAAGCAATGAACTTTGTTCCTGGTATAAATCCTACTAACCTCCTGCAATTTCAACTAAGATGTCTCCCCTGAATGTGCAACTAAAGGAGTATTTCTATCATGTGAGGTCTCACTCTCTAGTGGAGGGCTTGCAGGTGCCGGGATGTGCTGACCTGAAGCCACATAGGCCTGTGTGCTCGGCTCCATGTTCTTTCTGAACGGACCTTGGCCTTGTCAACAATTTCAAATGGCCACTTGTCTTACTCTCTAGGTCTTCAGTGCTATTAAAAGCCTTCTAACGTGTCCACTCCTACATTTACTCAGCTAACAGGACTTACTTATGTTCCATCTTGATTTGACCCTCTTTCCTCATGTCCTGTGGTAGAACCATAGCCTAATTCACGTCTCCTTATCACCACTATTCTGCGATTCAGTAAACTGGCAGAAAGTTGCAGGAGGGGTAGTTCCTCCATATGTTTTAATTAAGTCTAATAATCAATGGCTTTAACTTTCATGTGACATTTAATATTTTCCTGAATAAAGTTTTCTACCACCTCACTGCCCTTACTCCTCCCTGTTCAGTTTTACTGCTCCCAGTGTTAACCACAGTGAGGGCTGTCTAAGGCGCTGTGGGGCTATTCACTAAAGAATTATGTGCAAGAGGAAAAGACCAGACTCAGTCCAGATGTCCATTCACAGGTGACTAGCAGGATAAATCTTTACTGTAGAGGTGCACCGTGCAGTGCAGTGTAGCCGTTAAAAGTAACATCAGCGAATCAGGGAAGAGAGGACGAGAGAGAGCTCTACAGTGTGCCTGAACACAGAGGGGAGAAGTGACTTACCACCGAGAGCTGTTTAATTTCACCAACCATTCCTGGATTTTCCCCACCACTATCCTCTGCTCATTTAGGTATTTCGTCATAATAAAATAAAACTAGGAATTATTGTTCATCCCTCTGTATTTGAGCCAGAGAAAAAGCTATCGTCCCCGCGGTCATAGATAATGTCCCTCCATGGGCCGTGCTCACACTTGCTGTGATACTTCCTCCTTTTGAGCATTTCAGTTGTGTCAATTTCATATTGCAGGACAAGAACCCCATGCCCAGTCCACAGACCCAAAGCAGGTCCACCCCTTCCGTCACTGTTCAACAAAATCATTGGTGAGAGAGGAAAGAATTGATTACAGTGTGGCCACACCTGGAAGACATGTAACATCTCTTTAATTTGTCAGCCAATTTACAGATGCTTTTATAGGGAAAGGAAGAAGTTAGGGCAGGGAGGGGGCTAATGGATATGTATAGAAAAGAACAGATCAGGTTATTTTTTGTTGCTGGTACAAGCAAGCAATTCCTCTTGGAGACAGGAGTTTCAGTACCCTGGGGAAGAATGTCTTATTATTTCAAGCTACAGGTTGATTGTTGGTCTCCTTGGTGTTTCTAAGAGAGAACTCAAACAAACACATGTACGTGCATGCCCAAGATCCCGAGAAGAGAATGGAGGAGAAGGAATGGCAGCATGGCCATGCCCCCTGGGGGGTGCTTTCTGTTTCTCTCTCTCTCTCTTTCTAGTGAGTGCATGTGCCCTATAGTGAAAACCTCTCCGAAAAAGAAAAGAAAAGAAAGAAACATTGTTCCATGTTCTTGTACACAAATGATACTTTGAACATTGCTATTATCTTTCCAGTGTGGTCTTTATTTGTAGTTCTCTGATTAATAATTTTTTTACGGACAATTTTTAAATATATGTATGTGTCACGTGTTTCTTCTTGCCTCTATCACTTTTTCTATCAGACAAATAAATATTCCTTTACTAACTGACTTGTATGTTTTCCTTTCCTAATCGGTTTGTAGGAGGTCTTCATATGTTCTGGGTGATCCTTTTTATAATGTGGTTTGCTACAATTGCCTTCATCCAGTGTGCTAAAAGTTTCCCTCTGTAGTGGGTGATTCAGGAAGCAAACAGCATGCAGTAATTTCCTCTTCCCTGATTTCAACTCTGCCAATGGACTTTCACTTTCGATTTGACCTAAAGTCCTTAAAAATATTTGCTGTACTTGTCAGCTCTATTTCCTCCCATTCTTTCTTGAACGTACACAGATCTGGACACAGTCCACACTTTTAAATGAAATCATTCTTGTCTTTGTCATAAGTTAGTCCAGTATCGCCAGATTCAATAGTTGTTTCTGGGTAATTTTATTAATTATATTAGAAATATTTTTACCTAATTACTACTGCATAATTGATACATTTGCTTGAGTGTCACTAAATTCCCTCCCCTGGGATTCTCATCACAACAAACTGACAACCCACTCTGCTAAGCCTGGCCCTGCCCCCAGTCTTCCCAACCTTGAATTGACTGGGGCTCAGAGTTCACCTCTGGCACTTGTTTTCTTTCTTTCCTTTGTAATTTAAGTTACTTTATTATAAGAATTTATATAAGATAAATCATAAACACAACAGTTAAAATTTACACAGAACTAAGTAAATATATACAACATTTCAAATGAAAACCTATGAGTTCATTTGAAATTATTCATCTTTAATATATGATACCTTATTTCCTAGACTTAAAATAGTGACTTCAATTATATTATGAAATGTTATCATTTGTCAATAATACTATGAAATAATAAACATTGTTTTTAAAAGACAGATTTTCAAACTCAAGGTTCAACAAACACCTTCAAAGAAATCACCAAAACATTTGTACATTTGTTAACAAAACTGCAAATCCAGAATGCAAAACCTACCCGAAATGATCTAACCAAATGCCAAAGTAAGACTCAAGTTTCTGAGATGGTGTAAAGAGAAAGACAAAATCTTATTTACATATGAGTTTTTATACACAGATTTAATTAAAAAAAAACCCACAAAACAGGCACCATCAGTAAGACCCTCCCTACACTATTTCAGCACTTAAAAGTTCTTTTGATAATTTCAAGGTTGCATAGAAAAATTAATTTCTGTCATGAAGTTGAAATTACAAATAATTTTTCTTTTGAATTTGAAAACGTTTTCAGTATTCAGTCAAAAGTTTCTAGAGGACAGTGGCCCAGTATTAAAATGTTTTCCCATTAAGAAAGGAAAGAAGTCTACATGGGGACAACTTAATGTAAAGTGCATTTCCCCAGTAATTTCCCCCTCAGTACCCAGACAGGAGCTTTCACAGATACGCTCCTCACACAGCTGCTTCTGAAGAAATGTTTGATACCAAAAGACTGCACTTGCTCTCCTTACTTATTTAACATCAGATTTTGTAGTTACTTGGTGACAAATTGGTATTTTTATTAATTTAACTTTGTCCAAATATATAAGATCAGACAAAAGAATAAATAACTCTTAGATTCTGAAGCTATATCTCAACTTAATGACAATTTTATTTTTATGACTGATGTCAAAGTTAGCTATTGGTTCAAGTGTGTTGTTCTATCTTTACTTTTTCTTTTAAAGACAGGGTCTGGCTAGGTTGCGACACCATATGTAGCTTTTGAGGTGGGCAAGGAATCAAACCTGGGCCTCCCGCGTGGCCTCAGCCTGCTCAGCAGCAGCGTCGGCCAGCATGCACACCATGACGGTCCTTTCTATCTTGAGGAACGCCATTACTCCTTAAACTGACAGTTTTCCCTAAGCTGTGATCAGTCTCACATGCTGTACATCCCACTGAAAGAACCTGGTTTGGGTACTAAGTTTAAAGCTAAGATTGGTCATGCTGTACTGCCTTTCTATAAACAACCATCACATTAAAAAAAAATTAAAAAAAAGGACAAAAGAAAAAAAGCAAAGGCTCAAAATTGTGCTTTCTTCCCCTTCTCTGGGCAAAGACCAGTCAGAAAAAAACTTTAGGATATATTGCATGGGATGACTCCCGCAAACAAATCAGTCCCTCAGAAGCAACCCTAGAATAATGTTTTAGAAATATTTCCTGTAAGAAAGTCACAATGCTAAGAGCTATCCCTTACACATTTACTTTTTCCAGATCTTTCCAACAATTATTTGCCATATAATTTATTTCCTTTTTTTTTTGAGAGTTTTTTTTACCCCTATAGGGTGTATGTGCTCACCAGAAAGACAGAGAGAGGTGGAGAGACAGAAAGCAAGAAATCACCCCCCAGGGGAATGGCCATGATGCAATTCCTTCTCTTTCATTTTCCTGTTGGGATCTTGGGCACACATGCACATGCACCTGGCGTGAGTTTAAGCCACTGGGTCCAGTATTTGAATCACGGTTGACTATATAGGAGTCCAGAGACATAACTATTACACCAACTTCTGGTCTCTACTTGCCATGTAATTTCTATTAATAGCTCTAAAAGATGGGGAAAACATTTTATAATCATGCAGACACTTTCTGTTTATTTTTTTTGACCTTCAGCATGGGAAGCAGAAAAATCTTAAAGGCTGTCTCATGTGTGGTGCAGATAGGGTTGAAATTACAGAATATTGACAAACACGCGGAACAGACATAGCCAATTTCAATGAGGTTTCCATGACAGATGCAAAAAGCCCTGTAATCAGAGTAAATCAGGGGGTGGGTGTGTATGGCAGGATTAGCTGAGATCTCTGATCTCGATCGGGAAGAAAACTCCACAGTAAATGCTACAGGAGGGAGGGCATCCTGGGGACCTTCCAGTATGTCCTCCTGAGATGTCACAGGTCTGCTGGATGAGTCCTGGATCAGAATCTAAATCACAGGCATCAGTCACAATATTCTGTTCCTGCACTGTGAAGGTGACACTCATGAAGGTCATGCCCTGCAGCGCTCTGTCTTCTGCAGCCTTAATCACCGAGATCCTGGCTTTCATTCCTGATTATCTTTAACTCCCTTGTTCATCCTATGAATGTAGCAAAGGGCTCTGGGGAGAAATCCAGCCAGCAGAGTTCTGAATGCTGACTCTGTATGTCACTCTTGGTCATCAGATCCTTAACGTCTTCAGCAATAACATTGTTTGCTGCTGTCAATACCTATTATTTCCGGTCGTTACTCTCTGAGGGATTAAATTCAGAACTGGCTTGCCAGGGTCTCCAAAAAAGACTCCAAGTCTGCTGTTCTTTCTAGGACACGAGAATCCACTCTCCTGGAGGTGACTTGCTATTATAGCAGGTTTGTCAGAGCGAGTCGTGGATAAATGGGAATTGCCCCGCACCATCATGGCCTCTATGCATTTGGATAAAATAAGCTGAGAATCCTTTAATGTTGCATTACCCACCAAACTGAGTTGGTATCAACCATGAGAACCAGAAGATTCAGCTCATCTTTGTCAGAGACCATGGCTGCCCTGCATCTCAGCCCCAACCGGCAGCAGGCAGACCGCAGTCTCGTAACCTGAGTTTGCACTTGTTTTCTGTGTGTCTTTACTCCCTAAAGGCTTTCAGCCAAGCTTATAACTGAGCACAACGTTTATTTGTTGAAGTCTCTCTAACTTACACTGCTAGCCCTGATGTAGTACCTGTAGCTTTGAAGTATGATTTGAAACCACATTTTAAATGTTTCTTTTGTTCTTTTGCAAGATAGTTTTGACTATTCTGGATCCTTTGCATTTTCATATAAATTTTAGAATCTCCCGTTTGTATAAAGAACCCAGTGGGACTACTGATCAAGATTGTGTCCAGGAGACTTGGTATTTCAATAATATTTTTTAAATTTTTATTATCATCATAATCTTCTTTATATTACATTGGATTACATATAACTTTACAGTGTATTACATTGCTTTTTCAAAAGGGAATGTCATGCATGTCAGTCAATACAGAGACATTAATCTCCCGACTTCATCATTCAATATCTTTTCTATGTCTTTCCCAATCATTATTATTATTATTCTAATTATTTTTTAAAACAGTCAATCATTATTTCTCATTTTGCTTATAAAAAGACTTTACCCATCATGAAATACTTCTCAGACCAATCCAGTTGAGAATACTATACATGTCATCATCAACAGGTAATGAGCCATGTCTGTTTCCTACTGACTTCCTGTCTCTCTATTTGTTCTCTTGCTATCTTTCTCTATCCTCTTCTCTTCACCCCCCCCCACTCCCCACTGTCCTATTCTCGTTAAGTACCTTCACTGCTTTTATGTCCTCCAATTTTTCGCTCTCTACCATAGAGTGCGGATAGTTGGTTTATATTGAGTGGATACATACAATATCTTTCTTTCATAGCCTGGCTTACTTCACTCAGCAATAGATCCTCCTTATTTGACAACTTTCTATCAAATGCCAGGGTCTTGTTATTTTTTATGGCTGAGTAGTATTCCATAGAGTATATATACCACACTTTTCCAATCCATTCATCAGTTTGTGGACATTTAACCCCAAATATATTATGTATACATCTCCAAACATGTGGACTGTCATTCGTTTCACTCATCAGCATTACATGCTTTTCACTGCAGAGACATCACATCTGTGGTTCAGTTCCTCTCTAAATATTTTATGTTTTTAATTGCTATTTTAATCAAATTACTTCTTTATGTTACATGCAGTGTTCTGCTGCTGATATATAGAATTACAATTGCTTTTTTGTGTTTTACTATGTTAAAGTCACACATTAAAGGCACTTTTAACAGTTTCTTAGGGCTTCATAGGTAGGCAATCATGCTTTCTGGGCTGTAATATTCCTCCTTTGACAAAAGGAGTCTTAAGTTGGATGAAACCTGCTTGACTTAGATTATTATTATTTATTTTTTAAAAGATTTTTACTATAGGGCACATGAGCTTACCAGAGAGACAGAAAGTGAGAAATCACCCCCTAGAGGGGATGGCCAACCCACAATCCCGTATCCTACATTCTCCTCTTGGGACTTTTGGGCACACATGCACACGTGCCTGGCATGAGTTTCAAGCTGCAGGGTCCAGGACTTGAACCACAGTTTACCACAAAAGAGTTCAGAGCCTTAACCACTATGCAAACTACTGAGTCCTCAAATTAATTTTTAAAATAACATCATTTAAAAATATTAGGCCAGCTCACTATAAAAAAAGAGGATATTTTAAAGTTGTTTCTCATAACTTATTATTATTACTATTTTTTAAGAGATTATTGCTACACAGTGTATACTCTCTCCAGAGAGACAGAAACAGAGAGACAGAAAGTGAGAAATCAACCCCCAGGGGGATGACCATGCCACTATCCCTTCTCCATTCTCCCCTCTGGATTTGGGGCATGCATGTACACTTGCCTGGGTTGAGTTTCAAGCTGCCCAGTCCGGGCCTTGAATCATAGGCAGTCATATGGGAGTCCTGTGCCTTAACCACTACACCACCTACTTTCCCTCTCATACCCAATTTTATATTAAATCACAACCAGACAGTTAAATATCTTCTATGTATTAATGCAATAGCAGTTCTTTCCATATTCCAGTTTATGTCCATTTCAATGAGTAGGGCATTCTTGGAGTATAACTTTCCTTTTCCCCTCTAATGTACCGATTACTGTGTTCTCTATGTGTCCACGAATACATGTCCACCTGTTGAAAACACCAAGTGCCTACTAGAGAACTTCGCAGTCTCCTGCAGCTCAACCTTAAATGAGATACGAGCAATCTCCCGCCCCACATCCTTCGTGAAAATTGTCTTGACTCCTTCGTGTCGTCGGGTTATCATGTTAGCGTCACTCTCTCCTCCCCTGTCCCAGGTGGTTTATTCCTGAAACCCTTCTGAGCCCCTAGGAGACTGATGAATACTCAAAATAGCGGAAGTTTTCCTATTCTTGTCCTCATCCTGCGGACATTGAACTGACTCTACCACGAAATACAAAAACACAATTTAAGAAAGGAAGAAATTGGAAGAGATCGGAAGTTAAGATTTGGAACTTCTTAGAGTACAGCTGTCGGCCCTTCTCCCTCATGGGAGGTCGTTGTGCCTTCCTGGTGCAGGTTCTTGGACAGCGCGCCATCTACTGGTCACATGTGGAACTGCAGCAGCCATTGTAGGTCTTGGCATCAGGGCCTTTTAAAAGAGAGGAGGAGGTACGTCAGGGTGCAGGAGCGCAGACTCAGGAGCCTTAGTAGATCGGTGTGCTTTTATTTAACCCTCTTTTTCTCAACGTTTGGAAGGTTTTCTTGTTTCTGGTGGGCGACATGCCTGCATATCTGTGAGTGCAGGCTCTGTGTTCTGGAGGAGGTACTAACACAGGCGCCTTGGCCCTCCTACTCCCCTCAGGAGCTCCTACAGTGGTTTGATAGTCGACTGGTGTGCGTTTCACCTGTTCATGTCTTTTTCCAGGAATGTGACTTTTATAGGCTAAAACCTGCAATGGAATGAATTTTATGAAATTTCATTATTAACAGTGATGATAATTAATGATTGGTTATATATTTTTCAACTTTTTAATCAAAATATAATTTAAATTTTTAAAATGAAATATTCAAACGTTTCAGAGAAACTGGGTACTTCTTGGATCGTAAGAGTGATGGGTATAACAGTACAAAGAGCTGTTCAGTTTTTGATGCAGGTCAGTCAAAACTAGGAATTACCTCAGCCCCCCAACCTAAACGTTTGGGAATTTCAAGTACCGCTATTTAAAAGTGTGTCCCTTCCCTTCCCTTCCCTTCCCTTCCCTTCCCTTCCCTTCCCTTCCCTTCCCTTCCCTTCCCTTCCCTTTCCTTTCCTTTCCTTTCCTTTCCTTTCCTTTCCTTTCCTTTTTCTTTTCTTTTTTTTTCTGTTTTCTTTCTTTTCTCCTCTTTCTTTCATTCTCTCTTTCCTTCCTTCCTTCCTACCTTCCTTTCTCCCTCTCCAATCTCCCCTCCAAGTGACAAATCTGTGACTTTGGGAGATTTTGTTTAAAAACCTGGGTCTGGATGAGAGTCCTTGGAGGCAATTACAATTATACTATTCTTGTGACATGTAAAATATAAAAATCATTATTGTCTTTCTTTTCCTTTTGCTTTAAACTTTATTTTTTCCTTCCATGAGAAATAGAAAGATAGAGATGCATGCGTCCCCAGCAGGGTCCTCACACTGTGACCCTCCTCAGTCTCAGCTGGCCGGAGTTAGGAGCACGTGTGTGCGGCGGGTGTGGTCAGGGAGGACCTGGGCACGACTCAGACCCTCGTCCGCACGGGCTTACTCGCGTCACCGCAACACCACTGCCTGCCCCTGCATTCCCTTTTCAGTGAGTCCACAGGATCTCACTCTGTGGCTGGTTCTCTCTCTTCCTCAGGCTTTGGCCAGATGGCAATGCTGTGCTTCTGTTTGATTTAAAGTAACATTTCCAGAGCTCCACGCCTGGAGGGCTCAGAAGAGAAAGCCTAACTCTGGGTCCTCTGTGTACCTGCTGTTCCAAGGCGATCCTGGGTAAGGAAAGGGTTTGATGAGGAGGCCTGCACCCCAAGGAGCCCTCAGGCTGTTTCCTGACAGTTACTCACCCATCACCTCCACCTCTGTGAACCTGAAATGTCACAGGGGGCGTCCAGTGTAGCCACGGACACCTTATGTCCCTACAGGTCTTGAGCTGACCCCCAGGCCATTTATGCCTGAAACACACCACCTGTGGGTGCCGCCTTCAGGAGGTGAGAGCTGCTGCCTTCCCTGCTGAGTCAGCTTCCTCCTGTGCCTGTGGCCCCCTCTAGGACCCGCTCCCTCCCCTCACCGATGTAGCCTTGGGCCCATCACTTCAGGCGCCATGACTATTTAAAATGAAGGAATCAACCCCTCCACCAAAGCTGGCTATCTGCTGTGTGTGTCAGAAAAATACATTTGCCAGAGGAGAAAATCCCAGAAATACTCTTTCAAACAATAATTCAGAGCTTCAGACTTCCTGGAAACAACAGAGAACCAGATTTTCCTGCCAGTAGTGGTTCCAGAGCACACGGGTGTTGGGGAGGAGGGATAGAAAGACTAGGGTCTCTTCTAAAAAAGAAAAAAAAGAAAAAAAAGAAAGACTAGGGTCTCTTCCTAAAGTGCTGGCTGTGCCATGGCCACACTATGAAGAAAGACTGCCATCCACCCGTGAGCATCAGGCTCCCTCAGTCTCTCAGGAACACCAGGCCCCGACCCAGAGCTTGGGTGGGTGTCTCAGGGCTGCTGTCAGTGCTTCCTCCCGTCCCCTGAGGAAATGCACCCGGAGGACTTACAATGACACGCTGCTGTGCACTGGCAAGGAGAGGGGCTAGTTTTTCTTTCCTTTCCCTAAAGAAGATAAACATTGATAAGTCTCATTGTTAGAGGATTCCGGAGGAAAGATGATTATCTTTCTGGCAAGCTGATCTTGCAATTCTCAAAACAGCTTTCTTCCAGTTCCCCAAGAATAAAGGCTGATGGCCATCTCTCGAATTTCTCCACTTTCATAGCAGCAAGACTCATGACATCTCTTGGACTAATGCTGTCTACTGACTTTCTAGTTTTTTTCTAGGCAAGGTTTTGCTCACTTGCCCCTGATGGTCCTGAAGGTCCTCCTTCCTCAGCCTCCCAAGTAGGTGCGATTACAGATACGTGCCACCGTACCTGGCTCTTATCCTCATTTCTTCCTCTATTTTTTTTTCTATTTGTTTATCTTTGTAAGACTTTTCACTCCCAATAATGACATCTTATACATGAATAGGAATTTTGTCCTATGATAATATTCTTACTTTATTCTTTTAACAGTATTTTAATGTGAATAATTCATATATTATTTCTATCTTAAATCTAAGAAAACTAAGGCCCCAGAAATCCACTGACTTACGGAATTTAAAACTTGCCTATATTTATTGCACATCTAGAATTAAAATCTCAGGTAGTCTGGCCAGCATAGGGCACGAAGATTAAGGTGGCTGGATCCCACATGGTGAATTCTGTGGTTCAAGTCCCCCAACCTGGCGACTTGAAAATCACACTGTGTGCGCGCCTGCCCCAAATCCTGAAAGGACAGTAAAGAAGAAGGAATTGTGGTCTGGCCATGTTCCTCCCCCCCAAGCCCCCGGTGGGTCATTTCTCACTTTTCCTCTCTCTCTCTGTCTTTGTCTATCTCTGCCGAGCACACATACCCTGTAGGACAAAGCCGAGAGAGAGAGAGAGAGAGAGAGAGAGAGAGAGAGAGAGAGAGAGAGAGGAAGTGAGTCCAAGTACCGGACTCATTTTTTTCATCGATTGGCTGAGGCATCATAGATGTGGGTCACATGTGAAGGCAGCCTTTGGTGGAGGAAAGTCTGTTATGTGCTTTATGTTTTACTTTAAAAAAATATTTTATTTAACTTATTAATTTATTTTAATTTAACCAGAGAGGAACAGAGTGAGTGAGAGAGAGAGAAAATGAGAAAGCAAGCCACCAGGTCCAGAACTCAAATCATAGTCTGCCATGAGGGAATCCAGTGCCCTTAACCACTACACCACCTGCCAGCTCCTATGTATGCTTTAAATCTTTTTTTTTTTTTTTTTTTGGAGAGATTTTTGCTATAGGGCACGTGCGCTCGCCAGACAGACAGAGAAATAGAGACAGAAAGCGAGAAATCACCCCCCAAGGGGGATGGTCACGCTGCAATCCCTTCTCCTCCATTCTCCTCTCGGAATCTTAGGCACGCACGCACATGCGCCCGGCATGAGTTTTAAGTCACCGGGTCCGGGACGTGAACCGTGGTCAGCTACGTGGGAATCCAGCGACATAGCCATTACGCTAACTGCTGGTTCCATATCTTGAAGAAAACGCCAAGGCTGACAGTGATCATGTCTCTGCTTCCCTCTTGTGGCCATATGCACCCATGACTCTTCTTCCCTCTGTTCTCTGTCCTGCCTTCTGCAAGACCTTTGGTCTTCCTGGTGTCCTCAGTGCTATGAACATTACCTGTTCTCCTACCTTCTCAGAAGGGACTTCTAAGCAAAATGGCAATTTCCCCTACTAAATTACCACCCAATACAAACTGTAAATTAGGACACTTTTTTTGAAAGTTGTGTATATTTTTTGTTCATAGTTTATTTTGCATTCGATCAACATATACCATTACAACTTGTAAAATACATTTTCCCAGCATAAATGCACTATATATTAGTCCAGTTAAAGATATTAGCATTCATGTTATCAACAGATAATTTTCTATTTTTGTTTCCTTAAATGTTTTTATTTTTATTTTATTATTATTTCTTTTATACACTTTATTGCTATACCTCATTCGCCTTGCAAAGAGAATTTATCCAACGTGAGACACTCCTCAGACCAGTTGAGAATACTATACATCTTATCATCAACAGGTAATAAATCAATACTGTGTCCCACAAATGTCTTGCTCCTCTTTTTTTCTCCCTAATTTCCTTCCCTATGTTCTTTCCCTCTCCCACCCTCCTTCCACACTGTCTCCAGTGTCCATAACTATTTTCAATGCTTTTATGTCTTCCAATCTATTTTTAATTATTATTATTCCAATTATTTTTTTAAACAATCAATCACTATTTCTCATTTTGCTTGTAAAAAGACTTTACCCATTGTGAATTACTTCTCAGGCCAATCCAGTTGAGAATACTATACATGTCGTCATCAACAGGTAATAAGCCATATCTGTTTCCCACTAATGTCTTGCCTCTCTATTTGTTCTCTTGCTATCTTTCTCTATCCTCTTCTCTTCACCCCCCCCATTCTACACTGTCTTATTCTCATTAAGTACTTTCACTGCTTTTATGAACTTCAATATTTTGCTCTCTACCATAGAGTGTGGATAGTCAGTATATATTAAGTGAATACATACACTCTTTCTTTCATAGCCTGGCTTACTTCACTCAGCAATAGATCCTCCATATCTGACCACTTTCTATCCAATGCCAGGGTCTTGTTATTTTTTATGGGTGAGTAGTATTCCATAGAATATATATGCCACATTTTTTCCAATCCATTCATCAGTTTGTGGACATTTAGGTTGGTTCCATGTCTTGGCAATTGTGAATAATGCTGCAATAAACATTGATGTGCAAGCACTTTTCTGACTGAGCGTTCTCCTGTCCTCTGGGTAGATACCCAGAAGTGGGATTGCTGGGCCAAATGGTAGTTCTATTTGTAGATCTTTGAGGAACCTCCATATTGTTCTCCACAGTGGCTGAACCAGTTTACATTCCCACCAACCGTGTAGGAGAGTTCCCTTTTCACCACATCCCGCCAACACTTATCACTTTTTATATTCTTAATCTTTGCCATTCTGACAGGGGTTAGGTGGTATCTCATTGTGGTTTTTATCTGCATCTCCCTTATGATGAGGGATGTTGAACATTTCCACATATGCATTTTGGCTGTTCATATGTCTTCCTTAGAGAGATTTTTGTTCAGCTCATTTTCCCGTCTTTTAATTGGGTTAATCATTTTTTTTTTTTTTCGCATAAGGCCCTTGAGTTCCCTGTGTATTCTGGTTACCAGTCCCTCGTCTGAGGCATATTTAACAAAAATATTCTCCCATTCTGAGGGTTGTTGGTTCACACTTGTTACTGTGTCCTTTGCTTTGCAGAAACTTCTTAGTCTGATATAGTCCCACTTGTCTATTTTAGGGATTATTGCCTGTGCTTTGGGAGTCTTATTTAAGAAGTCTTTGCTTACTCCAATGTCTCCCAGGTTTCCCCAACATTTTCCACCAGTAGTTTTATTGTTTGAGGTCTTAGGTTCAGATCTGTGATCCATTTTGAGTGGATTTTTGTTAATGGAGAAAGATGGGGGTTCAGATTCATCTTTCTGCAGGTGTATACTCAGTTTTTCCAGCACCATTTACTAAAGAGGTTTTCATTTTCTCAATGGATTGACTGATATCCTTTGTCAAAAATCAGTTGGCTGTAAGCTTTGGGGGTTATTTCTGGGGTATCTATTCTATTCCATTGGTCCACATGTCTGTTTTTATGCCAATACCATGCTGTTTTGATGACCACAGCTTTATAGTATATCTTGGGATCAGGGAGTGATATGCCTCCTACTCCATTCTTCTTGCACAGGGTTGCTTTTGCAATACGAGGTCTTTTATGATTCCAGACAAATTCTATGATTGTCTTTTCTAGATCTGTGAAGAATATTTCTGGTATTTTGATTGGAATTGCATTAAACATGTAGATTAATTTGGGTAGAATTGCCATTTTGATTATGTTTATTCTTCCAATCCAGGAGCATGGGATGTCCTTTCATTTTTTATGTCACTTTCAATATCTTTTTTAAGATTTTCATAGTTTTCTTTATAAAGGTCTTTGACTTTCTTAGTTAGCTTTATCCCTTGGTATCTTATACATCTTGTGGCTACAGTGAAAGGGATTCCTTTCTTCAGCTCTACTTCGTTCAGCTTTTTCATATATAGAAATGCTAAAGATTTTTGGATATTGATTTTGTATCCTGCCACTTTACTGTATTCACTTATTACTTCAAGAAGCTTTTTCATGGAGACCTTTGGGTCTTCTAAATATACCATCATGTCATCTGTGAATAAAGATATTTTCCACTCTTCTTTGCCTATTCGAATGCCTTTAATATTGTTCTCTTCTCTGATTGCAATAGCTAAGACTTCCAGTACTATATTAAAGAGCAGTGGAGAAAGTGGGCAGCCTTGCCTAGTACCTGTTTATAAAGCTTTCAGCTTTTCCCCATTCAGTATAATGTTAGCTGTAGGTTTTTCATAGATGACTTTTATTCTGTTAAGAAATGACCCTTCTATACCAATTTTACTGAAATCATAAAAGGATGTTGTATTTTATCAAATGCTTTCTCTGCATCAATTGAAATGATCACATGGTTTTTATCTTTCTTTCTGTTAATGTGGTGTATTACATTTATGGTCTTGCGTATGTTGAACCACCCTTGCATCCCTGGGATAAAGCCCATCTGGTCGTGATGAATAATCTTTGTTATATGTTGTTGGATACGATTTGCGAGTATTTTGTTGAGAATTTTTGCATTTATATTCATCAATGATATCGGTCTGTAGTTTTCCTTTTTTGTCATGTCTTTATTTTGGGGATAAGGGTGATGTAGGTTTCATAAAATAAATTTGGAAGGCTTCCCTCCTTTTGAATCTTTAGAAATAATTTTAGTAGGATAGGGGATAGCTCTTCCTTAAAAGTTTTGTAGAATTCAGAAGTGAAGTCATCTGGACATGGACTTTTCTTTGTTTGGAGGTTATTTATTACTGATTCAATCTCTTGGTTTGTTATGGGTCTATTCAGGTTCTCTATGTCATCCTGATTCAATGTTGGTATATTATATGCATCCAGGAATTTGTCCATCTCCTCCAAGTTCTCTTGTTTGTTGGCATATAGTATCCTCTAATGATATTTTGTATTTCTGCTATGTCAGTTGTAATATTGCCTGTTTCATCACATATTTGATTAATCTGGTTTCTTTCTTTCTTCTTGATCAGTCTAGCCAATGGTGTGTCGATCTTGTTAATCTTTACAAAGAACCAACTTTTGCTTTCATTTATTTTCTCTATGGTTGGTTTATTTCCTATTTCATTTATTTCTGCTCGAACCTTTATTATTTCTTTTCACCTGGTATTTTTGGGGTTTGTTTGTTGTTGCTTTTCCAATTCCCTGAGGCATGATGATAAGTTATCTATTTGCCATCTTTCCATCCTTTTCTTATGCACACTAATTGCTATGAATTTCTCTCTTATGACTGCTTTTGCTGTGTCCCGTAGATTATGGACACTTATGTACTTGTTTCCATAAATTTTTTTATTTCATCCTTAATTTCTTCAGTAATGAAGAAGTCATTCAGAAGTAGGTTGTTCAGTTTCCATGTGTTCGTGTATTTTCAGGTTTTTTTCTTAAAATTAATCTTGAGTTTAATTCCACCATGGTCAGAGAAGATGCTGGATACAGTTTCTATGCCTCTGAATCTGTAAAGGCTTGATTTGTGTGCTAACATATGATCTATCTTTGAAAAGGTTCCATGCTGGGGTGAGAAAAATATATATGATATGGATGTAGGGTGGAAAGTTCTATAGATATCTGTCCATCCCATTCGATTTATAGTATCATTTTAAGTCCTGTATCTTTCTATTTATTTTCTGTCTAGAAGATCTGTCTAAAGTAGATAATGGGGTGTTGAGATCTCCAACAATTATAGTATTTCTCCCTATCTCTCTTTCTAGCTACAGTAGTCTTTCCTTCACATATTTAGGCGCACCTGAGTTGGGTGCGTAGATATTTATAAGGGTTATGTCTTCTTGCTGGATTACCCCATTTACTATTATATAATGTCCTTCTTTGTCTCTTCAAGACAAAGACTTGAAATCTATTTTGTCTGAGATCAATATTGCTACTCCAGCCCATTTTTGATTTCCATTTGCATGGAATATCTTTCTCCAGCCCTTTACTTTTAGTTTGTATATTTCTTTATCCACAAGGTGAGTTTCTTGTAGGCAACAGATAGAGGGTTTCTGTTTTTTTTTTTAAATCCATTCAGCCAGTCTATGTCTCTTAATTGGAGAATTTAATCCATTGACATTCAATGTAATTATCGATATTTCCGTACCTGATCCTATCATTAAGTGAGTCATTTTCTTGGTTGCTTTTTGTTCTTGTATAACTGTCTGTCTGATTTTTTAGTTTTCTTGGTATAGTACTCCCTTCAGAACCTCTTGAAGAGCTGGTCTGGAGTTGGTAAATTCCTTCAAATTTTGTTTATTTGAGAATGTTTTTATCTTTTTTTTCCATGTGAAAGATAATCTTGCCGGGTATAGTATTCTTGGTTGGAATTGTTTTCACTCAACACTTTGACTATGCTTCCCCATTCTTTCCTTGCCTGCATTGTTTCTTCTGAGAGATCCGATGTTAGCTTGATGGGGTGATCTTTGTAAGTAACTTGACATTTCCCTCTTGCCAACTTTAGTATCTTGTCTTTGTCTGTTTTTTTTTTTTTTTTCCAATCTGGCTATGATGTGCCTTAAGAGGATCTTCTTGCGTTGATTCTACTTGGGGTCTTATGTATTTCTTGGGTCTGGATATTTGAATGCCTTTCTAGGTTTGGAAAGTTTTCTTCCAGGATTTCATGGAATAAATTATCTAGGCCCTTATTATTTTCTTCCTCTTCTGGAATACCAGTTATCTGAATGTTGGGGCACTTGATGGTATCCAGTATTCCTTGTATATTATCCTCATTTTTCATGGTTGTTTTCTCAATCTTCTTGATACTTTTTTCTATGTCAGATATTTTATCTTCTACATTAGAGATTCGATCTTCTGCCTGGTCTAACCTCCTTTTAATACTTTCAAGGGAGGTATTGATTTCCTGTATCTTATTCTTCAACCCTAGAAGTTCCATCTGGTTCTTGTTTAAGGTACCCATTTCTTCTTTCAAGTCATGAAAGGTCTTCCTCATCTCCTGGGGCTCCTTGTCTCTTTTCTCTTCCATCTCAGTTAGTTTGGTCACTACAAATATTCTGAATTCCTTATCAGACATGTCCACGACGTCCATTGTATTGACTGTGGGTGATGTAGGCTTGAGGATTTCCCATGAGGGAGAGGCCTTTTGTTGGTTGCTCATATTTCTTGAGCCTCTGTGATTGTTCCTAGTCATCAGGTAATCTATATGTTGCTTCCTAACTTATTTAAGGTTTCTCTGAGTGTTAAAAGTTGTACAGGATTAGAAAATTGATGATTTCTCTTATGGTTGGCCTACCTGTTGCTCACAATTACCATTACCTGTTGCCACTAGCCCTGGATGGCCCAAAGTCCTCCCTGTTTGTAAGGAGTGGTGAGCCTACAACTGACCTAATAAGCCACACCTCAAAAGCAAAGAAAAACAAAACATAAAAGGAAATCGCTCAGCACGCAACAGCGTGCCAGGAGCTATTTGAATCACTAAAATTCAGAGTCCAAAGGCAAGTGGGGAAGGGCCAGAGGATGAGTGACAGGTCAGGCCGCCTGGTTTCTGGAACTGCTGGCTGGCTTGATCTGGTTTGCTGGTGGGGTGGGGTGCGAGTTTGTCTTAAAGTCCCATACAGCCAACCTGGGGTCCAAGGAGGAGGAAGTTTGGGGATGCGCCAAGTGCCAGAGTGGCCGGGCCTGCAGGCTCAGGTCCATTCCTTTTTAAATTTTCATTTGCATAGAATACCTTTTTTCAACCCTTCACTTTTAGTCTATTTAGTCTTTTTCCATAAGGTGTGTTTCCCCAATTACCAATCTTGGTGTTCATGTCAAGCACTATAATGTCTTATTAACAGAGGAGTCAATAGTAATTTCCAGGTAAACTCTGTGACCTGCACAACAATGGACAATTTAAAAGTAGCCCTCTACCCAGGGTCACTCTGAGCCCTTAGGAAGGAGGTGGTTCAGGGCTGGTGCAGAGGCTCTCCTAGTATTCCCAGCATTGATGTCCACTATGTGTCATGTCCCTTTGTGCTTCCTGATTGTCACTGTTCTTCCTATCTTGACAGTGATGATTTTACCTGGAATGCCACTCTCCTCTGCTGTGATACGCCATACCAGCATTTTAGGCAGCAAATTTTCATTCTGATATTTGAGTCTCTCAGGGCCCATCTCTTCTTGCTTTTAGGAAAATTCCATCTGCTGTTGCTCTTCAATGCCATTGCAGGAGAGGGAAGTCTGTGAGCACTGCTGACATTCTAGGAACCAGAGTATGTGAGGGCACAATCCCTTCTTCCTTCCTTCCTTCCTTCCTTCCTTCCTTCCTTCCTTCCTTCCGCTCTCGCTCTCGCTCTCGCTCTCGCTCTCTCTTTATTTCTTCCTTTCTTTTTGGGAGAGGTTTTGGTATAGGGCACATGCGCTGGCCAGAAAGACAGAGAGACAGAGAGACACAAAGCAAGAAATCACCCCCCAGGGGTGATGGCCATGCCACATTCCTTTCTCCTCCATTCTCCTCTTGGGATCTTGGGCACTCACGCACACACACCCGGCATGAGTTTAAGCCACTGGGTTCTGGACTCAAACTGTGGGTTGACTACATGCGAGTCCAGCAACATAGCCATTATGCCAAATGCTGGTCCCCAACAATCCCTCTATTCTAATGGAGAGAAAAACACAATAAAGAAACCCATAACAGCTCAACCATTTCTCTCATCTCTTCAAATCACTTGTCCTCCATAGTGGGTAAGGTCATCATCCAGAATGAAGAATGAAAAGTCTTCGTATTTAAATATTAATTTCATAGTCGAATGAAAAATATTTAAATATTAATCTCAGAGTCAGCAGGTGGCATAGTGGTTAAGGTACTGGACTCCCAAATGGCCGACCATGGTTCATGTCCCAGACCTGGCAGCTTGAAAATCACACTTGTGCTGTGTATACATGCCCAAAATCCCAAGAGGAGAATGGAGGAGAAGGGATTGAGTGTGGTCATCGTTCCTGGGGGTGAGGGCGTGGGAGGGTGATTTCTCACTTTCTCTCATTCTGTCTCTCCAGTGAGTGCATGAGCCTGTTAGCAAAAATCTCTCTTAAAAACAAACAGATAGGGACCAGCAGTTGGCGTAATGGCTATGTCACTGGACTCCCATGTAGTCAACCGCAGTTCGTGTCCCGGACCCGGTGGCTTAAACTCACATTGGGCGCATGTGTGTGCGTGCCCAAGATCCTGAGAGGAGAATAGAAGAGAAGGGCTTGCAGTGCAGCCATCCTGCCTGGGGGGTGATTTCTCACTTTCTGTCTCTCTGTCTCTTTCTGTCTTTCTGGTGAGCACACACGCCCTATAGCAAAACCCTCTCAAAAACAAACAACAACAACAACAAAAACCAGACAGACAAAAACTAAATTCAAGTTAGGTGGTGCTAACTTGAGCTGATTATCACATGAGAGAGAAAGAAATTCCAGGTAGAAACCAGTTCAACTCTTATTACATAAAAATATTGTAAGTGGTTTTATTGTTACATTGAACACTAAAAATCAATTCATGACTACTCTGGAGAACTCTTGAAACCCTAAGACTTTGTCTTCAGACCCCCTTGTTTAAGTAAAACAGATTTAGGTTATGGGGAAGGAAAAGAAAAAATTGACTCAAATATACACATACACACACCATGCATATAATCTCTATTTTTATACACTATCCAAACATTATGTTGACAAGATTATTAAATTCTTTGGTAGTAAGAGTAATTGAGAGTAATTAAGCCATTTATTACCCTTTGTTGACTCTTGTCTTTTATCTTCTGTTCTGTAAGAGTATTTGATATTCAGTCTTGCTTCCAACTCTGTAGCCTGAGGAGTACCAGGTTCTGACGGAAACTTGGCACTAGTTGGGGAAATCTTAGGCATGTGTGGGTGTAGGGGACGGAAAGGTGAAGACAGAGACCTGCCTGAGGTGCCGTGAGGACGGCCCGTCTGTGTGAGGACCACGCACAGATGTGGCAGTCAGAGTGTCACACTGAGACCCAGCACAAGTGCACTGGCTATCTGGGGAAGGTGAGGAGTGCCAGTGCCACACTTAGCAAATCTACAGAACTCACAGCTGAACCCAGTCAAAGTCCATTTACCTTCTGAGTTTCGATTTTGAGAAGATTGCAGCTGCCAGCAGGTGAACATTTGAATCTCCATTTCAGAAGGTGCTGTGGGGATCTGGCTCTGCCTTCAGCTTGGGCGATATTAATTCACTCAAAGCTCCATTTAACCGAGAGCCGCCTCCATCCTCTCGGGCCACCCCATAGATCTGTTCCCACTCAGCCCACCCCAGGACTCTGACTGTCTTTAGACACCTTCTATGTGGATGAAGGAGACACCTGAGACCACGCGAGGAGAAGACCTTGGAGCCTGAAGGAGAAAAGGAGACACGTGAGTGGTTTGGAGGGTCCCTGGTGAAGGACGGCCATAGAAAGTTGGAGAAGGTGACTAAGATGAGAAAGTAGGGCATAGGAGAGTCAGTATTCCATATGGAAATGCTGCCACTTGTTACCAACCTCCCCCCTGTACTTTATATGCCAATCCCACTGTGCATTTTTCTAAGTGTTATTGGAGTCGACTTAATCCTCAGTGCTCCTGTGAGGCGGGCTGGGTGAGGAAGGGCACTAGAACAAATATCAGAAACCAGGATCATGTTGTTTCTTTGTCACAAATGGTGCTGGGCTGTTCTCTGAGCCCTGATTTCCTTGTCTGTCACATGGTGATGGTGCAGGTGGACAAACGCTGGGAACAGTTTTCTCCAGGGGATTTGGGGTCAGAGAGAGAGAGAGAGTAAGGGCTCAAGAAAGTAAAGTGACAAGCCCAGGTCAGAAAGTGAGAAGCAAAATCATCTTACCTCATGGAGCTCTCATTTAACTTTGCTTTCTCTCCATAAAAATACGCTGTTTTAGCATATAATAAACTAAAGCTATTTTAAGGTCTATATAGATATGTAAACATGAAATTTTGTGAACCAAATGAATTTATTCATACCAGTTAATTACTATGACTACTTAACATTTTGAGGATTTAACATTTGAGGGTTTCAGCTGAAAAATAAAAAAAGTCCTAATGATCCATGATAGTTTAGTGTAGCAATCTGTAATCTTCTTTGTCATGGAATTTTAGTAGTGTAGGCACTGATTTTGGATCTCAAAATTGTTATTCACTTTATGCCTAAACATAAACTACCACTTAATGAATTCTTACATTTCCTCTTTATTTAAAAAATTAAATAAAATTTGGGGACCAGCAGTTAACATAATGGTTATGTTGCTGGACTCCCATGTAGTCTACTGCAGTTCGAGTCCCAGACCCAGCGGCTTAAACTCACGCTGGGCACGTGTGCATGAGTGCTCAAGATCCCGAGAGGAGAATGGAGGAGACGGGATTGCGGTGTGGCCATCCCCCCTGGGGGGGTGATTTCTCGCTTTCTATCTCTCTGTCTCTCTCTGTCTTTCTGGCGAGGGCACGTGCCCTATAGTGAAAACCTCTCCAAGAAAAGAAAAAAAAATTAAATAAAATTTGACTTTTGGAGAATGGGATAGTATATTTACATATTAGATTACCTTTGATGATATTCTAGTTTATCATATCTAATATTTTTAGCAATTTCAAAAGATTCTTGGCCTATATTCAAATGGTAAAATAGAGAAGTTAAGAATTTATAGGTAATATGTTTTGATTTAAAGCTTGCTTTTTAAGTCTAGTTATTTATTTACAAAAAAATGTGCCAAAGACTTTCTGTGTGCTGACGGCAGACAGTCTGAGGTGGGATGGTTCTTTGCGGTTCCTGATGTTCTGGGCTGGATGTCTCTTGGCTGCAGTGACTGCCCTGTGCACTGTAGGTTTGGCAACATTCTGGCTTTTCCCCATCAGATGTTCTCTCCCCCGAGCTGTGACAACAAAAATGTCTCCAAATGTCCTCTCAGGGTAAAGCAGCCTTGTTCCCCTCTGAAAACCCTGGCTCAAGGAAATTACTCTTCCCTTTTAGTCTGTCTCACAAATCTTCCCTAGAGTGGTGAAGATGTATTTTTATAACATTTCTCAAAAGCTTCATCAATTTGGGTATTTTTTCCCTAGAGTTCAGTTATAGACATTTTTTTTTCTCCTTGTTTTAACATAAAAGACATAAAGGAACATAAAACTATAAAGTGATTTGTAGCAAGTATGAACTCTGTTTAGTTAACACAACCAGGGGATGGTGCTTGGTGTGAGATTTTCCTTGCTATGACTTGGCAGAAAAAAAATGTTTCTGCTTTTCACAAGAGGCATCAAGAAGGAAGCATTAGTGACAACCTCAAGTTTAAAGGAAAATGGCATTTTTTAAAATTAGGAATTATTTATTATTTTGTCTATTATTATGTTTTAAATTTGCTATAGGGCATGTGTGCTCTCCAGAGAGACACAGAAAGAGAGAGAGAAGGAAAGGGAGAAAGCAAGCCACCAGATCTGGGACTTGAAACATGTTTGGCCATGTGGGAGTCCAGCTCCTTAACCACCATGCCACTTTCTGACCCCGGAAGTGACAGTTTCAAATGACAAGCTACAGAAGGTCTCTGCTGTCTTGTAAAGCTCAATCTCATTTACATATAAATACTTTCGTCCTCTTTTAGATTTAACTATAGTGACTGCACTCATGATGTTTGTCATAAAGCTATCCTGAAAAGACATAGCTTTTAAAATAGAACAAGAAGAGTATTATTAAAGTATAGTCTCCCGAACCCCTTGATTTGTAATCTCCATTTCAGACTGTTTCCCCTGTCTCATAAAATCTCATGACCATTAGAAAGTGACTCACCATTGCGCCTGAGCAGGTTCTTCTACTCTATGTGAAGCAAGTTTCTCTTTTGATAGTTGGCCCATCAGATATAAGCCTTTACTCTGAATTTTCTAGTTTTCAACACTAAGGATAGCTTTCTACCTTTGTCCTGGTAAGTTTTAAACCTTTTAGCTGTGTGCAACTGTTTTATGGTGGTGGCACAGTGGGCTTCCCAGTCTCTGCCGGTTGAGCTGTTTCCTTCACTCATTCGTTGAGTCCTCAAGACCACACTGAAAGGCCAGGCAAGGGAGTTTCTTCACCTGCCCTCCTCCAGTAGTCTTCCCTTCACTTTCCAAGGCATCCCTGTGCTCTGGGTTCTCCTGAGGCACTGATTGAAGGGCTCCTGGTTTCCACATGGGAACTCGGGGCCTTCCTGCTCCTTCTGCTACATCTAGAAAACTGTAGAGAAGGATTTTGCTCTATTATTTTTATATATTCAGAACAGTTGGACCTAAGGAGGTTTTTTGTAGTTGTTGTCTTATTTTTGCTTTTAAATACTGTCCTTGTAACCCATGAGTACTCTTTGTTTCAATCAGAAAACTTCCTTCAGGCCTCAGCTATAGCTGTAAAGTACAACATGTTAATAAAGGTGGGATGTGATCAATAACTAAAGAAGAATTGGCCCTGTGTCCTAATGATTAAAGGAGTTGGATCCCACATGACTGACCACAGTTCTAATCTTGTTCCCTTGAAAAACATTCTGGGCATGTGTGCCTGCATGCTCCACATCCTGACAGGCTTGATGAATGGAGGACAAGGGATTGCAGCGTGACCACACCCCATTTGGGTGGTGTTCTCTCTCTCTCTTTTTCTGTTTCTCTCTCTCTCTCTCTCTTTCTGTCTCTCTCTGGCAAGCACACATGCTCCCTGGCAATTAAAAAAAAATAATAACTGGAGAAAAATGGAGCCGAGCCCATTTCATTGTTTGTGATCGAGAAGTTGATTTCTTATTAAGACCGCAGTGTGCGCCCGGTGTGTCACAGCCTCAGGGAGACACAGTCAGACTTTCTCTTGTGTTTGCTCCAGGGAAGATGGTGGATCTTTCGGGATACAGTCTGTCCGGTGTAGTTGCCTCCTTCTTCTTCATCATCCTGGGCATAAAGCAGCCAGGTAAGACCCTTTCTTCCCTTTACTGAATCCTCTGATTTCTCAGTGATCCTGTCCAGATGCAGAATTCTAAAGTCAAAAGGACCAGGACAGCATTTAAGTGCAGCTCCCGGGACCAAAGCACCTGTGAACCAAAAGGGCTCACCACGTCTAGCCGTGTCAGCTTTGGAAAGTTGCTTTATGCTTTGATTCCTTCATGTGTACAATAGGAATAACAACAGTAGCTGCATTTCAGAGGCTAGCATAGGTTTTAGGGTTAAATGAGACCACTTACGAAAAACACTTGAATTGATAACAGGAACACAGCAGGTATTTATCCATCCTCCTCATTCCATGAAGGACAGTACTTTGGGGGAAAGAAAAGCACCTTCTTTTTACCATAAATGAAGTAGCATAAAAGCAATTAGAAATAAGAAACTAGAAGGAAATTTCCAATAAGTGGACTGGGACAGCTCAGCAGCTGAAATTTGCCATTCACAATGTTGTACCTTGAGAGAGAATTTCAATGTTAGAGAAATGGATCAGGGCACCCATCGAAGTCCAGAATGTCAAAGAAAAGAAAACAAAAGTAAAAACCCAACAATGACAACAAAACTCTAAGCAATGAAACCTCTACAAGGGACAGGGCCTTAGAAGGCACAGGATCCGGACTCCTGCTAAGGCCAGTGTGTGAAGCGTTGAGGCTGCTGTCCTCTCTGCACTTGTGTGCAGCTTCCTCACCTGCAGTGAAAGAAGATACAGCTTTAGTTCTACTTTCGTGTTTAGACCCCACAGTGGAGAGTGCAAGCAGATCTCTTAAATTCTACAGTGACGTCTTGAGCTGCCACTGTTTGGGTTTGGTATGGAGCAGCAGCTAAGCAAGGCACGTTTCTTTCTTAGGAGGACTGAAGCTGTGAGGAGAAAGGGCAGATGGACCTGGGAAATGAGAAAGAACGTCATATATATAGCATATACAATTAGTATACATAATAACATACACAGTTATCAATCTTCTCTTCAATCTGCAGATAATAATGAAGAGATTAAGCATGGTTTAGATTTTGACTGGAGGACTCAAACTGTAACTACTCCCCTTACTCACTACAGAGTGACCATGTGAAAACTGCATGCACAGGTCTCTGGTAACTAGAGTCTTGCATTTTCCAGGAAACAGTCAAACAGACCAACAGCCTGTTGCCTACCTAGGACAAGGGTAATCCTGAAAAGCTGAAAAATCTATAAATTAATTTATTCCCTAGGGGCTTGAAGGTGGTGTGGTGGTTAAGAGTGCTGGACTCCCACATGGCCAATTGCGGTTCAAGTCCTGGACCTGGCAGCCTGCTTTCTCACTTTCCTTCTCTCTCTCTCACTCTATCCTTCTCTGATCAGATTAAAATAAATATAAATAAACAAAGATAAATGAACTAATTTTTTTTAAAAACTGTATTACCTAAATATTAGGAAAATGATTAAAATGTTAATTACTGACAATAATAGATTTCCCAATAAAATGAACTCACATATTAATTTATTTTGGAACAAAAACCACCCGGAAGTAGTGGTTTTCATAACTTACAGATGAAAAAAATTTAAATTTCAAATCTCAGGCTCACTGAAATAGTGACTTTGCCCTGTATCACAAAATCAGTGTCATAAACTCAGGACTCACATTAAGATATTTGGGCTGCATTTACATGCAGTTCACAAAACGGTCTCTGTACCAATCAAATATATAAACCATAATGTGGATTTCTCTCAAACATTAAAAATAAAGCCCTCCCTCCTATTTTGATAGACTGGACACCCCAATGAGCACACTGATCCTCTGGTTGGCCTTTCCTGGTTCCTGTTTTATACATATACACACACACACACACACACACACACACATATATATATATATATATATATATATATGTATGTATTTTGGAGAGGTTTTCACTATAGGGCGCATGCGCTCTCCAGACAGACAGAGAGAGACATAGAGACAGAAAGTGAGAAATCACCCCCAGGGGGGATGGTCATGCCTCAATCCCTTCTCCTCCATTCTCCTCTCGGGATCTTGGGCACGCACACACATGCACCCAGCGTGAGTTTTAAGCCACCAGGTCCAGGACGTGAACCACGGTCGACCACGTGGGAGTCCAGCAACATAGCCATTACGCTAACTGCTGGTTCCCCCTGTTTTATATTGTTCTGTAGATAACTTGAGAGTGATTGGTCCTGCCCACCCTGTGCTGGCCAGGGTCAAGGAGGATGCACTACTGACCTGTCAGCTTCTCCCCAAGAGGCCCACGAGGCACATGGAGGTGAGGTGGTATCGCTCGGAGCCTGGCACACCTGTATTTGTGTACCAAGACGGAGCTGAGGTGACTGAGATGCAGATGGAGGAGTACGGAGACCGGGTGGAATGGATAGAGGATGATGCTGCAGAGGGAAGTGTGGCTCTGAGGATCCACGACATCCGACCCTCTGACAACGGGCAATACTGGTGCCGTTTCCAAGATGGAAACTATTGTGGAGAAGCAAGCTTGCTGCTCAAAGTAGGAGGTAAATGTCTGGGGAAAGACTTAAGGTCTTGGAAGGAGACATACATTAATTCGTGGTGAGCTTACTGTCAGTTGGAGAATTTTCTTTGACTCATCAGGGCGATTCCTCATGCCCAGTCCTCTACCCTGACTCATTTGAAAGCAAGTGACTCTGGAAGCTTTAAAGAAAGCTGACTGGTGAAATATTTTCTCAAATATAATTTTCATGGTTTTGACTCCTGAGAATTTTTTGAAATCTGTGACAAGTAGTCATGAACGATTTTGTGTGAGATGCATGTGCACTACCTAAGGCTGGTGTGCAGATGCCAGTTGGTTGCTGAGTGTGGAGCCCTACTGGCTACCCAGCAGCTGCATCGTGGTGGAGTTTTCTTTTTTTTTTTTTTTTTTTTTAATTTCCCTGTTTAGAAAGTTACTGATAGCACTGAAGGTTGAGAACATTGCCCTTTCAATGACTTGGGGGCTTATAGCTGTTTTCGGCCACATGCACGTAAATGGCAAGATTCTGCAGACTTCTACTGTATAGCAAAGAAGGAAGGAATAGGCAGAAGGGGACAACTGGGGAACCCAATTACTCTATGGAAAAGAAAATATCCTGATAACTCCCATATGGCTCCTTACAGGAATCAAGGCAAATGCATTTGCATTACCGAGGAAGTACTTCTCTGGCTGATCCTGTTTTCTTTTCTTTTTTTCTTTCTATGTTAATACATTTTTTCATTATATACAAACTGCCATTTCAACATTAAATCAGTATAAAAACTATTAATGTACTATTTTACATAATTTTTTCTTCCTTGTTCTTTGTGTGTTTTTTTTTTTGTTTGTTTGTGGGTTTTTTTTTCTTTTTTTGAGAGGTGTTACTTTTTTTTTTTTTCTATAGGTTGCATACACCTGCCAGAAAGACAGAGAGAGACAGAGAGACAGAAAGCGAGAAATCAAACCCCCAGGAGGATGGCCACACCACAATCCTTTCTCCTCCATTCTTGTCTCGGGATCTTGGGCACGCACACACACATGCTCAGCGTGAGTTTAAGCCACCGGGTATGGGACTCAAACTACGGTTGACTACATGGGAGTCCAGAGACCTAGCCATTATGCCAACTGCTGATCTCATGTTTTTTAAATTGCCAGAGGGTACACTCACCAGACAGAGAGAGAGAGAGAGAGAGGAAGGGGAAGAAAGCACCCCTTACTGGGATATGATCAAGCCACTATTCTTTTTCTTTCATTTTCTATCCTATCATTATTTTGCATTCTATAGTAGAAACTGAAAGATTGGAAGGTGTAAAAGCATGGAGATCAAAAGTCATACTGGAGATATTTCAAGAGAAGTATGGGAAATTGGGACTGGTGACAGGGAGGAAATCAAGGGAGAAAAGAAAGAAGCAAACATTTAAGAGACACAAAAGTAGAACATTATCTGTTAATGATAATGTGTATGGTAATATATTTGACTGATGCTGCTTTCCTTACTTCCTACAAGGCTAGATCCTAATGTCTTCCTTTCCTTAACATCATATCTATTAGTATTACCGAGTTCAGAGTTATTAAAAATGGATGACAAAACTTTATTTTTGAGATATGGATGGGGGTAGCATACCTCAAGGCATTTCATGGTCTAGGGCATTTAGAAGAAGCATGAAATTTTTTCTCTTTCTTTCTTTCTTTTTTCTTTTTATTATTCCTACATTAAATCATTATACATCATTTAGATTGTGAAGAGATTTTACCCAGCATTATATATACCTCAGTCCAGCCTAGTTGAGACTATTATACATGTCCTTGTCAACAGATAAACCTTATCTGTGTCCCACAAGTGTCTTACCTCTCCATCCCCCCCCCCAATTTCCTTTCCTATACTTTTCCCCTCCCACAAAATTTTCTAAGGCTCTAAGTGAAGGGAGTGGTTCTCTTTCCCCCAGTAAGTGATACAGACAAAATTCCCATCTTTTGAAAATATAGTTCCCTGTATTTGGGCTTGGGATTTGCAGTGTTGAATAGAAAAATAATTTTAGGATTATGTAACTAGTTCTACACTAGGATTTTTCAAAACCTTTTCCTCCATTGAATGAAATATTCAGATACAAGAACTCCTCATGGAGCTTCCCCCTTCACATACTATAATATGTCTCTGGTCTAAGAATATCTCAACAATCAACAAAAGAAATGGAAATAATAGTCCACATGGAGTTGGTTTCTGACTTTATGTTAAATGTTCTGTGGAAATTGGAGTCCAGATAGCATACAAAATATCAGACTTAGGGCAGGTCCTGTATTATGCAGAGGGAGCCATATCTCACATGGCCAACCTGGGGTTGAGTCCCATCTCTGGTGGCAACACATCCAGGATCCTGATGATGCTTTGTGGGGTAACAGTGACTTGTAGGAATAAGGATTGTGGCTTTACCAGGCCCCATTGGGGGATGCTTTCTTGTCGGTGAACTTAGCTCGATCTAAGAAGAGGGAACAGAAATAAAGTGACACAGAGACAGAGTAGTGGTGGACACAGGCAGTTTGTCCACTTAGGCAAGCTAAGTGTCTTTATTTATAGGAAAAAAGAAAAGGTGGTTACATAATGTTTATGACATTCTAAAGATCCAGGAACAGAAAAACAATTGATATAAATGACACACAGCTGTCATACATACTTTGGGTTACAACAAAGGAACAGATCTTACTCAATTCTTATTTAGTGAAGCAAGGCATGGCTGCAGATGTGGAGGTATATTCCCAGTGTACATCAAAGGGAAATGGTTAAGCTATAAAGATTTAGTAAGAGGCAGAGCAGGGGGTGACTTTCACTTGGTTCAGGATGTTTCCTGAACTCTGTGGATGTTTCCTCAGAGTAGCCCCTGAAAATACAAACCATCCCTCAGCTTAAGGGAAAGGTCTCACTGCAGAACTCCTGCTATGATTTCAGGGACAGATGACATCTACTCAAAACAAGTCCCTACACTTTCTCTCTTTCTCCCTCTTATGCATATGTGCACATTTTGTAGCATTAAAAAAAATAGCCTATTGGCCAGCAGCTGGTGTAGTGGCTAAGGATGCTGGACTCCTACATAGCTGACTGTAGTTCAAGTCCTGAACCTGGTGGCTTGATTTCTCACTTTTCCTCCCTCTCTCTCTCTCTTGCTATGTTACTCTCTGATCAAATTAAAATAATAAATAAATAAATAAAGTTAAACTAAATCTTTTTATAAAAGAATTATTTTTAATTGTTTTTAATAGCTAAAAATGGGGTGTGACAAATTCTTATTAAAGGGACACTGAACAATACTGAAAAATGTCTCTTGAGTTAAAAAGAAAACTCTAAAATAGAAATGTCAGACAAAATGCCTGATACAGATAATATTAAGATGAAAAGGTAGGGTTTATGGCACAGAAAATTGTACATGAATTGCACCATATCTTTGTAGCACTGGAGACAAACAATACCATTTTATATCCCTTCTTTCTCATTCTCCCATCTGAATATGCAGAAATATATGTTCAGACAGCAAAATTTAGAGAACAAATTGAGAACAAATAAAGTGTGACTGAACTCTAATTCCATTTGAATGGAAAGACAACTGGACCACTTTCTGTTCCATAAAGGTCCACTCTCTCTCCCTCTCCCTCTCGGCAATGTCACTGGGGTCTCAGATCTCTATGCTCTGTGACTTCATGTACTTTGTGTCTTAGGGCTGTGACTTCCTTCCACAGGTATGGGGTCTGCCCCTGATATTCACGTGGAGAAATCTGTGGAAAATGGAGTCCAGCTTGTCTGCACTGCAAGGGGCTGGTTCCCAGAACCTCAGATTCATTGGGAAGATAACCAGGGAGAGCAGTTGCTGACTGCCTCTGAGCATCACTTCCAAGAGGAAGATGGCCTGTACTATGTGGAAACCACTCTAGTGCTCAGGGATGTCTCTGCAGAGACCGTGTCCTGCGTCATCCATAACCCCGTCCTCAACGAAGAGAAGCGGTCAGTCATCAGCCTCCCAGGTGAGTGCTCTGTCTTGGGGACCAATGTGTTTGCATCAACAGGAGAGGTTCCTGAACAGTGCCAGAGCTCTTAACATTTTATCAAAGAAAATATTTAACACTTAGTAATATGAGACATTTATGACTGGAAATGTATACATTACATTTTATTTAATGGTACTCTAGTTATTTTTGAATTCTACCTTTTCCTTTTTCTGCAGAAATAAGTGCAGAAATAAAAATAAAAAATATAAAAAGAAAACAGCTATAACAGCAGATGATTCATGAGAAAGTATCATTATTTTGGGGCATTTTATATTTTTATTATAAATTGGGCTTTCCAGTAGAATGTAGAATTTGCTTTTATTTTCGAAATAGTTTCTTTCCTCTTTGTTGGACCAAGTTACTTAATAGGTTATCTTTGTTTCTTTTTCCCCCAGAGAGATTCCAGTCTGAGCTGGGTAAGTAGGACCTGCCCCATGCACCTGTGAGGTGAACTTCTGCAAAGAGTGTGGGAGCTAGCATGAGATTTCGTTGTCCAGCTGGGATACCGAGCCTCACTTTTACCAAGTCTTATGCTAAGTTAGTATCTGAGGAAACCCACAAGGCACAGACCCCAACATTCTCCTTCAGGGGTTTTCCACTATGCAGACTGCCACCCTGGGAGTTCCCGGGGATCCCAGTGAGCTCAGATGATACCTGGATGGGGCACAGACATCACCTTTGCTCTGTGTGGGTATAGGAAAGGGAACTGCCCTTGGAGTGTGTGGGTCATGGCACAGGACTTTAGGTCTGGCTCCAAAGGCCCTTGTGAAACATTTCTAGTGTGAGTGAGGTCGCAGCATCATGGTGACTGGAGATCCTGACCTACCACCTGCACCCTCTAGACCTGTAGGGTCACCTTCTCCTCGTCCCAATAGCTCCTGTCCTCACAGTTGGGAAGGAGCTGTTATTTTCTGAGTGCAGTGAGAGATCCTATGATTGGGAAGATATTTTCCCCTCTCATACTTGAACTGAAGCTATTATTTTACTGTACCTAAGAGAAGTGGTTTAAAAAATAACCAACTGATGTTTGAGTCACTTTCAGTTTCCTTCACATCTCTACCATCTCCCTCACTTCTAAGGCCCAGACTCCCAGGCCAAGACACCCAGCCCAGTCCCTCCCCAGGTACACATGAACCTACATCTCTCATTCCTTCCTCCATTAATACATTCTTCATCAAATCACCTGTAACAGGAATGTGTGATTATGTGTGTGTGTGTGTGTGTGTGTGTGTGTGTGTGGCATGTGCAGGTGAATGTGTGTGCTTGAGGTGAGCTTATGCACACCTTCCAGTTCATGTAGGAGTTTTTGAGGAAGATAAGGGTGACAAAGAGTCCCCAACTTCTTTTAGGGTAGCTTGACACCATAAAGATAAAGGGAATGGCCTTGGTAAGGTCAAAGGTAACTGCAATTGGAGGAGAGCTGCACACCTGTGAACCTTGCCTTTCCTGGGGAGGTTCCTTTCTCCTGGGGCAACAAACGTGCTGACCTGACAGAGACCTTAACTGGCAGAGCTTGTTAGCTTTAGATTAGGAATGAAGTCAGGGTTTGGGGCAGGTGGATGCTAGTCTATGCTGTTCAAGAAGATTTCAGGAAGTCAGTCTTCTGCATTCCCTGGACCAATTTGACATGCCTATTAGAGACTCAGCCCACTAAATACAATGCCATGTCACATGTTTCCTAAGCTGAGCTGACCTTTGGGGACCACAGTAAATCAAGGTGGAAAGATGGAGCTTTCCTTTGCTCCCTGTTAGGTGGGGGGAGGAGTATTGTGCCCCAGGAGATTTGAGGGTTTGCTGTGGTGACTGAAGCTCCCAAGAGCTCCACAGACATCTCTGTGCTATCCTCATGAAGTAGAGACACAGAGAAGGACCCACTACCAAGGGCCACTGAAGTCCTGAGACAGAAATTTCACTTCCTACTCAGGCAAATAATGTTATTGGTTTATAAAAATAATGTCTAGTTTTAAAATATTAATTATATGCCAGGCACTAATATTAATTGCTTTATAGAAATTATTTTCATTTTCTTACAATAGTTATAAAGGCCAGAAGATCTGTTTTCATTTTATAGTTAGGATGCTTCCTTAGAAACATGTGTGACTTACTGAAAATGACTAAGAAATTTTAATGGATTCCTTGTAATTTATGTTTATTTAATTTAAAAGTACAAGTTTTATTTATTTATTTTTTTCTGTCAGAAGTTGCATGTGTTTACCAGAGAGACAGAGAGAAGGAGAAAGCACCTTATGGTAGAGCATGGTCATGCTACCATCCCTTCTCCTCCATTTCTCCATCCTGTCAGAAGTGCATCCATGCTTCCATGATTGGTGTATTTTTTAAGCCATTGGTGCCAGGATTTCAGCTGTGCTCTTCTTTGTGGGATCTGTTTCCCTTAACCACTAGACTATGGAGCTAGCCCAGAGTTCACATTTTTAATCACTTACATGTGATTTTGTCAATTCATTGATCTCTATTGTTCTCACTTTAAAAATGAACAGGTTAGGGAACCAGCAGTTAGCGTAATGGCTATGTCGCTGGACTCCCACATAGTTGACCGCGGTTCGCATTCCAGACCCTGTGGCTTAAAACTCACGCCGGGCGCGTGTGCGTGCGTGCCCAAGATCCCGAGAGGAGAATGGAGGAGAAGGGATTGCGGTGTGACCATCCCCCCTGGGGGGTTATTTCTCACTTTCTGTCTCTGTGTCTCTCTCTGTCTGTCTGGCGAGCGCACATGCCCTATAGCAAAAATCTCTCCCCCACCCCCCAAAAAACGAACAGGTTAAATTTAATCTTTAATATTGTGTCTGGTTCTGAGAGACTAGATATAACATAACAACACATTTGAGGCATGAGATAACCCAGGTAGTAAACATGCTGATTGAAAGGGGATTGCAGGATACAAAGTGATATTACCAGGTGTCAAGGACTCACTGTACAATTCCAGTGTACCTAACACTCCAGAAGAGATTTAATTTTTCAGTGAGTATTCAGAAGGTGTCTCAGGAACATGCATCTAATGCTCAAAACCAAAACAAAACAATAAATTTGGGCACAAATTGTGTGGAAGGCTGTGTACAACCCTGTCCAGAAAAGGACATTAGGCAGAGCTGCTCACAAGGAGCTCAAAGCCTAGTAGGAGCTCAGTCATCACCAGACGGGGCTGAATGACTTCCTAGTACTTTAAACCTGAGCTTTACTTGGATTCTGAGAAAACAAGAGATTTGTATCTCATGTGTTTTATTAATAGAACTCTCCATATTTTGCTTGCTTTAGAACCTATTACAGTCATTTTTAGCTTTTAATTGTGTGTCTATTAGGCTAAGCCAGTGTGAGATTTGTAAGTGCCACACGTTGTGAACAGGAGAAAAATCCTCAGATGGGAAACAGGAATGAGGAAACCATCTGTTTTAAAGTAATTTACTTTAAGATACATGGAGGGAGAAGTAGCATTAAAGTAATTTCTAGTTCATCTTTTTAAATTCTACTCTTGTCTTCAGCTTTATATTGTATTAGTCTTTTATCATGCTGCTAAACAGAAATATCCAAGCCTGGGTGATTTATAAGGAACTCCACCACAACCTTGATTCAGTAGTAATATGCCAATTTTATAGTTTAAAGAACTGAGGCATAGAAAGATTAAAAAGTAGTTTAAAGTCATCCATATATGAATTAATAAAGTGTTATTTTATTCTAGGAATTAACTATAATTTTATTTTATTTGTATTTTATAAACTGAGCAAGATTGTAGGCAATGGTAGGTGGGGGTTCGATTAATGATTTTTCTTTTTAAACTGCACATCATAGGATGGTTCTTCCTTGAATAAGGACAACCCATGTTCCGAATCCATGGAACCCCTATTTCTCCGGAGGATGACGCGCTTTACAGCTCCCTGGGGATGCTCATGTATTCTATACCCCTCTAGAGATGTTTTTGCTGAAGGCCCTATTTACCCTGTCTTGATTTTTGTGAGTGTGTTTTGCCTGTTGTATTTAACAGCTTCCCTAAAAGTGATTGGATCTTCGCACCCCATCCTTGTCAAAGTGGGAGAGGACATACGGTTAACCTGCTCCCTGTCCCCCAAAGCCAATGTACGGGGCATGGAGGTGAGGTGGGTCCGATCCCACCGCTATCCTGCTGTTCATGTGGATGTGGATGGGGAGCCTGTGGCTGGAGAGCAGATGGCAGAATACAGGGGGAGGACGACGTTGGTGAGTGATGCCATCGATGAGGGGAGACTGACCTTGCAGATACGCAGTGCTACAACTTCAGATGCTGGGCAATACCGGTGCCTTTTTGAAAAAGATGGTGTCTTCCATGAGGCCAGTTTGGATCTGAAGGTGGTAGGTAAGCATTCTAGATATGTTTTGAATTGAGCTCCTTTTCTACTGCTTAATATGCTGTTCCCTTAAAAATTTCTCAGGCTCTTGAAATTTTCTTAATGTCCATTTACTCATCAAGTTTCCATCGAATCTTCCACTGTGAAGAAATTGTTGTAGATAATTTTCAGGGTATAGAATTCAAATTCTTCTTTGTATCTCCATAAAGTGACTGCATATTTAGGGAATTTTACCCATAATTTTACACAGGACCATTAAGATTATAGGAAACGTGTAAGTACTAGAAAGTATAAGAATTAGAAGATAAAACTAGATTGACCACATTAAAAAAATAATAGAGGTTGAGTCTTGGCAAGGATAGAGGGAAAAAGATAAAATCATTTTCTGTATCAGTTTCCCACTGTCACGTATTTGTGAGAACTGGTTTTCGAAGGTTAGCAAATGCCATTGAGGACATAGGCCCAAAATCTATTGGATAGTCTACATGTTTCTCCCATAAAGTTTTAAATCTAAATTAATAAACATATTCAGTTGACATCTATAGGAGCATACATAGGTTGAGAAGTTAGTATTCCCTCATTTATGCCAGTGGACATTGATATTTATCAGGTTTGATCTTTGAGAAAGTGATCTTCCTCACTTTCTTTTGTGCTGACCATGTGATCTTTACCCTGGTCAAAGTTGTTTTGTTCATAGTGACAGAAGAAAAAAATTGGACCTGAAAATTTGTCTTCCTTCTTGATCTCCCCCAGGATGATTTACGAATACAAATAAATAAATAAATAATACACAAAACAACAAACACTCCAGCCAATCTCATCTTGAAGTAAAGTGTGATTCCCCCTTAGACTTTGCTCTCCCCTCCAGGCCCCTGAATCCCTCCTCCTTCTCAGTGAAGTCACTGAGCACACAACTACTGGAAGGGATTCTAGGTTTTGGTTCCTTGATCTCTGTTCTCCAGGTTTGGGTTCTGACCCACTGATCACCAAGGAGGGGCTGAAGGATGGAAAAGTAGAGTTGATGTGCACTTCAGATGGATGGTTCCCAAAACCTCATGTGCAGTGGAGGGATATGGAAGGGAAGATGATACCGCCATTTTCTGTGGCTCTGAGTCAAGGCAGAGATGGGCTGTTCCATGTGAAGACATCTCTGTTGATTACAGACAGTTCTGTTGTGAATGTGACCTGTGCCATCACCAACCCACTTTTGGATGAGGAGAAAAATGCAACATTTTCTGTTTCAGGTTAGTGATTCCATATGTTCTTCTCAGGTTAGGGAAATATCAAAATCAACCTAAACTTACTCATTTTATCACTCTTCTCAAATACATACATACATACACACACACACACACACACACACACACACACACATATATATATATATATATATATATATATATATATATATATATATATATTTCTTTTCTCCAATGAGGTGTACTGGTATCTCATGCAAAGCTGAACTTCAGAACAGCAAGGGCTGCTTCTCTGAGTTTCTCCCTGATATTCCTAACTAGAGCACTGAAGTTTTATTTATTGTTGAATATATACTAGATTTTAATAACTGACTATATCTACACACTCTCTTTTGATATGAAAACAAGTCAGCACACTGTCATCTCCTTCTGTAACCCCCACCACCATGATGGATTTTCTTCTGGATTAGAAACTAATTTTCCTTAACACTGTCTTCATGGTTGTGGACTGGTTAGTTTTATCCTTTTGCCATCCTCATTATTTCAGTGATTGTGTGCTATAATTGTAAAAGAGAAGGGAAAAATGTGCATGTGTGTGTTTGCGTGTGCGCATTTATGAGAGAAAGAAACGCTGAAGTGTGCCATGAATTCATAGTCTTTTCTCAGCTTCCACAGAGCAGGGAGAAGCAGGTCAGCTGACTCCTTGAGAGGCCCGGTTCTTATCCTCTTTCCAGTCTGGTAGCTGCTCATATGAAAAGGATAATCTTGATATTTCCCAGTTTCAAGATTTAACAGTATTCTGGGATTTCCCTTTCAGAGTCCAGGATGCCTTTTTTAATGCTGATACTGTGTATTTTGGGACTGCCTCTTGTCCTAAGCCTGATCTGGAGGAAGAGACATATAAAAGGTAATTAGCTGGAGCGCACTCTGTGGTGGGAGCCTGACCAGGCACTTTCCTTTTTCTTCCTTTTCGGCATCATGTATCGGAGGCATTCAGTGAGTATTTAGTATTAGTGAAATATAATAGCCCATAGTTTATACTCATGTAATTGAGGCTCAGTGATGAATGAGATCAGAGTTTACAGTGATAATACCGGCAAAGATATTAAAAGATTACGATTTGATTCTCTACTGCCATTCTCCAGTGATCTACTGAAGGGAAAGGAAGAAAAAGAGTTATGTGTCCTAATCACCTTATTTTCAAGGCTGACAACTGAGGTTTCACTAAGATTCTGCTAGTATGAACAATTCACGAAGATCTTTAAAAGCGTGACCTGTATTGGTGATTCCTGCTCTGCTGATAAAGGACTACTTACATATTGATAGGAGGCTGTTGGGTGTTCTAGAAAGTAGTCTAGTTTTGATTTCTTATGTCACTGAAAATTTGCTTGTCTGGCTGGGCATTAGTAGCATGAAATTAATCATTTTAGTACTGATTTATTATCAAAATGGATTTTCTTTATTATTTAATTTTTTTATTTTGCAGTAAACATGAAGCCAAATTCAAGTACAGCTTACACAAAACTGATTCCTTCTGAAGCAGACAAGGGTGTGACTCCTGGACATTTGCACGACCAGACATCCCACAGAGATTTGACCACCAGGTCTCCATCTTGGCCCACGAGGGTTCATACCAGGGAAGTGATACTGGAAGGTAGATGTTTGGGACAGAAAGGGATTGATCATGAGTTTTGTCAAGGACGATGTAAAGCCACCATCTCCCTGTCTCCTGAAAATGAGCTCTGAGCAATGAGTTGCTATGGAAATGAATACTGGGCCATCATCTCTTCTCCAAACCTTGTCTTCCTGAAGGTGGCCCCAGGACAGGTTGGCATCTCCTTGGCTATGCCTGTGAACACCTTTCCTTTATAGCACAACAAATGCCCTATCAATACCTTCCCCCGAATCTTCTTTGGGACCCTACACCCTCTCTTCTTTCTTTAGTCCCCTGGTGTAGGTTTTCCAAAAGTCTTTCTTGAAGTGCCTCTTAAGCAACTTCAAAATAAGAAATTTTGGTTATGAAAAGCAGGATTATATTCTGAGTCCCAGATCTTTTCTCTTCCAACTCTTTGAAGGGAGTTTACATGATCATCAAAGTACCAAGTGAAGATGCTTTAAACTCGTTTTGGCTTCATATATGATCTGGAAGCTGATCTTTTAAAATGTATCTTGCCTATTTATCATAATCTGATATCTGATGATCAAGGAGTCTTAAAAAATCCAATGCTGTTAAAGGTACTGGACTCTCATGTGGTCAACTGCGGTTCAAGCCCTAGACCTGGTAGTTTGCCTTCTCATTTTCCCTTTCACTCTCTTTGTCTCTCTCTGGTAAAATTTAAAAAAATAATAAACAAAATAATTCCAAATATAAAAGAAAATCCAATGGAAAATACAATTTAGCTTAGAGGAGAAAATGAAAAGAACGACCAAGTATTTTATCAGTTTTTTTAAAATAGTAATAATTAATTGTCCATGTAAATTAAGCAGAGAAAACAAAACAAAAAGTTAAAATAGAATGAGACATAAAAACTCAATATTAGCAGGTGAGAATTCTACTATTGAACTACCCATGCTCTAATTAAAAAAAAAAAAAAGCTCAATATTGGAAAAGCAATCTGATCACTAAAATACAATCTCAAAAAGTATTTTAAAACCCATGCTTTAGACTCTTTCATAAGCATAATAGAAGATATGGATTAAGAATTTTAAAGATTCTAATCTGAGAGAAAAAATAATGATGTATATGAGTATATAATATGCAAATGTTGATTTTATTTTTAGAGCAAAATTAAGTATACGATTTTAAATGAATGATTACAAAATAAATGAACACAAACAATGAATACAACATATAGTAAAACTATTTTAAAGCCATATGAGTTCAAGAAGAAAAAGTAAAGTTGGAAGAAAAAAGAATGTGAAAAACAAAAGGCTTCTGAAAGAGTCTTTTTTTGTAGAATTATTTATTTAATTTTATATAGTATTATTATTATTTTTAAATTTGAGCCAAGAAAGAAAGAGAGAGAGAGAGAGAGAGAGAGAGAGAGAGAGAGGGAGAGAAAGTGAGAAAGCAAGCTGCCAGTTTCGGGACTCCAACCATGGTTTGGTCATGATTAAGTTCAGAGTTACCACGTGACCTTCTGGCCCCTGGGAAAAGTCTTATGAAGTGAGAATGAGGAATATTTGCCAAGGACACTCTGCTGATTTCTCTGGCACCAGCTATCGCAGTCCTTTGAGGCTCATTCATCTGTAGCATTCTAGAGTTTTTCTTTCAGGTTATAATATTTTTTCTAGTTTAAAACTCATAAATTTATGTTTGAAGCATATTATTCTACTGCAAGTGAAATAATATTATATTTTTAATTTGTTCTGATTTCCCCCAAAAATGCACATAACATCAACCATCTTTTTAGCCATATGGCACAAGTTAGTGGTTTTCAGTACACTTACAATGTTGTGCAACCATCGTCACGAGTTCCCGAATATTTTCATCATCTTTAAAGGAAACTCCATATCCATTAAGCATTCTGACATCATGTTTACTTATTCCCCTCCCCCCGCCCCCGGGCCCACAGTCCCTGGAAATCTTTTTTGTATCTATGATTACTATTTTGTATATTTTACATAAATGGAATCATAGAATGGTGTGTGTGTGTGTGTGTGTGTGTGTGTGTGTGTGTGACTTTTATTTTGAAAGCTCATCTGGTTGTAGCACTTCATTCTTCTTTTTGTGTTGTACATGCTATGGGATTTAAGCAATGGTTTGTATACTTATGGTACATTGATATACCCTTTAATGATTGGAGACTTAAATTTCTTAGTAAGTGTGCTAGATTGGTCTCAAGATACTTTTAATATTACTTTTGATTTAAAGTAATAAAAATTATTTAATGATGTCTGAATGTTAACTATTAATTTTTGAATCTTCTTTTCTAATCAGTCTAATGCTTTGCCTTTTAGTCTGTGATTAAATGCATGAATAACTAGGAAGAATTTATAGAGAAAAGTATCATGAAAACTTGTTTTTTAGCAGTCACATTCTCTCACTACAGTTAAGAAATATGCTTTCCTTTAGTTTCCCAGGCTTGTGTTCAATTTAGTTTTTTGGTTCCAATTCTACTTAGGAAAGCTGCAGGGCAGTAGAAAGATTGGTGTTTGAGGAACATGCCCCCATCACTGCAACAGTCACTATGGCTAATGGATGAGTAAGTGGATTGCCCACCAAAGATCCGGCTCCCTTCACCCCTGATGTATAAACACCTAGATACAGTTATGCAAATCATGGCAACTCTCATTCCAGATACACAGATCGGGTAGATCTCAGTTTCAGACAGAGAGCTAGAGGAAACCAGAGAAACTAAATTTATTAGCCACTTTGCATGACTTCTTCCTTATTTGTAAGTACCATATAAATTCCATAAGAAAAGAATTCTTTTCTTCATTTTTTTTTCATGTATGCTTACAACCTAGACAAGTGGCATGTGTTGGTTGATCAGTAAGAATGTATGAAATACATGAATAGTTTCATAATGTAGAAAAGTTTTGTATTTATCGAATATCTGTAGAATGTGCTATGTTGGTACCCAGAGATACAATCCTTAATAAGACATAATTTCTGCCCCTGTGTATTTCTTAGTGAAGTAACTTTGTTTTTTCAATGTCTTATTTTATCTTTATAAATTTTACTCAAAATGGGATTGCCAGAGTAGTCCAGCAATAAAGAATTAAATAATGAAGCCAGATGGTGAATTCAAGGTCATCTTTGCCAGAAAATACAGGGTACTTGTATATCCTGCTGTTTATTGATTTACTCAGGGCTGCAAATGAGAATAATATAGATATATTTTTTTAGAGGTTTTTTGCCATAGGGTGCGTGTGCTTGCCAGAAAGACGGAGAGTGACAGAGAGACAGAAAGCAAGAAATCACCCCCCAGGGGGGATGGCCACGCCACAATCCCTTCTCCTCCATTCTCCTCTCAGGATCTTGGGCATGCACACATATACGCCCGGCGTGAGTTTAAGCCCCAGGTCCGGGACTCGAACCACGGTCGACTATATGGGAGTCCAGCAACATAGCCATTATGCTAACTGCTGCTCCCAGAATAATATAGATATTTTTATCTTTGTTATTTCTGTAATTCTGATACCAATAGACCACCTATCTTCACATTTTCTTTTATTATCTACCTTTAGTCAATGTTCCTAATCCCTAAACTTAGAAGGCCAAAAATCCATAAAGTAGTGGAGACTTGACAAGTGGCCGACTCTTATAGGAGAAATGAATTTAGATATAACAGGAAAGATAATAAAAAACTCACTTGGGAGCCTCATGTTGAATTGTTGAATGTCCTGAGTGTATAACAGAAGTAAAATATCTGAAATTGAACTCATTGACTTTCTTGTTCTATATCATAATTTCACACCCATTTGTTTCTGTTCTGTTTTTACCTTCATGTATGGGATCTTCATACCCAGAAATACAGTCTCACCCACCATGTTGATTATATCTGTTAATATTTTTCACAGTTTATTAATCCATCTCCTACCTTTATTAGTTCTTGCTTGAATTATGTAGGGCTTCCTTTTATTGCTGGTGAGACTTTGATTACGGGCTCTGAATTTATTCTTCCTGTGCTAATATACTGGCTTTGATGCTTAGTGACTGTGTGCTGGGGAAATTTCACCAGGGAAATTCATCTTGCAGGAAAGGGTGTTAATGGACTTGTGGTTTAGAGAACTGTTGATAGTGTTAAAAAAAAAAACCACAACAAACAAACAAAAAAACTAAGCAAATGTTTTCTATCATCAGGAGAAAAATGGTTCATTTAACAGAAAAAGCTCATATTTTACATACTTGAAGACATAAACATGGTGCTAAGTGGCTGGAAAGGTATAGAAATAGTAAGAATGAGGAAAGCATTCAACTCTGGGAAGAACACAGTAATAAAGAAAAAATGCTAATGTTAGAGATGACTTTCTCCACAAAAGCTACAGAAGTTTTTGCATTTCTTCTTAACTGCCTTCTCTATGAAGACATAAACCACAGCATTAATTGCTTTTTCATTCACATTCTCACATGGAACACAATTCAGTTTAGCTTACGTGACAACTTTTTAAAGAAAGGGGCTGTTCCCAGGCTGGGCTGTGGCACAGTGCATTGATTTACTCAGAGCTATAGATGAGAATAATATGGATAATTTTATCCATATGGAATACTGCAGTTCAAATCTTGACCCTGGAGGCTTGAGAAACTTGCTAGGGGTGTGTGTGTGTGTGTGTGTGTGTATGTATGTGTGTGTGTTCATGTGCCCCGAATCCTGATGGGATGGAGAAACAGAGAAAAGGGATTGCAGCATAACCACACTCCACTGCGGGCTGCTTTCTCTCTCATCAACCCCTCTCTGGTGAGTGTGGCATGCCCTCTGGCAAGAAAAAAAAAGAAAAAGGAAAAATTAAAAAGAAAAGATTTCTTTCTCAGAGAAGGCTTGGACTTTTGCTTAAATGGTTTATTATTATATGTCAGACTTCTCTTTTTTTTTTTGGAGAGGTTTTTGCTATAGGGCATGTGCACTCGCCAGACAGAGAGAGACAGAGAGAAAGCGAGAAATCACCCCCCAGGGGGGATGGCTACGCCGCTATCCCTTCTCCTCTCCATTCTCCTCTGGGGATCTTGGGCATGCACGCACACGCGCCCGGCATGAGGTTAAGCCACCGGGTCCAGGACTCGAACCGCGGTCAACTACGTGGGAGTCCAGCGACATAGCCATTACGCTAACTGCTGGTCCCACAAAATAAATTTTTTAAAAAAGAATTTATTCCAGTACATATTGAACACCAAAATGGAGATTCACATGCTTGTTTAATATTTCTTGAGACAAGCTGTTGCTAACAAAGAAACTATAAGACTATAAGGAGTTTTCAAAAAGTTCATGGAAAGTATGTATTTTAAACAAACTATGTATGGATTTTGAAATTGTTTCTGAACCCAAATAAATTCATACTTAATTCTATTTTTTCATAAACTTTCTGAAGCCCTTTCATTTTCCTAGCAGTAACACTAAAGGAAATTCCACTGGGTGTTTTCCAAATGTCCCCTTTTTCTTTAGGACTCATCCTCTTTGAAAAATGTTGAAATAGGCCAACAAGGTGCTGGACTCTCACAGGACTGACCACAGTTCAGTCTCAGGCCTGGCAGCTTGAAAATCATGTCAGGCACATGTCCATGTGTACCCAAAATTCCAGGAGGAAAATCGAGGAGAACAGATTGTGGCATGACCATCACCCTGAGGGTGATTTCTTACTTTCCCTCTCACTGCCTCTCTATATCTCTCTTCAGTCAGTGCATACAACCTATGGTAAAAAAAAAAAAAGAAAAAAAACCCAGAAAAACAAAAAGGTAGAGACAGAAATGAAGAAAAAGAATGAAGCTGCAATCTTATCTAACTGATCTACTTGCACCCAAGTACAGTTTCCTTGGAGAACAATAAGAAACGTGAATGGAGGCAGCAGAGGAGACAAGGGGGCTAAGACGTCACTTCTTAAGGAGGTAATAGAGAGTTAGCTTCCTGGGGCACACCTGTATTGCAACTCCTTAAATGAGTTACAGTGGTCTTCGAAGAAGAATCAGGACCATGTTCAGTCTTGCCTGAAGCTAAACAGATTGGTCACAGATGTGCCAGCACCCTCAAGACTAAACTAAGAACAGAAGGTCCCACAGAAGATGTTTCCAGTAAAGAAATAGATGTGGAACCCATCAAGCATGTTGTAGAAGGACACATCTACAACTGCTGTATCTATGAAAACTCTTATTCTATGGGGATTCTGCCACAGTGACAGAGGCTCTGGTTGGAAAAAAACAGTCAATAGTTCCCCTTTCTTGCATGCCACCACCCAGAAATTCTTCTTTAGACTTTCTACAAAACACCCCTCTCTCTTCAGTGTATGTGACCAAACACCCAGATCCCTTCTAGTTCCAGGTCCAACTCTGACCCTGTATTTACTTCTACTTTTTAATAATGTCACCCTGTGGTAAAGTAATTTTGACCCAGAATATTAAGGATGGTTTGGATTTCCCTTGGTGTGTTGGGGCACTTAAGTTCTGAGCAACATTTCTCTATTGAAGAAACATGTTTTCTACTCCCAGTTAAGATGAAGTGTGAATGAACTATGTCTGGATCCAGAAAAACATCCACTGTATTGTGGGTTAAAAAATGTCAGCCCACAATGGAGACTGTTTGGTCTTAGGAAAGATTGAAATACTGGGTAAGAACAGTGGAGAAAAACATGAATCAGAGAAATAGAAGAGTAGGTGATACAATTTATGTTCTCTAGAAAACACGTGATGAATAAATCATAGAAGACCCTGGGTGAACTGACCTTGGGTAACATCTGGTTAAGACAGGCTGAGACCATCTAGCCAGGATGATTGTCTAGTTGAAAATCTCTGAGGCTAGGTATTTCAGGATCAGGTCTCTCCACCTTTTTTGATGTCATTACTTTCCTGCAGCTCTTAATAGCTAAGTCCCATTATACTTCCGATCACAGTGGCCTACCTCCATTTAAGTCTCCTTACTATAATTTTACTGAGGGCTTAGTGTAATAATAAAATCATTTACCTTCTATATACCCTTATTATTTATTTATTTTTTTGGGAGAGGTTTTTGCTATAGGGCATGTGTGCTCACCAGACAGAGAGACAGAAAATGAGAAATCACCCCCCCCCAGGCGGGATGGCCATGCCGCAATCCCTTCTCCCCTGTTCTCCTCTTGGGATCTTGGGCATGCATGCACACGTGCCCAGCATGAGTTTTAAGCCACCGGGTCCACAATGCGAACCACGGTCGACTACATGGGAGTCCAGCGACATAGCCATTACGCTAACTGCTGGTCCCTACCCTTATTATATTTTAAGTGATTGAAAGCCTAGGCTCTGTTATCCATAAAACCAGAGTTTTGATAATCACTCTGTCCTTAATAGCTCTATGAAGAAGTTATTTTGCTTCTCTCAGGCTTACTTGGCTGTCATGATGATCTACATAATTATAAAAGCCTGGATAGTTGTGAAAAATAAACGAGATAATGTAGAGAAGATCAGTCTAAAGTAGATAATGGGGTGTTGAGATCTTCAACAATTATAGTATTTCTCCCTATCTCTTCTTTTAGCTCCAGCAATCTTTCCTTCACATATTTAGGTGCACCTGAGTTGGGTACGTAGATATTTATAAGCGTTATGTCTTCTTGCTGGATTACCCCATTTACTATTATATAAGGCCCTTCTTTGTCTCTTCTTACAGTCTCTGTCTTGAAATCTATTTTGTCTGAGATCAATATTGCTACTCCAGCCCTTTTTTGATTTCCATTTGCATGGGATATCTTTTACCAGCCCTTTACTTTTAGTCTATGTCTTTATATATAAGGTGAGTTTCTTGTAGGCAACAGATAGAGGGTTTCTGTTTTCTTATCCAGTCAACCAGTCTATGTCTCTTAATTGGAGAACTAATCCATTGACATTCAATGTAATTATCGATATTTCTGTACCTGTTCCTTTCATTAAGTGAGCCATTTTCTTGGTTGCTTTTTGTTCTCGTATAACTGTCTGTCTGACTTTTTAGTTTTCCTGGTATAGTACTCCATTCAGAACCTCTTGAAGAGCTGGTCAGGAGTTGGTAAATTCCTTCAAATTTTGTTTATCCAAGAATGTTTTCATCTTTTTTTCCCATACGAAAGATAATTTTGCCGGGTATAGTATTCTTGTTTGAAATTGTTTTCCACTCAACACTTTGACTATATTTCACCATTCTTTCCTTGCCTGCATTGTTTCTGCCTAGAGATCCGATGTTATCCTGATGGGGTGACCTTTGTAAGTAACTTGACATTTCCCTCTTGCCAACATTAGTATCTTGTCTTTGTCTATTGTTTTTGCAAGTCTGGCTGTGATGTGCCTTGGAGAGGATCTTCTTGAGTTGATTCTACTTGGGGTCCTATGTAATTTTTTGGTCTGGATATTTGAATGCCTTTCTAGGTTTGGTAAGTTTTCTTCCAGGATTTCATGGAATAAATTATCTTGACCCTTATTATTTTCTTCCTCTTCTGGCATACCAATTATCCGTATGTTGGGGCTCTTGATGGTATTCAGTATTCCTCGTATATTATCCTCATTTTTCATGGTTGTTTTCTCAATCTTCTTGATACTTTTTTCTAAGTCATATGTATTGTCTTCTACATTAGAGATTTGATTTTTTGCCTGACCTAACCTACTTTTAATACTTTCAAGGGAGGTTTTAATTTCCTGTATCACATTCTTCATTCCTAGAAGTTCCATCTTTTTCTTGTTTAAGGTATATATTTCTTCTTTCAAGTCATGAAAGGACTTCCTCATCTCCTGGAGCTCCTTGTCTCTTTTCTCTTTCATCTCAGTTAGTTTGGTCACTACAAATATTCTGATTTCCTTATCAGACATGTCCACGACGTCCATTGCATTGACTGTGGGTGATGTAGGCTTGATGATTTCCCTTGGGGGAGAGGCTTTTTGTCAGTTGTTCATACTTCTTGAGCCTCTGTGATTGTTCCTAGTCATCAGGTGATCTGTATGTTGTTTCCTAACTTATCTAAGGTATCTCTGAGTGTTAACAGGTGGACAGGATTAGAAAATTGATGATTTCTCTTATGGTTGGCCTACCTGTTGCTCACCATTACCATGAAATGTTGCCACTGATCCTGGGTGGCCCAAAGACCTCCCTGGTTCTAAGGAGTGGTGAGCGTCCAATTGACCTAATAAGTAACAACCCAAGAGCAAAGAAAAACAACGACAAAAAACAAAAACAAAAACAAAAACACTAAAAAACGCTATTCAAAACACTAAAATTCAGAGAGTCCAAAGGCAACTGGGGAAGAGTCAGAGGATGAGCAACGGGTCTGGGTGGATGGGCCTGCAGCCTCAGGCCACTTGGAGTCTGGAACTGCTCGCCGGCTCGATCCGGTTTGCAGGTGGGGTGGGGTGGGGTGCGAGTTCATCTTCAAGTTCCATGCAACCAACCTGAGGTCCAGAGAGGAGTAGGAGTGGGGATGCACGAAGGTCCCGGATGGACGGGCCTACAGCCGCATGCTGCCTGGTGTCTGGAACTGCTGGCCGGCCAGGTGCACCTGTTCTTTAGAAACAGAAAGGACTTTGGGTCACCCAGCACTTGTGATAAAAGTTCAGGGTGCTAGTGATCAACAGGGAGATAGAGTAGAAGAAAGATTGTCAATTTTCTACTCATGCACACCTTTTAATGTTCATTGAATAATTTAGGAAGGATCTCCAGATGGCTAGGAACAATTGCGGAGGCACAAGAAATATGAACAATCAACAAAATGTCTCTCTCCTATAGGAAAATATCAATTCTGCATCACCCACAGACAACACAATGGAAGTCATGGAAATGTCAAATAAGCAACTCAAAAATACTTGTTGTGACTAAACTAAATGAGATATAAGAGAAAAGAGACAACTAACTCCAGGAAATGAGGAAGTTCTATCATGATTAGAAAGAAGAAATAGACACCATAAAAAAGAGTCAAAAGGAATTGTTAGGGTTGAGTAATATGATAAAGGAAATTAAAATCTAACTGAAAAATATTAAAAGTAGATTAGATCACACAGAAGATTGAATCTCAAATGTAGAAGACAAAATCTCTGACTGAGGAAAAATTATCAAAAAGACTGAGAAAACAACCAAGAAAAAATAAGGTTAATATACGAGAAGTACTAGATACCATCAACTGCCCCAACATCTTGATAACTGGTATCTCAAAGAGCAAAAAAATAATAAGGACATTGTTAATTTATTTCATGAAATCCTGGATGAAAGATTTCCAAACCTAGAGAGGCATTCAAATATCAAGACCCAAGAAATACATAGCACCACAAATAGAAGCAACACAAGAAGATCCTCTCCGAGGCACATCATAGCAGATTGGCCAAAACCACAAAGAAAAGATACTAAATTGGGAAGAGAGAAACTTCAAGTTATTTACAAAGATTATTCCATCAGGCTAACATGGGACCTCTCATCAGAAACAATGCAGGCTAGGAAAGAAGGGGGAAATATAGTCAAAGTGTTAAACAAAAATGAATTCAACCAAGAATACTATACCCAGCAAAATTATCCTTCATATGTGGAAAAAGACAAAAACATTCTCGGATAAACAAAACCTGAAAGAATTTTCCAATTCCAGTCCAGCTCTTCAAGAGGTTCTGAAGGGAGTACTTTACCAGGAAAACTAAAAAAGTCAGACAAACAGTTAAAAGAGAACAAAAAACAACCAAGAAAATGGCTCACTTAGTGATAAGAACAGGTCTGGAAACATCAATAATAACACTGAAAGTTAATGAATTAAAGTCTCTGATTAAGAGACACAGACTTGCTACAAGAAACCCACCTTATACATAGAGACAAACATAGAGTAAAAGTGAAGGGCTGGAAAAAGATATTCCATGCAAATGGAAATCAAGAAAGGGCTGGAGTTGTGATACTGATTTCAGACAAAATAGACTTCAAGACAAAGAAGATAAGAAGACACAAAGAAGGGCTTTATGCAATATTAAATGGCCTAATTCATTAAGAAGACATAACACTTATAAATATCTATGTACACACCTCAAAACACCTAAATATGTGAAGGAAAGACTGCTGGAGCTAAAAGGAAAGATAGGGTGCAACATGATAATTGTTGGGGATCTCAACACCCCATTATCTTCTTTAGACAGATCTTCTAGACAAAAAATAAGCAGAGAGATACAGGACCTAAATGATACTATAAATCCAATGGGTTTGACAGACGTCTATAAAACTTGCCACCCTAAGACAGCAAAATACACATTTTTCTCACCCCGGCATGGAACCTTTTCAAAGATTGACCACGTGATAAGACACAAATCAACCTTTACAGATTCAAAGGCATAGAAACTATATACAGCATCTTCTCAGACCATGATGCAATTAAATTCAATATTAATTTCAAGAAATACCCTCAAAAATACATGAACACATAGAAACTAAACAACCTACTTTGAATGACTGCTTATCTATGGAAGAAATCAAGTCTGATATCAAAAAAATTATGGAAACAAATGATAATGAGTACATGAGTTTCCAGTTTGTTCTTTGTGACACAAAAAAAAGTTGTCATAAGAGGGAAATTCATAGCAATTAGTGCACATAAGATAAAGATGGAAAGGTGGCATATAGACAACCTAACATCATGCTTCAGGGAATTGGAAAAACAAACAAACAAACAAACAAACAAAAAATGCCAGAAAAAAAGAAATCATAAAGGTTCAAGCAGAAATGAGGAAGGACATTTAGAAAAAAATAGAGGGGCAAAGCCTTAATGGGACAAAGAAATGTGGTATTATCTGTGGAAGATAATTTTACAGTTTTTTTTTTTGGGGGGGGGGGGAGAGGTTTTTCGCTATAGGGCGTGTGCGCTCGCCAGACAGAAAGAGAGAGACATAGAGACAGAAAGCGAGAAGTCACCCCCCAGAGGGGATGGTCACGCCACAATCTCTTCTCCTCCATTCTCCTCTGGGGATCTTGGGCACGCATGCACATGCGCCCGGCGTGAGTTTTAAGCCACCGGGTCCGGGACGCAAACCGCGGTCGACTACGTGGGAGTCCAGCGACATAGCCATTATGCCAACTACTGGTTCCCAGTTTTTTTTGAAGAGTTTTTTGCTATTGGGCGCATGCACTCGCCAGACAGACAGAGAGAGACAGAGAGACAGAAAGCGAGAAATCACCCCCCATGGGGGATGACCATGCCGCAGTCCCTTCTCCTCCATCCTCCTCTCGGGATCTTGGGCACGCACGCACATGGCGCCCGGCATGAGTTTTTTTTTTTTTTTTCTTTCATTTATTTATTTTTACATTTTTCTACAAACATTTACTTTACATAGAAAAAAGTTTTAGCTCATACTCCATAATTCTTGACAGTTTACAAACAACTTTCAAAATTTCAAAATACTGAATTTTAAAGATAATGCTCAAAATATGTCTTATAATTTTGTATAATTTTATAACTCTATAACAACAGAAGCAGTATGGTTTCAAATATATATATATATATATATATATAAATATATATATTAAAAATATATATATTCTATATATATATTTTAGAGTGCAGACACTCGGTATATATTAAGTGGGGACATGCACTGCCTCTACTTCATAGCATGGCTTGCTTCACTCAGCAGTAAGTCTTCCATATTCATCCACTTCCTTTCAAAAGCCAGGGTTTTGTTGTTTTTTATGGATGAATAGTATTCCATTGAGTATATGTGCCACAGTTTTTCTAACCATTCATCAGTTCGTGGGCACTTAGGTTGTTTCCATGACTTAGCAATCGTGAAAAGTGCCGCAATAAACATTGATGTGCAAGCACTTTTTCGATTAAGTATTCTTCTGTCCTTTGGGTAGATACCAAGGAGTGGGATTGCTGGATCATATGGTAGTTCTATTTGTAGATTTTGGAGGAATCTCCAAACTGTTCTCCACAGTGGTTGGACCAATTTACAATCCCACCAGCAGTGTAAGAGAGTTCCCTTTTCACCGCACCCCATCCAGCACTTATCATGTTTTGTTTTTTTAATCTTAGACATTCTGACTGGGGTTAGGTGATATCTCATTGTTGTTTTGATCTGCATTTCTCTTGCAATGAGGGATGTTGAGCATTTTTCATACGTATTTTAGCTATTCGTATATCATCTTTAGAGAGTGTTTTTTTCAACTCATTCTCCCATCTTTTAATAGGATTGATTGTCTTTTTCTGGAACAGCTGCTTGAGTTTCTTGTGAATTCTGGTTATCAGTCCCTTGTCTGATGCATAGTTTACAAAAATATTTTCCCATTCTGAGGGCTGTCTGTTCACACTAATCACTGTGTCTTTTGCCATGCAGAAACTTCTTAGTCTGATGTAATCCCACTTGTCTATTTTAGGGATCATAGACTGTGCGTTGGGAGTCTTATTTAAGAAGTTTTCCCTACCCCAATGTCTCCCAGATTTTCCCCGGTGTTTTCCAGGACCAGTTTTATAGTTTGAGGTCTTAGATTTAGATCTTTGATCCACCTTGACTTTATTTTTGTCAGAGGTGAGAGGTATGAGTTTAAGCCACCAGGTCCTGGACGTGAACCGCAGTCAACTACATGGGAGTCCAGCGACATAGCTATTATGATAACTTCTGGTCCCAGGAAGATAATTTTATAGTTTTATCAACTGGACCAGGGAGAAATGTTCACATGTTGAAATATTTACTTTGTAAGTTAAATAACGTGATTGAATGTGTAAAAAAAAGAAATAAAAAAAAACTGTTAGAAAAAATTAAATAGAAAATAAACAAACTATACAGAAAATAAGAGCCAAAGATAGTTCTTTGAAAAGGTTAACAAGATTGATACACTACTAGCAAGACTGTTAAAGAAGAAGAAACCAGATATATCAAATAGGTGCTTAAACAGGCAACATTATAATAGACACAATAGAAATACAAAACATCAACAGAAGATACTATGAGCAATAAACAAGAGAAGACCCTAAGATTTCCATGAAACAACTTTTCTAAGTAATTAATGAATACAGTAAAGTGTCAGGATACAAAATCAACTTCCAAAAATCTATAGCATTTCTGTATACAAACAACAAGTTGAATGAGGTAGATCTGAAGAAAGGAATCCCTTTTACTATAGCCACAAAATGCATAAGATACCCAGGAATAAACCTAACTAAGGAAGTCAAAGACCTTTACAAAGAAAACTATGAAAATCTTAAAAAGATATTGAAAATGACACAAAAAAGTGGAGGGACATCTAATGTCCCTGGATTGGAAATATTAATACAATCAAAATGGCAATTCTACCCACATTAATCTACATATTTAATGCAAATCCAGAGATATTCTTCCCAAATCTAGAAAAGACAATCATAGAAATTGTCTGGAATCATGAGACCTCACATTGCCAAAACAAGCCTGCATGAGAAGAGTGGAGTGGGTGGCATATCACTCCCTGACCCCAAAATATACTGTAAAGCTGTGATAATCAAAACAGCATAGTACTGGCACAAAAACAGACAAGTGGACCAATGGAATGGAATAGAGACCTCAGAAGTATACCACTAGTCTTACAGCCAATTGAGTTTTGACAAAGGATACAGTCAATCCATTGGGAAAAGAAAAACCTTTTTAGCAAATGGTGCTCAAAAAAATGGGTTTCCAACTTGAGAAAGATGAAACTGAGTCCCTCTCTTTCACCATTAACAGAAATCAACTCAAAATGGATCAAAGATCTGAACCTAAGACCTCAAACTATAAAACTACTAATGGAAAACACTGGGTAACCTCTGGGAGACATTGGGGTAGGAAAAGATTTCTTAAATAAGTCTCCCAAAGCATAGGCAGTAATTCCTAAAATAGACAAGTGGGATTACATCAGATTAAGAAGTTTCTGCCCACCAAAGGACACAGTAATCAGTATTAATCAACAACCCTCAGAATGGGAGAATATTTTTGTAAAATATGCCTCAAACAAAGGACTGATAATTAGAATACACAGGAAACTCAAGCTTTTTAAGTGAAAAAAAAAAGTCTAACCTAGTTAAAATATGGGGAAATTGGGGACCAGCAGTTGGCATAATGGCTATGTTGCTGGACTCCCATGTAGTCAACTGTGGTTCGAGTCCCAGACCCACTGGCTTAAACTCATGCAAGGCACATGTGCATGCGTACCCAAGATCCTGAGAGGAGAAAGGAGGAGAAGGGATTGTGGTGTGGTCATCCCCCCAGGGAGGGTGATTTTTCACTTTCTGTCTCTCTGTCTCTGTCTTTCTGGCAAGCACACATGCCCTATAGCAAAAACCTCTCCAAATAAATAAATAAATAAATAAATAAGATGGGAAAATGAGCTGAACAAAAATCTCTCTAAGGAAGACATATGAACAGTTAAAAAGCATATGAGGGAATGTTCAACTTCCCTCATCAAAAGGGAGATGCAGATTAAAACCACAAAGAGATACCACCTAACTCCTGTTAGAATGGTGAAGATTAAAAATACAAAAAGTGACAAGTGTTGGCGGGGTTTTGGAGAAAGGCGAACTCCCCTACACTATTGGTGGGAATGTAAACTGGTTCAACCACTGTGGAAAACAATATGGAAGTTACTCAGTGGTATACAAATAGAACTACCATTTGATCCAGGAATCCCACTTCTGTGATCTACTCAAATGACAGGAGAATCTCAGTCAAAAAAGCACTTGCACATCCATTTTTATTGCAGCATTATTCACAATCGCTAAGACAAGGAACCAACCCAGATGTCCACGAACATATGAATGGATGGAAAAAAATGTGGCACATATATTCTATGGAATACTAATGAGCCATAAAAAATTGAGACCCTGGTTTTGATAGAAACTCATTGAATATGGAAGACCTATTGCTGAGTGAAAGAAGCCTGGATATGAAAGAAAGATTTTGTATGTATGTATTTCTCAGCATAATAAAAGCCATTTATGAAAAACCTATAGTTATCATTATGCTGAATGGGAAAAAGCTTAAAGTTTTCCCACTAAAAACTGGTGCAAGACAAGGCTGCCCACTTTCTCTGCTCCTGTTCAATATACTGGAAGTCCTAGCCAATGTGATCAAACAAGAGAAGGAAATGAAAGGTATTCAATAGGGAAAGAAGAGCTGAAATTATCTCTGTTTGCAGGTGACATGATTGTATACACAGAAGACCCAATTGTATCCATGAAAAAACTCCTTGAAGTAATAAGTGTATACAGTAAAGTGGCAGGATAAAAAATAAACTTACAAAAATCTACAGCATTTCTGTATAGAAACAACAAGCAGAGAGAGACAGAACTGAAAAAGTTATCCCATCTACCACAGCCACAAGAAGTATAAGATACACAGGAATAAAACTAACAAAGTATGTCAAAGACCTCTATAAGGAAAACCATGAAAATGTTAAAATGGAAATTGAAAAGGACACAAAAAAGTGGAAGGATAGCCCGTGTACCTGGATTGGCAGAATTAATATAATCAAAATGAAAATCCTACCCAAATTAATCTACATATTTAATGCAATCCCTATAAAATTACAAGAGACATTCTTCACAGATCTAGAAAAGACAATCATAGAATCTGTGTGAAATCATAAAAGATGCAGTATTGCCAAAGCCATCCTGTGCAAGAAGAGTGGAGTGGGTGGCATCTCACTTCCTGACCTCGAAATATATTTCGAAGCTGTGATAATCAAAACAGCATGGTATTGGCACAAAAACAGACATGAGGACCAATGGAACAGAGTAGAGACCCCAGAAATAAACCCCAAAACATACAACCAACTGATCTTTGACAAAGGTTACCAATCCATCCAGTGGGAAAAGGAGAACCTTGTTAGCAAATGGTGCTGGAAAAACTGGGTATCCACCTTCAGAAAGGTACATTTGAACCCCTATCTGTCACCACGAACAAAAATCAACTCAAAGTGGATGAAAGAACTAAACCTAAGACAGCAACCTATAAAACTACTATTGGAAAACTCTGGGGAACCTCTGGGAGACATTGGGGTAGGCAAAGACTTCTTAAGCAAGACCCCCAAAGCACAGGCAATAATCCCCAAAATAGACAGATGAGATTATATCATATTAAGAAGTTTCTGGAGACCAGCAGTTAGCATAATGGCTATGTCGCTGGATGCCCACATAGTTGACCGCGGTTCGAGTCCCGGACCCGGCAGCTTAAACTCACGCCAGGTGCATGTGCTTGCATGCTCAAGATCCCTAGAGGAGAATGGAGGAGAAGGGATTGCGGCGTGACCATCCCCCCGGGGGGTGATTTCTCGCTTTCTGTCTCTATGTCTCTCTCTGTCTGTCTGGCGAGCGCACGCGCCCTATAGCGAAATAAAAAACCTCTCCAAAAAAAAAAAAAAAAAACCTCACACTGGGCGCACGCGTGTGTATGCGTGCCCAAGATCCTGAGAGGAGAATGGAGGAGAAGGGATTGAGGCGTGGACATCCCCCCGGGGGTGATTTCTCACTTTCTGTCTCTCTGTCTCTCTCTGTCTGTCTGGTGAGCGCACGTGCCCTATAGCAAAAACCTCTAGAAGAAGAAGAAGAAGAAGAAGAAGAAGAAGAAGAAGAAGAAGAAGAAGAAGAAGAAGAAGTTGTTTCTGCACAGCAAAGGACACTGTAATTAGTGTGAATTGACAACCCTTGGAATGGAGATGCAGATCAAAACCACAATGAGATATCACCTAACCCCTTGGAATGGGAGAGAATTTTTGCTAACCGTACCTCAGATAAGGAACTGATAACCAGAATACACAGATAACTCAAGTGGCTTACCTGTAAAAACATGATTAAATAATTAAAAGATGGGAAAATGAGATGAATAAACAACTCTCTATGGAAGATATATGATCAGCCAAAAAGCATATGAAAAAACGTTCAACATCCCTCATTGTAATGGAGATACAGATCAAAACCACAATGAGATATCACCTAACCCCAGTCAGAATGGCAAAGATTAAAAATACAAAAAATGATAAGTGCTAGAAGGGATGCAGTGAAAGGGGAACACTTCCATGTTGATGGGAATGTAAATTGGTCCAACCACTGTGGAGAACATATGGAGGTTCCTCAAAGTCCTTCAAATAGAACCACCATATGATCCAGCAATTCCATTCCTGAGTATCTACCCAAAGGAGAACGTTCTATCAGAAAAGCGTTTGCACAACTATATTTATTGCAGCATTATTCATGATTGCTAAGACATGGAACCAACCCAAATGACCACAAACGGATGAATGGATTGAACAAAGTGTGGCAGATGTACTCCATAGAATACTATTCAGCCATAAAAAGTAAGGCCCTGGAATTTGATAGAAAGTGGATGAGTATGGAAGATTTGTTGCTGAGTGAAGCAAGTCAGGCTATGAAAGAGAGACGTTGTATGTCTCCACTTAACACAAGCGGACTGTCTGCACTCTATGGTAGAGACTGAAAGACTGGAGGACATAAAAGCATGAAAAATTGTTATGGACACAAGAGACAAAGTGGAAGGAGAGTGTGGGAGGAGAAGAGTGCAGAAAAGGAAAGTAGAGGGGAAAATGGAGAGATATTTGTGGGACACAGATATGGTTTGTTATCTGTTGATGAGGATGTGTACAGTATTCTCAACTTGACTGAGATGTATATCATGCTGGGTAAAATCTCTTTACAATTTAAATGATGTATAGCAATTGACTGTATAAATAACAATAAAAAGAAAAAGATATATACTGACTATCAGCACTTTATGGTAGAGATTGAAATATTGGAGGGCATAAATGCAGTGAAAATAGTTATAGATCTGAAGACAGTATTGAATGGGGATGAGGGGAGAAGGGAAGAGTATAGGGAAGGATAGCAAGAGAACAAATAGGGAGGCATGACATTAGTGGACACAGAGATGGTTTATTACCTGTTGATGACAACATGTATGGTATTCTCACCTGGACTGGTCTGAGAAGTATTTCATGTTGGGTAAATTCTCTTCACAAGTCAAATGATATATAGTGATTGAATGCTTAAAAAATAATGAGAATAAATAATGATCTGAAAAAAATTATGAAAAGCTATTTGAGGATGATGATATGGATAGTAATGTCTTTTTTTTTTTTGAGAGATTTTCGCTTTAGGGCACGTGTGCTCGCCAGACAGAGAGAGAGAGAGACATAGAGACAGAAAGCGAGAAATCACCCCCCAGAGGGGATGGTCACACTGCAATCCCTTCTCCTCCATTCTCCTCTTGAGATCTTGGGCACGCACGCACACGCACCTGTTGTGAGTTTTAAGCCACCGGGTCCAGGACGCGAACCACTGTCAACTACGTGGGAGTCCAGCGACATAGCCATTACGCTAACTGCTGGTTCCCAGGATAGTAATGTCTTTGTCTTGACTGATATGCATGGTAATCATGCTGGAAAAAGAAATATAATACACTGAAAAGATATATGTGATAAAAAAGATATATATCATTTAATGTAATATAAAAATTATTATAATGATTAAAGTTATATAAAATATAAAAAAATCATAAAAAAGGAAAAATCGAAAATATCAGGGTAGAAAGAAACACACACAGTGGTAGAATATTCACCTTTATTATAAATTATATCCTATGTAAAATGAAAGGAGAGGAAAAGTATTAGTTTACTGAATTAAGAAAAATTTTGAGAAATATTAGTTCCGGTATTACTTTATAAAAATGTGTGTGTGTGTATATATATATATATATATATATATATATATAATATAAATGTGTATATATATAATATATATATATATAAATATATATATATGTGTGTGTGTGTGTATAAATATATATATATTACTTAGGCTTTTATATTTCAGTTTAACTCTAACATATATGATTCCTTTCAGACATATAACTAGATGCAGATAAATAAATAAAAATAGAAATGGTAAACTCTCCATTTTTTTGAGAGTTTTTCTTTGTTGTTGTTGTCATCATTATAGGGCACATGTGCTGGCCAGAGAGACAGACAAAAAGTGAGAAATCATCTCTCTAGAGGGACTGGTCATGCCGAAATCCCTTCTCCTCCTTTCTTCTCTCTGGATTTTGGGCATGCATGCACACAGGCACAGTGTGTTTTAAGCCACTGGGTGCAGGACTTGTGACATGGTTGACCAGTTGAGAGTCCAGCTATGCCACTCTGCCACTTAACCACTATGCCACCTGCTGGCCCTGAGTTGGTAAGCTCTCTTTTGCAGTAGCTGTATTTTATAAAATTGCCACAAACATTGGATTAGAGAATAATGAACTACTGCTCCTAGAGAAAATACAAGGTTTTCCTGCAAGCCTCAGGTCACGTGTTCACCCTTTCAGTATACAAACTTTTTTTAGGTCTGTTTCTATTTCAAGACACCTTCACATTCCACATAAAAGTGGAATCAAGTCACCGTTGTCTGGCTTTTTTCACTAAATATTCTCCAGTTTCCTCATGTTGTTACATGTTAAAATGGGTGTTATCAAAAGGAAATTTTAGGTGTTGGTCAGGGTGTAGAGAAAGAGAATTCTTATACACTGCTGGTTGGGATGCTAATTAGTACAAGCATCATAAAAATCAAGAATGGAGGCTCTTCAAGAAATTAAAAATAAAACTATAATATGATCCAGCAATCCCACTTCTGAGTCTACCCAAAGGAAACGAATGCAGGATCTGAGGAGACAGCTGTTCTCATGTTCATTGCAGTGTCATTCAAAGTTGCCAAGTTATAAGAACAACCTTAGCATTTAACTGTAAATGAATAGATCAAGATCCTGAGAATGGAGGAGAAGGGACTGCAGTGTGGCCATCCTCCCTGGGGGGGTGATTTCTCGCTTTCTGTCTTTCTAGAGAGCACACATGTCCTATAGCATAAAACATCTCCAAAAATTAAAAAAAAAATAGTAATGTACCGTATATTTTCAACTAGTGTTCTCACCACCACTGCAACAAAAATAATGCTACTTATGTGAGGTAATAGGATATTTTATTTTTACTCTTTTTTATCATAGGGTACATACTAGAGAGACAAAGGAGAAGGAGAGGGAGAAAGCATCCTCTCTCCCCATGGAGCGTGGTCACACTGCACTCCTTCCTCCTCCATTTCTCCATCCTATTGAGATTTCAGGAAAGCACACGCACATGTGTGGCATGCTTAAATCCACTGTGGTCAGGATCCAAACTGCAGTTGGCCATGTGGGATCCCACTCCCTTAACTACTAGGCTGTGGTGTCAGCCTGGTTGATATGTTAATAAGCTCGATCACAGTAATCAGTTCACCATGTATACATAGAGAAAACATGATTTTGTGCACACTAAATATATGAAATTGTATTTGTCAGTCACCACAATAAATCTTGAGAAAAATCAGACACCATGAGCACTAACTTTGTCTAAAGTATGGAAAATAGCCATAGGCTTACTAAGCCAGTTCTCAAGCAAGCAAAACCATCTTTAAGATGATAGGAAGGTTGAGCTGGATTGGTGGCGCAGCAGCAGTGCGCTGCTCAAGGGAAGCTGGATCCATCTGGGAGGCTGCTGGTTTGATTTTTCCATTCAGCTTTTACAGGTCAGGCAAGCACCCATGATCCTGGCTTGCTGGGGAAGATTGTTGAGGGTGCTTAGCTTTTTCCCTCTCTCTTTGCTCTTTGGCTCTCGCTTTCATGAAATATATAGATAAACTTAAATTTTTTCTTTCTTTTCTTTTTCTCTTTTCTTTCTTTCTTTCTTTCTTTTTTTTTTTTTTTTTTTTTTTTTTTTTTTTTTTTGCTATAGGGCATGTGGACTTGCCAGACACACACACACACACACACACACACACACACACACACACACAGAGAGAGAGAGAGAGAGAGTGTGAGAAATCAGAAATCAGCCCTCAAAAATCAGCCACCAAGGGATATAGCCATGCTACAATACCTTCTCCTCCATTCTCTTCTCAGGATTCTGAGCATGCATTCACACATGCCTGGTGTGATTTTTTTAAGCTGCTGGACCTGGGGCTGGAACTGCCCAATCAAATGTAATCTAGTGCCTTAACTTCCACACCACTTGTTGCTCATACCACCTCCCTAAATTTCTTTTATTTTAATGGTAGGAAAGTTATGTGATGTTTTTCACTTTTGCCCTAATAACTCCTCAACAAAGCCCTGATCTTGCTTCTGAAGTGGTCTATATTGCCAGGAATACATGTTCTTGTTTTACTTCAAGGATATATCAGTTTTCCAGTCATATCTCAAAATTTATTTCATAACAAACTTGATCACCTTTTCCTTTCACAATATACCACACTAATCACTATATTGAAGACGTGCTGATTGGAATTATTAAGCAAGTAGTGTCCACAATTCTAAATGTACTGATAGGACATTTATATGTCAGAGAGTGGTCAACGAATCTGTAAAACTAAAGTCTTCTTCAGTGAACTTTCTAGGGGTCCAGACTTTGGTGCATGTTGTATTATTATGAGTGACAAATGAGTCATTGCATTTGGCCCTTCTTACAACCAAGAAAGAGACTAATGCTTAATGAGTTTCTTTTAGTTTTAGGGGCAACATATTCCCAATTTGGGTATGTTATTCTGGTCCATTTACCAAGCAACCCCCAAAGCTGCTAGTTTTGAGAGGGATCCAGGACCAGCAAATGCACTGTGCAAGCTGCTCTGCCTCTTGAGTCATACGTGCCAACAAATCCAGTGTTGCTTGAAGTGTCAACAGGAGTCCTTGGTATGTTCCCAGAGGTGAATTACAGTGGCCTTTTGGATTTTGGTGTAAAGTCCTGCCATCATCCCCAGATAGATATTGTCCTTTGAAAGATAGTTATTGGTCTCTTAATAGAAAATTGACTCCTCACCATGGGCAACTAGATTATCGAAAGGTTTCCCCATATATATTTTTCCTAGATTTCCTATTTGCCAATTTTATAATCATGTTTCTTCAAATCTCTTACCATTCAGCTCAACTATTGTCCACAGCCCATGAACTGGTATACAATCATGCACTTGGCTTTTGTATATCATCTTCCTTCTTGCTGTTACCTTTACCAAACAAAATTCACAACCAGGTGCACTGCCCAAAATTCTGCCCACTGGGAGGATTTCCCTTTACCACTGTCTTTTATAGAGATGTTCCAGATGGGGTCATGGCGCTGTAGTTGTCCACTTTCAGGAGATGCCCCATGTCTTAAAGAAATATCTATAAAGTAGTCCAGCGACTTCTCCTCCTCTGTCAGCTGATAGTATGGAATTCCGAAAGGTCATGGGTCCTGACTGGGAGAGAGGTCAGTGTACTGAACCATCATTCAAATTGTTTCTATACACTTAACTACTGTAAATACTTCACATAGTGGGCTCATAAAATAATTGTGATTTTGTAGCTGACTTATTTCACTTAGCATAATATCAAGGTTTCTTCATGCAATAGCATGTGAAGGCAAATTCCTTCTTTCAAGGTTGAATAATATTTCATTGTATGGAAAGTCACTTTTTGCTTACTCATTCATGCTTTGGTTGATATTTGGGTAAGTAGTACCTCTTGTTTATCTTGGAAAATGTTGCTGCAAAAATGAGTGTGCAAATAATCTCTTTGATATCCTGCTTTCAGTTACTTCGAGTTTATACATCCAAAAGTGGGGCAGCTGGATCTTACAGTAATTCTATTTTAAACTTTTGAGGAACCACTGTCTTCTGCAGCAGCTGCACTATTTTACATTGCCACCAACAATGTACAAAGTTTCCAATTTCTTCATATCCTCATCAACTTTTCTATTTTCTGATGAAAGCAAGCTGTTGTAGGTGGTATTATTATTAGATATTAAGAAAAAAGTTGTTTTAAAGATCAATACCAGGTACTTGGGGAATAGGTTCGTTTGCTCAAGCAGTGAAACCACGTTTGGTACCATAGCTACAACTAGAATTACCACCTGGGATGTTCACATTACTCCACTGTTATTCTCCATGATCCATCTGCCTTCTGCACTCTCCAAATAGGAGAGTTCACCTTTCCTGAATCTTTCAAGTCCTAGATAGTAATGCCAAGCCCTGCAGTCCTTCAGGGATCCAGTATTGCTTTTGGCTTGCTATTTTCCTAGGTAAAAGCTGTTCTAGATCTTTCACTTAGCCTTTCCAATAGTCCTTACTCCACAAGTGAAAAAACCAATATGGAGACTCTTCCAGGTGTTGAGTATATCTATTGCAATTATGCTTTGTGAAACTGGGAAAGTAAATAGTCTTGAGCTGAAAACTGGTGAATTATATTATATTACATTTGCGTCTCTTGGAAGAGTTCATCTGAGAGTCAGTGTCTAGTAGTTCCCAAAAGGTATGGTTATTTACTATCCCACAGCTACCTTAGGTATAGTTAATTTTATATCATAGTATTTAATTTATGCAATATCAGGAAAGGATTTTACCCACTCTTCTAGGCATATGGTTAATGTATTGTGTGCTGTAGCAGGATAGTTGTATTATGTAAGGCAGAATTATAATTTTCTAAATTTCACTATTTGGAGATTAAGTATGGATCAAAGAGATTCATATGGGTGTCAAGTTGACAAGGAATAGACTTGTGATGCTTAATTGTGCTTGTCTACTTGACTGAATGAATGGAACGCCCAGCTAGCTGGTAAAACATTTCTGGGTGAGTCTGTGAGGGTGTTTCTGGAAGAGATTATCATTTGCATTAGCAGACCGAAAAAAGAAGATTGTCCTTACCAGTTCTGGCGGACACCATCTTTTCCACTGAGGTCCTGATTTGTACAAAAAGGCAGAGGAGTCAGCACTTGCTCTCATTATTTGAGATTAGGCATCCATCTTTTCCTGCCATATGACATCAGTATTCCTTATTCTTGGGCCTTTAGACTTGAGGTGAGTCTTATACCAGGGGTGCCACTCCCTACTTCCTTTGTCAGAACAAAGACTTTGGATTCAGACTCAGATTGAGAACAATGGCTCAAGAACCTTGGGATTCAGACTGAAATCCAGCACTAGCTTCCCAAGTTCTCTAGCTTGCAGATAACAGATCATGGGTCTTGTTGGCTTCTGTAATCACGTGAGTTATTATCTTCAACTTAAATCCCTACCATTAATGATGGGAATGTCTAATAACCCAGAGACTCAAGAACAAAATGTATTTAATTTATTTTGTTTTTGTCCATGTGGATGGTAACAAGTTGTATCTCACTATAGTTGTAGTTTGTATACATATCATTAGTGAGTTTAAATGTCAAATGTTTAAGAGCCGTTTTTATACCACTAGTGAATAGTGCATTGATCTGCTTACATTTTCATGTTTCAAAAGATTTTTAGTCTTTTAAAATATTCTTCTAAAGTCAAATTAAAGAGGTATAATAGCTGAAAAGAGTGTATCTGCTTTAAGCATACAGCTCGAAGAATGTTGACAAACCTAACCTCTGTGTGAACCTTTCTCTGATCAAGATACATACTTCTATCACCTCAAAAAGTTTTCTCATGCGCCTTTGAATAAATACCCCTACCATTATTAATCTCAGTCAACTATGAATCTGTTTTGGGGGGCTAGATATGAATTTTGTCTATTACATAATTGCGTATGAATGGAGTAATTCTTTTTTAACCTGATTTTTCTTACTAAGCATAATTTTTTTAAAAAAACACTGCTCTGCTAGTTACCTATGCTGCTGTCTAAACCAGTATATTTCTTTTAATTGTAATTGTGCCAGCTGATGCTCAGTTAAAAACAAAATCCACACAGTAATTTTAGTAGGAAAGTTTTATTTAAATTTATTCATTTATTTATTCAAAGAAGAGAGAGAGTGCATGCCCCCCCCCCCCCCCCCCCCCCCCGTCTTCATATCATTCCAACCCCAGTCTGGGCCATCCTGGACCACAGGCATAATTGAGAAAATTCTGGGACACAAACTCAGGATGTGTCTCATGTGGGTCCAGTTGTGTTACTGTCCCCCCCACCCACCTGACCCTAGATAAAGTTTAATATAGAAAAGCTGCCAATAAATGGTTAACTGTTAAGGAGTAAAGGTAACTCCAAAGAAAATGCAAATGGCATATATGGAGATCAGCCACTGCTTCTAGGGCTGAGACAGAGCAGCTCAGGAAGAAAGCAATTTAAAAGAATTCTATAATGGCTGATATAATTCATCTCCAAACTTCAACTAAAATGGTGTGGCTGATGCCACTTTACTGGAAGAGATTCAGTGAGCTCATGAAGGCCAGTCTGAGGAGCAGGAAACTGCTGAGATGCTGCTGAAGCTTGCTGGGGAACTACTACTAGACGGCTTTCAAGGTTCCCTAGCAAGACACCTGGGCTGCTGGTTGAATTTGTGCAGGATTAATCTGTAGGTGCACCACTGAAACTTTCTGGGAGATAAACTCAGCTAGGAATTTTGCATGTTATGGAAGAAAGCAGGGAAAACTTGGTAAGAAACAAGAAGACTCTTAAGTTCTGCTATCTACTAACAAAGCTTACCACTGTGTCTCCTGGCAAAGAAGAAAGGTCACAGGATATATCTCCAATATGTCGAAGCAGCACGAAGGATGGATTTGGAAGTGAGAGGGAATAAATTCATAACGAGCACAGTAATATTCTACTACATGCATGTTCTACAACTTGTTATCCATTTATCTTATTAAGATATTCTAATTTGGAATTATTATAAATGAAACCACTATGAATATTCATATACAAGCTTGTAAATATGAGCATATATTTTCATGTTTCTTGGATAAATATCTGAAATTGTTGGGTCATATAACATGTATGTATATAACTTTGTAAGTAAAAGTAATCTTGCCATTTTCATACTATTCTGCAATATCTGAGCATCCTGGTTGTGCCACTTCCTCTCCATAACTTTATATGGACAGTCTTTTTGATTTTAGCCAGTTTAGCAAATATTTACTATCCTATTGTATTTTATTATTATAAACTTTATTTCATAGAAAAGTTTTAGATTTGGAGAAGATAGGACAGACAGTTTCCAGAAATCCTGTACCAAATGCCATCTATTATTATATTATATTAGTACGGTATATTGGTGACAAGTAATGAACTAAATACATGATGGTTAACTGAAGTTCAGAGCTTATTCAGATTTTTTTAGTTTTACTGAATGTCTTTTTCCATCTTGTATAGCATACTACATTTTGTTATCATCTCTCCTTAGGCTCTTCTTAGCTGTGATGGTTTCCCTTTACAATTTATTTTTGATTTTTTAGATTTTGCCATAGGGTACATGTGCTTGCTGGAGAGAGACAGAGAGAGGGAAAGTGAAAAGTCAGTCCCCAGGGGGATAGCATGCTGCAATCCTCTCTCCTTCATTCTCCTCTTGAGATTCTGGGCATGAATGTGGTACACATGCCTCGCATGATTTTCAAGCCTCTGTGTCTGGGACTTGAACTGTGGTAATCCATGTGGGAGTCCAGCACTTTAACCACCATGCACCTGCTGGCCTCAGTGACCTTTATGATTTTAAAGAGTACTGTTTTGAGTTCTGGTAAAATATCCCTTTATGAGAATTATTCTGATGTTTTCTCACGATTAGACTCATTATCAAACTCTTGTATGTTTTCTTCTAAAAGTTTTATTTTTACATTTAAGAATATGTTTCATAGACTTAATGGGTTAATTTTTATAAAAGGAGTGCAGTCTAGGCTTATATCTGTTATTTTTAATACTTCTATTTTTTTGTTTTTAAGATTTCTGTCATAGGACACATGTGCTCACCAGAGAAGAGAGATGGAGAGATACAGATAGAGGGAAAATGAGAAATAACCCCCCTCGGGTGGGTGGATGGCCATGCCATAATCCCTTCTCTTCTATTCTCTGCTCAGGATTTTGGCCATGCACACACATGTGCCCAATGTGATTTTCAAGCTGCCACGTGTGGAATTTAAACCACGGTCCAGCACCTCAACCATCGTGCTACCTGCTAATGCCCCAATGTCTAATTTTTTTAGCACCTTTGTTGAAAAATCTATTCTTTATTTTCTGAACTGCCTTTTCTCTTTTGTCAAAAATCAATTTACCATATTTTTGTGGGTATCTTTCTGGGCTCTCTATTCTAGTTCTTTACTCCATGCATTAATTTTTTTCACCAATACCACACTTTCTTGATTATCATGGCCTTTAACTGAGTCTTGAGATCAGGTAGCATCTGCTCTACAACTTTTTTCATCTTCTTCAGTATTGCACTGGCTATTCTAGGTTTTGTTGTTGTTTATTTATTTCCATGAGTGAGAGAGACAGAGAGTACTTCCAACAGGGTCTCGATGCCCTAACTACCCTAAGCCTTCAGCCAGCTCTGGATAATGGGCACATGTATGCCTGGAATACTCAGGGAGCTTCCAAAATATGAGTCCAGAATCTTTCCTTAGGATTGCTTCACAAAGACTTGTGTTTTACTACTATTCCTATATTTGCATCTTTAAATTTTCCATTTAAATTTTAGAATCAGTTTTTCAATATCTATGAAATAAATGATTGAGATCTCTGTTTGATGGCATTAAATATACAGATTAAGGTGCAAAAAACTGAAATACTAACATATTGAGTCTTTTAATCCATGAATATGAAGTAGCCCTTCATTTATTTAAGTATCATTTGATTGCTTTTGTCAGATTTTGTAGTTTTCTGCATCTAGATTCTGTACAGATAGTGGTAGATTTATATCTAAGTGTTTCACATTTGATGCCATTGTAAATAGTATTATTTTTATTTTTAAATTCAGATCTGCTCATTACTTTTATATAGGAGAAAAATGAACTGCAAAATAACTTTGTGTTTGTTTTCTTTATTTTTTATTTCATTGTATTTATTGTTATTACTATTTTTAAAAAATTACTACAGGGCATGTGCACTCACCAGGGGGAGAGAGAGAGAGAAAGTGAGAAAGCAAGTCATCAGGTCCAGGACTCAGACTGGTTGGTCATGTGGGAATCCAGCACCATAACCACCATGCTACTTGCTGGCCCTATTACTTTGTATGTTGTGACATTGCTATCATCATGCATTGGTTCCAAGAGTTTTTTTTTTTTTTTTCTTTTCTTCTGTACATTTTTTGGAATCTTCTACATAAAAGCACCTGTGATTTGTGAACAAAAACAGTTTGATTTATCCTTCCTAATCTGTGTAGCTTTTAAAAAAATCTGCTTTATTGCATTACCTTAGACTTCAGTATAATTTTGAATACCACTGGACAGAAGGTATACCATTGACTTGTTTCTAATCTCAGGAGGAAAGTATCTAGTTTCTTACCATTAGTATTTTGTTGGCTGTATGGTTTTTTTTTGAGATTTTTGCTATAGGGCACATGTGCTCGGTGGAGAGACAGAAAGAGACAGAGAGACAGAAAGTGAGAAATCATCCCCAGGAAGGATGGCCACATCACAATCTCTTCTCCTCTCAGGATTTTGGGAGCAAACACACACGTGCCCGGTGTGAGTTTAAGCCACAGGGTCTGGGACTTGAACTGTGGTTGACTACGTGGGAGTCCAACAATGTAACCATTATGCCATCTACTGGTCTCAGCTGTATGGCATTTTATTGGTTGTTGGCATTTTATAGATGCTCTTTAACAAGTTAAGAAACTTCTCCTCTCTAATTTGCTATTTTTTTTTTTTTCAGTTTTTTGCTCTCATTTCCTATTGATAAACTGCCCGTTAACCTGTAAGTTCATTTGTTTTCGTCTGCTCTGGCTGTTAGTACCAAATACCATAGACTGGGTGACTTAAATAATAAGTGTACTTCTCACATGTCTGGAAGCTGGCAAGTCTGAGATCAAGATCTGTCTGGATTTGATTTTTGGAAAGGGTTCTGTTTTTTACCTGTAGACAGAGCACATTTACAATGTACCTTCACATGGCAAAGAGAGAGTCTCTACTTACCAGGACACTAATCTCATCAAAGGGTTCTACCATGACCTCATCTAAACTACTCCCAAAGGCCCTATCTCTGTTACCATCAAATCAAGGGTTAGGCTTTCACATACAAATTTTAAGGGACATAAACAATTAATCTGTAACGCCATTTGCTTTTCTTTCTAATATATAGATAATGTTGACATAATGTTATCCTTTGACCCTGATAAATGGAAGATATATTTCTCACAGTGTTTAGTTACTATTTATCTTTTAATAAAGATAGATTAGAGTCCTTATAGAAACCGTATTTTGATTTTTAAGCAGCAATCTTTGGACTATGTAAAGTCAAATTGTCTGGCAGTGACTTTACATCCTGGATGTGGGCTCAGCACTTGGGAACTCTCAGAAACTCTCTGGGAGAAGGTGACCACAGTACTTCACTTTCTTTCTTCCTTAGAGTTTTTTTTTTTTTTTTTTTTTTTTTTTTTTCCCCCCATAGGGCATGTGCACTTACCAGAGACACAGAGAGAGAGAAGGAAACTAAGAAATTATCCCCGCCCCCAGGGGAGTTTTCCCTGCCATAACTCCTTCTTCTCCATTCCCCTCTGGATTTTGGGCACACAAACCACTGGGTTCAGAATTCAAACTATGTGTTGGGTACAGCAGTTCGTTTAAAAGAGAATTTTTAAAATTGAGACATAAACTTTTTTCCTTTCCTGACCACTTTGCAATTAGAAAATATTTGTGAGCATTCTTTTTTTGTAGCAGAATTGTTATTTGCCATTCAATAATACAATTGTATCTGTTGCCTTGCATCAGAAAATTGAATTCTTATGGGGCTTTGTGCAAATAACAGACCAAATTGAGATTAACCTAGTTTTTTGTTGTTGTTGTTGTTGCTTTTTGTTTGTTTGTTCTGTTTGCAAATAAGTTAGTTTATACCTCTCTTTAGTAAAAGGGGAATAGAGGGAGAAAAAGATTGTTTCAGAAGAAAATTACAGTGCACTTGTCACTAGATTATAGCTTTATCCACACTTTAATATTTTTTGTGAATCAATAAAATGTGAAAAAAAGGTTTAGTATGGAAGGGAGGGAGGGGAAAGGGGAAGGAAAAAACAGGTGAAAGTATGCTTAATTGACAAAAAATAAGAAGTTATTTGCTGATGATAATGTATATAATAATATCTTGTCTTGACTAGCATGCATGGTATTTGAATTGGAAAAAGAAACATATACTGTAGGGAACCAGCAGTTAGCGTAATGGCTATGTCGCTGGACTCCCACGTAGTCGACCGCGGTTCGCGTCCCGGACCCGGTGGCTTAAAACTCACGCCGGGCGCGTGTGCGTGCGTACCCAAGATCCCGAGAGGAGAATGGAGGAGAAAGGGATTGCGGCGTGACCATCCCCCCTGGGGGGTGATTTCTCACTTTCTGTCTCTATGTCTCTCTCTCTGTCTGGCGAGCGCACACGCCCTATAGCTAAGAAACCTCTCCAAAAAAAAAAAAAAAAATGAAACGTATACTGTAAAGACATATGATAAAATGTAAATTAAAATAAGTAAATAAATAAATTTTTTTGAGAGGTTTTTTGCCATAGGGCATGTGCGCTCGCCAGACAGAGAGAGAGAGACAGAGAGATAGAAAGCGAGAAATCACCCTCCAGGGGGGATGGCCATGCCGCAATCCCTTCTCCTCCATTCTCCTCTCGGGATCTTGAGCACACACGCACACGCGCCCGGCGTGAGTTTTAAGCCACCGGGTCCAGAACTCGAACCGCGGTCAACTACGTGGGAGTCCAGAGACATAGCCATTACGCTAACTGCTGGTCCCAATAAATAAATATTTTTTAAAAAAAGAAAAAAAAAGAATTCAAACTATGGAGTCAGTCATGTAGATCCAGTGCCTTAAACACCATCCCACCTGCTGGCCCAGTACTTCACTTTCTAAAGAGGAAAATCTTCAGCTTGATTTCCTAGTGAATATGTGTGGTCTCATATCCCTGATGTATCACAGCATAGTAGGTCCATGAGGCCAAGTCTAGGAAAAACGTGGAGTGGAAATGCTGCTTTGGGACCTAGACTCTTCAAGATCTCTTAAAACAAGCCATAATCAGGGCCAATAGATGGTGTAGCAATTTTGTTGGTGGACTCCTACATGGCTGACTGCAGTTCAAGTCCCAGACCCGGTCGCCTGAAACTCACACCAGGTGCATGTGCCCCCGTACCCAAGATTACAAGAGGAGAATGGAGGAGAAGGGATTGCAATGTGGACATCCTCCCAGGGGGGAGATTTCTCACTTTCCCTCTTATTGTCTCTGTCTTGCTCTCTCCAGTGAGTGTACATGACCTAAAGCAAAAACCTCTTAAAAAACAAAAAAGCCATAATCAGGTGGTTCTGGGCTTTTTTATGTTTTTTGTTACTCTCCACTGCCATACAGATAGTACTGTCTTAGCCTACCTATCTATCTATATTCTCTTCTTCTTCTTCTTCTTCTCCTTCTCCTTCTCTTCTTCTTAAATTTTGGTGTTTGGATTTCCTATTACCGTCTTTTAGACTTTTTTCTCCAAAAGTGTCTAGTATATTATCTTTAACATTGCTTTTTAAATCTATTGATTATGGTAAACTTGGTTACTTACTTTAAAATATTTATCTCTTTTGGACTTACATGACACTTGTTTTTTGTTGTTGTTATTTTTCAAAATTTATTTTTTACATTCAATCATTGTATCTCACCACAGCTTATAAAATGAACACCACACACCGGTCCAGTCAAAGATATTACAGTAGAAATTATCATCAACAGAAAATCCTCCATTTCTGTGTCCCTTAAATGTCTTTCCTCTCTAGTTTTCTCCTTGATTCCCTTCCTTTCACCCTCCTCCACCTCGTATTGAGATAATTTTTTTATATTAAGGGATTAAAAATAGGGTACATTGATTAGGCCAGAAAATGTGGTGTTACTGAGAAATTGAGACAACGTCCTGAGAGATCTAGGTTCACAGGCTTATCAACAGGCCATCAGAACCTACTTGCTCTAGAAGCTGAAGCAGTCAAGTGTCTAAGCTCAACAGTTATGAGTCCAATATTCTACTTTACTGAACCACATCAGTGTGTGCACACAGGTGCTTATAATGAACCTTTTACTACCCGGGTGAATGGTAGTTTGGTGCAGCTGGTTGAGCAGGATGATCCATTTCTCAAGGACAGCAGCAGTCCTGGGGTGGGGAGGATTTGGCAGAAAGTCCACCATATGCCCATTTCCTGTGGCTGACTTAATAGTAGAGTTAGTGCTTTGGATTCCTTGGTCACTAACTGGATGAGAGGATCTCCTGCAGAACAATGAAACGGCATTTTGCATTCCTAATTACTGAAACAGCAGTAGCCATTTCCTTACTTACCACTGCTTTGGATTAAATTAAACCAGGATCATCACTGAGAAACCCAGTTGGTGAGACTACAGAGATCAGGAATCAGTACAGAATGCGGTGGAAGCACCAGACATTAAGGCTTGTGGATGGTCTACACAGGGATTACTTGGAGCAAAGTGTGGCACAGAGGAGCAAATAGAGTAGAAGGGAGCACTAATATCAGAAAACCAAAATAACAAAAATCTAACCCTCACAAGAGACAGGCAAGGGCTGGCAGCAGAGGGTCAGATGTAATGCCCTGTTCTGTGATGCTGGGCCCACATGCCAAGGCCCCACTTCGTGTCCTCTGGTCTCTCTATACACACTGGGTTTGCACACACTGTGATCTTGGCTGGCTGAGACTTGGGGTGGATCATGGTACAAAGATGCTGTTGGAAATGCCTGCGTCTCTCTCTGCCCCCACACCTCTCACAGAAGAAATAAATTAAACTTGAAAATAACTTCAAAAGAGAGACAGGTTAGTATTTGAAGGTTTTAACTTCTCTATAACCTACATGTTCTGCTAGTTAACAATTCACATATACTGACTCCTCTCATTTTAGAGTAATGTAGAGTAGATAGAAAAAATTTATCTTCTCTATTTGGCATGTTATATATATATATATATATATATATATATATATATATGTATATGTATATGTATATATATATATACACACACACACACACACATATATATATTATATACATATATACACACACACACACATATATATATATAAACACATATTCTATTTCAAACAAACTTCTAAAATAAGTTTCTCTAATACATTTTATTTCAAATGTTATATATAAAGAATAATCATAACAGGTACAATTTATCTTCTGCTTATATGAAATTAATCAGGGAAAATTAATGTCAAAATATATTCCATTTAAAATAATGAAAAGATCCTTATATAACTATAGTGTTGAAGAATGACCACTAGAACCTGGAAAGGGTAGAGGGAAGAGAGTTAGAGAGATGTTGGCTAACAAAACAAAATTTCAGCTAGATCAAAGACACAAGTTCTAGTGTTAGACCAAGCCCCACCACCTGTGTGGCAGAGACCCAGGAAGCTGCTGAAGAAGCGTGGCTGGGAAGCTCCCTGTTTGTGCTCGGCTATGTAGACCCGTGCCTTGGAGCCTTCTGTCCACTACCCCTCCATTGCCATGGGAAGCCCCATCCACCTGCACAGCAGAGGCCCAGGGAGGAAGCCGTTGGAGAAGCATGGCTGGGAGGCTTCCCTTCAGTGTTCTGCTACATAAAGCACAATACGGAGAATAGAGTTGACAACAACTTACTGTATATCCCCGAATAACTAAAAAGAGGATTTTGAATGCTGCAAACACAAAGTAATGACAAATGGCTAAGATGATGGCTACACTAATTATTCTGATTTAATCCTCGTACATTTGTATTATACTGAAAAATCACATTGTACCACAAGAATGTACAACTGATATATGTCAATAAATATTTTACTCCACTTAACTATGTAGTTAATTGCTGATTGCATTTCTGCATAGAATGAAGGATAATACTCCCAACTCAACAACTCAATGAGTAAATTGAAAAAATGATCACACTTTTAAAGAAATCAAAGAGCTAGGGAGGAAATATTGACTTGATGAACTAGGTGAGCTGATTCACTGGCCATTTTCCTCCCTGGAGGCATTTGCTGATTTAGGAAAAGGACTTTGCTCAAGCAGAGAGAGCTACTTGGTGGGGAAAAAGGAAAAGCACAGAGCCTTTGACAATTAGGTGAACATGGAGCAAAGAATTAGAAATCAGAGCCTCACAAACTCAGAGTTGTATTTTCCTAGGGGCTGGGGTGATGCAGAAGGCTGGCAAACATAGGAAGGAAGAAGAGGAAGGTATAAAATTTCCTCCCATTTTAAGGTGCCTAGATGAAGAAAATGGCTTTTACTATATACAGTTTGCCAATTTTGAACCATGTTTTCCATTGTAGCAGGATTTTGAATCTATAGAATGAGTAGGACTTTTAACTATGAGATTTAAATTTAGAACAGAGCTACTTGTATTCAGGGAAAAATCTTCTACCATTATAAAAAATTTAAAAAATACTAAAAACATACTGAAATATTAAAAAATAGAGATGAAAAGTTATATTCTCCAAAAAATTTTCCCTTAGGCTGGCCTTGTAGATTAATGACTAAGGAGGCTGGATCCCATGTGGTGCACAGCAGTTTAAATTCCATTCCCAGCAGTTGGAAAAACACACTGGGCATGTGTATATGTATGTCCAAAATCCTGATGGGAAGGAGGAATGGAGGAAAAGGGACTGTGGTGTGAGCACATCCCACGGGAGGAACATTTTCTCTCTCTCTCAAGCACATGCACCCTTTGGCAAAAAGAAAAAGAATCCCCCTAAATAACTGCAATGAGAAAAAGTAAATTGAAGTTCAAAATAAAATATGAATGAATATAAATGCATCTGTCAAGAGCTGAGAAAGAAAGCCTAAAATATTTAGATAGGTGAGTACTAAAGCTATGTGACTAAATAAATTAATGATAGAAACGATATCAGTAACACTAGGAAAGCACAAGCTGAAAAGCCTAGGAAAGAGCAGTGGGCATGGGAAGGGGCTGAAGCATGAGCTGAAGGGAAAGGCTCCTTGTTATCACCTGGAGACTTGTAGAAAGTAAAAGTATTTCTCACTGGGAATAAGATAAGAATGCCATGGACCTAGTGACCATTTCTCCCCAGTACTGTGAAAGGGCAAGTTAGTTCTGGGCTAAAGTGTCTGAAGAAGAGCATGAGGGACTTGGTTAAGGAAGTTTTATCCCACTGAGAGGATCTGAAGAGTGAATGGTAGAGGTGAGTTAGGACGCCGAGTGTAGACCACTTGAGAAAATACTGATTGTAAAGGGGAAAACAATCAGGCAGAATCTATAAGAGAAAGCGGATTGCAGGAAAAGGAATGTAGTTTTTGATTGTTGTAAAATATTTTCCTGTTTTTTTTCTGGGGGGAGGAGGGTATGCCACAGTTGGTTTATGTAAAAAGGGAGCCGAGAGTGAGCTATGGAAAGAACAGACAGTGAGGCATACCTGACATGATTAGGCTCTGGAAAGAACACAGGAGGAGGGCCAGCAGACGGTGTAATGGTTATGTCACTGGAGTCCTGTAGTTGACTGTAAGTCTGGACCCCATGACTTAAAACACTCTCTGGGTGCATGTTTATGTGCGTACAAGGTTCCCAGAGAAGAAGGGATTGCAGCATGGACATTCGCCATCGGGGGTAGGGGGGTTGTTTCTCACTTCCAGCAAGTGCACACACCCTGTATCAAAAAAGTCTCTTAAAAAAAAATAAAAGAATAGAGAGGTAATATCTGTGACCAATATTGAAGATTCATGAGAGAGGACAGGGAGCAAAAAGCATGAAAAGATCTTCAAGTCAAGAACACACCAAATCTGTTTAAAAATTCATTTGTTGTGGAATCTGAAAAAGTTGATGTTACAGAAGTAGAGACTGGAACCTCGGCTACAGAGGCTGGGCAGGGCGAGTGGGGTGGGGAAACGGTGATCACAGGACACATAGATACAGGCAGGAGGATGAGTTCCAAACATCTATTACATAGCATCTGGGCTGTTTTTTCAGTGGGCATTTTGAGAGGGGAGATCATACACTCCTAGGTCCTGTGAGGTTTATCTTTAATTATTACAACCCCAGACTGATCGCAGAGTTGTGTCTTATAGATCCAGTTACTTCCTACCTCAGTTGCCAAACCTATATACCTCTGTGGAGAAATAATCTTCCAACATCTATCTGCTCCCTCTAAATATTTCTAAAAGCCCCTTTGACATATATGTTTATCTGCTAGTTTCTTCTCAAATCTCCTTTTTTGATAGCTTTTGTGTGCCATTTTTGTCACTATTTTCCCTCTGACATGTCCTAGTACTTTATTTTTATAAACCATAGAAAGTTCTCTCAGTTTTGAATGAAATACATGGCATCTAATTACTCTCCCTGTAAAACAATTTCTCCCTCTCGCTAACCCTATGGACTAAATAGCAAAGGTTAACCAATATCTTTGCTAACTCATCAGCTGTGACTGATTAATTGCTACAGCTGTTCTTAATGTGGGTAATAAAAGCATCTGTGTAACTTTTTAATATCTTGTAAAGTAATATGTTCAAAGATAAATCATATGGCAATAATGAAAGACAGAGAGAATGACAGAAATACAGGTTCCACTTTTATAAACTCGGTAGAGAATTAATTGAAAATAAATGAAGAGGGATCAGGAGTTAGCGTAATAGCTATGTCACTGGACTCCCATGTAGTCGACCACAGTTCGAGTCCTGGACCCAGCAGCTTAAACTCATACCGGGTGCGTGTGCATGCGTGCCCAAGATCCTGAGAAGAGAATGGAAGAGAAGGGATTGCGGTGTGGCCATCTCCCCGGGAGGTGATTTCTCGCTTTCTTTCTCTCTGTTTCTCTCTGTCTTCCTGGCGAGAGCATGTGCCCTATAGCAAAAACCTCTCCAAAATAAATAAATAAATAAATATATATATATAAATGGAGGTAGAAAAATTCAGCAAACTTTGGAAAAAGAAGATATATTATTCTGTATGAATTATTTTGAAAACATAAGTGACATCAAAGTGATAAGAATGATAAATATAAAGGAACATGAAATTCATTCATTCAACTTGTTCATTTAACATTTGTTCTAAGTGTATACATAAGGTTTTTGCTCTGTTTCATGCTGTGCAAGCAATATAAATTAACAAAATTAAAACAAGTTCACTATTGAGGAAATCGCTCTCTCATCATTTAGAGGAATGAATTCTTAATATCACTCTTGATTTAGTATGTAATTTAATTCTATCACTGAAGTAAAATTTGAGGCAATACTGGGTACCTGGAGGAGTGCATGACATGGCCTTGTAGAGGGTGTACCCGGCTGAAATGCAGGCTGGTACCAGCCAGCTGGGCCATGGACTCCACACCTCAGGCAAAACCAGCACAGAGAATCCAAACAGTGAAAAGAAAAGGGGAAAAAAAAATATATGTATCTATCTCAGCAGAAGGGACCAAAACACAAAATTCAAAGAAGGGCACACAGATTTATAGATCTGAGTGAACCACAGACAAACCTCACATTAAGGAAACAGAACCAGGTGTCTTCATCAAGCAAAGTTAGGATTTAACGTTAATTTCAAAGCAGAAGAGGAATTTTTGGAGAATCACTTTTCTGCTTCCTCTGCGCATGCAAGACTGCTAAACTCGGTTCGTAATCTTGTTCAGCCAAATAGCACGGTTTGCATTTTTCACCTGCAAAGTGTTCTGTACTGATATTTCTCAAGGCTGGGTGATAGTAGAAATGGGTGGGTTTAGACAATTGTGGCAATAAATCATCCAAATTGGCCAACTGAGAGGAGTGTCTGGGTAAGGCTTTCTCACACGTGGAGCAAATGACACCAGGGCCATAGAGCCATGAGGGGGAATTTGGCCTTCAATCACAATCAGGGATAAAGCCCAAGGAATCAAGCGTACCTAGTAAATTCAGATTACGATCTCTAGGACATAATTTATGTCCTGAGAGCTTAGACTGAACGTTGAGAGATCCAACAATAAATAAAAAGGTGGAATGTTTCTGAGGTCTTGCCTAGGGCAACTATTAGAAGTTCTAATTTAGGAGACCAGCAGATGGAATAATGGTTCTGTTGCTGGACTCCCATGTAGTGGACCATGGTTTGAATCTCAGATCGAGTGACTTAAAACTCACACCAAGTGTGGGCATGCATGCTCAAGAACCCAGGAGGAGAATGGAGGAGAAGGGATTGTGGAGTGCCCATCTATGGGGGCGGGGGATGTGTGTGATTTCTGTCTATCTGTCTCTCTCTCTCTGTCTTTCCAGTGAGTGTATGCTCCCTATAGCAAAAATCTCTCTATAAAACGAAAGAAAGAAAATAAATTTTAATTTAGTCTTGTGGTTTTAGAGCATGGGAATATCTTGGAGAAAATAAACTCTCAATGACTATAAAGCAAACTCTTCCTCCTAGAAGTCTTACTTGACTATCTCACTCTCCCTAATAGCACCTTCTGCTTGATGTTGGTGACTGTCTCCTCCTCAGTGGTGATGACTGACACATAGTGGGTGTCACATAAATTTTAGTTGTATAAAAGCTGTGTCCCAATGCTCAGAGGGACCTGCCTTGTGAATCTCCCAAATCTTCCCGCTGTCACTCTGGCTACTTTTATTACAACATCCAAAGAATTTCATTGCATATGCAATATTTGTCATTTCAGGATAAAAAGCTTATCATTTCAGCAAGTACCAGGGGAAGCCATAGCAGAGTCCAGGACGGCATGTGGTCCAATCCAGATGGACTTTGACAGACTACTGGAGGATTCGTGGGCTGAGACCCCAGAGGTCCATCTCAACTCTCTCCTCAGGGACTATTAAATCTAGTCACTAAATTTCACCTAGGCTTTATATTTTTTTGAACAGAAACATGAGACTTTTGAAAACACATAGGTGGTGGAAGCATGTACTTTTTTAGCCAGTACAATGTGGGAAGTTTCTCCTATTTTTCTTCTTCTTAATACTTCAGGGCTTAGAGTAGGTCTAAATGTGGCCATAACTTTCATTTCCGATCATCTTGCCTGAATTCCACCTTCTAAGACCAGTTTTAAAGGCCAGACTCAAACCCCGGAGCTTATCTCTCATCCTTTGGGGACCCAAAGACAAACTAGGCTTAGCAAGCCATGGGTATCCTGTCCTTCCTTGGCTGCAGTGTGGCCATGGCATCTTTGGACAGATGGGTCAGAATCTGACTCTGAGAACTTTGTCTTGTCACTTAACTGGGTTATATCCAACCTGTGTGAAATGAACTTGATCTCTAAAGACCTTTTTTAGTATTAAAATCGTACTTCTATCTACTGTCTTTTCTAAAGTGTATTTTTTTCCTTTATTAAAACAGTTTTCCTTTGTTCTCATAGATTGTCAAACTTTTCTCCCAACAATGATTGCATAGGACACAGCTACTGGGCAGTGGACATAAGACCTACATTTTATAACGAAAACATCCACTAGCCACCCTCCCCCCCTTCTCCTTGTGTGCCAATGGCGCATTGTTACATCTTTAGCCCAAGTACATGTTTGATTACACACAAAATGGCAGTACACTGAAAACAGGAAGAATCTCCACTACTATAATACATTGGACAATTTTACTTAAAAATGTAAAATGTTGGACCAGCTCCTTGACCTGGTGGTTCAGGCACCCAAATCCAAAATGGCTGTGTGTGGCTTTAGTCTGGGACTGTGTGACTTGAGAAACATGCTGGGTATATGTGTGCGAGCCCAAATTTGGAAGGGAAATATACCACAATATACCTTCTCCAAGTGGAGAAGAAACTGTGGTATAACTATTCCTCATGAGGTAATGCTTACTCTTCTCCCTTTGTTTCTCTCTGGAGACTGCTCATGCCCTCCAGATTAAAAAAAAAAAAAAAAAAAAAAAAGAAAGAAAGAAAAGAAAGAAATTCAAGGGTTGGCCCCATGGCCTATGGTTAAGGCAGCTGAATCCCATGTGGCCAAGCATATGTTAAATCCAATTCTGATGGCCAAAAATTCCATGGAGAAATGGAGGAGAAGTGATTGTGATGTGTCCACGCCCCATTGGGAGGTGCTTTCTTCCCCTCTCTTTCACTGGAGAGCACACATGCCCTCTGACATTTAAGAAAAGTCACAGAATTCAAATCATAATTTGGATCATCACTGATTGAAGTGTTGTATCTTACACAGTAGAAACTGGTCAGTTTAAAGATAGAACTACTCCTCTGGATATGCTGACTCCAGTCAGATCATTATCACCATCCATCAGTTTGCACAGTGAGATAGATGGCTACTGGGGTAGTTGCACAGTGGTTATTCCAGCCTTTGGTCATCATTATGCAGCCATTCATATTCCATTCTTCACTCCAGCTGAAAGAAGAGATGGTTTCCAATTTTATAGAAAGAATGAAACACATTGGACTTACTAACAACAGCCTCTAACTTAAATAGTGTGACAGAGAATAACAGAATCAGGGCAGGCAAATATTCTTTTTTTTAAATAATTATTTGTTCAATTTTATTTATTATTACTATTAGTTAATTTGCTATAGGCCATGTGCACTCACCAGAGAGACAGGGAGAGAGAGAGAGGAAGGAATTAGAAAACAAGGCACCAGATCAGGGACTCGAACTCACAGCTGGCCATGTGGGAGAGTCCAACAACTTAACCAACCACATCACCTGTTGGCCTAGAGGCAAATATCGTTATTCCTCCATTATAAACTTCTGAATCTAAATTTACATGTAGCTTTTATTCTTGACTCTAAACAGTGACTTTTTAAACCATATAATCAAAGACAGAAAAAAATATAGGATATTTTTTAACCAGATATATTTCAGGATTTTAAAAGTTTTTAGAATTATTAATGTAATGGTACAAATACCATTTTACTAGACACAGTATGACATTCTTGTGGCTAGAGGGATAGTATTTACATGTCTAGAGATGTAGCAGTAAGAATCAGCTATTCTCAGTGTCCTGAGTAGATTTTCCATAAATGTAGAATCAACAAGGCTAAACTGCACACAAACTGTGGAAGTCACATACACATCCCCTACTCTGAACAAGGCAATGCATAACTCTGGGAGGTAGCACGAGATTGCTTCATTTAAACTTCTACTACATGCTATTCTCTTCAAAATAATCATTAAAAAAGTAATAAAAACAAATATTGGCAACCATTTTTCAGAGGATATTTTTGTGTGTATGAGTGTATGTGTGTGTTATATCAGTGTGTTACTATCAGATTAAATTCACAGGCTTATGGTCACACAAGGTCATCTTTATCACCATTATATGACTAGAGAGGAGCAAAGTGCAGTCCAGAGTCTCCTTCCCTGCTCCTCCCTGCTCTCATATACTGGTTGGTTGCGGTTCCTGAAAGAAGACAACCGAGGGAAGCTTCTGTGTGACGGGCTTCCGTATTCCAGAGGGGACTCGAGTGGAGAAGAGAGATTTCACACGTATGCTGTACACCTGACATTGTCCTTTTGGCGATTAAACCAGGTGAGGTAAAAAGAAATCTTTTATCTTGGTCAATTTTTAAAGGAGTTGTGTGTGCGTATAAAAGGCCTGAGTGAGGCAATAGAGACAGTGGAGAATCTAAGAAAAAAAACCTAATATAGCATCTTTGACTCCCCTGATTTGTCCATCATTTTTAAAAAATTATTATTTATTTCATTTTAGGTATTCATTCATTTATTTTAATTTGATCAGAGAGAGACACACACACAGACAGAGAGAGAGAGACACACACACACACACACACACACAGAGAAACAGAGAGAGAGAGAGAGAGAGAGAGAGAGAGAGAGAGAGAGAGAGAGAGAGAAGAGCCACCAGATCCGGGACTTGAACTGTGGTCGGCCATGTGGGAGTATCCAGCACCTTAACCACCATGCCACCTGATGGTCCCCTGATTTATCCATCTTCCTTGTAATTTATTCCTTTCTCTAGTCCAAAGACCTCAAAGGTCCCCCTAGGAGATCCATAGTCCTCTCCAGCTTGGATCCTGGGCTTCACCTCACTCGCTCTGGCACTCAGAGCTTGCCTGGCTCTCTTCCTGTTGGTTCTGGCTTCCTTCTGTGGTCTTTATAGCATCCCTTCACATCTCAGTTCTTCTGTCAGTGTCCAACAGGAGCATTTCTGTTTGTCTCTGTCTTCTTCTTCCCTGCACTCAGTCCCTCATAAAGGAATGAAGAAATGGAGCCTTATCCTTTTATATATATATTTTTTGAGATATTTTTCTATAAGGGTGCATGCGCTTGCCAGAGAGACAGAAAGCAAGAAATCACTTCTCAGGGGGAATGGGCACTCCGTAATCCCTTCTCCTCCATTCTCCTCTTCGGATTTTGGGCATGTATGCACCTATGTCTGATATGAGTTTAAGCCTCTGGGTCTGGGACTTGAACCGCAGTTGACAATATGGGAGTCCAGCAATGTAACCACTACGCCATCTGCTGGTCCCTATCCTTATATTTTTAATTAAATGTTTATTTTTCATTATAATCTGAAACGGGGTATGAAAACAATAGTAATAGGCACAATGCAAGTTATGAAAGTGCTGTAAGACTTCAAAACAGATTTTCCTTATACCTTTGCTCAAATAAAAACATTACTATTATTATTTTACTAATAAAAAAAGTCTTCTACTAATTTAATTGTTGTTGCCTGTTTCACATCATTATTGCTCTGGCATTCTATGAGGGAATACATTATCTGCAGTATTTGTCTGACATTTTGTATATATTTTTCTGTCTTGTTTTCTTAAGTGTGTCTTTTGAAGAGCAAAATTTTAAATGTTGAGGTCCAATTAATTTTTAAATGATATATCCAAGTTCACAAAATTTTCTTGCATTTTTTATTTTTTAGATTTATGACTTTTGTACTTGTATTTGGGTCTGTGAGAGTCTTTTTTTTTAATGTTGTGAGGAAAGAGTTGATGTTTTCAGTTTTGATTTCTTTTTAACATGTGGATACTCAGTTGTCACACCGTTATTCATTGAAACATTCTTCTTTCTCTAATCAAATGGCTTTGGCACAATTATTGCAAATCAACTGTGGCTGTATATCTGTATTACTTGTGCTGGTAATAACACTTCTGAGTTAGTGTAGCATTATTGAAATCAAGATGTATAAGCCCTCCAACAGTTTTCTTCATCTTAATATAGCTCTAATTTGGTCCTTTGGCATCAACTTGTGAATCTCAACAAAAGACAGCTAAAGTTTTATTTATTTATTTTACTTTATTTTTTAATGTTTTTGCCATAGGGTGTGTTTGCTTGTCAGAGAAGAACAGAAAGAAGTAAAAAAAAAATCACATACACACACCCAGGGCAGATGGCCACATCATAATCCTTACCCTTCCATTTTCCTCCTGGGATTTTAGGCACGCACACGCACCAGGCATGATTTTTCAAGCAAGGTCCGAGACTCGAACCTCAGTCAGCAATATGGGAGTTCAGTGCCTTAACTACAGCGCCACTGGCTGGCCCCAAAGGGAGCTAAAATTTTGATTAAGATTATCTTTACGTTAAAGATTAATTTTGCAAGTATCAACATTGCGTTTTAATTGCTAGGGTGCACATACACCTGTGTGTGTGTGTGTGAGAGAGAGATAAAATGCGAAAGCACTTCCCAATGGGGGAGTGGCATGCCACAATGTCTTCACCTCTATTTTTCTGTGTTGGGGTTCTAGACAGGAATGAGCATGCACCTGGCAGGTTTTTTAAGATGCTCAGGTGGGATTATAACTGTCACTGGCTGTGCAGGTTCCAACTCCATTAACCACTAGGCTATGGGCTTGCCCACAATTGACATTTTAATAATACTGAGTCCTACAATCCATAAAAAAGGAGTTTATCTCCCTTTATTATTTCATAATTTTTACCATTAACCTATAGTTTTCAGGGAAGAGATCTTATATGCCATCTGCTATGTATAATCTTAAATATTTCATGGTTTTGTGTTACTGTAAATAGAATTGTCTTTATTTCATTTTCCAGTGATTTGTTGATAATATGTAAAGTTAAACTGATATTTGTATATTGATTCTGTATCCTGACTATAACAAATTTATTTATTAGTTGTTGCAATTGCTGTGTATATTTCTTAGAACGTTTGCATGCATTTTCTACATATGATCTGCAAAAGAGATAGTTGTGGGGGTGCTTTTATGGCTCCTCACAACCCCATCTCTTTCTTCAGATGAATGCACGTGTTCTCTGGCAAATAAAAAAATAAAGAATTTAACAACAGTTCTATCTCTTAGGCTAAAACAAAAATTTGGAAAATTATGTTGTACACTTGCTTGTAGTTCTGACTCTTCAGTAAACTTTGCTTGTTTTGGTTCGTTCTTCAGAGTCCTCAAGTAGTTACTTCTTATATTATGCCCAAATTTATAGTTACTACTTTTGATAGCCCAGTTTCCTATACAGAGGCAGATACTGCCTCTATTATTGTTTTATGAGTTGACAGGGTCTTGCTATGTTGCGTTCCTTCTGCCTCAGCCTCAGGGTAGTATTGTGTGTGAGTGTCATGACCCCTGGAAAATATATTAAACAGAATTGTTTAACAATTACAATTTGGAGGACCATCAGATGGCTGGTAATAGTTATATCATTGGACTCCCACATGGAGGACAGTAGTTCAAGTCCCAGACCTGGCAGCTTTAAACTCAGGCTGAGTGTATATGCTTGCATGCCCCAAATCCTGAGAGGAGACTAGAGAAGGGATTGTGGTGTGGCCTTCTGATTTTCTGTCTCTGTGTATCTCTCTGATCTCTGGTGAGTAGAAGGACTCTATAGCAAAAATATCTCAAAAAATTATAATTTGAGCCAGCTGGTGGTATGACGGTTAGAGCAGCTTGATCCTGCATGGCAGACTGCATGGTTAACGTCCTAGACTTGGTGGCTTAAGAAACATCCTGGACACATATGTTGCATGCCCAAAATCCCCAAAGGAGGAAGAAATGGAAGAGATAGAACTGTGGTCTTGCCCTATAAAACCCAGTCATTGAAACATGGCAGTCATTCCCTGTGGAGGAATGCTTTCTCACTTTTCTTCTCTCTCCCTCTCTTTTTCTTTCTCTGGTGAGTATGTGCACTGTCTGGCAAAATTTTTAAAAAAATCTATGATTTATATAAAGTAGTTCCCAGCTGGGCCAGCAGGTGGTGTAGTAGTTAAGGTGTTGGACTTCCAATATGGCCTACCACGGTTCAACCCCTGGACCCAGCAGCTTGAATATCACACCGGATACATGTGGATGCCCAAAATCCTGAAAGAAGAATAGAAAATAGATTGCAGTGACTATGCTCCCTGGGAGGTGATTTCTCACTTTCCCTTTTTCTGTCTCTCACAGCAAGTGACAAAAAAAAAAAAAAAGTCCTCACCGAAAGAGAATAAAACTATTAACAGCATAAAAATGCACAGACGCAATGAGTTCTCTGACAATAGCTTATCTTCACAAATTAAAAGCTAATGAATAAGGAAATAATTATACCAAAGTATTTTCTTTTTTCTCTTTTTTTTTGAGAGGTTTTCGCTATAGGGCGCGTGCGCTCGCCAGACAGACAGAGAAAGACATAGAGACAGAAAGCGAGAAATCACCCCCCAGGGGGGATGGTCACGCCGCAATTCCTTCTCCTCCACTCTCCTCTCAGGATCTTGGGCACGCACACACACGCGCCCGGCATGAGTTTTAAGCCACCAGGTCCGGGGCGTGAACTGCGGTCGACTACATGGGAGTCCAGCGACATAGCCATTACGCCAACTGCTGGTTCCCGTATACCAAAGTATTAAAAAGACACTTCAGACCAGCAGATGGCGTGGTGGTTGAGGGCGTTGGACTCCCATATGGCTGACCATGGCTTGAGTCCCAGACTTGGCAGCTTGCTTTCACTTTTTCTCCCTGTCTCTCTTGCTCTGTCCCTCTCTGATAATATAAAATAAAATAAATAAATAGAATGAAATAAAATAGTTCTTTAAAAAAACCCAAAATTTAGAAAGGCATTTCACAGAAAAATTTATGCATATGAAAAACAATCATAGAAATACTACTAAACAATAATCATTGGGTTGGGAAATTATGACAATTAAATCTAAACTGAGATATCACTATATATTTATTAGAATACTTAAAAGATCACTAGAAATATCAAATGTTTGATGTACAACAACAGAAATTCTCATTTGTTGCTAGAAGAAAAGGGAAGTAATATTGTATCTTTAAACATCAGAATCAACCATATTTACTATAAAAAATAGAATAAGGGGCCAGCAGGTGGCATAGTGGTTGAGGTGGCTGGATTCCTAGACAGTCTATGATGGTTTGATTCCCTGACCTGGCAGCTTGAAAAAATCACACCAGGCATGTGTGAGTGAGTGCTGATTATCTAGAGAGGAAAATGGAGGAAAAGAAATTATGGCATGACCACCCCACTGGGAGTGAGTTCTCCTTTTTCCTCTCTATCTCTTTCCAGTGAGTGCACATGCCAATAACAAAAACAAAACAAAACGAGAATAAATAAAATAGGAGATGAATTAAGCTTACACGTTGGCATAAAGTTCTTCACAATACAGTATTATAATGTTAATATGTATGAAATTTATTATAATGCAAAATAGCATTCTACAAATATAAAATTTTACTATTTGTATTTTATGTTTTCTCTGTTTTTAATTTCTGATTGGTTTATTAGTATTAATGATAGGCTATTGACCTATTCAGAAAACCAGTTCTGGTATCTTTTATTTTCTTTATTGCTTATCTAGTTTCCATTTCATTGATTCCTGTACTGATATTCATTATTTATTTTTTCCCTAAACATGATTTTGATGTAACTTCTAATTTATATACAACAGTTGTACATCTTTGTGGTGTCAAGTGTGGTTTTTCAAAACATAAATACAATGCATAATGATCAAATCAGGGCAATAAACATAGCCATCAGGTCATTAACTTTCTTTACTATGTTACGGTTTTCTGTGACCCATTCCACTCACATGCATGCACATTTGTATCAGTTAACCAAGTTCTTCCCATCATCCCGCCCTGCTCCCATTTCCAGCTCTGGCTCCCTCCATTGCACTCTCTACGTGGATGCTATTGAATCTTTTAGTTTCTCCTGAGGAGCGAGGACATACAGTGTTTGTCTTTCAAAGTGTGGTAATTTCTCTTAGCATTATATTTTCCAGTTCACTCATTTTGCCTCAAAAGACAGAATTTAACTTCTTTTTTATGAATATAATTCTTCATTTCTAATCGTAATGTGGAACCTGAGGTTATTGACTTGAGCTCTTTCCCCTTTTGTGATACTCCTATTCTGGTGCCATATATTTAATATACTAATTAACCTGCATGCCGAAAAGTCTGATATATTCTTATTTTCATTTGTTAAAGTACTTGATATTTACTTTTGATTTCTTCTTTGACATGTAGGCTTACTTAGAATTGTACTGTTTCGGTGCTTGCCGATGACGTGGTGGTTAAGGTGCCCGACTCCCACTAGGCCAACCACATTTCAAGTCCTGGACCTGGCAGCATCCTTCATTGCTTTCCCTCTCTCTTTCTCTCTCTCTGTCTTGTGCATGTGCCCTATAGCAAGTTAAAAAATAATAATAATAAATAAAATGAAATAGTTACTTTAAAAAAGAATTATATTATTTAGTTTTCATAAAAATGGAGCCTATTAAATTAAAAAATAAATTGCCAAAGGGAGTGTGCTTTTGCCACAGAGAGAGAGAAAGTATCCCCTATGTGGAATGGTCATACTGTAATCCTTTCTCCTTCATTTCTCCCTCTATTTGGAATTTTGTGCACACATACACACATACCTGTCCTGTTTCTCAAGTCACTATGGGACCTGAACCATGCAGTCAGCCAGATGAGATTAAGCTGTTTTAATCACCAGGCCATGCCCTGATCCTATAAAAATATTTTATCAATCCTAAATTTAATTATTTTCTGGTCCTAGAGCATAGTCACTTAAATATTTTTAAATTTATTTGTGATACCATTATAAGCAAGGTTATGAGCTATTATCAGTAAGGTCACAAGTGTACTTAAAATCTTATTTATTCAGACTGGTGGTTAAGTGAGTGAGATCCCACATGGCTGAATGTACAGCTTACTTAAGCTGTAGCTCTGCAGCTTGAGAAACACATAGGTCGCATATCCATGTATGCCCTGAATCTTGAAAGAAAGAGGGAGAAGGGATCATGGTATGACCCACTCTCCTGGGAGGTCCTGTCTCTCATTTTTTATTTGATACTGCCTCTCTCTGGTGGGTGCATGTGCTCTCAGGCATTAAAAAATACATGTGTACTCTGTTGTTTTTGTGGTTGGATAAATGTCAATTATTTCAACTTTCAAACCACTCAAAATGAAAGAAAGAAAAACAAATGGATTTTTTCTGCAGTAGAAAGGACTAAGAATTACAATTGGCTCTAACTGCACATATCTATTTTTTTTTCCAGAAAAGCCTGAAAAGATTTAAATAACTCTAAAAATTATTCTTGAGATCTTCATTGGAATACCTCAGATACTTTTACTCTACCAGATTGTAATAAAAAGGTAAGATTTCAAAACTTGAACATAATAAATTATATGAGGGCCATAGAATGGGTGGGACAGGTGAGAAGAGGGAAGGATTAGCATCAATTGTGCAGTGAGATGTTAGTGTTTGAGGAAAATAGTGAAGATCACAATAATAATAGAAAGTTCTTTCATAGTGTATTTATTTTAATATTATATTAAATTACATTTAGTTTACATATGTTTATATTTAGTCTGTTTGTATCTATATTTTACTATAAAAGGTACATTTTTGTTGTTGAAATTATTACTACTAAGAAACAAAAACCAGGATAAAATAGAAGTATGATGTAAATTTTATATAACCATTAAGTTCTCACAGGACTCTCAATAATCTCTGCCTCCTATTATTTGTGATATTTTATAATGTTTTCTCCTTGAGTTCTTTACTTCTGTCCTAAATGTTGAAGGTGTGTCACTACCATTATTAGATTGCAAAATATTCTAATATCTATCTTGTTAGCATGTTCCCTATCTTGCTGGTTTTGATAATACTATGATAGTTATTCTCTTTCATACACACACACGTATAAAATATCTTTTTAAAGCTTTTTCATATTATTGGCTAAAACCAACTGAAATATATTAAATATTATTGTTTTTGTGTTTGTAAGCATAAAAAAGTTCTATAATGATGTCAGCAAAATGGTGAAGTAGAAGATTTTTGCTTTCATTACCCTCTAGAGAAACCCAAACAACAATTAACCAGAGACAAGATTACCATCCAGAATATCTGAGAACTGAGGACCAAGGCTATACTGCAGAGCCAAGAAGAACTCTGTTTAAGTGGTCAGGGAATGGTTCTCTGACTGGGATGCCCCACTCCCATGCCAGCACAGCCCCACACAAGGTGAAATCCAGGGTACTCACAGTTTTTCTGTAGTGGAAACAGTGAGTCGGAGGCAGACATTTTGGTTCCCCACCATCTGGAATCCTTTTAGGAGGCTGTATCTTGTCTGGTCTTACAGAAGCATTGTAGGTACAGGAGGACTAGATCATAAACTGGAAGTGAAGCATGTGGGTGCAGCTAATGGAGATTAGTGCAGGAACCCTGGTGGTTCTTCCTCACTCCTGCAAATGGAGAGGCCATTGCAAAGAGACTAATCAATGGCACCACAGGAAATGATCCACAGGTCTTCCAGGTACTCTTCCTAAGTCTTCCCTAGGACTGATAAAAATAAAACACCATGCCTGTCTCAGAACCCTTGTGAGCTGTGGTGCCTACCTACTGTCCTGGGCTTTGAGCATCTCTTAACACTTAAATAGTGTAACCAGTCATGAGTCTAAGTACCACAACAGATGATCTGTTCACACATATTGTGCGAGTCTACCACATAATGCTCACAATATCACACCGTGAAGACTGGAATGATTACCTCCTTCTTCAATGCACAGACATTGGTGCATAACAACAAGGATTAAGAACAGAGTCTAAGTACCACAACAGATGATCTGTTCACAAATATTGTGCGAGTCTACCACATAATGCTCACAATATCACACCATGAAGACTGGAATGATTACCTCCTTCTTCAATGCACAGACATTGATGCATAACAACAAGGATTAAGAAAAATCAAAGAAACCTAATGTCACAAAATAGACTAATTGGTCTGAGCTTAAAGAGATAGAGATGAGGGCCCAGCAGGTGATGTGGTGGTTTAGGTGCTGAACTCCCACACGGTCAACCGTACTTTGAGTCCCAGACTCAGTGGCTTGAAACTCATGCTGGGCATGTGTGCATGCATGCAGAAGAACCCAAGAAGAGAATGAAAGAGAAGGGGTTGTGGTTTAGCCATCTCCTCTGGTGGGGTTGGGGAGTGATTTCTCACTTTCTGTCTCTCTTGCAAGTGTACATGCCCTATAACAAAAATATATTTCAAAAAACAAATAAACAAACAAAAACAAAAATAAAAAAACAAAAGCCAAAAACCAAAAAAGAGATAGAGATGAATGATATACCAGAGAAAGAATTCAAAATAGCTTTTTAAAGGAAGCTCAGTGATTTTTGAAATACAGAGTAACATTTCAGAAACTTATCAAAGAAATTTTATAAAGATTAAAACAATCTAAAAAAATCAAGCTGAAATCTTGAGAGTGAAAAATACAATAAATAGGGGCCAGCAGATGATGGAATGGTTACATCACTGGACTCCTACATGGCCAACCATTGATCAAGTCCTGAACCCAGTGGCTTGAAATTCACACTGAGTGCATGTACATACTGATTCCAGGAGGAGAATAGAGGAGAAGGATTGTGGCATGACCATCCTCCTTGGGTGGTGATTTCTCACTTTCTGTCTCATTGTCTCTGTCTCCCTCTACAGTGAGTATATGCATCCTAAGGCAAAAAACTCTAATAAAAATACAATAAATAAAATAAAAAGTACTAATAAAGAGCATGAACAGTATAATTGATCAATCAAAAGAAAGAAGTAGTGAGTTTAAAGACAGGCCATGTGAAAATATAGTCAGATTAAAAATTAAAAAGGGAATGAAACAGAAAGAAGAAAGCTGACAGGATTTATGAAACAATATAAGAATTAAAATGACAAGACCATTTGAATTCAAGACAGAGTAGAGAAAGACAAAGGAGTAGAAAAATTGCTTAAGGAAATAACAGAAAGGAATCTAAACCTGGAGAATGATATAAATATCCTTTTTTTTTTTTTTTTTTTTTTTTTTTTTTTTTTAAGAGAGAGAGAGAGTTTTGCTATAGGGTGCATGTGCATGTGTTTGCCAAGAGTCAGAGAGAAACAACTCAGGGGGTATGGCCACACTGCAATCCTGTCTCTTCCAGGCTCCTCTTGTGATTTAGGGCATGCATGCACATGTGCCTGGTGTGTTTGAGCCACTAAGTCCAGGACTCAAACCACAGATGACCATGTGGGAGTCCAACGTATTATGCAATCTGCTGGTCATGATATGAATATCCTCTTATATGAAGGTTAGAGATCATCAGTCAGATTCAAACTAAATAAACTTCCAGATATAATCAAAGTGACAATGGTCAAAGACCAAGAGAGATCCTGAAAGCAGCAAGAGAAAAGAAGCAAATAACATATAAGTTGTTCCAACATGCCTAGCAGCTACTTCTGAGTAGAAACCTTACTGGCCAGGAAGGAGTGAATATATGATTGAACTACAGAAGGAAAAACAAAAGAATAAAAAAAAAAAAAGAACAAAAACAAAAACCAAACTCTACCAACCAAGAGAAATGTATCCAGCAAAGCTACTCTTCAGACATAAGGGAGAGGGAAAGACTTGGCCAGAAAAAAGCTGAAAGAATCATAACCTGTCTTACTCATGTTCCAGCCATAGACAAGTCTTAACAAGTTTGAAAGGTCAAAGTCATGTATTTTTCCTGATCCAAAGGTATAAAACGACATCTATAGCAAGAGGGAATTTTGAGAACTTTATTAACACATGGAAACTAAACCACATAATCTTAAACAACCAATGACTCAATAAAGAAATCAAGGAAATTTTTAAAAATTACTTGAGACAAATAAAAATGGAAACACAACATATCAAAACTTACGGGGAACAGCAAAAGTAAGGCTAGGAGGTAAATTTATGGTTATAAACACCTACATCAAAAAAGAAGATCTCAAATAAACAACTTACGTAGTACTTCAAGACCCTGGAAAAACTATACTAAACTACACCCAAAATTAGCAGAAGAGAATTAATGATGATCAGATAGAGACCAGCAGGTGAGACATTGGTATCCTAGCATTTTGAGTTATGGACACAGAAGTTGGAAACTCATGCTGGGCTTGTTGATGTGTGGTCCCAAAATCTTGAGAGAAGAATGGAGAAGGGGCTGTGGTGTAGCCATCCCCCCAGGCATGTGATTTATCACTGTCTGTCTCTCTGTCTCTCTCTGTCTCTCTAGTGCGTACACATGGCCAATAGCAAAAATCTCTTTAAAAAAATAAAGATCAGATAAAGATAGGCCTAGCTACTGTGGTGTAGTAGTAGCACAGCTGCTCTACAACGCTGGAAGGACCATGGGTTTGGATACTTGGGTCGGTGTGAAGCTATCCTGGGCATATACATAGGCACCCAGAAAGCTAAGGAACTGAAGCATGACAAGACACTGCCAAGAGTGCTTCTCTCTCTTTCTCTCTTACATGTTTGTGCACACTTTTCATCTTAAAACAAGAAAACCAAACCAAACCAAACCAAACTAAACAAAGCTCAGATCACAAACTGCCAGATTACATGGAGGTTAAGGTGGCTGAATCCCACATGGCTGACTGAGAAGCTGGAATCCTGGATCAGGTCGCATGAAAATCATGCCAGGGTCATGTGTGAGAGTGTCAAAAGTCCCATGAAGTGAATGGAGAAGGAATTGTGGTGTGATCATCCCCTCTGAGGAGGTGATTTTTCACTTTCCTTCTTTGTCTCTCTCTTTCTCTCTCTCTTTTTCTCTATAGTAAACACATGTGCCCTATAGCAAACTATATTAAAAAAAAGTCAGAAGAGAAGGAAATGAAATAGATGCTGGAAAAAGTAATACAAAAGATCAACAAAGTAAATAGCTGGTGGTCCAGCAGGTGGCATGATGGCTGTGGTTCTGGATCCCATGTAGCTAACTCTGTTGTTTGAGTCCCAGACTTGGGAAACATGCCAGGCACATGTATATTCACGTCCAGAATCCTGAGGGGAGAATGTGGGGGAAGGGATTGGGATACAGCCATCTTCCTAGGAAGTGATTTTTCACTTTTACTTTCTCTCTGGAAATACCCTACAGCAAAAAATAAGCAGTTTTTTTTGAAAAGTAAACAAAGTCAACAAACCTTTACCTATATTAAGAAAATAATGAATTTCAAATAAATAAAATTTGACATGAAAAAGACATTAAGTAGATATCACAGAAATACAAAGAACCATAAAAGATTATTTTGAACAGTAATATGCCAACAAACTGGAAAATCTAGACAACATGAATAAAGTGGTATATGTGAATGAATGTATTGAGGAAATTGAAATAAAAAATAAATAAACTAAAAAAAAATACAAATAATGAGTGAGGAAATTGAATTAGCAATAAAATTTCTCCCACCAAAGAAAAGTCCAGGATCTGATGGCTTAACTGCTGAGTTCTACTAAACTGTTGAAGGACAACTAATACTAGTTCTCGTCGAAGTATTCCAGACAAACTAAAAGCAAGGAAATTCTTCTGAACATTCTCTACGGTTACTATTGTTTCATTACTGAGATCAGACAAGAACACAATTATAAAGGAAAACACCTGATGAACGTAGATGCACAATATATGAGCAAACAAGTTTCATTAAACATGAGAAAGATCATTCACCATGATCAAGTGGGATTTATACCACAGAAGCAGGAATGGCTTATAACACATGAATCAGTAAATGTGCTAGATCACATCAACAGAATGAAGGGAAATCCCTGTGTAATTATTTCACTAGATGCAGAAAGAGCAATTGACATAAGTCAACATCCCTTCATGAAAAGAACTCTCAACAAATTAGGTGTATAAGGAATGTACCTCAGTGCAATAAAGGCCATATATGACAAACTCACAGCTAATATCATACTGAGTAGGGAAAATTCAAAGCTTTTCCTTTAAGAACAAAGTAAGGATGCCAATTTTGCTACTGGTGAATACAGTACTAAAAGTCTTAGGCAAAGCAATTAAACAAAAGAATGAAATAAAAGGCATTCAAATTAGAAAAGAGGAAGTCATTGTCTCTGTTTCAAAAAAACATCATTTTATTGACCCAGGGAACATGGCAGGGAGAGTAGGGAGCAGGGATAATCAGGCCCAGCATCCACAGTGGGACACAGGTTCTTGTCTGCAGCTCACAGAGTATTAGAGATGTGGTCTTTCTTTCTTTCTTTTTTTTAGAAATATTTTTTATTTAACTTTATTTATTATTATTATTTTCCAGTTTGAACAGAGAGATAGAGAGAAAGGGAAAGTGAGAAAGCAAGCCACCAGGTCTGGGACTCGAACCATGGGTGTCCACATGGGAGTCCAGTAACTTTAATCACCATGCCACCTGCCAGCACTGCTAGTGGAGTTTTTTAAGAGAGAGAAGGTAGAGCAGAGCAGAGAGTGGGTTGCTAGTGTGTTGCTGGTGAGGAACTGAGGCGGGCATTTATTATTTTTTTTAATCTGGGTAAAAGGGACTTTGCCTGTGCTTGTTCCCAGGTGATGCATGCATTTTCCTTTTGGTAGGGTCACATGCTTATTTCTGGTTCTTTTTCTTTTTTGTTTTAATTTATTTATTTTTTATTACATTTCCCACAAATGTTTACTTTACATATCATACTCCATAGTTCTTGTCAGTTAAAAGATACACAACTTTCAGAATTTAAAAAAAACTGAATTTTAGAGATAACTTTCAAAATATTTGTCGTAATTTTGTTTTTGACTCTATAATAATAGAGGCAGTATGGTTTTAAATATTTTTTGAGAAAATATTTTCATGTCAACTACTCAAAAGCAAACACCTGGGACCAGCAGCTGGCGTAATGGCTATGTCGCTGAACTCCCATGTAGTTGACCATGATTCAAGTCCTGGACCCAGTGGCATAAACTCATATGTGTGTGCCCAAGATCCCGAGAGGAGAATGGAGGAGAAGGGATTGCGGCATGGCCCTCTGCCCTGGGGGTGACTTCTCACTTTCTGTCTCTCTGTTTTTCTGGCAAGTGTATGCACCTTATAGCAAAAACTTCTCAATAAATAAATAAATAAGCAAAGCAAAGCAAAGCAAAGCAAACACCTAGCGCGCAATTCACACAGGAACCTTCCCAACTCAGCTCTACCAAGTATTCTATAGTTTACCATCTGCTAGCAAAGATCAGTCATTTTCTTCCTTTAAAGTCTTACTCAAGGTAATGCTCTGGTTGTGGCTGCTCTTTTGCAATCTCTCTTGATTACAATGTTGGGCTGGAAAAGTCCAGGTTATTTTATGGTTTGCATCTTTCAAATAGCCATTATGCTAACTGCTGGTCAAATAGCTTCTCTAACCCTCTCTTCCAGGCAGAACTGTCAATGGTGCCAGGCAATCTTTCCAAGAGCTTCTGTTGCCTTTCTTGAGATCTACTTTAGTTCCTTAGCTTTCTGGTCATATCTTCAGATATGACATTCCAGTCAAAGCCCTGGAAATAATGAATATTTCCAATTTCTGATGCAAGGCAACAGGTATTATTGAACTTATGCAAATAACCATTCTGCTATAAAATAAGAATATTCACAAATATTTTCCAATTCCTAAGGGGTCCAAAAGGGAGAAAAGTTTCTGTTTCAATTCAAACAAACAAACAAACATTTTAACAAATTGCTAAACCTATCGACAGCTCAAAAGAAAGCAAAATCCTTAAAACTGGAAAACAAAGAATAGAGGAAAATCAGTAATGTTTTAGTCAAAAGTCATAAAATTCTATTTCACCTGTTCAGTCTCATGTAATTAATCTCTCTTCTGTAGAGTTTGCAGTGTTAGTGCGATCTGATCTTTCCATTTAAATCCTGGAAATTAACATTCAACGTTGTAATTTATATTTGGTTACTTTTTCTGATTTTGGAGTGGGTACAAAGGTTGGGAGACACTCTGCCTAAAAGCTTTGGTCCATGAGAAGACTGTTACCTTCTTCCTGAAATGTAATGGAACCAGGAAAAAAGTCTTGGTCTTAGGCCAATCATTGTCATGGCTGCAAGCTTTCTGTGAGCAAATAGTTCAACAACAGCTTAGCAATTGTGTCTTCATTCCAAAATTTAGCCATCTTGTGATCTCATCCTAGGTCTATACCCTAGCTGTATTCTCAAGGTTCCTGTCTCCTACCTCACATGAGTTTTAATACGGTTTTTGCAATGAAATAGTGGTTAATTGTCACTAGAATTCTTACACCATTTAGGTTCATAGTATGGGTGCCCTTTGGTTCTAATTGTGGCCCATCCTGGTTGGTCTTGCAATTTTTGGGTACGGGATAAGATTGTCTTTTGGCTCCAAGTATGGTCTTCTTAGCATAGACATTTTTGGACTATAATTTTCCATGCATTTAAGCTCACTGGCCTGTAATTTTTATTAGGTCTGAGCCTTAAAATTTCAGACTTAAGAGTTGTCCATTCTTAAATCCTTGCCTCTTAATTATTTTGTTTGTATGCCTCAAAAGTACATTATATACATGGGCCAGAGGGACCTAGAGCAGGAAGGAAAGTTATTTTTCTATCAGATTACAGTGGGCTGATTGGTTTTGGGTAGACAGCCGAATTTTAGGCTCCCCCTGAGTCTCAGTTGGTACTCCAATTTGACTGTATTTCCCCAACTGCTTAGCCTTAATAGCCTCTAATTCATTATGTACAGAAAACCCTAGAAAGTCTACTAAAGCACTGTAAGAACTAATGAACAAATTCAGAAATGTTGCAGGATATAGATTTATATTAAAAAGTCAGTTGTGTTTCTCTACACTAATAACTACATATATATAAAAATCCCACCTATAATACATGCAAAAGAAAAACCTAGAAATAAACTTAACCAAGGACATCTAAGATCTCTGCAATAAAATCTATAAAACATTAATAAAATGAAGAGGAAATATTTAAATGGAGATATCTTGCATTAATGAATTGGAAGAAATTATATTGTTAAAAAGTCCATGTGACCTAAATTAATTTACAGATTTAATGGAATCCCTCTCAAAACATCAATTAAGTTGCTCAAAGAAATAGAAAAAATCCTGGAATTCATCTGGAACCACAAAAGACCCTGATTATCTAAAGCAATCATAGAAAAAAAGAACCAAAGTAGAGGTATTACACTACCCAACTTCAAGTCTACTACGAAGTCAAAGTAACCATGCCAGCGTGGAACTGGCAAAAAAGTAGACACATAGATCAAGGGGTGAGAATAGAGGTGTCCTGAAATACATGCACACATTCACAATGGACCGATTTTCAGCACAAGTACCAGCAACACACTGGGGAAAAGATCAGCTTTTAAGTAAATGGTGTCATGAAGGTGGATATCCACATGCAGAAGAATGAAATTAGACCCTTATCCCTCATGGTGTATTAAAAAATCAACACAGACCAGCACATGGCCTGGTGGTTATGGCAGCAAGATCCCAGATGGCCATGCAATTTGATTCCTGAAGAAAACATAAAGGAAATGCTTCATGACATTGGTTTGGTGGAGGATTTTTTAAAAATAAGACCTGAAAAGCATAAGCATCAGCATTAAAACAAGGCAAATGGAATTACATCAGGTTAGAACAACAACTAAAACAGTCAACAGCATGAAGAATGGGGTTACATAATGGATGGAAGATATTTGCAAACTATATATCTTACAAGGAGTTATATGCAAAATATGTAAAGAAATCAAACAACTTAACAGCAAGAAAACAACCATTTAAGAAATGGCAAAAACTTTAATAAACATTTTTAAAAAGACATACAAATGGTCAATAGGCATATGAAACAATTCTCAACATCATTCATCATCAGGGAAATGTAAATCAAAACTGCAATGAGACACTGTGATTAGAATGGCTATTGTCAAAAAGACAAAAGATAATAAGTGCTGGCAATAATGTGAAGAAAAGGTAACCCTTATGTGCTCTTGGTAGAAATGCAAATAGTATAGTCATTATGGAAAACGGTATGGATATTCTTCAAATAATTTAAAATAAAACTACCATGTGATCCAGAAATTCCACTATTGGGTGTATAAACAAAGGAAATAAAATGGTTTATTGAGGCAACATTCATAGTGGTCAAGATATGGGATCAACTTTTCCATACATAGATGAATGGGTAAAGAAAATGTTTTATATATACAAAAGGGGATATTATTCAGTCAAAAGAAGAAAATTCCATTATTTGCAATAGCATGGATGAACCCAGAAGACATTACATTAAGTAAAATAAACCAGGTACCAAAACACATATACCACACGATCTCATTCATATGTGAAATTTATCAACATTTATTCATAGAAGTAGAGTGGCAGAGTGGTTACCAGAGGCTGAGGAGAGGGACTGAAGAGAGGGGTGATGGGGAGTTGTTGCTCACATTATATATAATTACATTTACATAGAATAATACATGTTTGTTTTAGAGATAATTCTTGCTATAGGACATGTGCTTTCATTGGAGACACAGAGAGAGACAGGGAGAGAAAGTGAGAAATCACCACCTGTGGTGGATGGCCATGCCACAATCCCTTCTCCTCCATTCTCCTCTTGCAATTTTGGGCATGCATGCATACACGTTTGATGTGCATTTCAAGCCACCAAGTCCAGGACTCAAACCTCTGTTGGCCATTTGGGAGTCCAATGCCTTAACCTCTCTGCCACCTGCTATGTGCCACCACTATGTCCTTGGTGAATTTTTTTAAAATCAGATTAAAAAAATGTTTCTTCCCCTGGCTTTCTATTTTCTTAAAAATTATTTTAAATTAAGAATATACCTGCGTAATTGTTTAATATTTTTCCTATCTATTGAATTGATTTTTTTTCTCATTTAATAGTTATTTTGGAAATATTTACTTGCACATGTTTTTTGAATCATGCTTATATTTCTTACCAAAACCTACAAAATTCACTTAGTATATTGCAACATTAAACTGACCAAGTTTTTGTTGAGAGCTTAGATCCATATTAGAAATATCTAATTTGTTCCTCAATCCTTATAAAGCCTCATTTCTTTATAGCTTGAGTAGAAGTATTCTGTAATAATTCTTTTGTTAGGTTCAAGTATCTTCTGATTAAAAATTCTGTGACCTTGACCTCAGCCCTTAAAATTTTTTGGAGACGTTTTTGCTATAGGGTGCGTGTGCTCGCCAGACAGAGAGAGACAGAGAGACAGAAAGCAAGAAATCACCCCCCAGGGGGTATGGCCACGCAGCAATCTCTTCTCCTCCATTCTCCTCCAGGGATCTTGGGTACACATGCACACGCGCCCGGCATGAGTTTTAAGCCACCGGGTCCGGGATGCGAACCTTGGTCGACTATGTGGGAGTGCAGCGACATAGTCATTACGCTAACTGCTGGTCCCAGCCCTTAACATTTTTGATCTTTATATTGTTTGACTGTTATTCAATGTATTTCTGAAGTACAATGAGGATACAAACAGGAGAATAAAAATTTTGTGCATACATGAAAATGGCTGAAAAGAAAATTTAAGCATGTGATTAAAATAGTTGTAGATTCAGATAAAGAAAAAAATAATGTTTTGACATTTTGTTATGATGTAAAATATTGATATAGTATGCATCTGTTCCAATTTTACATAAGCCTGAGATGTCTAATGCATGTGTCCTTTCCTTTTTAGGTTTCCTCCATGGATAACAAGGTAAGGGGGAATATTAAATTCTTATAGAAAATAGAAAGAGAAATAACCCATTGAGATAGCAATGCATAATAAGATGTTGTTGTTCATAATGATTAGAACAGTTTAATGAAGATTTCTGTATTAGTTTGCCTTGTCTGCCACAATAAAGTAGCACAAATTGGCTTAAATATCAGAAATGCATTGTCTCACAGTTCTAGAGGACATAGTTTGAGATCAAGGTGTCCGTAGTGTTGGTTCTTCTGATGATGAGAGTGTTCCCTGGGACTTCCTTAACATCTGGTGGCTTGCTGGCAATCTCTGGCATTCCTTGGTTGTAGATCTCTGCCTTCATCTTCATGTGACACTCTCCTTTCCTCTCTTCATGTTGCCTTCCCGTATGTGTGTGTGTCTGTGCATTCAGATTTATCTGTTTCAAAATAACATATTTGATGAGGGTACATCTTAATGACTTCATTTTAACATCTGCATGACCCTATTTTCAAATAGTGTCTCATTCTGAGGTACTGGGGGAGAAGACTTTGATATACTGATAAAAGTTTCTTTTGAACACAGTTGAACCCATGGTAATTTGTTAACTACAAAAAGATAACAATAATAAATGTGTATATAATTGAATAACAATGAGATTAAAAGTGAATAACAATGAGATTAAAAAGTGGAACATTAATGCATCCCAAAATTTTCCTTTTCTACTCTCTTCATTGTTACTTACTCTCCTTACCCATAAATAACCACAATTCTGGCATTTGTCATGCTTATATGAATTAGGATATAGCATTAGAGCTTTTTTTTTTTAATTTCAAGAAAGGCAGTTTTAGCTTTAATAAATCAAAATAAAAAAATGTTAAGAGACTTTGCTTAATACTTAAAGCCAGGAAACAGGTTAGGATTCTGTTTGAATAGTAGGTACATAGCCCTGTTCCTAACATAAGAAAAGACAAAATTCCTTAACACTGGAAAACAAAGCGTAGAAGGCCAGTAATGTTTTAGTCAAAAGTCATAATATTCTATTTCACCAGTTCAAGCTCATGTACTTTATCTTCTGCTGTGGTCTGATCTCTCCGTTTAAATTCGCAAGATAACATTCAACTCTGTACTTGTCCCTACCATTAAGCTGGCCATTTTCTTAGCTGTATTATAACTCTTATTTCTGTGTGTCTGACTTTAGTTTTCCTGGGATAGCACTCCCTTCAGAACTTCTTGGAGAGCTAGTCCAGTGTTGGTAAATTCTTTTAGATTTTGTTTATCTGAGAATGTTCTTGTCTTTTCTTCCCATATGAAGGATAATCTTGCCAGGTATAGTATTCTCGGTTGAAATTGTTTTTCATTGAACACTTTGAATATATTTTCCCATTCTTTCCTTGCTTGCATTATTTCTGATGAGAGGTCTGCTGTTAGCCTGATGGGATATCCTTTGTGTGTAACATGATGTTTCTCTTTTACCAGTCTGAGTATCTTGTCTTTGGTCAATCTGGCTATAATGTGTCTTGGAGTTGATCTTATTTGGGGTCCTTTGTATTTCTTGGGTCTGGATCTTTGAATGCCTCTCTAGCTTTGGGAAGTTTTCTTGCAGGATTTCATGGAATAGATTGTCAATGCCCTTATTTGTCTTTTTTTTAAGCTGAGATTTAATATATTTTTTCTGAGACAGAATTGCAGTTTGCTATTCAATTGTTATCTATATAATCAGGTCAACTATTGAATGAATAGTAGTGCTCTGTAGATATACAGAGGGAGAAATGTGTATGTATGATAGAAGGATACATTAAGAATTATGGATGTGTCAAGATTGAAATGACTGTGATACAAATGAGATAAAATGTAAGATTAGTATGTTAATTATTAAATTTTAAATGAGTTCAAAATTTAGGAAAAGGAAGTGAGATAAAATTAATAACTAGATTTTTCTGGTTTGTTTATTTATTGTTAATTTTTTCTTTTCATTATGTTTTACTTTTTAAAATTAATTTTTATACTCAATCACTGTGTGTTATTATAGCATACCAAAATGAGTTTTCCCATTATGAATATACTGTATATTGGTTCAGTCAAAGATGTTACCATACATATTATCATCAACAGATAATTTTCCATTTTTGTTAGAGAGAGGGAATTAAGGGGAAAAGGGAAAGAAGCAAAACATTTAAGGAACGCAAAAATAACTAGTTTTGGAGTTAGAATAACAGAAAATTAACATTGATGTAGAAGGCGAATGTGGTAAAAAACAGGTGTCTACGATATTCTGATAGTAATTACCAAGATTGGAAAGAGAAGGCAAAAAAGATATAAATGTTCTTGGAATGGTGAAAATTCCAAGTACAATGATTCTAAAAGGTATGTAAATAATGTGTTTCAAGGGAAAAGAAAAAAAAATCAAGTCTGATAATTCCCTTGATTGAATAACATAGGTTTATTGGTGATCTATATAGTCAATTTATTGCCAAGTTGGAATTATGGAATTATCATCAGAATGCAATGTTTGTTTTTGTTTTAGGTTTTTTTGTTTTTGTTTTTGTTTCTTTTTGCTGTAGGGCTGGTGCACTTGGAGAAAGAAAAGTGAGAAATTCTCCCATCTCCCAGGGAGGATGGCTATGTCACAATCCCTTCTCCTGCATTGTCCTTTTGGAATTTTGGGCATACATGCACACATGCCTTACATGTGCCTCAAGCCACTGAGTCTGGTATTCAAACCATAGACTTGGTCATGTGTGATCCAGTGCTCTAATCACCATGCCACCTGCTGGCCTGGAATGTAGTGGGTTTAAAAAGCCTCCAAATTAAAATAGAGAATTCAACATATATGTTTCTTTATTAAAAAATTTCACTAAAATAAAACAAGATTTTTTTAAAGATAAAATTTCGCAGACCAATAGATGATAATAGGATAACAGTAAAAAAATTGCAAACTAAAGATCAAATATGCTAGAAGTTATTGACTTAAGTAGACAGAAGAAGGCAACAATAATGAACTTCAGGGACACAGAAAAGCAGAGTAATTTTAATTTCTTCCTTTGGAATTAGGAGATGGCAAATACAATTGAAATTCTATCTAGAACTCTATGTCTTGATGAATTGAATGCCACACCACTCTTCTACAGAAGACTGGGCATTTACTTTACAGAGAGGATGGACCATAGCACTCTGAGCGCAAAAAAGCCCCTTTAAACTGCAGTTCCCTGTACCATAATAATTAATAGTCCACATGCTGAAGATGGAACTCATCATAACTGTAATAGATCAATTACTAGATCACATGCTATAGAGTGCACATACTGACCTACATTTTACATGTAACATATAATTTGAAAAATAAATATGTACAGGAAATACTTCCAGTATATGAGTTTATAGATAATGAGTCTGAAAAATCAGAAGGTAAGTATCTTTTTCAGGGTACAATGGATTCTTTCCTTGACATCAGACAATCAAGGTAGAAAATGAAGTGTTAATATCATCCATTCCTCAGTGAAACGGTCCAGCTACATTATCGTGAATAAAGGGTGGATATTAATAAAGAATTCACAGAAGTTCTATGCATCTTGTAAGTGACCACAGTCACAAATGAACACTTAAAATACCATTTCTGGGTAAGATGAACTAGCTTGTAGGAGAAATGTTTAATGACAACTAGACAAAAAAAGTGTAAATATTATCATTTTTAATTACATAGACGTCATAGGATTTTAGAGTACCAAGAACCACTAAAAGAAGTTAACTATTATTATTATTTTTTTAGAGGTTTTTGCCTTAGCGTATGTGCACTTGCGGGAGTGGGGGGAGACAGACAGACAGAGACAGTGAGAAGGAAAGTGAGAAATCAGCCCCCAAGGGGGGATGACCATCCTTCAATCCCTTCTCTTTCCTCCATTCTCCTTCCAGGATTTTGGGTACCCATGCACATGTGCCCGGCATGATTTTCATTCTACCAGATCCGAGACTGAAACTGCAGTTAGCCATGTGGGAATCCAGCTACATAACTTCTATGCCATCTGCTGGCCCCAAGAAGTTAATTATTTATAGCTACTTTTACCCAGCAAACAGTTGCCAATTCTGAATTTAGTCAAGAAACTGAGAATCAATACTTTCCTTATACAATGGGTATAGTTGAATGGAGAGGAATCATCTTTTGGCAGTCTTGTGAGGCTATCCTATCAATATTGGAGACTTGGAGGACTTAAAAACAGTTTATTATCAAATCATAAAGCTTTAAGGGATGGATATTAAAAATAAAGAGTACAAACCTCTGAAAACAATGAACAGATGAGTTGAAGACTCATAAGGTGGAGGTCATATAGTGAAGTTCCTTCTACTTTATTCTTTTTGCACAATATCGCCTTGGAAATATGGCATCTTTTATGATTCTAGACAAATTTTATGATTTTTCCCTATTTTTGTAAAACATCATCAGTTATTTGATCAGAATCACATTGAAATTGTAAATTAATTTAGGTAAAATTTCATTTTAATTTTATTCTTTCTTCCAATCTAAGAATATGGGATGTCTGTCCATGTTTTTGTGTCATACTTAAATTTTTGTTGTTGTTGTTATTTTAGTTTTTCATAGTTCTCCTTGTAGAGGTCTTTAACTTCTTTGGCTAGGTTTAGTCCCAGGTGTTTTAGCATTTTGTGCAACTGCTGTAAGTGGGGTTTCTCTCTTTCATTTTATCTCAGTCTGTTCATGTTGATGTATAACAGTGTTACATATTTTTGTATAATGATTTGGTATTCTGCATATTTATTGAATTCCTTTATTATGTTTAAAATATTTTTGGTAGACTTTTGATTTTCTGTGTATACAATAATATAATCTACAAATAGGGACAAGTTCACTTCTTCTTTTCCTTATTTGAATGCATTTTACTTTACTCTTTTGTCTTATTACATTGGCTAGAATTTCCAGCACTGTGTTGAGATGGAGTGAAAAATGTAGGCAGCGTTGTCTTGTGTCAGTTTTTAAGTGGGAAATCTTCTAGCTATTCTCCATTTAATATGCTGTTAGCTATGGACTTGTCATATATGGATTTCATTGTTTGAGCAGTACTCCTTCTATATCTATTTTCCTAAGAGTCTTAATTATGAAAGGATGCTGTATTTTATCAAATGCTTTTCTGCATCAATTATCATTTTTTTAATCTTTCCTCTGTTACTGTGATGCATGATATTTATTGTTTTTCATATGTTGAGCCATCCCTGCATCCCTGGGGTAATGCATACCTGGTCTTGGTGTATGTCTTTAATGTGTTGTTGGATTTAATTTGCTAGTATCTTGTTGAGGAGTTTTGTGTCTGTATTCATCAGAGATGCTGGTCTGTAGTTTTTGTTGTTGTTGTTATATCCTTGTCTGCTTTGGGATTAAAGTGCTGGAGGTGTCATAGAATGAGTTTGGAAGGATATCTTCCTTTTGGATCTCTGAAAATAGTTTGAGGAGAATTGGAGTTAGCTCTTCTTTGAAAGTTTTATATAATTCAGCATTGAAGCTATCAGGACCTGGGCTTTTCTTTCTTGGAAAAATATTACTTATTCAACCTCATTCATGATCCCTTCTTCTCCATTATCCTCCTGGGATTTTGGACATGCACACACATGTGCTCAGTGTGATTTTCAAGTCACCAGATCCAGGACTCAAACTGCAGTTGGCCACATAACAATCCAGTGATATAACTGCTGTGCCATCTGCTGGCCCCCCCAATTCATTGCTTTTTATTAGTCTATTTAGGCTTTCTTTTTCTTCCTTGTTCAATCTAGGTGAATCAATTCATCTAGAAATTTGTCCTTCTGATCTACATTTTCTTGTTAGTGTACAGTTACTTGTAGTATTCTCTCATAGTTTTTTGTGTATCTGTTAATCTGGTGTAATATTGCTTGTTTTGTTACTGATTTAATTTATTTGGTTCCTCTCTATATTCTTCTTGATTAGCCTAGCTAAAAATGTGACAATTTTATTTATCTATCCTCTTAAAAAACTAGCTTTGTTTTTGTTTCTTTTTGTGTATGTCTTTTGTTCTCTATTTTATTTATTTCTGCTCTAATCTTTATTATCTTTTTTTCCTTCTGGTATTTTTTGGTGTTATTTTTCCAGTGTGAGTTCAAGCCACCAGGTCCGGGACTTGAACTGCAGTCGACTACATAGGAGTCCAGTGACATAGCCATTATGCCAACTGCTGGTCCTATTTATTTTAAAATGTCTAATATTTCATATACCCAGAAGAAAACATGAAATGATATTTTAAAAGATGATATTACTTATAACAACATAAAAAACATCATATGCCTCAAATCTAATAAAAACTAGAAATATCTCTACACAAAAACTTTCAAAATATTGTTGAAAAACTAGAGGCTACCTAAACAATTAAAAAATATGGAATGCTCATGAAATGGAGAACTCAGTATTGGAAAGATGCCAGTTCTCCATAAATTGACGTATATATTAATTATATTAATCAAAGGAAAAAACTGTAGAATGTTAAATTCTGAAACTTTACAAGTTTATTTTAAAATTTATATGGAAAATGCAGCTATGTGAGATGATGCATATGTTAACTAGCATTATGGTGGAAATTCTTTCTTTTGTCTTTCTTCTTTCTTTCCTTTTCTTTCTTTCTTTATTCCATGATTAAGAGGTACAGAGAGAGAGAGAGAGAGAGAGAGAGAGAGAGAGAGAGCGCGCACACCTCCAACAGGGTCCTGATGCCATGTTCCATCCCCAGCCTCCACTAACCTGGATTACGGGCATATGCATGCCCAGCGTACTCTGGAACGGAGCTCTAGATCTGTACTGGCAACATTCCCATGTGGGTCTGCCTTCAGAGCACTGCATTTTACCACTGTCCCACTGTGCTCCCCCGCAGTGATGATCACCTTATCATGTATACATTATCAAACAGCAACTTGTACACCTTAAATATATGCAATTTCTATTTCTCAATTTTACCCTCCAAAAGCTGAAAAATAAAGTTTATATGGAATATCCAAAGAACAAACAAATAGTCATGAAATCAGAAAGAAGAGAAAACATGGACAGATTTCACTACCAGAGTATACAGCTACATTAATTGTGATAATGTGCTTTTGGAATAAGGCTGGACAAATAGAGCAGCAGAACCAAATATAGTTCAGAAAGACATTCACCCATACCTACACTGTAGCTTGATTTATGACGAATTTAACTATGTAGTGTATTGTGGGAAGAAAGTTGGTCTTTTTAGCAAATGGTACTTGTTCGACTGGATATTCATTAGAAAAATATGTCAATCCATGCACTGAAGAATAGTAAACTCTAAGTAGAATAAATGCAAAATAAATGACACTTAGGCACATCATTGCCAAATTACTAAACTCGAGGATTAAGAATTAAGCTCACTGCATAAGTATATGCAACTATTATATGTCAGTTGAACGTTATCTTAGAAAAGAAATTGTCATTGTTTTGTTACCTACAGCAGTGAGTATCTAAATCTGGGTAACTGATAAAAACAGAGTAATATTTTGTTCATGGGTTTTAAGTTTAAGGTCTAGGGATCATGTCTGGTGGAGGCCTTGCAGAGTGCCAAGGGATTATGTCACAAGAGCATGAGTAGACCAGCTCATTCACTCACCCATGTGCTCTTCATTTTCTATCAGTCTCATCCCTTCTCCTTATAAACCCACCAGAATTCAATTATGGGAGCCCCACCACCAGGGCAATCTTAATATTTTCCCAATGATCCCACCATTTGACCCTATGAAGGTACCAAACTTTCTTAATATTTTTTTAAAGTCCAGTCACATGCAATTTTGAAGGACACTTAGACCAGGTAGAAACGTAAAACAGCTGAGAGAATTTATTCCCAGCAGACCTGAACTACACTGTTTGCCAGGATGCCTTAAAGGTGAAGGTAAATAATACCCGATTCCTGATCTACAGGAAAAAGTGAAGAGTATAAGAAAGGGTAGATATATGTGTAAATATAAATCAGAAAATCAGAAAAAGAGAATATTAAGCTTTTAAAAATCTTTACACTTTTAATTTTTTTTTTGTTTGCCATGGAGTGTGTTTGTTTGTTAGAGAGAGAGAGAGAGACAGTGAGAAAGAAAGTGAGAAATCACCCCATAGGGTGGATGACCACAACATCCCTTCTTTTCTATTCTCCACCTGGGCTTTTGGGCATGCACCCACACATGCCTGATATGATTGTCAAGCTTCAGGGTCTGGGACTCAAACCACAGTTCGCCCTGTGGGAGTCCAGCACCTTAAACACCACATTACCTGCTGGCCCTAAACATTTTTTAAACATACAAATTGATTTGTAGTAAACCCACTGAAACCTCTCTCTGCTCTCAGTACAACTAAAAACTTTGAACAGAATATAAAAACAAATACCTGGAACACTAAAAAGAAAACAAAATCTGGTAGATTTTGAAGGAGTGCTGAAACTTGCAGAAAAATCCTATAGGCAGGGGAACTTCTTTATTTTTCCTCATTTCTCTTGTGGTCTTGAAGTGATGGGTCAAAAACACAGCTGATGCAGCCATTCTGTCAGGAGCTGTAGTTCCACGAGAAACTTTATCCTGGAAAATCTAGAGGACATTATGTTAAATTAAATAAGCCAGGCACTGAAAGACTAATCCCACATGATCTCACTTATATGCAGAAGTTTAAAATGTTGATCTCATAGAAGCACTGAGTACAATGGTGGTCACCAGGGGCTGGGATAATATGAGGGTGTGGTTGGTCATAGGATACAAACTTTTAGTTAGATGCTGGGAATAAAATAAAAATACATATTATGCAACATGATGACTATAATTAATAGCAATTTAAATATTCTTTGGGGGAGATAGTTTTTACTATAGGACATGTGCGCTTGCCAGAGAAACAGAGAGAGAAAGCGAGAAATCACCCATCGGGGGAATGGCCATGCCTCAATACCTTTTCCTCCACTCTCCTCTCAGGATTTTGGCCATGCATGTGCACGTACCTGGCATAAGTTTCAAGCTTCTGAGTCCAGGACTCAAACTGTGGTTGGCCATGTGAGAGTCCAGTGACATAACCACTATGCCATCTGCCGTCTCAATAATTTAAGTCTCTCCACAAAAATGATAACTCTGTGAGGTAATTCATATGTTAATTAGCTTGGGTTAGCCATTCCACAATATACATGTATTTATCAACATTATGTTGTGCATGACAAATACATCCAATTTTATTTGTCAATGAAATATTAAATAAAAACAAGTGGTTAAAAAAGAGGTCCAATTGTGACTCAGATCTTTAAATTTCCTATAAATGTAGGGGATGCAACTGATAAGTTAGGAGACTGCTGCATCAGAGAAGGAGGGTAAATGTGCATCATTTGATGATGTAAATGTCCAAGGAGCTGAGATTTTTTTTTTTTTTGAGAGGTTGTTTTGCTATAGGGTGCGTGTGCTCGCCAGACAGAGAGAGACAAAGAGATAGAAAGCGAGAAATCACCCCCCAGAGGGGATGGCCACGCCGCAATCCCTTCTCCTCCATTCTCCTCTCGGGATCTTGGGCACGCACGCACCCGCGCCCAGCGTGAGTTTAAGCCACTGGGTCTGGGACTCAAATCGCGGTCGACTACGTGAGAGTCCAGCGACATAGCCATTATGCTAACTGCTGGTCCTAAGGAGCTGAGATTTTTGAGGGAGGGAACAAAGAACAACTAAACGGTGTGTGATGAGAGGCAGAGAGTAAATTACATGTCGCCAGGCCTGAAGCTTATGGAAATGCTACCCAAAGAGTAGTTCATACCTACAGCATTAGTATCACCCTGGAGCTTCTTAGAAATGATTGAGCCTCGCCTCAGGCACATTAACTGGGGATATCTGAGGGAGAGGTAAAAAATTCTGTGTTTTAACAAATACTCCAGGTAACTCTCAAGCAAGCTAAAATTAAGAAGAAAAACAATAGGAAGGAGAATTAAAAAACTATCACTTTAAGGGACTTTGGAAGCAGAATCTTGGGGGGAAATGCCAACTTGAATTAGAGCAAGAATAAAAATATAATAAATATTCAGAGAATATAATGAGAAAGCTGGAAGTTAAAACTTTGAGCATAATCTGCTTATTTAAAATGTCAAGAACCAAGTGACTAGGTTAGAGATTATATCTTATAGATGACAGAGGAAACTGATAGAGATCAGGGAGGAGGATGAACTTGAATCACTGGTTACAGTGTGGACTTTACAAAGAAATATAGCAATACTTATTTGGGCTGTGTGCCATGGGTGGACTTGTATCTGCCCCAAAATGCACATGTTAAAGTCCTAACTCCCGGTACCTCAGAATATGACCTATTTGGAATTAGGGATTTTATAGAAATAATTAAGTTGAATTGAAGTCATCAGTGTGGGTCCAAATCTAACATGACTGTTGTCTTTATAAACCTGATGACATTATCCAATCTAATCTCTTTCTAGAACCCCAACCCCCCCCACATGCATGAATACACATATTAATTCACATATATGTGCATGTTTGTATATATAGCCATAGATATTCCTATCCTGTACATATGTGTACACAGAAAAAGAAAATTTGTATGTGAATATAATCTATGGATTCTCAAAGAATGCCTACCCCAAAAAAATCAGACATCTAGGAGGAGATACACAATTCATTCTTTCTTACAGTCCTCAGAAAGACCTAACCCTGATTTTGTTCTTCCAGGTTTCAGATTGGTGAGGTAATAAATTTCTGTTGTTTATACTGTCCAGTTCATGATATTTCATTATTGTAGTTCTACAACACTAATACATTTAATAAAGTAAGAAATGGAGGGATTACTGCTGATGGTTTCATCAGGTGTTAGAATAACTGGAGGGAGTGTAATTCCAGTAGTATTTCCTTCATTCTTGTGGCACCATTGTGGAATCTATGGACCTTAATTAAACACCTTAAATCTTTCTGGAGCATCATGTATTTATTTTAGAAACTAAATTAAAAAATAAATAAAGTCCCCATCCAGAGAGAAACCCACTGTATACAATTGACTTGTAACTTTTCAGACATCTAGTTTATGTACATGTGTGTATGTGTGTGCATACATGTCGAGGCAGCAGCTAAAATTATATGCAGAAGATACAACCCTCAGAGGGAGAGAATATATTTGCAAACTATACTGCAAATAAGAGACCGATAACTAGAATATACAGGGAACTCAAACAGCTTAATCACACACACAAACATCCAATTAAAAAATGGGCAAATGAGCTGAACATTCTGCTCTCTGAGGAAGACATATAAATAGCCAAAGCGCATATGAAGAAATGCTCATTTCTTATCATAAGGGAAATACAAATCAAAATGACAATGAGATACCACTTAATCCCTGTTAGAATGGGTAAGATTTAAAAAAAGAAATAAAGAATGATAAGTGTTGGTGAGGCTGTTGTGCAAACGGAACCCTCTTATGCTGCTGGTGGAAATTTATGAAGATTTAATGTTATGTATACCAAGACAGACTATGAAAGACAGGCATTGTATGTCCCCATTTAATATATACTGAATGTTTAAACGCTACTGCAGAAACTGAAAGATGTAGGGTATAGTGGCAGGGAAGGCAACTGTGGATGCTTGAGGCAGTATGAAGCAAGGTGGGTAATATGAACTGGGTAGGAGGGGATCATGGAAAAAAACAAAAAGAAACATTTATGAGACACAAAAAAGAAAAGTTATCCTGTTTTATAGTTTTCTTTTTTGAGAGATTTTTTGCTAAAAGACATGTGTGCATGCCGGAGAGACAGAAAGTGAGAAATAGCCTCCAGAGAGAATGGCCACACCACAATCCCTTCTCCTCCATTTTCCTTTAGGGATTTTGGGCATGCATGCATGTGTCCAGTGTGAGTTTTAAGCCTCCAGGTCTAGAACTTGAACTGCAGTAGGTCATGTGGGAGTTCAGTGATGTAACCATTACACCATGTGCTAGTCTCAGAAAGGTTATCTGTTGATGATAATGTATATGGTAATATCTTTGATTCGACTGACATGCAAAAACAATTTTGTACACTGTAAAGATGTACAGTGATTAAATGTAAATACAGAACAGGGAAAATAATTTAAAAATTTTTTAAATTGTATGTGATCCCTATTTTTAGCTTATTTATTTTAAAATAATATTCAGGAAAAAATTTAGAATCAAGAATCATACAAACTAGTCATATCTTTATTCTGTTGAAAAAAGTATACAATACTAAGTATACAATACTAAGTCATTTAAGTTTGTGAATTTTTTTTGTGTGACATAAACCATATTAACTAAACCATGTCCAAACTGACCTGAACTCCCAGAAATTTTAGGGAAGAAGTAGATAAGATTTTATCTGCAAATAGGTAATTATCCTATAGGAAAGGGGATATTAAGATTTTATATTACCTTTCAAAAGTTAGAAATTGTTATGACTGGAGTCAGCAGATGGTGTAGCAGTTACATAGCTGGGCTCCCACATGGCTGCCAGTGGTTCAAGTCTTGGATCTGGTGGCTTGAACTCACACTGGGCACATGTGAGTGCATGCCCAAGATCCCAGGAAGACAATGGAGGAGAAGGGATTGTGGCATGATCATTTCCTGTGGGATGATTTCTCACTTTCCCTCTTACTGTCTCTGTCTCTCTGTCATTCTCTCCAGTGAGCACTCGTGCCCTAAGGCAAAATCCTCTTTAAAAAAAAAAAGAAAAAGAAAGTGTTATGACTATTGAATTGATTTATACTTCCCAGCTCACCTGGAGTAGTTTCAATGAAGAGATTTTTCCTTTCTTTAAATCATTAATAGCATCATTGTCACAAGGTAATACATTATTTTTACTCAAATATATATTAATAACTGAAAACTTGGCATGTTACATTCTCTTAATGATATGAAAATTAACTTGTAGAGAAATGGAGAAATATGCTCATAGGTATGAGAGAGGCACTTTATCTCTTTATCTTAGAACAAATCACAATGTCATAATTTACATTTGCCTTTTTCACAGAAGAGAAAAAAGTGTTTTGAAGGATGTCATAATGGGTGGGGAAATGATGTAACTATTTAGGAATTTTTAGTGATGATGGAACTGTTCCTTATCTTGTTTGTGGTATGTGGTTTCAGCTTTACAAACCTATACATGTGTTAAAATTTATAGATTTTATACCAAAAAAGTCAATTGCATTCTATTTAACTTTGTAGAAATAAATTCAAAAAAAGAGAAATTTAAAAAATTACATAAAAATGCTTGTGATCTGGTCATTGAGGCATATGCTGTGCCCTCATGTGGGAGCAAAAGGGAGGACTGAGTTTGATTCCTGTTGCAGCCCAAGGGCCAGGTGTGGCATTTGCCTGTAGTTCCAGCGACTCTGAGAAGCTCAGTCTGGACAGGTATGAGCTTGAGGCTGACCTGGACTAATATGAAGAACTTATTGGGGTCCGCTGGTGATGTAGCAGTCACTTTGCTGGACTGTCACATGGCTGACTACAGTTTGAGTCCCAGACACACTAGTTTGAAACTCACACCAGGCATTTGTAAATGTGTGCCCAAGACCCCGGGAGGAAAGTGGAGAAGGGATTGTGGGGTGGCGATCCCTCCTGTGAGGAAATGGCCGAGTGATGGTGAATTCTTTCAGCTTTTGGTTTTCTAGAAATATTTTATTTCTCCTTATTTGAATATAATCTTTTGAGGTATAGTGTTTTTTTTTCTGAATTTTTTTTTGTAAATTTTTAATTTTTAAAATTTTTTTTTCCATAGAGTGCATGTGTTCACTGGAGAGAGACAGAGAGAAAGTGAAAAATCACACCCCTACTTACTCCCAAAGGGGGATGGCCACGCAGTAATCCTTTCTCCATTTTCCTCTTGGGATTTTGGGCACACATGCACACTCACTCAGTGTGAGTTTTAAACTGCTGGGTCCAGTACTCAAACCGTGATCTGCCACATTCCCATGTTCAGCACATTAACCACTATGCCACCTGCTGATCTCCCACCAAGCATGATTTTAAAGCCACTGGATCTGGTCTCAAATTATAGTCCATCGTGTGGGAATCTAATGCCTTAAGAACCGTGATACCTGCTGGCCCTGTAGTCCTCATTTTTAATTTTTTTTTATTCTCTTTGATAACTTGAACTAAATAAGAGGTTTTATATGCAAGGTTGGAGATTCTTTCTTCTGCATGGTCTAATCTGCTGTAATACATTCAAATGAGGTTTTTAATTTCCTGTATTATATTCTTCATCTGCAGAAATTCTGTTTGATTCTTTTTTTAAGGTGTCTATCTCTTATAAAATTCCTCCTTCAGGTCATGGAATGACTTTTCTCATCTCCTGGAATTGGTTTTCCATTTTCTCTTGAATCTCATTGAGTTTTGTTATAATAAACAGATTTTGTCTGACATTTCTGTGATTACTTGTGTGTTATCTATTGCTGATGAAGAGTTATTGGATTCCTTTGTGGAGGGAGATATTTCCTGGTTTTCTCATATTTCTTGAAACTCTTCTTTGATTTTTGGCATCTGACAATGTACTCACTCCTTCCAGCTTCATCAGAGTAGGTTTCTGTAGCTGTGAGCTCATGCACCTCCCTATGGATCTGTGCTGTTTTCCCTCTTCTACTTTGGGTGGGAGTGTGGTATCCACAGTGGTAGCTCTGTGTTCAGAAGGGAGTTTCTCTAATTTGGTACTGGGGGAGTGTGGGGAGAAAATTCCTTTAGAGCCTCACCTTCTCCAGGTGGTTGGCGCCTGTCTACCCAAACGTCTCTGGTCCCAGTGTGGCTGAGGGCTGAGCTGGGCAGGTAGAAGTGGCAGTCCAAGTTGCACGCAGTGCAGTATGTGGCATGGAGGGCCAGAAAGCCTTCCCCCCTCACTCCAGGATAGTCAGGGAGTGGGTGAGGACCAGCTCAGGCAGGGTGGCATCCACAGAGGGCTGGCAGTACCTCCTACCTTCTCACTCTGGGAATCCAGGACCTGGTGGTGGTCAGTGAATGCTGGGGAGCCCCTTCCCCCTCAGTCCTGGATGGTCAGGGAGTGGGTGGGGAGTGGGTGGTGATCAGCTCGGGCCAGATGGCTTCTGCTTTCCTCTTACTCCTTTTCCCTCAATGTTCTTAGTTATTGATGTACATAAAATTCACGAGTCTCTCTTGTTTAAAAAAGACAAATTATGGATCCTAATACTGAAGATTAAGGTACAGCAATTGTGGGATAAATTCCACAGACCTGCATTTAAAAACAATACCTGTAATTGACTGTAAAAGAAATAACTATGATGAAATAAAGTTTTGAAGAATATAGTGTTGTGCCTCCTGGAAAACCGATTTAAAATGATTTTGATTGGTGAGTAAATTACTTAATTTACTTTTCTTTCTTATTTATACAGGGAGCGTTTCGAAATAAAAGTGAGTAATATATCCTATCTCTAAATAACTTTGTATTTTGTTAAGCACTTATTTTTGTATTTTATTATTTATTTATTTATTTATTTATTTATTTTTTAGAGAGATTTTTGCTATAGGGTGCGTGCACTCGCTGGAGAGACAGAGAGACAGAAAGTGAGAAATCAACATGGCTATCATGGGAGGATAGCCATGTTACAATCCCTTCTCCTCCATTCTCCTCGTGGTATTTTGAGCATACACACACACATGCGTGGCTTAAACAAGTTGCTGGATCCAGGACTCCAACTGCAGTAGACTAGATGGGAGTTCAGCGATGTAACCGTTACACCATACGCTGGTCTCTTTTTATTTTATTTTAATTGATGTCTAACAATTGAACATATTTATGCAATACAGTGTGATGTTTATATACACGTATATGTGTGTTATGATCAAATTAGGAAAATTAGCAGATTAATCACCTCAGTCATTTATTATTCCTTTGTGGCTAACATTCAAAATCCTCTCTTCTTGCTAATTTGAAATATATCGTATACTATTGTTAGCCATAGTCACCCTATGCATAATGAAACCCTAGAACTTTTACTCTTGCCTGACTGTAACTGTAACTTTGTACCCACTGACGGCTCTCTCCCAGTTCCCTGCTCTCCTCTCCCCTTCCTGGCCTCTGGGAACCACTGTTCTGCTCTCTACTTCTATGAGAATTTGTGTGTCACACTTTTACATCTCTGTATTCTAATTAATGTTGCAGAGTCTATATATTTCAAATAAAAAGTTCAGGCTTACATTTTTAGAGGTATGATAGTTTCCCATTTCTCTTTATAAAAGAGAAAAGGCATAACTCTCTACAATTTTTCATGCAGACTTAAAGATTTCTGTGAGCCATTTGAGCAGAAAATGCCTTTGATAAACCAGTGTCAAAGGACTGGGCATTAGATAATAAAAAAGATGAGCATACAATCAGAACAAAGTAGTATGTAATGCATGACAGGATATATTTAGAAAAATAAGTTTTTAATGTATACTTTATTTCTGAAGAAAGTTGAAAGAGGATAAATGTTTATTCTTGATGAGGCAATGTGAAATCACTGAATATTTTTGAAAGAGAATACTAAGTGCATTAAATAGGTGCAAACTTAACTATATATTTAAAAAAAAATAATGCCAAAGAGAACATGTGTGACCTAGAAAGCTCTCCAATGGGGCCCATTCATGCTATAATCCTCATTTCTCCTTTACTCTATCACATCAGGATCCTGGACATGCATGCACATGTACCGAGTATTTAGTTATTTGTGTATTGCTTCTTCTCCTTCTTTTTTGTTAAACTTTTTTTGTTTGTTTTTGCCATAGAGCATATGCACTCACCAGAGAGATGGAGTGAACAGTGAGAGGGAAAGTGAGAAATCACACCCCACAACCCTCCACCCCCGTGGAAAGCATGCCACAAATCTCTCTCTTCCATTCTCCTCCTGGGAGTTTGGGAATGCATGGACACATGCGCAGCGTGAATTTCAAGTCACCAGATCTGAGACTTGAATCATGGTTCACCATGTAGGAGTCCAGTGCCTTAACCATCACACCACCTGCTGGTCCCCCAAGGATGTGTTTTAAGACACCAGGGCAAGAACTCAAACCGTGATTGACCCCTGTAGGATCTAGCTCCCTTCACACAGTGCTTACCTACTGCACTATGAAATGGCCTGAAATTTAACTACATGTAGAATAAATTGTGGTTTCTGCTTCTAGTTGTGACAGACCACCTGGGTTGAAAACAATTCCTACTCATAAGAGCTAGACGAATTAGTGAAAACCTTCTTTGGCAATGCATTGTATGGGGGACTTTGAAGTCACTATCTAGGGGAAAAAATAAGCAAAATAGAAACAGACCTGCTATTGTGTACTTTTTTTTTTGTATTGTGGTTCATGATCATTACAGAAATGATGCTGAGAGGCTGAGTAGTGTTTTGGAAACATTAAGATCTAAGGAAACACAAATTATACCTCACAGTTCAGCATGGCCAAAAAAATAGTAAAATGTCACAGTATACTATGAACTTTATGAAATACCCTCCTGTAATATATCAAACAGTTTTATATTATGTACATTTGCTATTGTGAAAGAAGAGTATTTGAGATGATTATTTCTTGATTCCAGATTCAAGACGTAAAACAAACAATAAGCAGATACATAGTACAGAAAAAAATTACACATGGCATATTAATTAATTTTTGACAAAAAAGGAAATATTAATCCAATCAAAGAAGAAATAGAAAATTAAAAGAGCAAAAAGACAAAATGATATACATATGACTTTTCCACAGAAGCACTGGAACATGGTACCATACTGTTAATATGACAATGGAGGCATATTTTGAAAATACTTAAAGAAAATTACCACCAAAACACAATTTTTAATAAATTATAAATTTTTCTCAAAGCTCAATCTTTGGGTATTTTGAAACAGAACAAAACAGATGGTTTGTTCAACAAAACAGTACTCCAAGAAGGCTAAATACAAGAATAACTGCATAAAACACAAAGGCTAATTTTGGCAATGAAAATAATATTAAAGGGAGATCTTCAAACAGAAAGAAAAGGACACTAATAAGTTAGTAAGATTTTATAGTAAATAACATATCAAGATATAAAAAGTACAGAATCTGGGACCAGCAGTTGGCATAGTGGTTATGTTACTCCCGTATGGCTGATGGCAGTTTGAGTTCCAGACCCAGTGGCTTGAAAATCAGAGAAGCAAGACATTTATGGGGCACATTTATGTCTGTTGATGATAACGTGTATAGTGTCCTCAACTGGACTGGTGTAAAGTGTATTCATGTTGGGAGAATTCACTTTATAAGCTAAGTGTAAATCAACATGTATAGTGATTGAATGTATAAAATAAATTAAAATTAAATTAAATTAAAATAAAGAAAATGATGCTGGATGTGTTGCGTGTGTGCCTATGATCCCAGAGGAGAACGAAGGAAAAGGGGATTGCAGCATGGCCATCTCTTCTAGGGGTAATTTCTCACATTCCCTCTCACTGTCTCTGTCTCTCTCTTTCTGGAGAGTACATGTACTCTAAGGCAAAAAAATGTAATCAAATTATACCACTACAAAAAATATCTAATTATCACAATACGAGACAGAAAAAGAGAGAAAAATGAACCCAAAATCTGCAAAGTAACCAAAAAACTGACAAAATGACAATAGTAACTCCTTACCTGTCAAAATTATTTTAAATGTAAATTAAAAATCTTTTTAATCTAAAAACACAATAAACTTGTGGAGTACAAGTGTAGAAATTTTTAACACAAAGTTAAATTGTTATTGGCTTTATATAGCTTGTTACAACTATAATTTATATGAACTTAAATTAACCTATAGTAAATAGCATTAAAGATAAAAATATGGAATCAAATTATACCACTAGAGAAAATGATCTAATTATTACAAAAATAGACAGGAAAAGAAAAAAATGAACAAAATTATCTATAAAATAATTAAAAAATGGCAAAATGGTAAGATTAACTTCTTTCGTATCAAAATTATTTTAAATGTAAATTTATTAGTCTCTACAATCTAAAAACATAGTGTGTTCAAAAGGACAAAATAGCAAGACCCAATTATATATTATCAGCAGAATCTCACTTCACTTGAAAGACACAGATAGATGAAAATGAATTCGTGAAAAATGATATTCTGTGAAGGTAGAACCCAAAAGAGAGCATTAGTATCTAAACATGTATCAAATAAGATAGACTTTAGATAAAAAAATAAAGTGAGACAAAGCAGATCTTTACATAATGATATTAAGATCAACTCATTAAGAAGATATAGCAATTATAAATATACATGCACCAACACTGGAGCACCTAAGTATATATTCGTAGATAGATCTGAAGAGAGATCCGAAGAGAGACCTGAAGTGAGGACCTCAGTACCTCGCTTTCAAGGATGGAATAATTGGACAGAGAATCAAAAAGGCAAAGTTGGAAATGAATTGAACTTAGACAAAATGGACCTAGCAGACAAACAGAACATTAGAGTCAACAGTAGCACAATACCTACCCTTCTAAAGGGCACACTATTCTCTAGAATGGATAATATGTTGTCCACAAAACCAGTTTTATCAAGTGTAAAAATAAGTGAAATGTCAAGTATCTTTTCAACCATAATATTATGAAATCAGAAAATAATAGGAATATTAAAATAATAAAAATGACTTGGAAATTGAACAACATACTCCCAAACAATCAATGGGTCAACCAAGAAAGTGAAAGGGAAATTTCAAAATATTTTGAGATAAATAACAATGGAAACAACATACACGAAGTTATAATATGCAGCAAAAGCAAATTTAAGAGGAAAGTTTGGAACAATAAACAACTATATCTAAACATTTTAAAGAAACGTAAAAAAGAAAGAGAAGGGAAAAACTTCAAACAATCTAATATTATATTTCACCTAGAAAAAAATGAACAAACTAAGCCCTAAGTTAACTGAAGGAAGAAAATAAAGACCAGAACAGAAACCAATGAAATAGAAATTTAAAAAAAACATAAAGAATAATAAAACTAAGAATTGTTTTTTGACAAGACAAAAAATATCAACAAGGCTTTAGGTAGACTTGGCAAAACGAGAGAAGAATAAAAAAAAAATGAGTATGTTCCTAGATACATACAAGCCACCAAGACTGACTAATGGAGAAACAAAAATTCTAACCATGCAATAATAAAAAAGAATGACCCAATAATAAAAAAACCTCTCACTAAAGAAAAGCCCAGGACCTTATGGTTTAATGGCTGAATTCTATCAAACATTTAGAGAATAATTCTAATTCTCAAACCATTCTAAATAAATTGCAAAACAGGGATACTTGCAAATTTATTTTATCAGGCCAACTGTACCCTGATACTTAAATTAGACAAGGGCACTACAAGCAAATAAAGAAAGCAAGAGAAAGAAAAAAGAATGGAAGAAAGAAATCATAGATCAACATTTCTGACAAACAGATGCAAAAATTCTTAAAAATATACCAGCAAGCAGAATTTCACAGCCCATTTAAAAAATATTCACCATAATCAAGTGGATTGCAATAACAGTTTAACATATGCAAATCAAGAAGTATGACATATCACACTAGCAGAGTGAAGAACAAAAAACATATGATAATCTCCACAGATGTCAAAAAGGCATTCAACAAAATTCAGGACAAAATTCTCAAGAAATTAAGTATGAAAGGAAAAGGTTTAGGCCATAGTCTGAAAGGCACAATCCCAAACACCATCATCCTGAATGTTGAAATCCTCAAAGACCAAAATCTCTGAAGACTAAAATCGTAAACAAACAAAATCCTGAAAATATAATTCTGAGGGAAAAAATAAAAAAATTCTGTAAAATACATTCATTTACATTTCTAAAAAGAAATATAAAAGACATATTTCTGAGAAATTACAAAAACAAGACAGATCTTCCATAGGCCACTTTATGAAACAAAATAGGCAATAATAACACATTTTTGATAGCGTAAAGACTTAAATATACCAATGATGACTGCATGGGTATAATAATGTGCAGATGAAACATAGTCACAAGTAAATAGATCAATGAGAGAAATGTATAAATGCATATCACTATGGTTGGCAACTTTGTGCACCCAGCTTTATAATTGCAGTTGTCTGAAATATATTGATGGACAACTGAAGTCTTTTTATGAGATGAAAAACTGCAATGGATCACCCTCACATATTCAGTTGCCCAAAAAGCCAATGTCTCAAGAATTTTTTTCATAAAAAAGAGTATCTCTTTATTTATTTAGGAAGTTTCAATGATTTCACACACACATGCGTGCACACACACACACACACACACACACAATACTTACATACAAAGTCAACTTCATGACTGTGTACTTTTGCAGAGAATGCATAAAATTGATAAGAATTCTCTAAAAGTCTTAACACAATTTATACCTCCAGTATTAGAAATACTGCAAAAATTAAACATATACCAGAGTGAATCATTAAAAAATAATGCTAGCATGTTAAGATAATGGGAAAAAAAAACCTTTTAAAAAGGAAAAAAAAAAAGATTTGGCTTTAAGAATTTCAATACCAGGGATTTTAATCTTTAAGGATTCTGATTTTCCAGATTTTAGAAACTTTAGACTGTAGTGGTTTTGTTTTGTTTTGAGAGGTTTTTGCTATAGGGCGCATGCACTTGTCAGAGAGACAGAGAGATAGAAAGCAAGAAATCACTCCCTCCAGGGGGGATTGCCACACCACAATCCTTTCTCCGTTCTCCTCTTGGGATCTTGGGCACACATGCACATGCGCCTGGTGTGAGTTTAAGCCACCGGATCTGGGACTCGAACCATGGATAACTACATGGGAGTCCAGCGACATAGCCATTACACTAACTGCTGGTCCCATAGACTGTAGTGGTCTTGATGTTTCAGGGTTTCAACATTTAGGATTATGGAGTTTTGAGATAATGATAGACACCAGAAAGGAATGGGCCTCAAAATAATAAAGACCATATATGAGAAGCTAATAGCTACCATCAATAATTAAAATGTAAAGCTTTTCTCTTAAGATCAGGAATAAGACAGGCTGTGCACACTCACCATTTCTGTTCAACAAAATATTTGATATCCTAGCAAAAAGTGGTTGACAAGAGAAAGAAATAAAAGGCATCCCAGTAAGAGAGGAAGAAATGCAATTTTCTATTTGCAGATAATATGATCTTACATATAGAAAACACTATAGACTCTTCAAGAAAGAAAGTGACTGTTTAAAAAAGTGAATTCAATAAAACAGAAAGATATAAAATCGACATACAATGACTGGATTAAGAAAACATGGCACATATACACAACAGAATGCTACTCATCCATAAAGAAAAATGAGCTCTTGTCATTTGAGTCAAGCTGGATGTACCTAGAAGATTTAAAGCTAAATGAGATGCACTTGATTATGAAAGGGAAACACTGTATGTCTCTACTTAAAATGCACCAAATATAGGGGCCAGGCCGCATAGTGGTAAAGGTGCTGGACTCCCACATAGCCAACCTCAGTTTGAGTCCCCGAGCCAGAGGCTGAAAATTCATACCAGGCACGTGTGGGTGTATGGCCAAAATCCCAAGAGGAGAATGGAGAAGGGATTGCAATGAGGTCATTTCCTCGGGGGGGGGGGGGGGGATGATTTCTAACTCTCCCTCTCACTGTCTGTCTCTGTCTCTCTCCTGGGAGCACACAAAACTTCTGGCAAAAAAATCTTAATAAAAAAAATGTACCAAATGTCAGGCCCATGTAGTGATTAAGGTTACTGGATCCCCGTGACCAATTCCACAGTTCAAGTTCTAGACACAGTGTATTGAAAAACATGTTGGGCATGTGTGCATGCAAGCCCAAAATTTGGAGAGGAGAGTGGAGGAGAAGGGGTTATAGTGTGACCATCAACTCCCTGGGAATGAGTTCTCCCTTTCCCTCTCTCTGTCTCTCTCTGGTGAGTATATGCATCCTGTAGCAAAATAAAAAAAAAATAATTACCAAATGTTTCATTCTATGGCAGAATTTGAAAGATGAAAAGACCCTGAAGTAGAGAGGGCATTGGTACACATCAGAGACCAGGCTGTGGCTAGGGAGGGAAAACTCAGGAAAAATTGATTGGCAGACACAGGAATGCATATAAAAAAAGGCAAATGAACTATGGAATTACCACAACAGAGTAAAAGAAAAGATGTTCCCTATTGTATGTATGTGTGTGTGTGAGTGTGTGTGTGTGTGTGTGTGTATATATATACATACATATAAAGACTGGTGGACAAAGGTGCACAACATGGTGTAATGCTCTTTGTTGAAGATGATGAATATGGTAATATCCTTGATTTAATTGTTGCACACTGCACGTGTGGTTTGAAAACCATTATAATGGAGAAAGATATACAATTAAATGTAAATGATAAATTATAAAAATAAGATTTTTAAATCAGCATTCAAAAATTAGTTACATTTTTATACAGTAACAGCAAATTATGATGAAAAAATGAGAATTAGGTGTGTGTATGTGGTGTGTACATGCTACCAGGCAATGACTTACTAAAGCATACATACTGAATAAAAAAGTCTATATAATGTCAGAAAGGATCAAAAACATTTTAAAAATTTAACTACCAGAACTAATATTATAAATTTTTTCTCACTTTAGTAAATTCACTTTGTCTATGAGTCTTCTTTTATTTTTATAGAATATTGTCAGTATGAAAGTTAGTTCTCAGACAGTGCATATTTGTGTGTGTACATCTGTTTGTAAGTATAGATTTATAGCATACTGATCGATTTACTTTTAAAAATGATTTTAAAAAATAATTGAATTATCTTAGTGTTTTTAATACATGATATTTACATTAATCTTCTGCTTTCATTTTTTAGGAGAACTGATTGGTAAGTTTTCTGACAACTATTCTTAAAATTCTTTAAAATGACTGCTTTCTTACTTACTTACTTTCAACAACACTCACCTTCTTCCCCTATGCCATCCATTGGCCCTACCTTCTCCTGTATGTCTACTCTTCCCACCTTAATTTTTTTGAACATAGACTTTTCCCATTTTATATTCTTTCCATATCTGCTTTGCTACCATCTTCATCTCCTAAATCCTTCCAGTTTTATTCCCTACCCCCATTTCCTTACATATATTGGCTTCCTTTTTCTTAGAGGTTTTCTACAGATTTCTGTGACGTGAAGGGCATTATCTAGAGTTCCATGGAACATTTCATGATGATTAATGTTTCCTCAAACCTTATGAGATGATTCCTAAGGGTGCTGAGTGGTTTCTTTACCCATTGTTCTTTCAAATATTCTGTAACTTCTGATTCACCCAATAGTCTGTTGTGAATTTAAGGTTCATTTTACCCTGACCTAGCACAAGTTACCCTGCCTCTTTTCCACCTTTAGTTCATCTTTTTTCTTTTTTGACACAATTGTAAATTTCACAAATTGTAATTCTTTTCAAATGTTTCCACCAGGCTATTATTTCTCAAGAATGTTCATGATAACATATTTTTCAATTTTGAATATTTTATTTGAAAGAGGAGAAACATTTACCCTGTTGTGTTCCTAGTTTCTCATACAACACTAATGTCGTTATATAATACAATTTTAGTATTCTCCTTTTTTTTTCTTTTTTTTTGCTATGTGTGTATAGTACCAGAGAGACAGAGAGAGAGAGATGAAGAGACAAAAGGAAAGTGAAAAAGCACCCTCCAAGGAGGATCGCTAAGCTGCAATCCCTCCTCCTCCAATCTCCTTTCATGATTTTGGGCACTTAGGCACACAGGCTGGAGTGATTTTTTAACTGCCAGGTACAGGTCTTGAACCACACAGCTGAACAGAACTCTCAAACCATGCAGCTGATCACACAGCTGTGGGATCCAGCACATGCACCTCCACCCCACCTCTTGGCTCAGCATCCCCTTTTTCTAATGATATTTTTGAAATGTGTTTATGTAAAGAATATAAAAATTAGAAATATATTTTTAAATGTATACAACATTTATGCGAGTCCCACTATGTAGATAGTTTTCTATGGATGGGTTTATTTACCTTTTGCTTCTTGTTATATAACTCTCCAAATATGGGTATGTGTAGGCATTTCATTCAGAAAAACTAGGATACATAAAGTTTGACCAATATGATAGATATTGTGTGGGCCAGAGAAGTCCAGTTCTGCCTTCTCTCCTCATTTCCTACTCAATCTTAGGTTTTTTTTTTTTTTTTTTGGTTAGTATTTTTTTTTTCTTTTTTTCACACAAAAGTTATGTGGAAGTAAATCAGCCATTCTTGTTCTTAGTAAAAAGTCTTCAAAGCTAATGGTTTCAATGATCAGTAATGCAGGTTTTTTAAACTACAGAATAAACTAAGAAAGTTTAATTTTTCTAATTTGTGTTATCTTTTCCTGTAATTTGAACATTTTCACAAGCTTTTTTTTAAACTTTTTTCCTTTATTATATATGCATAATTATGGACAGGGAGAAACCAAATCCCGTGAATGCACTTCAAAGTGTACCTAGTTGTTATTTACGCGTGTTGTATCCTTGTCTTCAGCCTTCAGTGATCAAGGTCCTCAACTTCTACATACCCATATTTTCACATGATGTATCTTTTTATTTATCTCTCTAACAAAGGGTATTACCTTGCTTTGTTTTCTAATTTCTACTTTCATTGCAAAATGTATTTGGTTTATTTTGTCACTTCAATCAATGTTGACAAAGTTCAAGTGTCAAAGAAATCTTATTATTCATGTATCTCTGTTTTTTTTTTTGGCATTTTCTAAGTGACCAATGGGCTAATTTTATGCAAGAAGTGCTCAGGTCATTTGATTTTCAACTTCCTTCACTGCAATTCAAAATTTATTTTCCTAATCCCAAATTCATTTCTTCTTTTTTTAGATTATTTAATGTTTTTCTTTTAAAATATTTCTTGTTGCAAGTAAAAGTTTTCTATAATTTTAGGGGGGAAAACGTAGTTTGAAAAATGTGGCATTAATAAAGTGAACTTGGAGTAGTAGGTGGCATGGTGGTTATGGTGCTAGACTCTCACCTGGCTGACCACGGTTTGAATTCTGGATCTCGTGGCTTGTACTTTCTCACTTTTCCTCTATCTCTCTCTCTCTCTCTCTCTCTCTCTCTCTCTCATTTTAGCTCTCTGTCTGTTGAGCACATATGTCCTAATGCAAACTTAATAAATAAATGAATGCAATAAAAATAAGTAAATAATTAAAACAATAAAGCTGACCTAACAAATCTGAAAACAAACAAACAAACAAACAAACAAACAAAAAAAAAACAAATAAGAGCAAATGTGTTCTGTGCAGAGATGAAGTCACTTTTGTGCAAGATGTATCTCAGACATATGGTTCAATATGAGCCTTGAATGAACTATGTAAGAGTTTCAAATTTTTCTTCTCAGATCTTCCTGCCATCAATTTCAATAAATTCATGTTTATTCTTTTCAATTTTAAGACAAGCATAAACAGAAAGAATTCTGTTATGTATTTTGCTATGTACCTATTCACCCTTGTGTGTGTTTCTTGTATCGCTGTCTGCAACTGTCAGTGCTCACCATTCCCCACCCAATGAATACACATTTTCAGATGAATACGTTATGTCTTATAGTGAAGCTTGTGATATTCATTTTTGTTCGAAATTCCTCCTGATCTTTCAATTAATTGACAAAGAATCCTCTGTCAAATAAATTTTATCAATAATAGACTTGTTTTAATTTTCCGATGTGTAAGTTTTCACTAAAAAAGGCTGAATTCATTTGCTATAGGACCCTCTTTTCTGCCAATTCATATTTTCCTTCTTGATGTTTCCATTTAGTCTTCATTTGGAAAAGAAAATACAATGATATTATCTAGTAATTAGTGGACATAACTCTCATGTCTACCTGTGATCGCAGACCCAAACTTGTACTTTTTTTTTTTTAAAGGTTTTGTCATATGATGCATGTGCTAGCCAGAGAGAGACAGAGAGAAGGAAAGTGAGAAATCACCCCTAACAGAGGGTGGCCACACTGCAACCCCTTCGCCTCCATTCTCTCAGGATTAAGGGCACACACACACACATGTCCAGTGTGATTTCAAGCCTCCAGGTCTGGGATCCAAATCCTAGTCACCTATGTCGGAGTCCAGTGACGTAACCACCATGGCACCAGCTGGCCCTCAATCTTATATTTTTCCTAGGAAATGTCTTTCAGGACCAGCAGATGGCATAATGGTTTTGTTGCTGGACTCCCACGTAGTGGACTGCAGTTTGAGTAACAGACCCGGGGGTGTAAACTCATGTCGGGTGCGTGTGCGTGTGTGCCCAAGGTCCTGAGAGGAGAATGGAGGAGAAGGGAGGAGAAGGGATTGCGGTGTGGCCATCCTCCCCCCCCCCGGGGGGGGGATGATATGTCACTTTCTGTCTCTCTATCTCTCTGTCATTCTGGCGAGCACATGTGCCCTATAGCGAAAACCTCTCAAAAAATAAAAAGAAAAGAAATGTTTTTCAGTTTTCAGTAATCCAGTGTTTCTGTGACTTTATACAACATTGTAACTGAAATAGTGAGAACTAAATGTATATATACATACATATTTCCTGTCAGCCAAAGGCTTATTAAGGTTTATGAACTGAAAAATAAAAGCCTAGGGAACCAGCAGTTAGCGTAATGGCTATGTTGCTGGACTCCCACGTAGTCGACCGCGGTTCGCGTCTCGGACCCAGTGGCTTACAACTCACGCCGGGCGCGTGTGCGTGTGTGCCCAAGATCCCGAGAGGAGAATGGAGGAGAAGGGATTGCGGCGTGACCATCCCCCCTGGGGGGTGATTTCTCGCTTTCTGTCTCTATGTCTCTCTCTGTCTGTCTGGCGAGCGCAAGCGCCCTATAGCAAAAAAAAAAAAAAAAAAAACCTCTCCAAAAAAAAAAAAAAAAAAGAAAAAATAAAAGCCTAAAATAATGTCAAAAGGACTCAAAATTATTTTTAAGAGGTTAACATTAGAACTTCTATGACTTTTTTTTTTTTTTTTTTTGCTATAGGGCATGTGTGCTCACTAGAATTTCTATTTCTAAAATTTTCTCTCACTTCAGTAAATTCATTCTATTGATAACTTGATTCATGGTGGAATATTGCCTATTCAAAGTGTATATTTGGCCATCATGTGTATTCATGTATATTTGTGTGTGTGTGTGTGTGTGTGTGTGTGTGTGTACACATGTAGGTGAGAATTTATTTGCATTTTTTTTTGGAGAGGATTTTTTTCACTATAGGGCAAGTGCGCTCGCCAGACAGACAGAGAGAGACATAGAGACAGAAAGCGAGAAATCACCCCCCAAGGGGGATGGCCGCACCGCAATCCCTTCTCCTCCATTCTCCTCTCGGGATCTTGGGCACACACGCACACGTGCCCGGCGTGAGTTTTAAGCCACCGGGTCCGGGACGCAAACCGCGGTCGACTACGTGGGAGTTCAGTGACATAGCCATTATGCTAACTGCTGGTTCCCTGCATTTTTATAGATGTAATTTTTAAAATAAATTTTAAATACATTTTCATTGTATTTGTGTTTTGCGTGATATTTTCATTAATCTTTCCTCTTTTATTTGGCAGAAGCATTTTGGAAACAACATGGTAAATATTTTGAGAGTTTATTACTCCCCAAACTCTTTACAAAGACTTCTGTCTTGGCATTTTTAACATTCCCCTCCCTTTTCCTCTATCCACCCATGGGTGCCACCTTCACCTGGATGTCTACTCATCCCATCTGGATTTTAGGAGTGTGGATTTTTTTCCACAATATGTGCTTTTCACACATGCTCTGCTATCTTTGATCTGTTCCCATAACCTTCTTTATCATTCCATACTTTTCTTTCCCTATCAGCGTTGGTATTTACGTTACACAGGGAATTTTGAGAGATTCACTGTGAAGTTAGATAAAAGGTATTAGACTGATAGGCACATGGTTTCCATTTCATTTATTTATATATTTGTATATATAAACACATATACATATATGCATATAGGTATATGTATGTGTTCACTGATGTGTATATAATAATATTATATATGTATGTGTGTATATATATATATATATATATATATATATATATATACACACACATGTATATATTTCTGAAAAAATACAAAATAGGAACTCTGTTAAATATTCAGAATTTCAGGGAATATTGCTAGGCAGTTACTATTTCCACTGAACATATGAGAGAAAACAGGACCCTTGTTTAATGATTTTACTTCAGATGTTGTTCTCACAAAGCTATGTAAGTCCTGTCATCCATTGGTCAGTTGTAAATTTCTAGTTCTCAGAAATGTGGGTCGATGAGAACCACAAAGTAAAATACAAACCTATCATTTTTAAAGTAATCAAAATAATTGTTATTTTTATTTTTTCCCCTATACTCCATAGTAGTAAATTCACTATTTTGAATTACTTCAATATTTTACTGAGATTCATTTAACATACTTGGGGCTCATAAAGTTTTAAAATTATCTCTAAGAAAATCTTAGATCATTTGGTTCAGCACACTCTTATTTTAATGCCATTTAACACCTCACTTTCCTCCTTTCAATAATGCTCCTTCCTTTCAATAACTTAGGTAAGTTCCCCTCAAGCATATGTCACAATAGAACTCAAGAAGTTCTGTGTACTTGGTGAACAAAGAGTTGTGAAAGGGAACACCCACAATTTTGTATTTCTCTAGTACCAATGGTTTCACGTTCCTTAAATCAATGAGTGTGGCAACAGTATTTTACATAGTACCTCCTTGACAGTAGTTAATGTACATGTTTAGCACTGTTCACATAACTTAGTAAAGTTAAGAAACGTCCAAACAGGACTAAAGGACATAAAATAATCTAAAAATATCAAGAACAATTTGAAAGTACTTACCAAGAAAACAAGTTACTTCCATAAATAATAACACAAAATGCTTTTTTTAGTTGTGTAAATTGATTCCTTTTAGGCTCATTTTTATATTATAGGATATATTCTTAAAAAAAGTGAGTTCTTAGACACATTTTATGTGTTTCAGTCTGTGTATTGTGAGTTTATCTAAATCTTGATAGATTTAAATGAAAATATAAGATTTACAGTAAATCTTTTTTTGCTATTTTTTGTGATATTTACATTGATTTTTATATTTTACTTTCAGAGCAAATTGCCAAAAAAACTAATAAATTTCATTACATTTGTGTTATTCCCAAAATCCTATGAAATAAGTGTTTTCTTCATGTTTCTAAGTTTCTTGTATTTTAAAGAAAGTTTATTTATTTATTTTATTTTATTTTTTTGGAGAGGTTTTTGCTATAGGACGCATGTGCTTGCCAGACAGACAGAGAGAGACAGAGAGACAGAAAGCGAGAAATCACCCCCCAGGGGGGATGGTCACGCCACAATCCCTTCTCCTCCATTCTCCTCTCGGGATCTTGGGCATGCACGCACACGCGCCTGGAGTGAGTTTCAAGCCACCGGGTCCAGGACGCGAACCGCGGTTGACTACGTGGGAGTCCAGGGTATATAACATACAATTGATGTAATTTTTCTTTAAAACTTTCACATTTGGTTCTCTGTCCTATATCCAAACCTGAGCGACCATTACTGTATGTTTGGCTCTCCCCTAACACCTTAAGATTTTGCATAAAACTCTATGTCACTGAACTCAATTTCCCAGGTTTTGTCCTTTTTAAGAATGTGTAAAGTATGCTATCATGGTTCAGTCAAATGTGATCTTGGGGCTCATGTTTCTACTGCCCCTGCAATACTATCCAAATGTTGAAACATACACAGGTGTTTTGCATGTTTTTGGGGTTTTCCATTTAAACTATTTCAGTATTTATGATTGATGTATTGATTGAAATGGTAGAATGTTGAATTTTCTTTTTTGTAAACATTAATGATATTTACATTGATCTGTGCACTTCAGTTTCAGGGAGATCCAGAAAACCTACTGGTAAGTTTTTCAATAAATCCATTATTTGCAGTCACCTTCACAAAGACTGATGACTATTCTGTTGATATCTTTAAGTTTCTCTAAAATTTTTAGAGTTTCTTTCTTACATTCATGAAAGAGAGAAAAATACAGAGAACAGAATTATGGAGAGACAGCTACAAGACATTTAAACTTCTTTATGAAGATGATAACTCAAAAATATGTAATATCCTAAATTTGAATTTTTTAATTGAAGAATACTGAAATAAAAAATTTAGCATGTTGCCATACATGTTTTCATTAACTACTAGTATACAGATTCAAAGTTTAAAAGGTTCTTTTCTAAAATATTCCTCAATCATATATTTTTCCAGGCAATTTTATTTGGGGATATAGCTCTTCTACGTATGCCCTAGGATTCATAAGACCACTGCAAAAACAGAGTTTTACAGAGGTTAATGTAATGTTTCTCCTCTGTTCTGATTCACTAATTTTTTTTTTTTTTTTTTTTTTAAATGGGATTTGAAGAGCAAATATCTCTAGATTGTAACATGGGAGAGTGTAGAACACCGATGATGCCTTTCACTTAGCAAAGACACTAGGTCAACTTGTGCCTTGCTTCACATGCGCACTTGCACTACCCCTCTCTCTATTTCTTTTTTTTTTTTTTTTTTTTTTTTTTTTGGAGAGGTTTTTCGCTATAGGGCGCGTGTGCTCGCCAGACAGACAGAGAGAGACATAGAGACAGAAAGCGAGAAATCATCCCCCAGGGGGGATGGTCACGCCGCAATCCCTTCTCCTCCATTCTCCTCTCGGGATCTTGGGCGCGCACGCACACACGCCTGGCGTGAGTTGTAAGCCACCGGGTCCGAGACGCGAACCGCGGTCGACTACGTGGGAGTCCAGCGACATAGCCATTACGCTAACTGCTGGTTCCCTAATTTTTTTTTTTTTTTTTTAGAGGTTTTTGCTATAGGGCGCGTGCGCTCGCCAGACAGACAGAGAGAGACATAGAGACAGAAAGTGAGAAATCACCCCCCGGGGGGGGATGGCCACACCGCAATCCCTTCTCCTCCATTCTCTTCTCGGGATCTTGGGCACACACGCACATGTGCCTGGTGTGAGTTTTTTAAGCCACCAGGTCCGGGACGCAAACCGCGGTCGTCTACGTGGGAGTCCAGCAACATAGCCATTACGCTAACTGTTGGTCCCTGATTCATTAATTTTGAAGTACTTGCTTCATGGACATATGCTGGTTTTGTATTTTATTCTCAAAAAAAAGAAACAATATAACCACAAAATCTAAATGATATGTGTTCATTGCCAAAGAATGCCTAATCTGATTCCTCTGATCATGTCATTACATATATGAATCCAATTTCCACAAAAGGTTCCAGTGTTGCTGAACTACGCTGCCTCTGATAGCTGAGACATTCCTTGGGACAATTCTTAGAAATGTGGGTCAATATGAACCACAGAGTAAGAGGCACACATAACATTTTTAAAGTAATCAAAAAAAAATTTCTATATTTCAGATTTATTGCAGAGCAGAAATTCACTGTCTTGAACTACTTCAATATTTTACACAATATAATTTTTCATATATGGGGCTCTTAAAGTTTTAAAATTATCTCTGAGAAAATCTTAGATCATTTAATTGAGCAGTCTTTTATTTTAATGACATCTAATGCCTCACTTTTCTCCTTTCAATGTTTTAGATAAGTTACACTCAAGTGTTTTACAAGAGAACTCAAATAAATTTTGTGTACTTGGTGAACAAAGAGTTGTGAAAGGGAATATCCACTAACCCAATTTTGTATTTATCTAGTGCCATTGGCTTCACATATTTTGAACCAGTGTGTGTGGCAACATTATTCTACATAGTAACACCTTGACAGTAGTTACCATACAGGTTTAGCACTGTTCATATAACTTATTAGACGTGTGTGTTAATCTCCTTATGGGAAGAAATAGGGAGCTACAATTCCATTTTCTTCTTTTTATGACAGGAATTTGCTCTGTCATGATCCTTGGCTTACTGTCTCAGCTTCTCTAGTGGCGGAGACCACAAACCATACCATCATGCCTGGCTCTTTCAAAAGGTTTTATAACATCACCCAGGCCAGCCACAGGCTCATGATTATCGTATCTGTATCTCCCGAATTTCTGAGTTTACAGGTGCATGCCACCACACCTGGCTTTTAGGTTTCACTGGGAACTAAACTCTGACCTCCCAAGAGATCTATTCTGAGAAACATGGTGTCTTAGTGGCATGTACCTCCGTGGCTAGGCAAGAGAGTTATAGATTTTTTTAAGCACTTTATTCTATGCAGAGCGATGGAGTCTTCAGGGGTGCTTGTCTGCCCTAATAAAAACTCTGCCTTTCCTGTGGTCTAGAGAGAGATGTGTATGCCAGTTCTTTTGTTCCCAGATCTAGGTAATTTAGGGTGCGATCCCTTATGTGGATGATGTAAGAGATGGGGAACTTTTTGAGTGAAAATACCACAGATTAGTAGTAGGCTAAGAGTTGACTCTCCCTTTATCTCCCCTGTGCAAATTAGTTAGAAGCAAGACACTGCTCCTAGAGGGGTTTTGATCAACTCTTTTTGGAGGAAAACTGGGAACTGGAATTTCTTTAGACCCTTTTAGGCTCTGGTACCTGGGGTATGGGATCCCTTGAAGAGCTCGCACTTTCATGTAAAGCCAACCCCCCATCGCTGCAATGTGAGCTTGAGAAACATGGATACGCCATTTGTTTCTGCTCTCAGAGGGATCAGATTTAGCATGAAATTTCATAGGCAGGTTTGTAAGACTTGGGGCAGCTGGAGTGGATGTGATTTCCTCCCAGACTAGGGGTAAAGCAGTTATTACTCTCTCTTTAACTCCTTGATACTAGCTAGTTAGAATCCAGGTCCTTAGGTAGCAGCTAGAATGGTGTTTCTGAACCCTTTCTGGGAAAACAGAGATCTGTGATTGATTAAAATCCTTCTCTGCATTGGATTCAGAGGGATAAGTCCCCTGAAAGTGCTTGTGTGCCCAAGAAAGCCACCATGTTCCCCCAGCACTCCCCACACCTAAAGAGAAACCTGTGTGTCTAATCCCCTTAGTTCTTAACTCTGGTAAATTTAGAGTCAAATCATGGGGAATCTTAGAGATAGGGTCCGTATTTGTGAGATACAGAACCTCCTCTGTACAGGGAAAGACTAGGTATTTGGAATTTCTTTCTAAGTCTAAGGAACAGGGCCAAGGTAGTGTTTGTGCATGAATGTACCTGAGATTTTCCTATCATTTCATAGTGAATGTTTTGTTTCTCAGTCTCTCACCTGGTCTCTGACATTCCCTCAGAAGAATTGATCCATGAATATCTTTATTTTTTGCATTTGTAGGTGGAAGGAGTCAGGAGTCTTTGAATCTGCCATGTTAGTGCTGTCACTTGACAGTTTTTATTGTCTGTTTTTCTTTTTAAGCACTTTGAACACATCATTCCATTCCTTTCTGGTCTGTAAGGTTTCAACTCAAAATCCACTGACCAATTTTTTTCCTTTGCAAAAGGAGTTCTCTTGTGAGTGAAGAGCTCCCTTTCTCTTGTTCCTTTAAACTTTTTCTCTTTGTTTTTTACTTTAATTATTTGTCAATGTGGATTTCTCTGAATTAGTAACTACCAAGATTCTCTGATCTGTATACTGATTTGCTTTCCCAGATTTGGAAACTTTTCAGCTATTAGTTCCTTGAATAAATGTTCTAGCCCATTCTCTCTCTTCTTATTTTAGGACTTGTATATATACATAAATTTGTCCACATGATAGTAGCCCATAAGTGACTTAAACTCTGGTCACTTATAATTTTTTTCCTTCTTTTTACTTTGTTTGATTTTTAGAGTTTTTTTTTTGTTGTTGTTTGTTTGCTTTCTTTTTTGTTTTGTTGTGTTTTGTTTTTGCTATAGGGTGCATGAGCTCACTAGAAAGACAGACAGGGACAGAAGCGAGAAATCACCCTTCCCACCGGTGATGGCCATGCCTCAGTCACTTCTCTACTTTAAGCCACCAGGTCTGGGACTTGAACCATGGTTGACTGCATGGGAGTCCAGCGACATAGCCATTATGCCGGCTGCTGGTCCCAACCCAGAGTTCATTTTAAGCCACTGGATTTGGGATTGGTACCAGGGTCAGCCTTCTGGGAGTCCAGTGCCTTAACCACTACACCACCTGCTGGCTTTCAAAATTTGAGTTTTATTTATTTTTTTGTTTATTTGTTTCCTTTGGGAATTATGGTAAAAACATAAATGTGTGTCTCATTTATTACCCACCATCTAAGTTAACAATTCTTAATTTTTTTTTATGTCAGAAGGGCCATGTACATGAGAGAGAGAGAGAGAGAGAGAGAGAAAGCACCCCTCAATGGTATTTAGTTATACTATAATGATTTATCCCTTTCCTTCTATTTCTACATCCCATCAGGATCTTGAACAGATTTGCACCCCGGCATGTTTTTCAAGCCACCAGTTCTGGGACTTGCACTTTGATCGTCCATGTAGGACTTGGCTTCTGTGTAGTATCTAATCACATGACAATGGACCAGCCTTCTTTTGCATTTTTATTGGAAAAATTCTTATTTCAACAAAGTGCAATGTATTATAAATGTGTTAGAATGATTTTATATCTCAAGGAAAAGTTAAATGATAACATGCCTCTCATCTGAAATTTTTATGTGAGTGGTCTGCAATGCAATTAACCTCAGGTATTACCAAATGATATTTTTAAGAACTTTAACCCACTTTATTACCATTATTATTTATAAAGTTGTTTCATCTATGTTACTGTGTTAGAAGTTGTTTTTCCTCAGTAGTCAGTATGTCTATCATAGTCTTCCTCATCTCCCACTTTCACTGTCCAGTCATTGCTTCCAAGAATGTCACTTTCATATCTCCTGCTTGGACCTGGCCAATCAGTTTACTCCTTTGCAGCCAGTACCCTTTGCTGTAGTCAAGAAGTCTCATTTCTGTGGGCACAATTTTTTTTTCACATATTGTTTGATTATGTGTGTGTGTGTGTGTGTGTGTGTGTATTTATTAAAGAGACTATATATATATAATATATATATATACACATATATATATATTTTTTTTCCATTTTGATGTAAAGTGTGTACACACCAGAGATGGGGTGGGCAGGTGAGTGTGAAATCACCCCATCCCCTGGGGTTTGCCCACACACTGCAATCCCTTCTCTATTTTTCTCTTGGACTCTGGGCACACTTGCGATGGTGCGATTCTCAAGCCTGTGGGGTCCAAGCCTCAAACTGCACAGGTTGTGTGGGATCCATCTGCCTTAATCTTCATGCTATCTGCTGTCCCCCAAATCAATTTTTAGATGACATTAATATAATAATTTTAAGTACAATAGTCTCCTTTTGTACTGATATTTATCAATCTCTTTGGGGGATATTCTATTTGTTTTTTACTTTTTAAGGATAATAGGAATTGGAAACATAGTACTTTAATATAATTGTCAGGGTTGGTATGAATATGTATTCAGATAGAATTTGGAAGAGATGGGTGCCTTTAAATTTGTTTCCTCTACAGTTTTCTTAGTATCTTTGTCTGGTTTTAGTAAGTGTTGGAATTTTATTGGGGAAAAAAATAAAAGAGAGTGACTGAATTCAAGACCACAGAATGATGGTGTTTATCCTAGACTCAGGCCTATTCCACTTCCACTCACTTTTTCATTTTCTACTGTAAGGTGTTGGGGTGTTATATAGCATGTCTCACATGACTGGTGGATGGTTTTAGTAATATATGGTTCACATTCTCAGAAATATAACTCTATTTGTGCAATAGAATAAGTCGTGAATATATTTTGAATATTTATCCTTCATATTTTCTAATATATTGCCTTGCTTATCAAGGAATGGGATCTTTGTTTTATTATTCAAATAAGCATGCACAGGAGAAAGGCAAATCTGGAGAATGTATTTCACACTGGACCTAGTCATTATTTTCTTTTTTGTTATCTTTGTTTATAAATATTACCTTCCTCATCCCAATGAATATTTTAACATAATATAATCTGACCTTTCCAACTAAACTTGCCATCTTTGCTTATTACTGAGTTCATTCTCCTTTGAATTGCTTGCATTTTCTTCTGGTTATATTCATTGATGACACATCTTTATTGTAAGTATAATTATACTAGTATTATACCTAAGAAATTTGCTGTTCTACAGTTTTCTAATGTGTAAGTTTGCTTCGAGAAAGGTTCAGGTCATTTGATTTGGAACCCTCCATTTTGCAGTTTAATACTTCATTATTTTATTGATTGAAATAATTGATTTGAACCACAGAGTAAAATAAATGAGTTACGAATTAACACCTAACTTCTTTCACTACAATGTTCCTACATTTTGAATATATTATTATTGTTGTTGTTTTTTTCAGATATGTGGGAACAGGAAGAAGGCAAGTTGCAGTGATGTGTTTATCTTCTATTTCTTATATGTTTGTCTACAGTTCACAATAATCATCTTTCTCAACTCTGACGTGGACACAAGGACATGTCACTTTTGTCTCATTGTCAGAGCTTTTCATACTGAAGCCTTCCATGCATATTTGTTATTCTGTTCCCCATTATTAGCTCCTTCATTAATTGTACAGTTGCAGTCAAGGAGTACTGATCCCTTATGCTATCTAAAACTTGATGATTGACTATGTACCCATGATGTATGTTGGCTTATTTAAAGTTTCTGAAGTGTAAGAGTTCTACAAGAAGGCTCAGGTCAGTTGATCTAAAACCACTTTCTCTGACATATTTTTACTTCAATACCTTCTTTGACATGATTTAGTTAACATATTCCTTATTCCAGTGTCAATTAGTACAAAAAGTGAAATTTACTAGGTACTAATTGCTCGACAAGAATGTCTTGAACAGAGTGCTTCAGAACCCTAACCTAGTATTTCCTGTATGTGGAGTGGTTAGTTTCTCTAATTTAGAGTTTATGGACTCTTGATAAAACAAATGATAGAATTTACTACAAATATGTCATAGCAGCCAATACATTTAGGTCATAAAAACTTATTGACCTAACAAAGGAACAACAATGGTACAAGTGATGTCAATGTTTAAAATTTATTTTCAGAATTTATTCACCTGAACCAGCATTCCTGATATATTTTCTCCACTCCGATTTATTCCATTAAGTTCATTTTAATTTTTAGTAGAAAATGGCTGAACCGAAGTAAACTCCTAGGGACTATTTGTGTGTGAATTTTTGTCAGCATATGTTTATCTGCTTCTTGATGGTTTTGATATGAATTTCTAAATCATATGAAATTTCTTTTTTTTCTTATGATATTAACAATCTTTTTTTTTTTTTCAGAAGAACCTCCGATGCACAGTAGTAAGTTTTCTGATAATTTAATACTGACCAACTTGTATAAAATGATGGCTCTTTGATGTCTTTAATTTCCCTGAAATTTTATATATGCTGTCCTTTGGTTCTCAGTAGTCCTGGATTCTTGAAAGTATAATATTTTGTTTTTAGCTCATATATTGGTTCTAATCACTTCTGTTTTCATGCCCTCCATTCCCTACCATCCTTATTGTTTTCATCTCATATCAATTCTTTCCTGTGAGTTTTGGCTTCTCAGTCTTTTAAGTGCTTCCTACAACTTCAAAAATAAACTGTCGAGATGAAGGACATTAGGCTGACAGACATAGCCAACATATAATTCTAGAAAATTATCAAACATAAAGCTTCTGCTAAATATTCCATGTTGGATTTTCTATGACTATACATTTGATACATCTCAAAACTTTAAAAGATTAGAGAAGACTCAACCTTGCTGAAAAGTTTTCCCAAGCATTTTCCTTTCAAATAATGTGTATTATTATTATTATTTTTATTATTGGTAGAAGTTTTTGCCTTATGGAACATGTGCTCACCAAAAAGAGAAAGAGACATAGTGAGAGTGAATGTGAGAAATCACCTCCCAGGAGGACGGACCTACCACAATCCTTTCTCCTCCATTTTCCTCCTGGGATCTTACGCATGTAGGCAAATACACTTGGAGGAGTTTCAAGACACCTGGTCAGACTGAAACCACTGTGGCCATGTGGGAGTCCAGTGACATAACTACTAAACCACATGCTGGCCCCGAGAATGTGTAAATTTTTATATTGTTAATTGACAAGAATGAATTTTAAGTTTATTCTTCTCTGTCCTGGAACATGTTACTCAACTGTAACATATAGGTTAATGACCTTAAATTATCTGACCACATTTGTTTATTTAAATAATTACCATTTCTACAAATTATAATGCATTTTAAATATTTTTAGGAGGCTTTAATCATTAAAGGAAGGTTTAGTGATTCAACAGATCTCAGTTCTGTATATATATATATTTTAATCTGAAGGTCCTGAGAAGACAGTACTTGATAATATATATATATATATATTTTTTTTTGGAGAGGTTCTTCACTATAGGGTGCGTGCGCTTGCCAGACAGACAGAGAGAGACAGAGAGATAGAAAGCGAGAAATCACACCCCTGGGGGGAGGGCCACGCCGCAATTCCTTCTCCTCCATTCTCCTCTCGGGATCTTGGGCATGCACGCACACGCGCCTGGCATGAGTTTAAGCCCCCGGGTCCGGAACTCGAACCGTGGTTGACTACGTGGGAGTCCAGCGACATAGCCATTACGCTAACTGCTTGTCCCCAGTACTTCATAATATTTTGAAAAGATGTTTTTAAAATGTCACTAACCTAATCATTGACGTTTTGTACTGCCTCCATTCCACTGATACTTTCAATAATGTTTTGTTTATAATGGAAATAGGATTTGAAACATTACTTCAAAATATTTAGCAGGTTTCAGATAACTACTGCTATAGAGAGTTTTAGACAGATGGGCAGCTTCACCTTTTGCTTCCTCTTCCTTTTATTATGACTTCGCTCCATGATGAGTGATGGTTTTCATTTTACCATGGAAAAGAGAGCAAGTCAGTTCATAGGCACAGTTGATATTGTTTATTGCAGAGGAAGTTCTATTTTACCTCCTCCTATGATTTTATATCAAATTAAATTTCCATTCGAATATAGGTCATATGGAAGTAAACTGTATCTCTCATTGGTGAGGTGAATTTGAATCTTATCAATTCTCAGCACATGGGTCACTGCACCATAGAAAACTGTGCGAGTGTTTAAACTTTTATGCTCCTCCCTTCCTTACTTTGTGCCCTGCTTTAGAACGACTTGGTTCTGTATTCTTTGTATTGTATTGATAAAAATTGTGAAGAGGCAAAAGCCAAGTCCTATTAATGTGTTTTAATGCACAAGTAATTAGCGTTTCAACTATTTTTTGTACCTTTATCTCCAACTCTCAATAACCATCTTCAACTCCCACATACAATAGTTAAAGTGATTTTACATACGTATTCAACTGAAAGCTTAGAACCTCAATATGTATTAAAACCCAAGAGGATAATTTTTTGATTTATCCAGTCATTTTAGTCCACATGTACATATCTTGTCCATGATAGAAATTTTGTTCACCCTGTACTTTTGGACTTTTGCATGTTTGAAGTTTTGGATGTGTACACTTAGACTCAAATACATTCTGGTTATTTTATAATCCATTTCACTGCTATTCTAAACTTCCTTTCCTTAACCATCATGTAATTTGTTTAAAAGACTTTTATTAAGCAAAATTAATATATAAACTCCATTAAACACCATTGTTAATTTCTTTTATTTTTCTGAATTTGTCACCTGTGTTTTCTCTAAAGAGAGAACAACGTAGTAGTACTCTTTATTTCAATGTTAGAAACTCTATACTTCATAGCTATGGCAAAAAGGAAAATTAATTATAAATACTCAGTGTCAACCAAATAACTTATTAAAACTTGCCAATAAAGTAACAAAGCCTACATTTACGAAATGCAATGAAAATGCACCAGAGCTACCATGTGTAAAATGTTTCCACCAGTCAATAAATAAGTCATTTTTCTATTTTTGTTTTTGAGCAATGATCTTTGGAGACAAGACACCCTCAGCCACTGTTGATTTTGCATGCACAGAGGTGCCCCAGTAACTGTGTATTTCTGTATGTTAAACTGCATCCTGTTAGATATAACAATACACTTTAATTTTAAGTACTTTTGACTTTGCTTAGTGTTTGCTTCCACAACACTGACATTGATCTCTCTGTTTTATTTTCCAGGATGGTCGGAAAAGTCTGGTAATTTTTTTCTGAGAATGTTTATTCTGATAAACCTTTATATGACTCTTAGTATCTTTATCCTCCCGTTCCTGTTACTCTACATGCCTTCTGTTAGCTCCCCTCTTTCCAGGTTGTCTCCACTCACCATGCCAGTTTATAAGTATGGGCTTCTCCCATCATAAATTCTTTCCTTTATTTATGGATTCTAAAAAAGTTGATTTCACTGAAATAGATGGTATAATGAGAGTTTTCTGGGCCAAGGGTAATTAGACAAAGTAAGTTGAAAGACTTTTTCTTGTTTTTAAAATACAAAATTTGAGCTGGATAAAGAAATAAATTTAATACATTTATTTTACAACATAAATAATACATTTATTTTTCAATGAATAAGTTTAATACATTTTTTTTACTATGTTGTATTCTTCACAATAGCTGATTGAGTGGATATAAATATCCACTTCTAGCCTGCTTCTCAGAAAAACAATGACAATGTGAAGAAATGCATTGTTGATTAGCTAGACTTAGTCATTGCCACCATCTATATGTATTTCAAAGCATCATGATGTATATGATAAATACATGTAAATTTATCTCTTCTTAAAATTAAATTGGGGCCAGTGTAGTGGTTAAGGCTCTGGAGTCCCACTTGACCAACCATGGTTTGAGTCCCAGATCCGGCCTCTTGAAAATCACACCAGGCACGTTTTTGTGTTTCCCAAGATTTCAAGAAGAGGCTGGAGGAGAAGGGATTTACCAAAATCATTATACATTTTATGAGATGAGGAAGAATAGATGGACAGGCATATGCTTTCCATTTTGTACTTGTGTCTTTGCGTACGTATACACACACACACACACACACACACAATATTTGTGAAAATATCCACTTGTTAGTACCTGTATTACTTAGTTCAGCATAAAGAGATCATTATGATTCAACTAACACATCTTCAAATTTTATGAGGAGCTTGTATTTGTTAAATAAATTATATATGTCAATTTTTTCTTCAAATATTCTTTTTTAAAAATTATTTTATTTATCTTTATATATTTATTTAAATTTGACCAGAAAAGGGGAGAGAGAGAGGGGGGGGGGTGGGGAAGAGAGAGAGAGAGAGAGAGAGAGAGAGAGAGAGAGAGAGAGAGAGAGAGAGAAAGTGAGAAAGGAATCCACCAGATCTGGGACTCAAATTGTGGTCGGCCATGTGGGAGTCCAGCACCCTGAACCACAAAGCCACCTGCTGGCCCCCTTCAACTGCTCTTGAATGCAGATGTCACTCTAAAGTCAATTGTGATCTTTTTATTTATATTTCAATAGCTTTATACAATTTTTTTCTATTTTCCAAGGTGCAGAAACATTTAATGTAATTTTTCTGGCTTTTTCCTTGCTATAATAAATGTTATTTCTTACCATAAAAAATGTTTCACTTTTCATATATTTTGTCACAATTGTTGACTGCCTAGTAGAACTATTTTTAAATGTTGTAGATGAACTGTACATACTAAAGAAAGGTCAGTCAGAACATGTCCCTTAACATAAATTCTTTGAGTATAATGCAAATGATATTAGGAGCCTCTAGGTGGAATCAACTTTTTTTTTTTCATAGAGCACTAATATAATCAGTAGAAGTTTATCATGTATTATTTCTAATTTTATTTCGAATTACATTTTGTGTTCAGGGAAAATATAATTTGAGGATGTATGCCTCATGTGACTACTGCTACGATAGAGTTTTCCTGGTTTTCCATACCAATGCTTTCAGTATTTATGTTTCGATGACATATTCATTGAAATAGTAGAAAGCTGCATTCTGTTTGTTTGTAAACATCTATTATATTTACATTAATCTCTTCATTTTAGTTTCTAGAAACTCTGAATAAATTCCTGGTAAATTTTTCAAGAATCCCATTATTCCCAATGCCCTTTTCAAAGACTAATTGCTCTTTTGTTCATATCTTTAAGTTTGCCAAAATATTTTTTGAGTTTCTGTCTTTCATTCATTCATAAAACAGAGACAAGGGACAAAAGAACAGAAAGAGGGAATGAGACAACTACAAAACATTTAAATATCTTTATGAAGATTTAAAAACTCAAAAAAAGTCAGTGATATTAAACTTTGCAAATTTGAACTTTTAAATGAGGAATACAGAAAGCAAGAACTTTAGCAGGTTGCTGTACCATTTTAATAATAAAGTAATAGTATATACATTAGAAGTTAAAAGGTTCTTTTTGTTCTAATATTCCTCAATGATATATACTCCAAGGCAATTTTATTTGAGAATAGATCTCATTAACCTACGTCTAAGATTCATGAGCCCACTGCTAAGACAGAGTTTTAGAGACATCGATGTTTCTACTATTCCTCAATGATATATTTTCCAAGGCAATTTTATTTGAGGCTATAATTCATTAATGTATGTCTTAGGATTCATAAGACCACTTCTAAGACGGAGTTTTAGAGCTTTAGTGTTTCTATAGTATTCTGACTCATTAATTCTTATGGACTTGCTTCTTGGATATATGATGGTTTATTTTTTATTCTGAGAAGAAACAGAAAAGAGCAGCAACAAAATCCAATGATTCGTGTTCATCACATAAGAGCACCTATTCAGATTTCTCTCCAGTGGCATTTCCTATATGAATCCCATTTGCACTAAAGTTTTCACTGTTGTTGAACTGCACTGCCTCTTGATTACTCAGATATTCCTGGGGCCCACAGTATTTTAATTCTCAGTTATGTGGCTCAATATGAACCACAGATTAAATCAGAAACACAATGCTTTTAAATTAATCAAAAGAATTATTATTTCTACTTTTTCCCATTTACTCCTGAACAGTAAATTCTCTCTTCTTAACAACTCCTATATTTTACTCAATACCATTTTGCATATTTGGAGCTCATGAAGTTTTAAAATTAGCTCTAAGAATATCTTAGATTATTTAGTTGAGCACACTTTTATTTTAATGCCATTTCACATCTCACTTTCCTCCTTTCAAAGTTCCTTGTTTTCAATGTTTTAGATAAGTTGCATTCAGGTGTGTGTTACAATAGAACTCAAAGAAGAAGTTCTGTGCACTTGGTGAACAAAGAGTTGTGATGAGACCACCCAGTTAACCAATTTTGTATTTCTCTTTATTTATTTTATTTTATTTTATTTTTTATTTTTTTCTTTATTTTATTTTTTTTTCACATGTCTTTTACAGTATATATTTCTTTTTCCAACACAAATACTATGCCTGTCAGTCAAGACAAAGATATTACTGTATACATTATCATCAGCCAATAACTTCTCATTTTTTGTCCACTAAGCAAACTTTTCTGTTTTTCCTCCCCCTCCCTCCCTCCCTCCCTCTTTCTTTCATTATTTCTTTCTTCCTTCCTTCCTTCCTTTCTTCCTTTTTTTTTTAATTTGCATACAATCATTACATTTGTACGGAATGGGTACAGAATGGTCTGTAGAAGCATGTATATACAGTGTGTATTAACCAAATAGGTATAAACATATTCACCATCTTCAACAGTTGACATTATGTTGTGAACATTCAAAACCCACTCAGATGATTCTGCAAGTAAGTGTGAATTGTCTATGATGTTTTTTTTTGCTGAGAGATACAGTTCCTTTTTGTTTTTTCTTTTTTCTTCTAATTTTCAGTTCATAAAGTTCCCAGCAATAGGGAACGTAGACTTCACTCAGGGCTGGACCAAGGGTGGGTCTCGTGCAGCCCCGTAAATGTATGTGAGTCTCCATGGAACCCAGTTTCAGGGACGCGGCTCTGGAAAGCTGAGACGGCTATCAGCTGATGCGGCACAGCAGTCATCCCACAGTCACCTGGAATGGCACTGTGGGGATCTGCAGCGTGAATCATCCTCGGGTGCCCCCGTGTACCAATTTTGTATTTCTCTAGTACCCACAGTGTCACATACTTTGAATCCATTTGTGTGGCAACATTATTCTACATAGTAATGTTTTGACAGTAGTGATGACAGGCCTGGCACTGTTCATTAAAATGATTAAATTTAAGAAACCTTTAAGCAAGACTAAGGAATATAAAATAATCTTAAAATATCAAGAACAATTTAAAAGACCTTACCAAGGAACACAAATTACTTTTCATAAATAATTGTCGGTGTTGGCACTACTATGGAAGAAGCAGAAAAAATGAGACAAAAGATAGAGTAGAAACAGACACAGGCAGCCTGAGCCTAGGTAGCCCAAGCAACTTGTGCCACAGCTGAGCCGTTGCTTGAGTCACTTGAGCCACCCAGACAAACTGGGCCTCTTTATTTATAGTACAAGGAGACATTACACATGTATGTTTCATGATACTTCATAGATTGGTTGCCAGGTTACAGACAATAAGAAGCAGTTAACAAATCTGTGAGGGCTTAGTCATACCAGGCCAGGTGTATCCCTTGGTGATAATCCCATCAAGAGAAAATCTCATCTTCTGTTCTAATGCAGAAAACTAGCTGTTAGGTGTGGGGAAGGAGCTAAAGAACTTCTCCATAAGGAGTGCACCACCACACCCAGAGAAGGCTAAAGAACCTTTCAGATGCAGAGTAGGGATTGGATTTTACTAATTGGGGTCAAGATGTTTCTTGAAGTCCATCAGATGTGTCTGTTGGAACGCCCCTAGCAATTTCCACCCTTGCTCCCTCTATAGCCAAGGTCAAAGAAAGACAGGTTACAAGGTTCTGCCAAACCCCAAAAGAGCATGTGGTGTTTGCTCAGAGCATGTCTCCACACCTCGGACTCTCTCTCTTAAACGTGTCCCCACAAATAATGGTACAAAATGTTCTTTTAGATGAAAGAATTGATCCTTTAAGCCTCATTTTTTCTATATAGAATATATATATATATTTTTTTTTTGAGAGGTTTTCGCTATAGGGTGCGTGCTCTTGCCAGACAGACAGAGAGAGACAGAGAGATAGAAAGTGAGAGGTTACCCCCCAGGGGGGATGGTCATGCCGCAATCCCTTCTCCACCATTCTCCTTTCTGGATCTTGGGCACGCACGCGCGCGCGCCCGGCATGAGTTCTAAGCCACCGGGAACGGGACACGAACCGCGGTCGACTACGTGAGAGTCCAGTGACATAGCCATTACGCTAACTGCTGGTTCCCTATATAGAATATATTCTTGACAAAGGTCAGTTCTTAGACACATTTTGTATGTTTCTATTTATTGTGAATTCATTGAAATCTTGATAGATATCATTAAAAATACAGTATTTTCAGTTCATTTTTTTTCGTATTTTTTTTGTTATGACATTTACATTGTTCCTTCCAACTCACTTGCAGAAGAATCTGTAAAAAAACCTAATAAATTCCATCACATTTGTGTTATTCCTAAAATCCTGTGAAATAAGCATTTTCTTCACAATTTTCAGTTTCCCTGTATTTTCTGAAAAGTTTATTTCTTTCATACCTGAGATAAAGATAGAGAGACAACTGCCCTCAACACAGTGTTAATCTATGATGTCTTTCCCGTCCAGCCACAATCAAAGTCAGGTGTGGGTACTAGACGTGTGTAGGTTGACCAGGAAACCAATTCCTTACCACTCATATGGCACATAGCATTGAGAGTGGTGCACTACAGCTCTGCATCCTTGGGGGTGCAGAACCCTACAACCTATTTCCTTCTGTGGCTCTCAATTCTTCTGAGTTTCTAACATTCTGGCCTCAAATGATTGGTTTTGAAATCCTTCCATGTTAGGTTCTATCAATTTCTCTTTCTCTGCTTTCTATATGTTCTTTAAACCTTTTTTCTTCCACACCATTCCACGTCTACGTGAATTGCTTTCTATGGCTTCCAGACTTACCAGAATTTCTCTAAGTCATATGTAAGGTGGATGATTCCGGGCTGATAGGAATATAACATACTATATTTTTCTAAGTCTTTTGTAAGGTGGGTGATTCTGGGCTCATAGGTATATCACATACGGTTGCTGTAATTTTCTGTAAACTTCCACTTTGGTTCTCTGTGATATATCCTGACATGGGGTTCCCTTACTGCAAGTTTGCTCCTGCACCAACACCTTAAGATTTTGCAGAAAACTCTTTATCAATGAACTCGATTTCTCCAGGATTTGTCCTTTTGTGGAATGTGGAGAGTGTTATCCTTGTTTGGTCCAATGTGATCTTGTGGCTCATGATTCTATTGCCACTGTTACGCTATCCAAATGCTTAAACATACACAGGTGTATTGATTGGCTTTCGTGATTTTTCCAATGAACAATTTTAGTTGTTATCATCCTCTGACATATTGATTGAAAAGGTAGAGTGTTGAATTTTCTGCGTTTGTAACCATCAGTGATATTTATATTGTTCTCTTCACTTTAGTTAAAAGGAACTATGAGAAAACTACTGGTAAGTTTTACAAGAATCCCATTATTCCCAATCTCCTTCACAAAGATTGATTAGTCTTTCCTTAATTTCTTTAAGTTTGTTTAAATATTTTTAGAGTTTCTTTCTTTTATTCAAAATTATCTGATCACATTTGTTTATTTAAATAATTACCATTTCTACAAATTATAATGCATTTTAAATATTTTTAGGAGGCTTTAGTCACTAAAGGAAGGCTTAGTGATTCAACAGATCTCAGTTGTTTTTTTTTTTTTTTTTTTTTTTTTTTTAATCTTAAGGCCTGAGAAGCCAGTACTTGAAAATGTATTGAAAAGATGTTGAAAAGATGTTTTTAAAATGTTACTTACATAATCATTGACATTTTGTACTGCCTCCATTCTACTGAGACTTTCAATAATGTTTTTTTTTTTTTCCCAGTGGGAATAGGAATTCAAATATTACATCAAAGTATTTAGAAGGTTTTATATAACTGCTGCTGTAGAGAGTTTTCGACAGATGGGCACCATCACCTTTTGCTTCCTCTTCATTTTATTACGACCTCTCTCCACGATGAGTGATGGTTTTCATTTCACTGTGGAAAAGAGAGGGCGTCAATACATAGGCACAGTTGATCTTGTTTATTGCAGAGGAAGTTCTGTTTTACCTCCCCCCCATGGTTTTATTTCAAAATCAATTTTCATTAGAATATAGGTCATATGGAAGCAAACCGTATCTCTCATTGGTGAGGTGAGGTGGAATCTCATGTATCCAACTCTCAGCACGTGGGTCACTGGACCACAGAGAAAACTGAGCATATGTTTCAAACTTTTATGCTCCTCCCTTCCTTACATTGTGCCATCCTTTCGAATGACTTGGTTCTGTATTTTTTGTATTGTATTGATAAAAATTGTGAAGAGCAAAAGCCAAGTACTATTAATGTGTTTTAATGCACAAGTAATTAGTGTTTCAACTATTTTTTCCCTTTATCTTCAACTCTCAGTAATCATCTTCAACTCCCACATACAATAGTTAAAGTGATTTTACATATGTATTCTACAGAAAGATTAAAACCTCAATATGTATTAAAACCCACCAGGATAATTCTTTGATTTGTCCAGTCATTTCAATCCACATGCACAGATCTTGTCCATCACAGAAATTTTGTTAACCCTGTACTTTTGGACTTTTGCATGTGTGAAGTTTTGGATGTATACACTTAAACCCAAATATACTCTGGTCATTTATTTTATAATCCATTTCACTGCTATTCTAAACTTCTTTTCATTACAATCGTGATTTGATTAAAGACTTCTATTAAGCAAAATTAATATATAAACTCAATTAAACACCATTGTAAATTTCTTTTATTTTTCTGATTTTGTCACGTGTGTTTTCTCTAAAGAGAGAATAACGTAGTAGTACTCTTAACTTCAATGTTTGAGACTCTATACTTCATAGCTATGGCAAAAAGGAAAATTAATTATAAATTCCCAGTTTCAACCAAATAACTTATTAAAATTAACCAATAAATGGGCCAGCAGATGGAGTGGTGAGTAAAGACGCTGGACTCACACATGGCCCACCTCGGTTCAAGTCCCAGACCTGGCAACTTGAGCCTCTTCTCTCTCTTCCAGGTCAAATTAAGATAATAATAAAGTAAAAATAATTCTAAAAAACCCCCCCCCCAAAACAAAAACAAAACAAAACAAAAAAACCTAACCAATAAAGTGACAAAGCCTACATTTATAAAATGCAATGAAAATGCACCAGAGCTACTATGTGTAAAATGTTTCCACCACTCAATAAATAAGTCATTTTTCTATTTTTGTTTTTGAGCAATGATCTTTGGAGACAGGACCCCCTCAGCCACTGTTGATTTTGCATGCATGGAGGTGCACCAATAACTGTGTATTTCTGTAATCTGTATCCTATTAGATATAACAATACATTTTAATTTTAAGTACGTTTGACTTTGCTTAGTGTTTGCTTCCACAGCACTGATATTGTTCTCTCTGTTTTATTTTCCAGGATGGTTGGAGAAGTCTGGTAAATTTTTTCTGAGAATGTTTACTCTGATAACCCTGTATATGACTCTTTCTTAGCATCTTTATCCTCCCCTGCCTGTTACTCTCCATGCCTTCTGTTAGCTGACCCCTTTTCAGGTTGTCTCCACTTACCTTGCCAGTTTATAAGTATGGACTTCTCCCGTAAAGTAATAGTATAGACATTCGAAGTTAAAAGATTCTTTTTCTTCTAATATTCCTCAATGATATATATTCCAAGGCAATTTTATTTGAGAATAGATCTCTTTAATATACGTCTTAGGATTCATAAGCCCCCTGCTAAGACAGAGTTTTAGAGACATCGATGTTTCTACTAGTCCTCAATGATATATTTTCCAAGGCAATTTTATTTGAGGATGCAATTCATTAACGTATGCCTTAGGATTCATAAGACCACTTCTAAGACGGAGTTTTAGAGCTCTAGTGTTTCTATAGTGTTCTGATTCATTAATCCTTATGGACTTGCTTCTTGGATATATGATGTTTTATATTTTATTCTGAGAAGAAACAGAAAAGAGCGGCAACAAAATTCAATGATTTGTGTTCATCACATAAGAGCACCTATTCAGATTTCTCTCCCGTGTCATTTCATATATGAATCCCATTTGCACTAAAGTTTTCACTCTTGATTACTCAGATGTTCCTGGGGCCCATGGAGTGTTTTGAGGCTTTTGCTATAGGGCGTGTGCGCTCGACAGACAGAGAGAGACAGACAGAAAGCGTGAAATCACCCCCCAGGGGTGATGGGCATGGTGCAATCCCTTCTCCTTCATTCTCCTCCCAGGATCTTGGGCACGCACACACACACACCTGATGTGAGTTTTAAGCCACCATGTCCAGGACGCGAACAGTGGTCAACTACGTGGGAGTCTAGAGACATAGCCATTATGCTAACTGCTGGTCCCAAGAAAAAGAAAGTGGGGCCCATAATATTTTAATTCTCAGTTATGTGGCTCAATATGAACCACAGAGTAAATCGGAAACAAACATTTGTAAATTAATCAAAAGAATTATTATTTCTACTTTTCCCATTTACTCCTGAACAGTAAATTTACTCTTTACGACTCCTATATTTTACTCAATACAAATTTGCATATTTGGAGCTCTTGAAGGTTTTAAATTAGCTCTAAGAAAATCATATACCATTTAGTTGAAAACACTTTTATTTTAATGCCATTTAATATCTCACTTTCCTCCTCTCAATGTTCCTTGTTTTCAATGTTTAGACGTGTTGCATTCAGGTGTGTGTTACAATAGAATTCAAAGAAGAAGTTCTGTGCACTTGGTGAACAAAGAGTTGTGACAGAGACCACCCAGTTACCCAATTTTATATTTCTCTAGTACCCGTAGCATCACATATTTTGAATCTATTTGTGTGGCAACATTATTCTATATAGTAATGTTTTGACAGTAGTTGTGACAGATATGGCACTGTTCATTTAAATGATTAAATTTAAGAAACCTATAAGCAAGACTAAGGTATATAAAGTAATAGAAAAATATGAAGTACAATTTAAAAGACTTTAACAAGAAACACAAATTAATTTTCATAAATAATGGTACAAAATGTTCTTTTAGATGAAAGAATTGATCCTTTTAGCCTCATTTTTTGTATATAGAATATATTCTTGAGAAAGGTGAGTTCTTAGACACATTTCATGTGTTTCTGTGTATGTATTGTGAGTTTATTGAAATCTTGTTCCATTTCATTTGAAAATACAGTATTTTCAGTTCATTTTTCTTCAGTTTTTAATTTTTTGTTATGACATTTGCATTGTTTCCAGCTCACTTTCAGAGGAATCTGAAAAAAAAACAACTAATAAATTCCATTACATTTGTGTTATTCCTTAAATCCTATGAAATAAGTGTTTTATTCAGGATTTCCAGGTTCCCTGTATTTTAAGAAAAGTTTATTTCTTTCATACCTGAGATAAAGACAGAGAGACAACTGCCCTCAACACAGTGTTATTCTATGATGTCTTTCCCGTCCAGCCAGAATCAAAGTCAGGTGTGGGTACTGGACGTGTGTAGGTTGACCAGGAAGCCAATCCTTGCCACTCATATGGCATGTAGCATTGAGAGTGGTGCACTGCTGCTCTGCATCCTTGGTGGGGGCGCATAACCCTACAACTTATTTCCTTCTGTGGCTCTCAATTCTTCTGAGTTTCTAACATTCTGGCCTCAAATGATTGGTTTTGAAATCCTTGCAAGTTAGTTTCTATCGATTTCTCTTTCTCTGCTTTCTATGAATCCCATTATCTCTGTTTTCTTCCATACCATTCCCAGTCAGTGTAAATTGCTTTGCATGACTCCCAGACTTTCCAGAGTTTCACTAAGTCATTTGTAAGGTGGATGATTCCGGGCTCATAGGAATATAACATACTATATTCCTATATAAACTTACAACTGATGTAATTTTCTGTAGAATTTTCAATTGGTTCTTTGCCCTATATGCTAACATGGTAGTGCATTATTGAAATTTCTTCCTGCCCTAACACCTTAATATTTCACAGAAAACTCTATGTCACTGAAATCCATTTCTCCAGGATATGTCCTTTTGATGACTGTTGAAAGTCTGTTGTCATTGTTTGTTCTAATGTCATCTTGGGTCTCTTATTTTCACTACCCTTTGCGATAGTATGCAAATGTTGAAACACACTGGTATTTCCATTGAAACCATTTTAGTAGTTATCATTCTCTGACATAGTGATTGAAATGATAGAATTTTGAATGTTCTTTGTTTGTAAACACCAATGATATTTACATTGATCTCTTCCCTTTTGTTTCAGAGGAATCTACTGGTAAGTTTTTCAAGAATCCCATTATTCCCAATCTCTGATGCAAAGACTGATTACCCTTTCATTAATATTTAACTTTGCCTAAATATTTTCAGATTCATTCTTTTTCTATTCAAAATCAGAGACTGAGACAGGAAAACACAAAGATGGAACAAGACAGTATAAAATATTTCAACATCTTTAGATAGGCACACTCAAACATCTGTTAAAATAGAACTCAAAGAAGTAGTTCCATGTACTTGGTGAACAAAGAGCTGTGAAAAGGAACACCCAGTGTCCCAATTTGTTATTTTTCTAGTGCCAATGGCTTCACATACTTTGAATCAATGTGTGTGGCAACATTATTCTACATAGTAACACCTTGACAGTAGTTACCATACAGGTTTACACTGTTCATATAACTTATTAAAGTTAAGAAATCTTTAAGCAATACTAAGGAAGACAAAATAATCTAATAATATCAAGAACAGTTTAAACGTACTTACAAAGAGCAACAAATTATTTCCCATAAATAATACTACAAAATGATTTTATAGTAGTCTCATTCTGTGATTCCTTTCCCGTGTAGCCAGAATCAATGTCAGGTGTGGGTACTGGACGTGTGTAGGTTGACCAGGAAACCAAACCTTGCCATTCATATGGCATGTAGCCTTGAGAGTGGTGCACTGCTGCTCTGCATCCTTGGCGGGGGTACATAACTCTTAAATCTAGTTTCCTCTGTGGCTCTCAATTCTTCTGACTTCTAACATTGTGACCTCAAATTATTGGTTTTGAAATCCTTCTATGTTAGGTTCTATCAATTTCTCTTTCTCTGCTTTCTACCCATTCCTTTAAACCTTTTTTTCTTCCATACCATTCCACATCTACGTGAATTGCTTTTTATGACTTCCTGACTTACCAGAGTTTCTCTAAGTCATTTGTAAGGTGGATGATTCTGGGCTCATAGGTATATCACATACGGTTGCAAACTTCCACTTTGGTTCTCTGTGCTATATCCTGACATGGAGGTTCCCTTACTGCAAGTTTGCTCCTGCACCAACACCTTAAGATTTTGTAGAAAACTCTTTATCAATGAACTCGATTTCTCCAGGATTTGTCCTTTTGTGGAATGTGGAAAGTCTTATCCTTGTTTGGTCCAATGTGATCTTGTGGCTCATGATTCTATTTCCACGGTTATGCTATCCAAATGTTGAAACATACACAGGTGTACTGATTGGCTTTCTTGTTTTTCTACTGAACCATTTTAGTAGTTATCATCTTCTGACATTTTGATTGAAAAGGTAGAGTGTTGAGTTTTCTTTGTTTGTAACCATCAATGATATTTATATTGTTCTCTTTACTTTAGTTAAAAGGCGCCCTGAGAAAGATACTGGTAAGTTTTACAAGAATCCCATTATTCCTAATTTCCTTCACAAAGACTGATTACTCTTTCGTTAATATCTTTAAGTTTGTTTAAATATTTTTAGAGTTACTTTCTTTCTTTTATTTAAAAAAACAGAGTCAGAGACAGAAAAACAGAAAGATGGAACGAGACAATTATAAAACATTTAATCATCTCTATAAAAAATTAACAATTCAAATAAAACTAAGTGATTTTAAACTTTGCAAATTTGAATTTTTTCAGTGAGGAATACTGAAAACAAGATTGTTAGCATGTTGCCATGTCATTTTATTTGTAAAATAATAATATGTACATTCAATGTTTAAAATGTTCTTTTTCTCCTAATATTCCTCACTCATATATTTCACACGGCAATTTTATTTGAGGATATATCCTGTTAATGTATGCTCTAGGATTCACTAGACCACTGCTAAGACAGAGTTTTAGATCCATAAATGTTTCTACTGTTTTCAGATTCATTAATGTTGAAGTGCTTGCTTAATGGACATTGCTGGTTTGCATTTTCACCTAAAAAAAAAAAGAAAGTGGGACCAGCAGTTAGCGTAATGGCTATGTCGCTGGACTCCCATGTAGTCGACCATGGTTTGATTCTGAACACGGTGGCTTAAACTCACACCGGGCGCGTGTGCATGCGTGCCCAAGATCCCAAGAGGAGAATGGAAAAGGGATTGTGGCGTGGCCATCCCCCCTGGGGGGTGATTTCTCACTTTCTGTCTCTCTGTCTCTCTTTGTCTGGCAAGTGCATGCACCCTATAGCAAAAACCTCTCCAAAAAAAAAAAAAAGAAAGTAAATACCAATAACACAATCCAAGTGTTATGTGTGTCCATTACATAAGAACACCTATTTTGCTTTCTTTCAGGTGTCATTTCATTTATGAATACCATTTGTTTTTTCTTTGTTTGCTTGTTTTGTTTTGTTTTTGGAGAGTTTTTTTCCTATAGGGCGCATGCGCTCGCCAGACAGACAGAGAAAGAAAGAGAGATAGAAAGCGAGAAATCACCCCCCAGGGGCGATGGCCATGCCGCAATCCCTTCTCCTCCATTCTCCTCTCGGGATCTTGGGCACGTGCGCACACACACCCAGCATGAGTTTTAAGCCATCGGGTCCGGGACTCAAACCACAGTCGACTACGTGGGTGTCCAGCGACATAACCATTGCACTAACTGCTGGTTCCAGGAATACCAGCTGTACAAAAGCTTTTGCTGTTGTTGAAATACACTGTCTCAGATTGATGAGATGTTCCTTGAGACCGTATTATTCTAGTTCTTAGAAATGTGGGTTGATATGAACCACAAAGTAAAATAGAAATGTACCAATTTTAAAGTAATCAAAATAATTTTTTCTTTTTTTTAGAGAGAGGTTTTGAATCTAGGGCTCATGGGCTCACCCTAAAGTCAGAGAGAGACAGAGAGACAGAAAGTGAGAAATCACACTCAACCCTACAGCCATTTTCCCTGTTTGGCTCTCAATTCTTTGACTTTCTATCATCACCCCCCACCCCCCCCCAGGTGTGATGTCCATGCCACAATCCCTTCTCTTCCATTCTCCTCTTGGGATCTTGGGCACGCATGCACATGCACCCAGCATGAGTTTAAGTACCTGGGTCCAGGATTTCAAGCTCAGTCAATTACATGGGAGTCCAGGGACAAAGCCATTATTCTAACTGTTGGTCACCAAAAGAACTATTATTATTATTTTTTCCCATTTACTCCACAGCAGTAAATTCACTTTTTTTAACTATTTCAATATTTTACTCAATATCATTTCGCATATTTGGAGCTCTTGAAGTTTTAAAATTATCTCTAGGAAAATCTTAGATCATTTAGTTGAGCAGTCTTTTTTTATTGCCACTTAACGCCTCACTTTCCTCCTTTCCATGTTCCTTCCTTTCAACGTTTTAGCTAAGTTACACTCAGGCGTATGTCGCAATAGAACTCAAAGACGAAGTTCTGTGTACCTGGTGAACAAAGAGTTGTGAAAGGAAATACCCAAAAACTTAATTTTGTATTTCTCTAGTACCAATGGTTTCACGTTCTTTAAACCATTGTGTGTGGCAACATTATTTTACATAGCTCCTTCTGGACTGTAACTACTGTGTATGTTTAGCCCTGTTCATATAACTTAGTAAAGTTAAGAAACATGAAGAACATGAGTTAATTTTCATAAATAAGACCACAATATGCTTTTGTCAGTTGTGTAAATTGATTCCTGCTGGGGGCCGTGCTCTAGCCAGGGTAGGTGCACAAGAAGGCGACACGGGTGAACAGGAATTAGACTAAGACCTCACGCCCTTTAGCATGTTCTCTGCCAACTACAGCCAGAGTAAAGTCAGGACTGCAGCCCTGATGGCCAGGAGTCATGCATATTTATTATAGAAGGAGTTTTTACAGTAGTGGGATGGGTGAAAGGAAGTAAGTGAAACATTTTGCTCTAAAAGGTAAGGTATTCAAAGTATAGGAACAATAATCATAAAACATGACGTCTGTTTTGTTTAGGTATAAACAGTCATAATTTTTAGAACGAGGAAGTCCATTTTTCGGGTGCATTCTCTTCTTTGATCTTGATTACCAGGGAGGGTCTTTGGATGAGAGGGCTCCCAGGAATCTTAATAACCTCAGTCCATCCCAGACGAACTTGATCACTTCAGTCCCAGATTGGCTTGAGAACTTTAGCTTCAGGCTAGGGTGGCAGCAATGACAGAAACCTAGAAATGAATCCTGTCTAGTTTAGTAAAGACAAGGTCAGTATATACTAAAGTGAAATACTTATGTTATCTCTGGGGTAGTCTACAGCTAAGAGGGTGAGTCTACATAGGAAAGGAATGTGGTCTTGTGAGTAGCTGAAGGTTGCTGTGTACTTGGGACCCTCGACATGCTGCTAATGACTGTGGCTTGGGGAATGGCAATTTTCTCTTGTCCTGAGAATAAGGGGTGGCTTATAGTCTTTGGGGTAACAGCACCTCGTGGATGAGTCCCTGAGTCCCTCCTGGCTACTGAGATCGTTTCGCCCATTAGTAGCTTTAACCTAAACCTTTCTAATGCTTATCCATGTAATCCCCAGTAGGAGAAGTGCATGTAGCATTCTCTATTGACATTTTCTAGGAAGGTGGGTGAGTCTAATGGGAGTAACTCCTGTTTGCAGCCACCGCCCTACACAGCTGCCGCCTTAGTGGATCCGCTTTCTTTCAGGATCATTGTAAAAGTTATAGTAAGGCTGGGGGTGCCTTTATGGGGTACTGGGGTATGGCAATAAGGCCCATGGCAGAGAAATTGAGTGCAGGACAGTACAGCAACACAATTCGTGAGGTCCAGAACTCGTAAAACTGTTGACCTTGCAACCAGTTCTCCTCAGCCGAGTCCTTGCTCTAGGCACGAGGGGCAGTTCTTTCATACTCAGCCTGTGTTAACTGCATGGTCCCAGCAGATTCCTTTTAGGCTCATTTTTATATTATAGGATTTATTCTTGACAAAAGTGAGTTAGACACATTTTGTGTGTTTCAGTCTGTGTATTGTGAGTATATCTAAATCTTGATAGATTTAATTGAAAATCTAAGATTTTCAGAAAATTCTTTGCTTCTTTTTGTTATTTACATTGATTTTTATACTTCAATTTCAGAGGAAATTGCCTAAAAAGCTGATAAATTTTATGACATTTGTGTTATTCCCCAAAGTTTATGAAATAAGCATTTTCTTCATGCTTCTTAGTTTCCTGTATTTTAACAAAAGTTTAAGTCTTCATGCTTGAGATAGAAACCTAGAGAGACAAGTGTCTTCCACAGAAGTCTTTTTTTTTTTTGGACAGTATTTTGCTATAGGGCGCGAACGCTCGCTGAACAGACAGAGAGAGACAGAGAGACAGAAAGCGAGAAATCACCCCCCCAGGGGGGATGGTCACGCCGCAATCCCTTCTCCTCCATTCTCCTCTCGGGATCTTGGGCACGCATGCACATACGCCCGGCGTGAGTTTTAAGCCACCGGGTCCGGGACGCGAACCGCGGTCGACCATGTGGGAATCCAGCGACATAGCCATTACACTAACTGCTGGTTCCCTTCCACAGAAGTCTCATTCCATGATGCCTATCCCTTCCTGCCACAATCAATGTCAGGTGTGGGTACTAGACGTGTGTAGGTTGACCAGGAAGCCAAACCTTGTCATTCACGTGGCATGTAGCATTGCGAGTGGTGCATTACAGCTCTGCATCCTTGGTGGGGGCGCACAACCCTACAGTCATTTTCCGTTTGGCTCTCAATTCTTTGAGTTTTTATCATTCAGGCCTTAAATTATTGGTTTTGAAATCCTTCCATGTTACATAGTACTGATTCCTCTTTTTGTTCTTTCTATTCATTCCGCTATCCATTTTTCTTCCACACCGTTCCACCTCTATGTGTATTGACTTCTATGACTTCAAGACTTTCCAGAGTTTCACTAAGTCATATTTTAGGTGGATGATTCTGTGCTGATTGGTATATAACATAAAATTGATGTAATTTTTCTTTAAAACTTTCACATTTGGTTCTCTGTCCTATAACCAAAACTGAGGGACCATTATAGTATGTTTGGGCCTGCCCTAACACCTTAAGATTTTGCATAAAACTCTATGTCACTGAACTCAATTTCCCCAGGTTTTGTCCTTTTTAAGAATGTGAAAAGTGTGGTATTATTATTATTTGGTCAAATGTGATCTTGGGGCTCTTGTTTCCACTGTCCCTGTGATACTGTCCAAATGTTGAAACGTACACAGGTGTTTTGCATGTTTTTGTGGTTTTCCATTCAAACCATTTCAGTATTTATGATTGACATATTGATTGAAATGGTAGAATTTTGAATGATCTTTTTTGTAAACATCAATAGTATTTACAAAACATTTAAACTTCTTTATGAAGATAGTAACTCAAAAAAATTTAATATCCCAAATTTGAATTTTTATTGAAGAATACTGAAATAAAGAACTTTCACATGTTACCATACATTTTTTTCATTAAATACTAGTATATACATTCAAAGTTTAAAAGATTCTTTTCTAAAGTATTCTGCAATCATATATTTTCCAAGGCAATTTTATTTGAGAATATATCTCTTATGTATATGCTCTAGGATTCATTGCTAAAACAGAGTTTTAGAGAGGTTTTTGTTTCTCCTCTCTTCTGATTCATTAATTTTGAAGTACTTGCTTCATGGACATATGCCAGTTTTGTATTTTGTTCACACACACACACACACACAAACACACACACAAGAGAGAATAAAAGAACAAAATCCAAGTGATACATGTTTATCACAAAAGAATGCCTAATCTGATTTCTCTCATCATGTCATTTAATATATGAATACAATTTGCACAAAAGGATTCACTGTTCTTGAACCACACTGCCTCTGATAGATGAGATGTTCCTTGGGACAATTTTTAGAAATGTGGGTCAATATGAACCACAGAGCAAAAGGCAAACATAACAATTGTAAAGTAATAAAAATAATATTTCTATTTTTCAGATTTACTGCAGAGCAGAAATTCACTCTCTTGAACTACTTCTATATTTTATACAATATAATTTTTCACATATGGGGCTCTTAAAGTTTTAAAATTATCTCTGAGAAAATCTTAGATCATTTAGTTGAGCAAAGTCTTTAATTTTAATGACATTTAATGCCTCACTTTTCTCCTTTCAATGTTTTAGATAAGTTACACTCAAGTATTTTACAAGAGAACTCAAAGAAAAAGTTTTTTTTTCTGGGTTCTTAATAATCACTTTAATATTAATAGAGATGATTAATACTTACATTACAGACTCATGAGTCTGCAGAATAATTCAAGGTAAGTCAGTATTAAGACAGTAAAATAACTGTACCAAAGGATAGTTTAAAATAACTTAAAAGATGTTTTTACCTAAAAATTAAATATAAAAAAAATTCCATGTAAGTTACATGATGAAATAATTTAAACACATGATTGACTCTTAAAAATCTTTTTAAAAAATTACATTGGGGCCAGCAGGTGGTATAGTAGTTAAGGTGCTGGATTCCCACATGGTTGACTGTGGTTCTAGTCTTGGGCCCAGTGGCTTGAAAATCATGCCAAGCACATGTGGGTATATGCCCAAAAACCCCAGGAAGAGAAACGAGGAGAATACTGTGGCATGGCCACCCCCCCACTGGGTGGTTTCTTACTTTCCTTCTGTCTTCTCTGTCTCTCTCCAGTGAGCTCATGTGCCCTATGGCAAAAACCTTTATAAAAAATAATTACTTTGGAAATTTTAACACATTTTTCTTTTTCCTGTGCTGCTTCTTTTTCTATTCCTACTCTGATCCCCTCAATATATATTGTGTACTTGGTGAACAAAGAGTTGTGAAAGGGAACACCCACTAACCCAATTTTGTATTTCTCTAGTACCAATGGCTTCACATGCTTTGAATCAATGTGTGTGGCAACATTATTCTACATAGTAACACCTTGACAGTAGTTACCATACAGGTTTAGCACTGTTCATATAATTTAGTAGAGTTAAGAAACCTCTAATCAAGACTATGGAATATAAAATAACCTAAAAATATCAAGAACAGTTTAAAGTACTTAACAAGAAAAACAAGTTAATTCCCATAAATAAAAATATGGAATGATTTTTCAGTTTAGTATTGATTTCTTTTGGTCTCATTTTTATTTTATAGACTATATTCTTGACAAAAGTGAGTTCTAAGACACATTTTGTGTGAACTTACCTAAATCTTGAAAGATTTCATTGAAAATATAAGATTTTCAGTAAATTTTTCTTGCAATTTATTTCTTGGGCTATTTACATTGATCTTTACATTTTATTTTAGACAAATCTGTAAAAATTCCTGATAAATTCTATCACATTTATGTTATTCCCAATATCCAAAGAAATAAGTGTTTTCTTCAAGTTTTTTGTTTCCCTGTATTTTAAAGAAAGATTGTTAATTCTTCCCTGAGATACAGAGAGAGACAAATGCCCTCAACAGAGTCTCATTTTATGATGCCTTTCTCGTCCAGCCAGAATCAATGTCAGTTGTGGATTATAGACATGTGTAGGATGACCAGGAAATCAAACCTTGCCATTCATATGACATGTAGTGTTGAGAGTGGTGCACTGCTGCTCTGCATCCTTGGGGCCACAGAACACTACAATCTTGTTCCCTCTTTGGCTCTCAATTCTTCTGAGTTTCTAACATTCAAGCCTCCAATATTTGGTTTTGAAAACCACCATTATACCTTCTATCAATTTCTCTATGTCTGCTTTCTATCCAATCCCTCTTTTATTTATCCCTCTTTTTTTTCTCACCATTCCACCATTTCTGTGCATTGTCATCTGACTTCCAGACTTTCCAGAGTTCACTAGGTCATATGTAAGGTGGATGATTCTGGAGTTATAGGAATATAACATACAGTTGGTGTAATTTTCTATAAAATGTTAATCTTGGGCATCGATCGCATATTCAAACATGATGGACGCTTACTTAAAGTTTGATACTTCCCTAAACCTTAAGAATTCACAGAAGACTCTATGTCACTGAACTCCATTTCTCCTGGTTTGGTCCTTTTGATGAAAGTTGAAAGTCTGATGTCATTGTTTGGTCTAATGTGATCTTGGGGCTCATGTTTTCACTGCCCCTGTGATACTATCCAAACGCTGAAACATACACAGGTGTTTTGCATGGTTTTCCATTCAAAATATTTTAGTATTTATGATTCTCTGAAATATTGATTGTAATGGTAGAATTTTGAATTTTCTTTGTTTATAAACATCGATGATATTTACATTGATTTTTGCCCTTTAGTGTCTGGGAGCCCTAGAAAAACTACTGGTAAATTTTTTAAGAATTCCATTATTCCCAATCTTCTTCACAAAGATTGATGGTCGTTTGGTTGATATCTGTAATTTTCCATATATATTTTTAGACTTACTTTCTTTCTTTCATTTGTAAAAGAGAGTCAGAGAGAGTGATCCAGAAAGGTGGTGAGAGAGATCATCAAAATACTTAGACATTTTTATGAAGACTTAATATCTCAAAAAAACCTCAGTGATTTTAAACTTCCAAAATTTACATTTTTAAGTGAAGAATAATGAAAATAAGAACTTTAGTATGTGTGCATATCATTTTTATAAAAAATAGTAAATAGAATAAAAGATAAAAAAAATTAGAATACACACACACACACACACACACACACACGACCACCTATGGAATATCCACAAAAAGAAATATTACTGAACACTACAAATAGAACTGCCTATTGTTGTATAAATATGGCAGAAACTCAAATAATTGTCACTTATGAAATAGTTTATATTTTTTATTGTTGTCATATAAAACAATGAAAATTAAACTCTAATCTCCTGTGATAAAAGCTGGCCAAAGATTGACTATGGATGAAATTAGGAGAGGAGATGGTCCAATTTCAAAGGAATATGAATATGAAAAAAATCTCCGAGGGGCCAGCAAATGGCATAATGGTTACATACCTGGACTCTCACATAATAATCCAAGGTTCTAGTCCTGCATCTAGCAGCTTAAAACTCACACCAGGCACGTGCACGTGTGTGTGTGTGTGTGTGTGTGTGTGTGTTTGTGTGTGCCCAAAATCCCAAGCGGAAAATGGAGGAGAAGGGATTGTGGAGTGGCCAACCCATGCTGGGGGGCTGATTTCTTGCTTTCTGTCTCTCTATCTCTCTGGTGAGCACACAGAAACTAAAGCAAAAATCTCTCTGAAAAAAAAAAGAGAGAAAGAAAAAAAATCTCTGAGCTGGATATGTTTATGTGTCTGTGCGTGTGTGTGTGTGTGTGTGTGTGTGTGTATTTATGTTAATAACTTCACAGATGTTTACATATTTAAATATACATTCACTGTATACACATCAGCTATATTTCAACAGTTCTGAAAAATATGGAAATAAAGACAGTCAAAAAATGTAATTTTTATGTCATACTTTACATCTTATTATAATGTGTTCCTTAACAAACTACTGTGATTTTGTTTTTTTAATAATTTTTTATTTGCTCTTATTATTTACACACCACTGATTTACTATTATAGTGTTTTTTGACAACGTTTTCACTTTTAGCAGTATTTTGTATGTTTTTATGTTACAAATTACTATCATCTTTCTTCAGCTGAATAAACTTCCTTTTGTATTTTTTTTGTAATGCAGCTCTAGTAGTGATAAACTGTCAGTTTTTCTTTGTCTGAGAAAGTATTTATCATTCCTATATTTTATTTTTTAAAAATTATTTAATTTTATTTATTATAATAATTTTTAAAAATTGTTCTAGGCCATGAGAGAGAGAAAGAAGAGTGAGAAAACACTTCATAAGAGGCGAGATTAGAACTGTCACATAGGAGTGTCCATGTGGGAGTGAAGCACCTTAACCACCACACCACCTAATGGCCTCATCGCTGTTATTTTTGGGAAAGAAAGGGTTGTTGGTTATAATATAATTGGTTGGTAGTCTCTGTCTTCTAGGATTTTTCATATATATAATTTCACACTCCTTTGTCATGCAAGATTCTGCTGGAAAGCTCACTTATAATCTTATGGGGGTTCCCCTACAGTTCCTTTGCTTCCCTCAACACTGTGCTTGTTTCTAACTTCTGACAGCCTGACTATGTTGTGCTATGTTGTGGTTTTTTCGATTCATTATATTTTATCTCCTATTGAAATCCTGGAACTTACTTTCTATTTCCTTTCCCAAAGGGAAACATTTTTTCCATTACATCTTTGAATATGATTTCTGTCCCTATCTTTCTCTCTTCTTTCAACACGTTGATAGTGCATACATCTTTCGGCCTACTGGTGGCACATAAGTATGTTATCTTTACTTTCATCCATTATTTTTCTTTTTGTTCCACAGATTGGATGATTTCCAAGGATCTGTCTTCCACTGCATTGATCTTGTGTTCTGCTTGGTCTAGTCAGCTGTTGGATTCCTGTATTAGAATTTTTAGTTCTATTATACTATTCTTCAAATCTATGATTTCTGTTTGATATATTTTTATTCTTTTTATCTGTTTGGTGATTGTTTTTGCATTGCTGTCTTGAGCTCTGTGAATATCACTATGATCATAACTTTGAATTCCCCATTGGGTAAATCACCGATGTCCACTTTATTCACGTTGTTCTCTAGACACTTTATTTCATTCTTTTTTTGGAATATGTTACTTTTTTTGTTTGTTTTCTGTATTGTTTTTTTTTAATTTTTTCTTGATTCTTTGGGGTGGTTTCTGTGCATTAGATAATATTGCTATCTCTGTCCATCTTGTGAGACTGACCTCAAGTCGGGGAAAACTTTTACCAGTTCATCTGGTCACAAAATTTTAACGTACCTCGCCTTTGAATTCTTTACATTTTCTCAGACCAAGAGCTCTCATTTTGGTGGTACTCTGAGCTTTCAGATGCAGCAAATCTTGGTACTGTTCTGATATGGCTAGGAGCTAGATTCCTGAAACGTAACTGGAAAGACTGGGGTTTTAGAAGTGTGTTCCAGGTTTTTTAATTTTCATGGTGAAGTTGAGTGTGAGTGCTTAATTATATTTATCTCTTTCCACGTTAAGTCATGGAGAACACTTGTGGCAAATTTGTGTTCAGGCTGCTCCCTTTTAATGCTGAAGGGATGGGGCAGGAAGTGGGTCTGTTTTATGTACATGTCTCTCTGTTTTGTAGGATTGGTTCACTAAAGATCTCCAAATCCCCTCAAGTTCTACAGCTAGAACATTAAGGAGAAACCTCTTTGGTGGGAACTATGGAATTCATGTTGCTCAGTAAATGGCCAAGCTGACTCCAGAAAGGATGAGTAGGCCTGAGTTTACCTCTGTGGTGAAGCAGGGAGAGGTCTCACACAGTGCTGAGGTGTAGGTAGGCCCCCAAGGGGCTACTGTTTGTTTTCTCTGTTTCCTTCCTGATGCAAGTTCTTAGAAACCAGGACATCAAGGAGGCACTGACAGAGTGGTGCCTTAGGTCTCTGTCAGAGAGTAAACTAGAGTCCCATGTTTCAGGCGTTTCTGCACAGCCCTAAGGGATGTGTGGACTCTGAATTGTTGGAACACCTGTGGTTATTGTTGTTGTTTCTTTCCCTTCTAAGAGTCAGCGAGAAAGAGAGAGAGGAGAGAGAAACCATTATTATTATTAAATGTATTTTCTTGAACATATAATAGTTATATACATGAGTGAGATACTTGTAATTTTTCAGTGTAAGAGTACAATGCAATGATTAAATTGGGATAATGAGTGTGCCCCAGAAATGGGAATTCCGGACAGGATCTTGGTGTGCTATCATCCTGCTGCCCCAGACACCCAATAGCTAGGATTACACATGTACGACAACACCCAGCATGTTCAGGTTGGCCCAGGAATTAAACCTAGGCCTCTAGTCTTGCAGACGGTGGTGCTATCTGTGACTGAGTCTGAAAATGTTCTTAAAACCTCCTCTTCAGGCCAGCAGGTGATGTGCAGGTTAAGGGGCTGGATCCCACATGGTCAGTTTTGTGGTTTGAGTCTTAGACTTGGGAGCTTAAAAAACACACCAGACGCATGTGTGTGAGTGCCCCAAATTCCAAGTTGATATGGAGAGAAGGGACTGCACCATAGCTATTCCCGCAGGAAATGATTGCTCACTTTTCCTCTCTCTGTTTCCAGCCAGCACATGTGCCTTGTCACAAAAGCTTAACAATAACACAAAAAGAGAGAGAGAGAGAGAGAGAGAGAGAGAGAGAGAGAGAGAGAGAACCTTCTTGTCTTCATTCTGTGATCCAGGGAAATTTACATATCTAGTTCCTTTTATGGTCAGAAGTATAAAGTTTGTAACAAAGTTTTTAGGAGGTAGCTTTAAAAACTTGGGCTTTTGGGACCAGCAATTAGAGTAATGGCTATGTCGCTGGACTCCCATGTAGCTGAACGCTGTTCAAGTCCCGGACCTGGTTTAACCTCGCGCCGGGCGTGTGTGTCTGCATGCCCAAGATCCCGAGAGGAGAATGGAGGAGAAGGGATTGCAGTGTGGTCATCCCCCCTGGGGGGTGATTTGTCGCTTTCTGTCTCTCTGTCTCTCTCTGTCTTTCTGGCGAGCGCACATGCCTTATAGCAAAAACCTGTCAAAAAAAATTGGACCTTTTGATGTGTGTGTTAATCTCCTTATGGGGAGAAATAGTGAGCTACAATTCCACTTTCTTCTATTTAAGACAGGAATTTGCTTTGCCATGATCCTTGGCTTCCTATCTCAGCTTCCCTATTGGTGGAGACCACAAACCATGCCATCATGCCTGGCTCTTCCCAAAGGTTTTATTACATCACCCAGGCCAACCTCAGGCTCATGATTATCTTGTCACTATCTCCCGAATTTCTGAGTTTACAGGTGCATACCACCACACCTGGCTTTTAGGTTTCGCCTGGAACTAAACTCTGGCCTCCCAAGTGATCTACTCTGAGAAACAGTGTTTTAACAGCATGTACCACCATGAGTAGGCATGGGAGGCATCGATTTTTTAAGCAATTTCTTTATCCTATGCAGAGGGATGGAGTCTCCAAGGTTGCTTCTCTGGCCTTATGAAAACTCTGCTTTGCCTGTGGTCTAGAGAGACATGTGTATGCAGTTCCTTTGTTCCTAAATCTAGGTAATTTAGGGTGCGATCCCTTATGTGATGATGTAAGAGATGGGAAACTTTTTGAGTGCAAATACCACACAGATTTGTAGTATGCTAATAGATAACTCTCCCTTTATCTCCCTTTATCAAATTAGTTAGAAGTGAGACACTGCTCCTAGAGGGATTTTGATCAACTCTTTTTGGAGGAAAGCTGGGAACTGGAATTTCTTTAGACCCCTTTTGGCTCTGGTATCTGTGGTATGGGATCCCTTGAAGAGCTCGCACTTTCATGTAAAGCCACCACCCCCATCACTACAAGGTGGGCTAGAGAAACATGGATACGCCATTTGTTTCTGCTCTCGGAGGGATCAGACTTAGAATGAAATTTCATAGGCAGGTGTTGTAAGACTTGGGGCAGCTGGAGTGGATGTGATTTCCTCCCAGACTAGGGGCAAACTTGTTAATACTCTCTTTTTAACTCCTTGATACTAGCTAGTTAGAACCCAGGCCCTTAGGTAGCAGCTGGAATGGTGTTTCTGAAGCCTTTCTGGGAAAATAGAGATCTGTGATTGATTAGAATCTTTCTCTGCACTGGTTTCAGAGGGATAAGTCCCCTGAAAGTGCTTGTGTGCCCAATAAAGCCACCATGTTCCCCCAGCCCTCCCCACACCTAAAGAGAAACCTGTGTGTCTGATCCCCTTAGTTGTTACAGCTGGTCAATTTAGAGTCAAATCATTGGGAATCTTAGAGATAGGGACCCTTTATGTGAGGTACAGAACCTCCTCTGTACAGGGAAAGACTAGGTATTTGGAATTTCTTTCCAAGTCTAAGGCACAGGGCCAAGGTACTGTCTGTGTACCAGTGTACCCGGGATTTTCCCATCCTTTCATCATGAATGTTTTATTTCTCAGTCTCTCACCTGGTCTCTGACATTCTCTCAGAAGAATTGATCCATTAACATCTTTATTTGTTGCATTTGTAGGTGGAGGGAGTCAGGAGTCTTTGAATCTGCCATGTTGCTGATGTCACTTGACAGTTTTTATTGTCTGTGTTTCTTTATAAGCACTTTGAACACATCATTCCATTCCTTTCTGATCTATAAGGTTTCCAGTCAAAATCCACTGAGCAATATTTTGCAATTTTTTTCAAAGGGAGTTCTGTTGTGTGTGAAGAGTTACATTTCTCTTGTTCTTCTAAACATTTTCTCTTTGTTTTTTACTTTAATTATCTGTCAGTGTGGATTTTTCTGAATTAGTTACTACTGAGATTCTCTGATCTGTATGCTGATTTCCTTTACCAGGTTTGGAAACTTTTCAGCCATTAGTTCCTTGAATAAATGTTCTAGCCCATTCTCTCTCTTCTTATTTTAGGACTTCCATATATACATAAATTTTTCCACATGATAGTACTCCATCAGTGACTTAAACTCTTATCATCTTCATTTTCTTTTTCTTTCATATTTTGGTTTTGTTTCGTTTTTAGATTTTTTTCCTCCTCTATATGGTATGTGTGCTCGCCATAAGACTGACAGAGACAGAGAGATAGAAGTGAGAAATCACCCCCTCCCCAGGGAGGATGGTTGTGCTGAAATCACTTCCCCTCCATTCTCCTCTTGGTATTTTGGCCACACATGCACATGTGCCCAGTGTGTTCTTTTTTTTTTTTTTTTTTTTTTTTTTTTTTTGGAGAGGATTTATAAAGTGAGAAAACACCCTCGGGGGGATGGCCACGCCACAATCCCTTCTTCTCCATTCTCCTCTCATGATCTTGGGCACACACGCACACGCTCGGGGTGAGTTTAAGTCACCGTGTCTGGGACACAGACCACAGTTGACTACATGGGAGTTGAGTAACATAGCTATTATGCCAGCTGCTGGTCCCAACCCTGTTGGCCGCCACCGTTGGCCGCCAAGCCAAGATGGCGCTGCTGGCTGCATAGGGAGGCGTGTACAAACAACTCCTTCTACAGCCAATCAGGACTTGCCTCGCACAGGTGAAGGAACTTGCGGGTGGGGCCACCGGGAGGACCCTATATATACGGGGAGAAAGAAGAAGTAGAGAGAAGCTAGCTGGGAAAGAGGAAACCTGTGAATAAAGACTGTGGGAGGAAGAACCGGGTGTCGTGCCATCTCAGCAGCAGAGATGGCGCCGACAAATGGTGGCCCGTACGGGGACAAAAACAAAAGAAGCTGGAACCTGTGAATAAAGACTGCAGAAGGTTCAGAACCTCTGAGTCTGCAGGGCAGCTAGCTGGTACCGGGCAGGTCCCAGAAAGAAGACCTTGACAAAGAGGCGGAAACCTGCGGATAAAGACTGCGTGAGGAAGGACTGGAGAAGGTTCAGAACCTCCGAGTCTGCAGGGCAGCTAGCTGGTACCGGGCGGGTCCCGGAAAGAAGACCTCGGCAAAGAGGCGGAAACCTGCGGATAAAGACTGCGTGAGGAAGGACCGGGTGCAGAAGGTTCAGAACCTCTGAGTCTACAGGGCAGCTAGCTGGTACCGGGCGAGGGTCCCGGAAGGAAGACCTCGGCAAAGAGGCGGAAAAGGCTAACAAGAAATTTTAAAGAAAGCTAAGACTTAGAAAGCTAAGAAATTTAAAGAACTAAGAAATTTAGAAAGCTAAGAAATTTAAAGGACTAAGATACTTAGAAGGCTAAGAAATTTAAAGGACTAAGAAACTTAGAAAGCTAAGAAATTTAAAGGACTAAGGAACTTAGAAGGCTAAGAAATTTAAAGGACTAAGACTAAGAAACTTAGAAAGCTAAGAAATTTAAAGGACTAAGAAACTTAGAAGGCTAAGAAATTTAAAGGACTAAGAAACTTAGAAGGCTAAGAAATTTAAAGGACTAAGACTAAGAAACTTAGAAAGCTAAGAAATTTAAAGGACTAAGAAACTTAGAAGGCTAAGAAATTTAAAGGACTAAGAAACTTAGAAGACTAAGAAATTTATAGGACTAGACAAAAACAAAAGGGGGGAACTGTTGGCCGCCGCCGTTGGCCACCAAGCCAAGATGGCGCTGCTGGCTGCATAGGGAGGCATGTACAAACAACTCCTTCTACAGCCAATCAGGACTTGCCTCGCACAGGTGAAGGAACTTGCGGGTGGGGCCGCCAGGAGGACCCTATATATACGGGGAGAAAGAAGAAGTAGTAAGAAGCTAGCTGGGAAAGAGGAAACCTGTGAATAAAGACTGTGGGAGGAAGAACCGGGTGTCGTGCCGTCTCTGCAGAAGAGACGGCGCCGACAAGTGGTGGCCCGTACGGGGACAAAAACAAAAGAAGCTGGAACCTGTGAATAAAGACTGCAGAAGGTTCAGAACCTCCGAGTCTGCAGGGCAGCTAGCTGGTACCGGGCAGGTCCCGGAAAGAAGACCTCGGCAAAGAGGTGGAAACCTGCGGATAAAGACTGCGTGAGGAAGGACCGGGTGCAGAAGGTTCAGAACCTCCGAGTCTACAGGGCAGCTAGCTGGTACCGGGCGAGGGTCCCAGAAGGAAGACCTTGGCAAAGAGGCGGAAAAGGCTAACAAGAAATTTTAAAGAAAGCTAAGACTTAGAAAGCTAAGAAATTTAAAGGACTAAGAAACTTAGAAAGCTAAGAAATTTAAAGGACTAAGAAACTTAGAAGGCTAAGAAATTTAAAGGACTAAGAAACTTAGAAAGCTAAGAAATTTAAAGGACTAAGAAACTTAGAAGGCTAAGAAATTTAAAGGACTAAGAAACTTAGAAGGCTAAGAAATTTAAAGGATTAAGAAACTTAGAAGGCTAAGAAATTTAAAGGACTAAGAAACTTAGAAGGCTAAGAAATTTATAGGACTAGATAAAAACAAAAGGGGGGAATTGTTGGCCGCCGCCGTTGGCTGCCAAGCCAAGATGGCGCTGCTGGCTGCATAGGGAGGCGTGTACAAACAACTCCTTCTACAGCCAATCAGGACTTGCCTCGCACAGGTGAAGGAACTTGCAGGTGGGGCCGCCGGGAGGACCCTATATATACGGGGAGAAAGAAGAAGTAGAGAGAAGCTAGCTGGTAAAGAGGAAACCTGTGAATAAAGACTGTGGGAGGAAGAACCGAGTGTCGTGCCGTCTCTGCAGAAGAGACGGCGCCGACACAACCCCACACGATTTTTAAGCCACTGGATCTGGAACTGGTACCAGGATCAGCCTTCTGGGAGTCCAGTGCCTTAACCACTATACCACCTGCTGGCTTTCAAAATTCGAGTTTTATTTATTCTTTTGTATATTTGTTTCCCTTGGGAACTATGGTAAACACATAAATGTATTTCTCATTTAATACCCACCATCTAAGCTAGCATTCCCAAATCTTTTTTTTTTTTTTTTAAAGTCAGAGGGCACATGTACGAGAGAAAGAGAGAGAGAGAGAAACGGAAAGCACCCCTCAGTGGTATTTAGTTATACTATAATGATTTATCCCCTACTTTCTATTTCTACATCCCATCAGGATATTGATCAGATTTGCACCCCGGCATGTTTTTCAAGCCACCAGTTCTGGAACTTGAACCTTCATTGGCCATGTAGGACTTGGCTTCTGTGCAGTATCTAATCACATGACCATGGGCCAGTCCTCTTTTGCAATTTAATTGGAAAAATTCTTATTTCAGCAAAGCGCAATGTATTATAAATGTTTTAGAAGAATTTTATGTCTCAAGGAAAGTTAAATGATAATATGCCTCTCTTCTGAAATTTTTATGTGAGTGGTCTGCAATGCAATTAACCTCAGGTATTACCAAATGATATTTTTAAGGACTTTAATCCAGTTTATTACTATTATTTTTTATAAAGTTGTTTCTCCTACGCTGCTGTGTAAGAAGTTGTTTTTCCTCAGTAGTCAGTATGTCTATCATAGTCTTTCTCATCTCCCTCTTTCACTGTCCAGTCATTGCTTCCAAGAATGTCACTTTAATATCTCCTGCTCGGACCTGGCAAATCAGTTTACTCCTTTGCAGCCAGTACCCTTTGCTGTAGTCAAGAAGTCTCATTTCTGTGGGCACAAACTTTCTTTTTTTAAATTTGTTTCCTCTACAGTTTTCTTAGTACCTTGTCTGGTTTTAGAAAGTGTTGAAATGTTATTGGGTAAATAAACAAAAGAGGTTTATAAACACACAATGATGGTGTTTATCCTAGAATCAGGCCTATTCTACTTCCATTCTCGCTTTTTCATTTTCTACCTTAATTCCTTTTCCACCAAGGTGTTGGGGTGTTATATAGCATGTCTTACGTGACTGGAGGATGGTTTTAGTAACATATGGTTTACATTCTCAGAAATATAAATCTATTTGTGCCGTTGAGGAAGTAGTGAATGTATTTTGAATATTTATTCTTCGTATTTTCTGATATATTGCCTTGCTTATCAAGCAATTGGATCTTTGTTTCATTATTCATATAAGCATGCACAGGAGAAAGGCAGGTATTGAGGGTGTATTTCACACTGGACCTAGTCATTATTTTCTCTTTTGGTATCTTGTTATTAAATCTTACCTTCCTCATCCAATCAATATTTTCACATAACATAATCTGACCTTTCCAACTAAACTTGCCATCTTTGCTTATTACTGAGTTCATTCTCCTTTGAATTGCTTGCATTTTCTTCTGGTTATATTCGTTGATGAGACATCTTTATTGTAAGTATAATTATACTAATAAAATACCAAAAAAAATCTTGCTGTTCTACAGTTTTCTGGTGTGTAAGTAAGTTTGCTCCAACAAAGGTTCAGATCATTTGATTTGGAACCCTCCATATTGAAATTTTAATACTTCATAATTCCATTGATTAAAATAATTGACTTGAACCACAGAGTAAAATACACGAGTTGAGGGACCAGCAGTTGGCTTATGTCACTGGACTCCCATGTAGTTGACCACAGTTCTCGTCCCGGACTCGGTGGCTTAAAAATCATGCTGGGTGCGTGTGCGTGCGTGCCCAAAATCCCGAGAGGAGAATGGAGGAGAAGGGATTGTGGCATGGCCATCCCCCCAGGGGGGTGATTTCTCACTTTCTGTCTCTGTCTCTCTCTGGCTGTCTGGCAAGCGCATGCATCCTATTGCAAAAACCTCTCAAAAAAAAAAAAAAACAATAGAAAACTAATGGTATTAATATATGAAATGACACCTGAAAGAAATCAAAAATAAAAAGATAAAAAGAAAAATACATGAGTTGAGAATTATCACCTAGCTTCTTTCACTACAATGTCTCTTCATTTTTAATATATTGTTGTTGTTTTTCAGATGAGAGTGAACAGGAAGAAGGCAAGTTGCAGTGATACATTTATCTTCTATTTCTTATATGTTTATCTACAGTTCACAATAATCATATTTCTCAACTGTTACATGGACACAAGGGCATGTCAATTTTGTCTGATCATCAGAGCTTTCTTACTGAAGTCTGCCATGCTTATTTGTTATTCTGTTCCCCATTATTAGCTCCGTCATTGATTGTACAGTTGCAATCAAGGAGAACTGATCCTTTATTCTATCTAAAACTTGATGATTGATTATGTACCCATGATGTATGTTGGTATATTTAAAGTTTCTGAAGTATAAGAGTTCTACAAGAAGGCTGAGGTCAGTTGATCTAAAACCACTTTCTCTGACATGTTTTCACTTCAATACTTTCTTTTGTCATGATTTAGTTAACAAATTCCTTATTCCAGTGTCATTTCGTACAAAAAGTGTAATATAGTAGGTACTAATTTCTTGACAAAATTGAGATTTAGACAGACACGTACCTTCACCTTTTCCTTCCTCTCCCTTTTCTTATGATCTCTCTCCACGATGAGTGATGGTTTTCATTTTACTGTGGAAAAGAGAGGGAGTCAATACACAGGCACAATTGATCTTGTTTATTGCACAGGAAGTTCTGTTTTACCTCCTCCCATGGTTTTATTTCTAATTCAATTTCCATTAGAATATGGGTCGTATGGAAGTAAGTCGTCTCTCTCCTTGGTGAGGTGAATCATCTTCAACTCCCACATACAACAGTTAAAGTGTTTTTACATATGTATTCTATGGAAAGCTTAGAACCTCAATATGTATTAAAACCCACCAGGATAATTCTTTGATTTGTCCAGTCATTTCAATCCACATGTACAGATCTTGTCCATCACAGAAATTTTGTTCACCCTGTACTTTTGGGCTTTTGCATGTTTGAAGTTTTGGATGTGTACACTTAAACCCAAATATACTCTGGTCATTTATTTTATAATCCAATTTGCTGCTATTTTATACTTCTTTTCCTTAACAGTCATGTGATTTGTTTAAAAGACTTTTATTAAGCAAAATTAATATATAAACTCAATTAAACACCATTGTTAATTTCTTTTATTTCTCTGATTTTGTCACCTGTGTTTTCTTTAAAGAGAGAACAACTGAGTAGTCCTCTTTTTTTCAGTGTTTGAGACTCTATACTTGATAGCTATGGCAAAAAGGAAAATTACTTACAAATTCCCAGTGTCAACCAAATAACTTATTAAAACTAATCAATAAAGTAACAAAGCCTACATTTATAAAATGCAGTGAAAATGCACCAGAGCTACCATGTGTAAAATGTTTCCACCAGTCAATAAATAAGTCATTTTTCTATTTTTGTTTTTGAGCAATGATCTTTGCAGACAGGACCCCCTCAGCCACTGTCGTTTTTGTGTGCATGGAGGTGCACCAATAACTGTGTATTTTTGTATGTTAAACTGCATCACGTTAGATTAACAATACATTTTCATTTTAAGTACGTTTGACTTTGCTTAGTGTTTGCTTCCACAGCACTGACATTGATCTTTCCATTTTGTTTTCCAGAACTCGAGGAGACATATGGTAAATTTTTTCTGAGAATGTTTACTCTGATAACCCTTTATATGACTCTTTCTTAGACTCTTCATCCTCCGCTGCCTGTTACTCTACATGACTTCTGTTAGCTCCCCTCTTTCCAGGTCATCTCCACTCACCATGCCAGCTTATAAGTATGGACTTCTCCCATCATAAATTCTTTCCTTCATTTATGGAATCTGAAACTTTTATTTCATAGGAATAGATGGTATATTGAGAATTTTCTGGGCCAAGGGCAATTGGACAAAGCAAACTGAAAAATCTTTTTCTTTTTTTTAGATACATAATTTGAGATGGAAAAAGAAATAAATTTAATACATTTATTTTACAACATAAATAATACATTTATCTTACAATGAATAAGTTTAATACACTTATTTTACTATGTCATATTCTTCAAAATTGCTGATAGACTGAATATAAGGTCAGCTTGTCTCAAAAACCATGATAATGTGAAGAAATGCATTGTTGATTAGCTAGACTTAGTCATTGCCACCATCTATATGTATTTCAGAACATCATGATGTACCTGATAGATACATATAACTTTATCTTTCCTTAAAATTAAATTGGGGCCAGTTGTGGTGTAGTGATTTAGGCTCTGGACTCCAACTTGACCAACCACAGTTTGAGTCCCAGATCCAGCCTCTTGAAAACCACATCAGGCATGTTTTTGTTTTTCCCAATATTTCAAGAAGAGGCTGGAAGAGATGGGATTTACCAAAATCATTATACATTTTATGAGATGAGGAAGAATAAATAGACAGGTATGTGCTTTCCATTTCATACATGTGTCTTTGTGTAGGTGTCCACACACACACACACACACACACACACACACACACATATACTTATTTATGAAAATGTCCACTAGTTAGTACCTCTATTACGTAGTTCGGCATAAAAAGATCATTACTATTCAACTAACACATCTTCACATTGTATGCGGTACTTGTACTTGATAAATAAATAATTTATGTCCAGTTTTCCTTCAAAAACTCTTTTTTAAAAATTATTTTATTTATGTTTATATATTTATTTAAATTTTACCAGAGAAGGACAGAGATAGAGAGAGAGAGAGGGAAGTGAGATAGTAAGCCACCAGATTCGGGACTCAAACGTCGTCGTGGGAGTCCAGCACCCTGAACCACAAAGCCACCTGCTGGCCCCCTTCAAATGCTCTTGAATGCAGATGTCACTTTAAAGTCAGTTGTGATCTTTTTGTTTATACATCAATAGCTTTATATACTTTTTTCCTATTTTCCAAGGTGCAGAAACATTTAATGTCAATTTTCTGGCTTTTTTCTTGCTATAGTAAATGTTATTTCTTACCATAATAAATGTTTCGCTTTTCATATATTTTGTCACAATTGTTGACTGTCTAGTAGAACTATTTTTAAATGTTGCAGATGAACTGTACATATTAAAGAAAGGTCAGTCAGAACATGTCCCTTAACATAAATTCTTTGAGTATAATGTAAATGATATTAGGAGCCTCTAGGTGGAATAAAGGTTTTCTTTTTTTTTTTTTCTTTTCATAGAGCACTAATATAATCAGTAGAAGTTTAGTTTATCATGTATTAATTCTAATTTTATTTGGAATTACATTTTGTGTTCAGCGAAAATATAATTTGAGGATGTATGCCTCATGTGACTACTGCTACGATAGAGCTTTCCTGGTTTTCCATTCCAATCCTTTCAGTAGTTGTGATTCGATGACAGATTGATTGAAATAGTAGAAAGCTGCATTCTCTTTGTAAACATCTATTATATTTACATTAATCTCTTCATTTTAGTGTCTAGGAACTGTGAAAAAATTCCTGGTAAATTTTTCAAGATTCCCATTATTCCTAATACCCTTTTCAAAGACTAATTACTCTTTTGTTCATATCTTTAAGTTTGCCAAAATATTTTTAGAGTTTCTTTTTTTCATTCATTCATAAAACAGAGACAGAGACAGAAAAACAGAAAGAAGGAATGAGACAACTACAAAACATTTAAATATCTTTATGAAGATTTAAAAACTCAAAAAAAGTCAGTGACTTTAAACTTTGAAAATTTGAATTTTTAAAGGAGGAATACAGAAAGCAAGACCTTTAGCAGGCTGCCGTATCATTTTAATCATAAAGTAATAGTATATACATTAGAAATTAAAAGGTTCTTTTTCTTTTAATATTCCTCAATGATATATATTCCAAGGCAGTTTTATTTGAGAATAGATCTCATTAACGTACAAAGCCCACTGCTAAGACAGAGTTTTAGAGACATCAATGTTTCTACTATTCCTCAGTGATATTTTTCCAAAGCAATTTTATTTGAGGCTACAATTCATTAACGTATGCCTTAGGATACATAAGACCACTTCTAAGATGGAGTTTTAGAGCTTCAGTGTTTCTATAGTGTTCTGATTCATTAATTTTTATGGACTTGCTTCTTGGATATATGATGGTTTATATTTTTTTCTGAGAAGAAACATAGAAAAGAGCAGCAACAAAATCCAATGATTCGTGTTCATCACATAAGAGCAACTATTCAGATTTCTCTCCCGTGTCATTTCCTATATGAATCCCATTTGCACTAAAGTTTTCACTGCTGTTGAACTGCACCGCCTCTTGATTACTCAGATATTCCTGGGGCCCGTAGTATTTTAATTCTCAGTTATGTGGCTCAATATGAACCACAGAGTAAATCGGAAACACAACATTTTGAAATTAATCAAAAGAATTATTATTTCTACTTTTTCCCATTTACTCCTATACAGTAAATTCACTCTTCTGAACGACTCCTATATTTTACTCAATACCATTTTGCATACTTGGAGCTCTTGATGTTTTAAATTTAGCTCTAAGAAAATCTTAGATCATTTAGTTGAGCACACTTTTATTCTAATGCCTTTTAACGCCTCACTTTCCTCCTTTCGACGTTCCTTGTTTTCAGTGTTTTAGATAAGTTGCATCCAGGCGTATGTTACAATAGAACTCAAAGAAGAAGTTCTGTGCACTTGGTGAACAAAGCCTTGTGACAGAGACCACCCAGTTACCCAATATTGTATTTCTCTAGTACACATAGCGTCACATACTTTGAATCTATTTGTGTGGCAACATTATTCTACATAGTGATGTTTTGACAGTAGTTATGACAGGTATGGCACTGTTCATATAAATGATTAAATTCAGAAACCATTAAGCAAGACTAAGGAATATAAAATAATCTAAAAATATGAAGAACAATTTAAAAGACCTTACCAAGGAACAGAAATTAATTTTCATAAATAATGCTACGAAATGTTCTTTTAGAGGAAATAATTAATCCTTTAAGCCTCATTTTTTGTATATAGAATATATTCTTGACAAAAGTGAGTTCATTGACACAATTTGTGTGTTTCTGTCTGTGTATTGTGAGTTTATTGAAATCTTGATAGATTTCATTGAAAATACAATATTTTAAGTTAATTTTTCTTCTTAATTCTTTCTTATGACATTTACAGTGCTCCTTCAAACTCACTTGCAGAGGAATCTGTAAAAAACATAATAAATTCCATCACATTTGTGTTATTCCTCAAATCCTATGAAATAAGTGTTTTCTTCAGGATTTCCAGGTTCCCTGTATTTTAAGAAAAGTTTATTTCTTTCATACTTGAGATAAAGACAGAGAGACAACTGCCCTCAACACAGTCTCATTCTATGATGTCTTTCCCGTCCAGCCAGAATCAAAGTCAGGTGTGGGTACTAGACGTGTGCAGGTTGACCAGGAAGCCAATCCTTGCCACTCATATGGCACGTAGCATTGAGAGTGGTGCACTGCTGCTCTGCATCCTTGGTGGGGGCGCATAACCCTACAATCTATTTCCTTCTGTGGCTCTCAATTCTTCTGATTTCTAACATTCTGGCCTCAAATGATTGGACTGGAAATCCTTCCATGTTAGTTTCTATCGATTTCTCTTTCTCTGCTTTCTATCAATCCCATTATCTCTGTTTTCTTCCATGGCATTCCCAGTCAATGTAAATTTCTTTGTGTGACTCCCAGACTTTCCAGAGTTTCACTAAGACATATGTAAGGTGGATGTTTCCAGGCTGATAGGAATATAACATGTTATATTCCTATATAAAATTACAATTGATGTAATTTTCTGTAGAATTTTCACTTTGGTTCTTTGCCCTATATCTTAACATGGTGGTGCATTATTGCAAATTTCTTCCTGCCCTAACACCTTAATATTTCACAGAAAACTCGATGTCATTGAAATCAATTTCTCCAGGATACGTCCTTTTGAAGACTGTTGAAAATATGATATCATTGTTTATTCTAATGCCATCTTGGGGCTCTTATTTTCACTACCCTTTGCGATACTATGCAAATGTTGAAACACACTGGTGTTTCCATTGAAACCATTTTAGTAGTTATCATTCTCTGACATAGTGATTGAAATGATAAAATTTTGAATGTTCTTTGTTTGTCAACACCAATGAATTTACATTGATCTCTTCCCTTTTGTTTCAGAGAAAACTACTGGTAAGTTTTTCAAAATCCCATTTTTCCCATTCTCTGACACAAAGACTGATTACTCTTTCATTAATATATTTAACTTTGCCTAAATATTTTTAGATTCATTCATTTTCCATTCAAAAAACAGAGACAGAAACAGAAAAACAAGAAGATGGAACAAGACAGTTTAAAATATTTCAACATCTTTAGATAGGCACACTCAATCATCTGTTAGAATAGACCTCAAAGAAGAAGTTCTGTGCACTTGGTGAACAAAGACTTTTGAAAGGGAGCACTCAGTAACCAAATTTTGTATTTCTCTAGTGCCAATGGCTTTTCATACTTTGAATCAATGTGTGTGGCAACATTGTTCTACATACTAACATCTTGACAGTAATTACTATACAGGTTTAGCACTGCATGTAAGTTATTAAAGTTAAGAAACCTTTAAATAATACTAAGGAAGACAAAATAATCTAATAATATCAAGAACAGTTTAAATGTACTTACAAAGAACAAATTATTTCCCATAAATAATACTACAAAATGATTTTGTAGTAGTCTCATTCTATGATTCCTTTCCTGTGTAGCCAGAATCAATGTCAGGTGTGGGTAGTGGACGTGTGTAGGTTGACTGGAAACCAAACCTCCCCATTCATATGGCATGTAGCATTGAGAGTGGTGCACTGCAGATCTGCATCCTTGGTGGGGCACACAACTCTTAAATATAATTCCCTCTGTGGCTCTCAATTCTTCTGACTTCTAACATTCTGGCCTGAAATTATTGGTTTTGAAATCCTTCCATGTTAGGTTCTATCAATTTCTCTTTATCTGCTTTCTATGCATTCCTTTAAACCTTTTTTCTTCCATACCAATCCACGTCTATGTGAATTGTTTTCTATGACTTCAAGACTTACCAGAGTTTCTCTAAGTCCTTTGTAAGGTGGATGTTTCTGGGCTTATAAATATATCACATACGGTTGCTGTAATTTTCTGTAAATTTCCACTTTGGTTCTCGGTGCTATATCCTGACATGAGGTTCCCTTACTGCTAGTTTGCTCCTGTGCTAATACCTTAAGATTTTGCAGAAAACTCTTTATCACTGAAATCAATTTCTCCAGGATTTGTCCTTTTGTGGAATGTGGAAAGTCTTATTCTTGTTTGGTCAAATGTGATCTTGTGGCTCATGATTCTATTTCCACGGTTATGCTACCCAAATGTTGAAACATACACAGGTGTATTAATTGACTTTCTTGATTTTTCACTGAACCACTTTAGTTGTTATCATCCTCTGAAATATTGGTTGAAAAGGTAGAGTGTTAAATTTTCTTTGTTTGTAACCATCAATGATATTTATATTGTTCTCTTCTCTTTAGTTAGAAGGCGCTCTTCGAAAACTGCTGGTAAGTTTTACAAGAATCTCATTATTCCCAATTTCCTTCACAAAGACTGATTACTATTTCGTTAATATCTTTAAGTTTGTTTAAATATTTTTAGAGTTACTTTCTTTCTTTTATTCAAAAAACAGAGACAGAGACAGAAAAACAGAAATATGGAGCGAGACAATTATTAAACGTTTAATCATCTTTATAAAGATTTAATATAAAAATACTAGGTGATTTTAAACTTTGCAAATTTGAGTTTTTTAAGTGAGGAATACTGAAAACAAGATTGTTAGCCATGTTGCCATGTCATTTTATTCGTAAAATAATAATATGTACATTCAATGTTTAAAATGTTCTTTTTCTCCTAATATTCCTCAATCATATATTTTCCAAGGCAATTCCTGAAATATTTTCTCCACTCATTAGATTTATTCCATTAAGTTCATTTTAATTTTCAGTAGAAATCGGCTGAATCAAAGTAAACTCCTAGGGACTATTTTTCTGTGAGTTTTTGTCACCATGTGTTTATCTGCTTCTTGATGGTTTCAATATGAATTTCTAAATCATATAAAATTTCTTTTTCTTTCTTATAATATTAACAATCTTTCTTTTTTGTATTTTTCAGAAGAACCTCTGAAACGTACTTGTAAGTTTTCTGATAATTTACTACTGACGAACTTGTTTTAGACAACTGCTTTCTTTAATTTCTCTGAAATTATATATATTCTGTCCTGATATCATTGTTTGGTCTAATATGATCTTGGGGCTCATGTTTCCACTGCCCCTGTGAAACTATCCAAACGCTGAAACATACACAGGTGTTTTGTATGGTTTTCCATTCAAAATATTTTAGTATTTATGATTCTCTGAAATATTGATTGCAATGTTAGAATTTTGAATATTCTTTGTTTATAAACATCAATGATATTTACATTGATTTTTGCACTTTAGTTTCTGGGAGCCCTGGAAAAACTACTGGTAAGTTTTTTTAAGAATTCCGTTATTCCCAATCTCCTTGACAAATACTGATGGTCATTTGGAAGATATCTGTAATTTTCCATACATATTTTTAGACTCTCTTTATTTCTTTCTTTCACTTATAAAAGAGAGTCAGAGAGAGTGATACAGAAAGGGGGTGAGAGACATCATCAAAATACTTAAACATTTTTATGAAGACTTAATATCTCAAAAAAACTCAGTGATTTTAAACTTCCAAAATTTACATTTTTAAGTGAAGAATAATGAAAACAAGAACTTCAGTATGTGCACATATCATTTTTTATAAAAAAAATAATAAATAGAATAAAAGATGAAAAAAAAAAAAACCTAGAACACACACATGACCACCTATGGAATATCCACAAAAAGAAATTTTACTGAAAACTAAAAATAGAACTGCCTATTCTTGTATGAATATGGCAGAAATGCAAAGTAATTGTCATTTATGAAATAGTTTATATTTTTTTATTGTTGTCATATAAACAATGAAAATTAAACTCTAATCTCCTGTGATAAAAGCTGGCCAAAGATTGACTGTGGATGAAATTAGGAGAGGAGATGGTCCAATTTCAAAGGAATATGAACATGAAAAAAATCTCTGAGGGGCCAGCAGATGATATAATGGTTACGTAACTGGATTCCCACATAGTAATCCAAGGTTCTAGTCCCGGATCTAGCAGCTTAAAACTCACGCCAGGCACGTACGTGTGTGTGTGTGTGTGTGTTTGTGTGTGTGCCTAAAATCCCAAGTGGAAAATGGAGTAGAAGGAATTGTGGAGTGGCCAACCGATACTGGGGGCGTGATTTCTTGCTTTCTGTCTCTCTGTCTCTCTGGTGAGCACACAGAAACTAAAGCAAAAATCTCTCAGAAAAAAAAAAGAGAGAAAGAAAAAAATCTCTGAGCTGGATATATGTATGTGTGTGTGTGTGTGTGTGTGTGTGTGTGTGTGTGTATTTATGTTAATAACTTCACAGATGTTTACATATTTAAATATAATTCACTTTATACACATCAGTTATATCTCAACAGTTCTGAAAAATTTGGAAATAAAGACAGTCAAGAAATTTAATTTTTATGTCATACTTTACATCTTATTATAATGTGTTCCTTAACAAACTATTGTGGTTTTGTTTTTTTTAATAATTTTTCGTTTGCTTTTATTATTTACACACTACTAATTAACTATTAGAGTGTTTTACTTGACAAAGTTTTCACTTTTAGCAGTATTTTGTATGTTTTTATGTTACAAATTACTATCATCTTTCTTTAGCTGAACAAACTTCCTTTAGTATATTTTTTGTAATGCAGCTCTAGTGGTGATAAACTGTAAGTTTTTCTTTGTCTGAGAAAGTATTTATCGTTCCTATATTTTATTTTTAAATAATTATTTAATTTTATTTATTATAATAATTTTTTGAGAGGTTTTCACTATAGGGCGCGTGTGTTCGCCAGGAAGACAGAGAGAGACGGAGAGATAGAAAGCGAGAAATCACCTTCCGGGGGGATGGCCGTGCTGCAATCCCTTCTCCTCCATTCTCCTCTTGGGATCTTGGGCACGCACGCATGCACACATGCCTACCCTGAGTTTAAGCCGACGGGTCCAGGACTTGAACCATGGTCGAATACATGGGAGTTTCATAGCCATTACGCTAACTGCTGGTCCCATATTATAATAATTTTTTAAAATTGTTCTAGGGCATGAGAGAGAGAAAGAAGAGTGAGAAAACACTTTATAAGTGGCGAGACTAGAACTGCCACATGGGAGTGACCATGTGGGAGTGAAGCACCTTAACCACCACACCACCTAATGGCCTCATCCTTATTATTTGTGGGAAAGAAAGGGTTTTTGGTTATAATATAATTGGTTGGTAGTCTCAGTCTTCTAGGATTTTTCATATATATAATTTCACACTCCTTCGGCATGTAAGATTCTGCTGGAAAGCTCACTTACAATCTTATGGGGGTTCCCCTATATGTTCTTTGCTTCTCTCAACACTGTGCTTGTTTCTAACTTCTGACAGCCTGACTATGTTGTGTTATGGTGCTGGTATTATGGATTCATTATATTTTGTCTCCTATTGAAATCCTGGAACTTACTTTCTATTTCCTTTCCCAGAGAGAAACATTTCTCCCATTACATCTTTGAATAAGATTTCTATCCCTTTCTTTCTCTCTTCTTTCAACACGTTGATAGTGCATACATCTTTCTGCCTACTGGTGGCCCATAAGTATGTTATCTTCACTTTCATCCATTATTTTTCTTTTTGTTCCACAGATTGGATGATTTCCAAGGATCTGTTTTACACTGCATTGATCTTTTGTTCTGCTTGGTCTAGTCAGTTGTTGAATTCTTGTATTAGAATTTTCAGTTCCGTTATACTATTCTTCAAATCTATGATTTCTGTTTGATATATTATTATTCTTTTTATCTGTTTGGTGATTGTTTTTGCATTGCTGTCTTGAGCTCTGTGAATATCACTATGATCATAACTTCGAATTCCCCATTGGGTAAATCACCGATGTCCACTTTATTCACGTTGCTCTCTAGACACTTTATTTCATTCTTTTTTTGGAATTTGTTCCTTTTTTTGTTTATTTTAGTTTGTTTGTATTTTGTTTTGTTTTGTTTTCATTTTTTCTTGATTCTTTGGGGTGGTTTCTGTGCATTAGATAATATTGCTATCTCTGTCCATCTTGTGAGACTGACCTCAAGTCACACAAAACGTTTACCAGTCCATCTGGCCCCAAAATTTTAACGTACCTCGCCTTTGAATTCTTTGCATTTTCTCAGACCAAGAACTCTCATATTGGTGGTACTCTGGGCTTTCAGATGCAGCAAATCTTGTTACTGTTCTGATATGGCTAGGAGTTAGATTCCTGAAATGTAACTGAAAAGACTGGGGTTTTAGAAGTGTGCTCCAGGTCTTTTAATTTTCATGGTGAAGTTGAGTGTGAGTGCTTAATTATATTTATCTCTTTCCACATTAATTCATGGAGAACACTTGTGGCAAATTTGTGTTCAGGCTGCTCCCTTTTAATGCTGAAGGGATGGGACAGGAAGTGGGCCTGTTTTATGTCCATCTCTCTCTGTTGTAGGATTGATTCACTAAAGATCTCCAAATTCCCTCAAGTTCTACAGCTAGAATATTGAGGAGAAGCCTCTTTCGTGGGAACTATGGAATTCATGGTGCTCAGTAGATGGCCAAGCTGATTCCAGAAAGGATGAATAGGCCTGGGTTTACCTCCGTGGTGAAGCAGGGAGAGGTCTCACACAGTGCTGAGGTGTAGGTCTGGCTCCCCAGGGGCTACGGTTTGTTTTCTTTGTTTCCTTCCTGATGCAAGTTCTCAGAAACCAGGACATCAAGGAGGCACTGACAGAGTGGTGCTTTAAGTCTCTGTCAGAGAGTAAACTAGAGTCCCATGTTTCAGGCGTTTCTGCACAACCCTAAGGAATGTGTAGACTCTGAATTGTTGGAACACCTGTGGTTATTGTTATTGTTTCTTTCCCTTTTAAGAGTCTTAGAGAAAGAGAGAGAGAGAGAGAGAGAGAGAGAGAGACCATTATTATTATTAAATGTATTTTCTTGAACATATAATAGTTACATACATGAGTGAGATACTTGTAATTTTTTAGTATAAGAATACAATGCAATGATTAAATTGGGATAGTGAGTGTGCCCAAGAATTAGGAATTCCGGACAGGATCTTGATGTGCTATCATCCTGCTGCCCCAGACACCCAATTAGCTAGGATTACACATGTACGACCACACCCAGCATGTTCAGGTTGGCTCAGGAACTAAACCTAGGCCTCTAGTCTTGCAGACGGTGGTTCTATCTGTGACTGAGTCTGAAAATGTTCCTAAAACCTCCTCTTCGGGGCCAGCAGGTGATGTGCAGGTTAAGGGGCTGGATCCCACATGGTCAGTTTTGTGGTTTGAGTCTTAGACTTGGGAGCTTAAAAAACATACCAGACGCATGTGTGTGAGTGCCCCAAATTCCAAGTTGATATGGAGAGAAGGGACTGCACCATAGCTATTCCCGCAGGAAATGATTGCTCACTTTTCCTCTCTCTGTTTCCAGCCAGCATATGTGCCTTGTCGCAAAAGCTTAACAATAACACAAACAGAGAGAGAGAGAGAGAGAGAGAGAGAGAGAGAGAGAGAAAACCTCCTTGACTTCATTCTGTGATCAAAGAAAATTTAGATATCTAGTTCCTTTTATGCTCAGAGCTACAAAGTTTGTAATGGAGTTTTTGGGAGGTAGCTTTAACAAATTGGACTTTTGGGACCAGCAGTTAGAGTAATGGCTATGTCGCTGGACTCCCATGGAGCTGAACGCTGTTCAAGTCCCGGACCTGGTGGTTTAACCTCACGCCGCGCGTGTGTGTGTGTGTGTGTGTGTGTGTGTGTGCCCAAGATCCCGAGAGGAATATGGAGGAGAAGGGATTGCAGTGTGGCCACTCCCCATGTGGGGTGATTTCTCGCTTTCTGTCTCTTTGTCTCTCTCTGTCTTTCTGTCGAGCACACCTGCCCAATAGCAAAAACCTCTCAAAAAAAAAAAAAAAAATGGACCTTTTGATCTGTGTGTAAATCTCCTTATGGGAGAAATAGGGAGCTACAATTCCACTTTCTTCTATTTAAGACATGAATTGGCTTTGCCATGATCCTTGGCTTCCTATCTCAGCTTCCCTAGTGGTGGAGAACACAAACCATACCATCATGCCTGGCTCTTTCCAAAGGTTTTATTACATCACCCAGGCCAGCCTCAGGCTCATGATTATCTTGTCTCTATCTCCCGAATTTCTGAGTTACAGGTGCATACCATCACTCCTGGCTTTTTGGTTTCACCTGGAACCAATCTCTGGCCTCCCAAGAGATCTACTCTGAGAAACACAGTGTTTTAGCAGCATGTACCACCATGAGTAGGCACGGGAGTTATAGATGTTTTAAGCAATTTCTTTATCCTATGCAGAGGGATGGATTCTCCATGGTTGCTTCACTGGCCTTATGAAAACTCTGCTTTGCCTGTGGTCTAGAGAGACATGTGTATGCAGTTCCTTTGTTCTCAGATCTAGGTAATTTAGGGTGCGATCCCTTACGTGGATGATGTAAGAGATGGGAAACTTTTTGAGTGCAAATACCACACAGATTTGTAGTATGCTAATAGATAACTCTCCCTTTATCTCCCTTTATCAAATTAATAAGAAGTGAGACACTGCTCCTAGAGGCATTTTGATCAACTCTTTTTGGAGGAAAACTGGGAACTAGAATTTCTTTAGACCCCTTTTGGCTCTGGTATCTGTGGTATGGGATCCTTTGAAGAGCTTGCACTTTCATGTAAAGCCACCACCCCCATCACTACAAGGTGGGCTAGAGAAACATGCATACGCCATTTGTTTCTGCTCTCAGAGGGATCAGACTTAGAATGAAATTTCATAGACAGGTGTTGTAAGACTTGGAGTGGATGTGATTTCCTCCCAGACTAGGGGCAAACTTGTTAATACTCTCTCTTTAACTCCTTGATTCTATCTAGTTACAACCCAGGTCCTTATGTAGCAGCTGAAGCCTTTCTGGGAAAATAGAGATCTGTGAATGATTACAATCCTTCTCTGCATTGGTTTCAGAGGGATAAGTCCCCTGAAAGTGCTTGTGTGCCCAAGAAAGCCACCATGTTCCCCCAGCCATGCCCGCATCTAAAGAGAAACCTGTGTTTCTTTAGTTCTCACAGCTGGTAAATTTAGGGTCAAATCATGGGGAATCTTAGAGATAGGGACCCTTTATGTGATGTACAGAACCTCCTCTGTACAGGGAAAGCCTAGGTATTTGGAATTTCTTTCCAAGTCTAAGGCACAGGGCCAAGGTACTGTCTGTGTACCAGTGTACCCGGGATTGTCCCATCCTATCATTGTGAATGTTTTGTTTCTCAGTCTCTCAACTGGTCTCTGACATTCTCCCAGAAGAATTGATCCATTAATATCTTTATTTGTTGCATTTGTAGGTGGAGGGAGTCAGGAGTCTTTGAATCTGCCATGTTTGTGCTGTCTCTTGACAGTTTTTATTGTCCATTTTTCTTTATAAGCGCTTTGAACACATCATTCTATTCCTTTCTGGTCTGTAAGGTTTCAACTCAAAATCCACTGACCAATATTTCACATTTTTTGCCCCCAAAGGGAGTTCTGCTGTGTGTGATGTGGCTTTTTTTTAAATTTATTTTTTATTATTTTTTACTTCTTTTTAAATACATTCAATCACATTTTTTAGCTTACAAGGTGATAATTTCAATATGTGAACATTTCTCCCTGGTCCAGTTGATCAAAATGGAACAATACTACCTCCCTGTCTCAGCAATGCTGTCTCTGTATCCCTCCTCCAAATGATTTTCCCCAGGCCCCACTCCTCCACACACACCACATCTTGCATTCACACCCATCTCTTGTGTTTGTACATCCTTTAGCCTGTCAGCTTCAGTTATAGAGTGCAGACACTTGGTATATATTAAGTGGGGACATACAGTGTTTCTCCTTCATAGCCTGGCTTGCTTCACTAAGCAGTAAATCTTTCATATTCTTCCACTTTCTGTCAAAAGCCAGGGTTTTGTTGTTTTTTATGGCTGAATAGTATTCCATAGAATATATGTGCCATAGTTTTTCAATCCATTCATCCATGAAGTCTTATATTTCTCTTGTTCTTTTAAGAATTTTCTCTTTATTTTTTACTTTAATTATTTGTCAGTGTGGATTTCTCTGAATTAGTAACTACCGAGATTCTCTGATCTGTATGCTGATTTCCTTCCCCAGGTTTGGAAACTTTTCAGCCATTAGTTCCTTGAATAAATGTTGCAGCCCATTCTCTCTCTTTTTATTTTAGGACTTCCATATATACATAAATTTGTCCACATGATAGTAGCCCATAAGTGACTTAAACTCTTATCATCTTTCATTTTCTTTTTTTTTTCATATTTTTGTTTTGTTTTTAGAGTATTTTTTTTTCTCTATACGGCATGTGTGCTCACCATAAGACAGACAGAGACAGAGAGATAGAAGTGAGAAATCACCCCCTCCCCAGGGAGGATGGTCGTGCAGAAATCACTTCCCCTCCATTCTCCTCTTGGGATTTTGGCCACACATGCACAGGTGCTCAGCGTGAGTTTTTTTTTTTTTTTTGAAAGATTTTTGCTATATGGTGAATGCACTCGCCAGATAGATAGACAGAAAGCAAGAAAACACCCTCAAAGGGGGATGGCCATGCCACAATCCCTTCTCCTCCATTCTCCTCTCATGATCTTGGGCACACATACACATGCACCCGGTGTGAGTTTAAGCCACTGCGTCTGGGGCTCAGACCACAGTCGATTACATGGGAGTCCAGCGACATAGCCATTGTGCCAGCTGCTGGTCCCAACCCTGCATAATTTTTTTTTTCTTTCTTTCTTACGTTTTTTTTTTTTTTTTGGAGAGGTTTTTTGCTACAGGGTGCGTGCCCTCGCCAGACAGACTGAGAGAGACAGAGAAACAGAAAGCGAGAAATCACCCCCCAGGGGGAATGGTCACACCGCAATCCCTTCTCCTCCATTCTCCTCTCGGGATCTTGGGCATGCATGCACACGTGCCTGGCGTGAGTTTTAAGCCATCGGGTCTGGGACGCGAACCTCGGTCGACTACATGGGAGTCCAGCGACATGGTCATTACGCTAACTGCTGGTCCAAACCCCGCATGAATTTTAAGCCACTGGATCTGGGACTGGTACCAGGGTCAGCCGTCTTGGAATTCAGTGTCTTAACCACTATACCACCTGCTGGCTTTCAAAATTCGAGTTTTATTTATTCTTTTGTATATTTGCTTCCTTTGGGAACTATGTTAAACACATAAATGTGTTTCTCATTTAATACCCACCATCTAAGTTAGCATTCCCAAATCTTTTTTCTTTTATGTCAGAGGGCACATGTACGTGAGAGAAAGGGCAAGGAGAGAGAGAGAGAGGGGAAGAGAGAGAGAGAGAGAGAGAGAGAGAGAGAGAGAGAGAGAGAGAAAGCACCCCTCAGTGGTATTTAGGTATACTTTAATTATTTATCCCTTTCCTTCTGTTTTTACATCCCATCAGGAGCTTGAGCAGATTTGCACCCCGGCATGTTTTTCAAGCCACTAGTTCTGGGACTTGAACCTTCATTGGCCATGTAGGAGTTGGCTTCTGTGCAGTATCTAATCACATGACCATGGGCCAGCCCTCTTTTGCATTTTTATTGGAAAAATTCTTATTTCAGCAAAGCACAATGTATTATAAATGTTTTAGAAGAATTTTATGTCTCAAGGAAAGTTAAGTGATAATATGCCTCTCTTCTGAAATTTTTATGTGAGTGGTCTGCAATGCAATTAACCTCAGGTATTACCAAATGATACTTTTAAGAAGTTTAATCCACTTTATTACCATTATTGTTTATAAAGTTGTTTCTCCTACACTGCTGTGTTAGAAGTTGTTTTTCCTCAGTAGTCAGTTTGTCTATCATAGTCTTTCTCATCTCCCACTTTCACTGTCCAGTCATTGCTTCCAAGAATGTCACTTTAATATCTCCTGCTCGGACCTGGCAAATCAGTTTACTCCTTTGCAGCCAGTACCCTTTGCTGTAGTCAAGAAGTCTCATTTCTGTGGGCACAATTTTTTTTTCACATACCGTTTGACATGTGTGTATGTATGTGTGTGTGTCTCTGTGTGTGTGTATTTATAAAAAGAGACTAATTTTTTTGTTCCATTTTGCTGTAGAGTGTGTACTCACCAGAGATGGGGTGGGGGGGTGAGTGTGAAATCACCCCACCCCCCGGGTTTTCCCACACACTGCAATTCCCTCTCCATTCTTTGCTAGGACTTCGGACATGCATGCAATGGTGCGATTCTCAAGCCAGTGGGGTCCGAGCCTTGAACGGCACTGGTAATGTGGGCTCCATCTGTCTTAATCTCCATGCTATCTGCTGTCCCCCAAATAAAATTTTAGATGACATTAATGTAATAATTCTAAGTACAATACTCTCATTGTTAGGCTTGGTATGAATAAGTATTCAGATAGAATTATGAAGAGAAGGGTGCCTTTAAATTTGTTCCCTCTACAGTTTTCTTAGTACCTTGTCTGGTTTTAGTAAGTGTTGAAATTTTATTGGGAACAAAAACAAAAGAGAGTGAACCAATTCAAGGCCACACAATGATGGTGTTTATCCTAGAATCAGGCCTATTCCACTTCCACTCACTTATTCATTTTCTACCTTAATTCCTTTTGCACCAAGGTGTTGGGGTGTTATATAGCATGTCTCACATGACTGGTGGATGGTTTTAGTAACATATGGTTTACATTCTGAGAAATATAAATCTATTTGTGCAATTGAGGAAGTCATGAATATATTTTGAATATTTATTCTTCGTATTTTCAGATATATTGCCTTGCTTATCAAGGAGTGGGATCTTTGTTGCATTATTCAAATAAGCATGCACAGGAGAAAGGCAGGTCTTGAGGGTGTATTTCACACTGGACTTAGTCATTATTTCCTCTTTTGTTATCTTTGTTATTAAATCTTACCTTCCTCATCCCAATCAATATTTTAGCATAATGTAATCTGACCTTTCCAACTAAACTTGCCATCTTTGCTTATTACTGAGTTCATTCTCCTTTGAATTGTCTGCATTTTCTTCTGGTTATATTCATTGATGACACATCTTTATTGTAAGTATAATTACACTAATAAAATACCTATTAAAAACTTGCTATTCTACAGTTTTCCGCTGTGTAAGTAAGTTTGCTCTGACAAAGGTTCAGATCATTCGATTTGGAACCCTCCATTTTGAAATTTAATACTTCATAATTCCATTGATTAAAATAATTGATTTGAACCACAGAGTAAAATACATGAGTTGAGAATTATCACCTAGCTTCTTTCAATACAATGTCCCTTCATTTTTAATATATTGTTATTGTTGTTGTTCAGATGAGAGTGAACAGGAAGAAGGCAAGTTGCAGTGATGTATTTATCTTCTATTTCTTATATGTTTGTCTACAGTTCATAATAATCATATTTCTCAACTGTTACATGGACACAAGGGCATATCATTTTTGTCTCATTGTCAGAGCTTTTCATACTGAAGTCTGCCATGCTTATTTGTTATTCTGTTCCCCATTATTAGCTCCCTCATTGATTGTACAGTTGCAATCAAGGAGTACTGATTTCTTATGCTATCTATAACTTTATGATTAACTATGTACCCATGATGTATGTTGGTGTATTTAAAGTTTCTGAAGTATAAGAACTCTACAAGAAGGCTGAGGTCAGTTGATCTAAAACCACTTTCTCTGACATATTTTTACTTCAATGCCTTCTTTGGCATGATTTAGTTAACATATTCCTTATTCCAGTGTCAATTAGTAGAAAAAGTGAAATATACTAGATACTAATTGCTCGACAAAACTGTCTTGAACAGAGTTCCTCAGAACCCTAACCTAGTATTTCCTGTATGTGGAGTGGTTAGTTTCTCTAATTTAGAGTTTATGAACACTTGATAAAACAAACGATAGAATTTACTACAAATATGTCGTAGCCCCCAAAACATTTAGGTCAATAAATTTTTATTGACCTAACAGAGGAACAATAATGGTACAAATGATGTCAACGTTTAAAAATCATTTTCAGAATTTACTCACTTGAATCAGTATTTCTGAAATCTTTTCTCCACTCATTAGATTTATTCCATTAAGTTTATTTTAATTTTTAGTAGAAAATGGCTGAACCGAAGTAAACTCCTAGGGACTATTGGTGTGTGAGTTTTTGTCAGCATGTGTTCATCCGCTTCTTGATGGTTTCGATATGAATTCCTGAATCATATGAAATTTCTTTTTCTTTCTTATGATATTAACAATCTTTCCTTTTTTTTTTCCAGAAGAACCTCCGATACGCTTTAGTAAGTTTTCTGATAATTTAATACTGACCAACTTGTTTAAAACGACTGCTCTCTTCCCCCTGGGGGGCGATTTCTTGCTTTCTATCTCTCTGTCTCTTTCTGTCTGTCTGGCGCGCGCACGCGCCCTGTAGCAAAAACCTCTCCAAAAAAAAAAAAAAAAAAAAAAAAAAACACAAAACAACAACAACAAAAAAAAAACAAACAAAACAATGACTGCTTTCTTGATGTCTTTAATTTCCCTAAAATTTTATATATGCTGCCCTTTGGTTCTTAGTAGTCCTGGATTCTTGAAAGTATAGTATTTTGTTTTTAGCTTATATATTAGTTCTAATCACTTCTGTTTTCCTGACCTCCATTCCCTATCATCCTTATTTTTTTCATTTTTTCATCTCATATCAATTCTTTCCTGTGAGTTTTGGCTTCTCAGTCTTTTAAGTGCTTCCTACAACTTCAAAAATAAACTGACAAGATGAAGGACATTGGGCTGACAGACATAGACTACATGTAATTCTAGAAAATTATCAAACATAAAGTTTCTGTTAAATATTCCATATTGGATATTCTATGACTGTGCATTTGATACATCTCAGAACTTTAAAAGATTAGAGAAGACCCAACCTTGCTGAAAAGTTTCCCTGGCATTTTCCTTTCAAATAATGTGTATTACTATTATTACTATTGGTAGAAGTTTTTGCCTTATGGCACATGAGCTCACCAAAAAGAGAGAGAGACATAGACAGTGAGAGTGAACGTGAGAAATCATCTCCCAGAGGTATGGACCTGCCGCAATCCTTTCTCCTCCATTTTCCTCCTGGGATCTTGGGCATGCAGGCAAACACACTTGGAGGAGTTTCATGACACCTGGTCAGACTCAAACCACTGTGGCCATGTGGGAGTCCAGTGACATAACTACTACACTATATGCTGGCCCTGAGAATGTGTAAATTTTCTTTTTCTTTTTTCTTTTTGTTTTGGAGAGGTTTTTGCTATAGGGCACATGTGCTTGCCATACAGACAGAGAGACAGAAAGTGAGAAATCACCACCAGGGCAATGGCCACGCCGCAATCCCTTTTCCTCCATTCTCTTCTCAGGATCTTGGGCATGCATGCACACACGCCCAGCATGAATTTTAAGCCACCGGGTCCAGGACGCGAACCGCTGTCGACTACATGGGAGTCCAACGACATAGCCATTACACTAACTGCTGGTCCCAAGAATGTGTAAATTTTTATATTGTTAATTGAGAAGAATGAATTTTAAGTTTATTCTTCTCTGTCCTGGAACATGTTACTCAACTGTACCTAGGTTAATGACCTGAACTTATCTGATCACATATGTTTATTTAAATAATTAACAATTCTACAAATCATAATGCATTTTAAATATTTTTAGGAGGCTTTAATCATTAAAGGAAAGTTTAGTGATTCAACAGATCTCAGTTCTGTATTTTCTTTTTAATCTGAATGGCCTGAGAAGCCAGTACTTGATAATATTTTGAAAAGATGTTTTTAAAATGTCACTAACATAATCTTTGATATTTTCTACTGCCTCCATTCCACTGATACTTTCAATAATGTTTTGTTTTCAATGGGAATATTACTTCAAAGTATTTAGCAGGTGTCAGATAACTGCTGCTATAGAGAGTTTTAGACAGACAGGTACCTTCACCTTTTGCTTCCTCTTCCTTTTATTACGTCCACTCTCCACGATCATTGATGGTTTTCATTTTACTGTGGAAAAGAGAGGGAGTCAATACATAGGCTCAGTTGATATTGTTTATTACAGAGGAAGTTCTGCTTTACCTCCTCCCATGGTTTTATTTCGAATTCAATTTCTATTCGAATATGGGTCATATGGAAGTAAACTGTATCTCTCATTGATGAGGTGAATTTGAATCTTATCAACTCACACGTGGGTCACTGCACCATAGAGAAAACTGTGCGAGTGTTTAAACTTTTATGCTCCTCCCTTCCTTACTTTGTGCCCGACTTTCGAATGACTTGGTTCTGTATTTTTTGTATTGTATTTATAAAAATTGTGAAGAGGCAAAAGCCAAGTCCTACTAATGTGTTTTAATGCACAAGTAATTACTGTTTCAACTATTTTGTTCCTTTATCTTCAACTCTCAATAATCGTCTTCAACTCCCACATACAATAGTTAAACTGATGTTATATATATATATATATTCTATGGAAAGCTTGCAACCTCAATATGTATTAAAACCCACCAGGATAATTCTTTGATTCGTCCAGTCATTTCAATTCACATGTACAGATCTTGTCCATCACAGAAATTTTGTTAACCTTGTACTTTTGGACTTTTGCATGTTTGAAGTTTTGGATGTGTACACTTAAACCCAAATACACTCTGGTCATTTATTTTATAATCCAATTTGCTGCTATTCTAAACTTCTTTTCCTTAACAATCATGTGATTTGTTTAAAAGACTTTTATTCAGCATAATTAGTTTATAAACTCAATTAAACACCATGGTAAATTTCTTTTATTTTTCTGATTTTGTCACCTGTGTTTTCTCTAAAGAGAGAACAATGTAGTAGCACTCTTAATTTCAGTGTTTGAGACTCTATACTTCATAGCTATGGCAAAAAGGAAAATGAATTATAAATACTCACTGTCAACCAAATAGCTTATTAAAAATAACCAATAAACGGGCCAGCAGATTGAGTGGTGGGTAAAGATGCTGGACTCCCACTTGGCCAATCTCAGTTCAAGTCCCAAACCTGGCAGCTTGCGCCTTCTCTCTCTCTCTCTTTCTGGTCAAATTAAGATAATAATAAAGTTAAAATAATTCCAAAAATAAAAAAAAAACCAGTTAATTAACAAAGCCTACATTTATATAATGCAATGAAAATGCACCAGAGCTACCATGTGTAAAATGTTTCCACCAGTCAGTAAGTCATTTTTCTATATTTGTTTCTGAGCTATGATCTTTGGAGACAGGACACCCTCACAAACTGTTGATTTTGCATGCACAGAGATGCACCAATAACTGTATTTCTGTATGTTAAATTGCAAGATGTTAGATTAACAGTACATTTTACTTTGAAGTATGTTTGACTTTGCTTAGTGTTTGCTTCCACAACACTGACATTGATCTCTCTGTTTTATTTTCCAGGATTGTTGGAAAAGACTGGTAAATTTTTTTCTGAGAATGTTTACTCTGATAACTCTTTATATGACTGTTTTTATCGTCTTTACCCTCCCCTGCCTGTTACTCTCCATGCCTTCTGTTAGCTCCCCTCTTTCCAGGTTGTTTGCACTTCCCTTGCCAGTTTATAAGTATGGACTTTTTCCATAAAGTAATAGTATATACTTTTGAAGTTAAAAGGTTCTTTTTCTTCTAATATTCCTCAATGATATATATTCCAAGGCAATTTTATTTGAGAATAGATCTCACTAACGTACATCTTAGGATTCATAAGCCCACTGCTAAGACAGAGTTTTAGAGACATCGATGTTTCTACTAGACCTTCGTGATATATTTTCCAAGGCAATTTTATTTGAGGCTACAATTCATTAACGTATGCCTTAGGATTCATAAGACCACTTCTAATATGGAGTTTTAGAGCTTTAGTGTTTCTATAGTATTCTGATTCATTAATTTTTATGGACTTGCTTCTTGGATATATGATGTTTTATATTTTATTCTGAGAAGAAACAGAAAAGAGGAGCAACAAAATCCAATGATTCGTGTTCATCACATAAGAGCACCTATTCAGATTTCTCTCCCGTGTCATTTCCTATATGAATCCCATTTGCACTAAAGTTTTCACTGTTACTGCACTGCACTGGCTCTTGATTACTCAGATGTTCCTGGGGCCCATAGTATTTTTTTTTTTTTTAAGAGGCTTTTGCTATAGGGCACGTGCGCTCGCCAGACAGAGAGAGACAGAGAGACAGAAAGTGTGAAATCACCCTGAAGGGGGATGGCCACGCCTCAATCCCTTCTCCTCCATTCTCCTCTCGGGATCTTGGGCATGCACGTACTTGTGCCCGGTGTGAGTTTTAAGCCACCTGGTCCGGGACACGAACCGCGGTCAGCTACGTGGGAATTCAGTGACATAGACATTACGCTAACTGCTGGTCCCAAGAAAAAGAAAGTGGGGCCCATAGTATTTTAATTCTCAGTTATGTGGCTCAATATGAACCACAGAGTAAATCAAAAACAGAACATTTTTAAATTAATCAAAAGAATTATTATTTCTACTTTCTCCCATTTACTCATGAACAGTAACTTTATTCTTCTGAACGACTCCTATATTTTACTCAATACCATTTTGCATATTTGGAGCTCTTGAAGTTTTAAAATTAGCTCTAAGAAAATCTTAGATCATTTAGTTGAATACACTTTTATTTTAATGCCTTTTAGCGCCTCACTTTCCTCCTTTTGATATTCCTTGTTTTCAATGTTTTAGATAAGGTGCATTCAGGCGTATGTTACAATAGAACTCAAAGAAGTTCTGTGCACTTGGTGAACAAAGAGTTGTGACAGAGACCACCCAGTTACCCAATTTTGTATTTCCCTAGTACCCATAGCGTCACATACTTTGAATCCATTTGTGTGGCAACATTATTCTACATAGTAATGTTTTGACAGTAATTATGACAGGTATGGCACTGTTCATATAAATGATTAAATTTAAGAAACCTTTAAGCAAGACTAAGGAATATAAAATAATCTAAAAATATGAAGAACAATTTAAAAGACCTTACAAAGAAACACAAATTAATTTTCATAAGAATGGCATAAAATGTTCTTTTAGATGAATGAATTCATCCTTTAAGCCTCATTTTTTGTATATAGAATATATTTTTGACAAAGGTGAGTTATTAGACACATCTTGTGTGTTTCTGTGTATTGTGAGTTTATTGAAATCTTTAGATTTCATTGAAAATACAATATTTTCAGTTCATTTTTCTTCATATTTTGTTTTGTTATGACATTTACATTGTTCCTTCCAACTCACTTGCAGAGGAATCTATAAAAGCCTAATAAATTCCATCACATTTGTGTTATTCCAAAATCCTATGAAATAAGTGTTTTCTTCAGGATTTTCAGTTTCCCTGTATTTTAAGAAAAGTTTATTTCTTTCATACCTGAGATAAAGATAGAGAGACAACTGCCCTCAACACAGTCTCATTCTATGATGTCTTTCCCGTCCAGCCAGAATCACAGTCAGGTGTGGATACTAGACGTGTGTAGGTTGACCAGGAAACCAATCCTTGCCACTCATATGGCACGTAGCATTGAGAGTGGTGCACTGCTGCTCTGCATCCTTGGTGGGGGTGCATAACCCTACAACCTATTTCCTTCTGTGGCTCTCAATTCTTCTGAGTTTCTAACATTCTGGCCTCAAATGATTGGTATGGAAATCCTTGCATGTTAGTTTCTATTGATTTATCTTTCTCTGCTTTCTATCAATTCCATTATCTCTGTTTTCTTCCATAGCATTCCAAGTCAATGTTGATTGCGTTGCGCGACTCCCAGACTTTCCAGAGTTTGACTAAGTCATATGTAAGGTGGATGATTCCGGGCTGATAGGAATATAACATACTATATTCCTATATAAACTTACTATTGATGTAATTTTCTGTAGAATTTTCACTTTGGTTCTTTGCCCTATATCCTAACATGGTTGTGCATTACTGCAAATTTCATCCTGCTCTAACACCTTAATATTACACAGAAAACTCGATGTCATTGAAATCCATTTCTCCAGGATATGTCCTTTTGAAGACTGTTGAAAATCTGATATCATTGTTTGTTCTAATGTCATCTTGGGGCTCTTATTTTCACTACCCTTTGCGATACTATGCAAATGTTGAAAAACTGGTGTTTCCATTGAAACCATTTTAGTAGTTATCATTCTCTGACATAGTGATTAAATGATAGAATTTTGAATGTTTTTTGTTTGTAAACACCAATAATATTTACATTGATCTCTTCCCTTTAGTTTCAGAGAGCTCTGAGAAAACTCAAGGTAAGTTTTACAAGAATCCCATAATTCCCAATCTCCTACACAAGTACTGATACTCCTTCATTAATATCTTTAACTTTGCCTAAGTATTTTTAGATTCATTCTTTTTTTATTCAAGAAATAGAGAGTGAGACAGAAAAACAAAAAGATGAAACAAGACAGTATAAAATATTTCAAAACCTGTAGATAGGTACACTCAAACGTCTGTTAAAATAGAACTCAAAGCAGAAGTTCTGTGTACTTGGTGACCAAAGTGTCCACAAAGGGAACACCCACTAACAAAACTTTGTATTTCTCTAGTACCAATGGCTTCACATACTTTGAATCAATGTATGTGGCAACATTATTCTACATAGTAACACCTTGACAGTAGTTACCATACAGGTTTAGCACTGTTCATATAACTTATTAAAGTTAAGAAACCTTTAAGCACTACTAAGGAAGACAAAATAATCAAATAATATCAAGACCACTTTAAATGTACTTATGAAGAACAACAAATTATTTCCCATAGATAATACTACAAAACAATTTTGTAGTAGTCTCATTCTACAATTTCTTTTCTGTCTAGCCAAAATCAATGTCAGGTGTGGGCACTAGACGTGTGTAGGTTGACCAGGAAACCAAACCTTGCCATTCATATGGCATGTTGCTTTGAAAGTGGTGCACTACAGCTCTGCATCCTTGGTGGGGGCACACAACTCTTAAATCTAGTTTCCTCTTGGGATCTCGATTCTTTTGATTTCTCATATTCTGGCCTGAAATTATTGGTTTTGAAATCCTTCCATGTTAGGTTCTATCGATTTCTCTTTCTCTGCTTTCTATCCATTCTATTAAACCTTTTTTCTTCCACACCATTCCACGTCTACGTGAATTGTTTTCTATGCCTTCCAGACGAACCATTTTCACTAAGTCATTTGTAAGGTTGATGGTTCTGCACTCATAGGTATATCACATACTGTTGATATAATTTTCTGTAAACTTTTGGTTCTCTGTGCTATATCCTGACATGGGATTCCCTTATTGCAAGTTTGCTCCTTTGCTAACACCTTAAGAGTTTGCAGAAAACTCTTTATCACTGAACTCAATTTCTCCAGGATTTGTCCTTTTGAAGAATGTGGAAAGTGTTATCCTTGTTTGGTTCAATGTGATCTTGTGGCTCATGATTCTATTGCCAATGTTACGCTATCCAAATGCTGAAACATGCACAGGTGTATTGATTGGCTTTCTTGATTTTTCTATTGAACCATTTTAGTAGTTATCATTATCTGACATATTTATTGAAAAGATAGAGTGTTGCATTTTCTTTCTTTGTAACTATCAATAATATTTATATTGTTCTCATCACTTTAGTTAAAAGGAGCCCTGAGAAAATTAGAGGTAAGTTTTACAAGAATCCCATTATTCCCAATGTCCTTCAAGTTTGCCTAAATATTTTTAGTTTCTTTCTTTCTTTCTTTTATTCAAAAAGCAGAGAAAGAGACAGGAAAATACAAAGATGGAAGAAGACAATACAAAACATTTCAACATCTTTAGATAGGTCCTATCATCTATTAAAATATATCTCAAAGAAGAAGTTCTGTGTACTTAGTGACCAAAGAGTCCTGAAAGGGAACACCCACTAACTCAGTTTTGTATTTCTCTAGTACCAATGGCTTTACATACTTTGAATCAATATGTGTGGCAACATTATTCTACAGAGTATCGCCTTGACAGTAGTTACCATACAGGTTTAGCACTGTTCATATAACTAATTAAAGTTAAGAAACCTTTAAACAATACTAAGGAAAACAAAATGATCTAATAATATCGAGAAGAATTTAAACGTACTTATGAAGAACAACAGATTATTTCTTATAAATAATACTTCAAAACGATTTGTAGTAGTCTCATTCTATGATTTCTTTTTTCTAATTTTTTTTGCCTTTTATATATATTTTTTCATTTAATTTTCTTCCATATATTCAATCACATTATTATTTGTCTTACAATTTTCTTTCCCATATACATTCTATGATTCCTTTCCCGTGCATCCAGAATCAAAGTCAGGTGTGGATACTAGACGTGTGTAGGTTGACCAGGAAACCAATCCTTGCCACTCATATGGCACGTAGCATTGAGAGTGGTGCACTACAGCTATGCATTCTTGCTGGGGCACACAACTCTTAAATCTAGTTCCCTGTTTGGCTCTAAATTCTTTTGATTTCTTACATTCTCGCCTCAAATTATTGGTTTTGAAATCCTTCCATGTTAGGTTCTATCAATTTCTCTTTCTCTGCTTTCTATCCATTCCTTTAAACCTTCTTTCTTCCACACCATTCCACGTATACGTGAATTGCTTTCTATGACTTCCAGACTTACCAGAGTTTCTCTAAGTCATATGTAAGGTGGATGATTCTGGGTCATAGGTATATCACATACAGTTGATGTAATTTTCTGTAAACTTCCACTTTGGTTCTCTGTGCTATATCCTGACATGGGGTTCCCTTAATGCAAGTTTGTTCCTGCGCTAACACCTTAAGATTTTACAGAAAACTCTTTATCACTGAACCCAATTTCTCCAGGATTTGTCCTTTTGAAGAATGTGGAAAGTCTTATTCTTGTTTGGTCCAATGTGATCTTGTGGTTCATGATTCTATTGCCACTGTTATGCTATCCAAATGCTGAAACATGCACAGGTGTATTGATGGGCTTTCATGATTTTACCAATGAACTATTTTAGTAGTTATCATCCTCTGACATATTGCTTGTAAAGGTAGAGTGTTGAAGTTTCTTTGTTTGTAACCATCAATGATATATATATATATATATATATATATATATATATATATATATATTGTTCTCTTCACTATAGTTAAAAGGAACATTGAGAAAGATACTGGTAAGTTTTACACGAATCCCATTATTCCCAATGTCCTTCACAAAGACTGATTTCTCTTTTGATAATATCTTCTAGTTTCCCTAAATATTTTTAGTTTCTTTCTTTCTTTTATTCAAAAAACAGTGAAAGAGACAGAAAAACACAAAGATGGAACAAGACAATACAACATATTTCAACATCTTTAGATAGGAACACTCAAACATCTGTTAAAATAGAACTCAAAGACGTTCTGTGTACTTGATAACCAAAGAGTCTTGAAAGGGCACACCCACTAACCGAATTTTGTATTTCTCTAGTACCAATGGCTTCACATACTTTGAAGCAAAGTGTGTGGCAACATTATTCTACATAGTAACGCCTTGACAGTAGTTACCATATAGGTTTAGCATTGTTCATATAACTTATTAAAGTTAAGAAACCTTTAAGCAATACTAAGGAAGTCAAAATAATCTAATAATATCAAGAACAGTTAAATGTACTTATGAAGCACAATAAATTATTTCCCATAAATAATAATACAAAATGATTCTGTAGTAGTCTCATTCTATGATTCCTTTCCCGTTTAGCCAGAATCAAAGTCAGGTGTGGGTACTGGATGTGTATAGATTGACCAGGAAACCACACCTAGCCACTCATATATCATGTAGCCTTGAGAGTGGTGCACTACAGCTCTGCATCCTTGGTGGGGGGCACACAACTCTTAAATCTAGTTCCCTCTGTGGCTCTCAATTCTTCTGAGTTTCTAATATTCTGGCCTGAAATTATTGGTTTTGAAATCCTTCCATGTTAGGTTCTATTGATTTCTCTTTCTCTGCTTTCTATCCATTCCATTTAACCTTTTTTCTTCCACACCATTTCACGTCTACATGAATTGCTTTCTATGACTTCCAGACTTACCAGAGTTTCTCTAAGTCATTTGTAAGGTGGGTGATTCTGGGCTCATAGGTATATCACATACGGTTGCTGTAATTTTCTGTAAACTTCCACTTTGGTTCTCTGGGATATATCCTGACATGGGGTTCCCTTACTGCTAGTTTGCTCCTGTGCTAACACCTTAAGATTTTGCAGAAAACTCTTTATCGCTGAACTCAATTTCTCCAGGATTTGTCCTTTGGAACAATGTGGAAAGTGTTATCTTTGTTTGGTCAAATGTGATCTTGTGTCTCATGATTCTATTTCCACGGTTATACTACCCAAATGTCGAAACATACACAGGTGTATTGATTGGATTTCGTGATTTTTCACTGAATCAGTTTAGTAGTTATCATACTCTGACATATTGCTTGAAAAGATAAAGTGTTAAATTTTCTTTTTTGTAACCCTCAATGATATTTATATTGTTCTCTTCACTTTAGTTAAAAGGAACTATGAGAAAAATACAAGTAAGTTTTACAAGAATCCCATTATTCCCGATCTCTTTCACAAAGACTGATTAGTCTTTTTTTTTGCTATTTTTATGCTTGTTTAATTATTTTTAGGGTTTCTTTCTTTTATTCAAATTTATCTGAACACATTTGTTTATTTAAATAATTACCACTTCTACAAATTATAATGCATTTTAAATATTTTTAGGAGGCTTTAATCAGTAAAGGAAGGTTTAGTGATTCAACAGATCTCAGTTCTGCATTTTTTTAATCTGAAGGTCTGAGAAGCCAGTACTTGAAAATGTTTTGAAAAGATGTTGAAAAGGTATTTTTAAAATGTCACTTACATAATCATTGACATTTTGTACTGCTTCCATCCTACTGATACTTTCAATAATGTTTTTTTTTTCCCCAGTGGGATTAGGAATTCATATATTACATCAAAATATTTAGAAGGTTTTATATAACTGCTGCTGTAGAGATTTTTAGGCAGATGGGCACCTTCACCTTTTACTTCCTCTTCCTTTTATTATGACCTCTCTCCACGATGAGTGATGGTTTTCATTTTACTGTGGAAAAGAGAGGGAGTCAGTACATAGGCTCAGTTGACCTTGTTTATTGCAGAGGAAGTTCTGTTTTACCACCTCCCATGGTTTTATTTCTAATTGAATTTTTATTCGAATATGGGTCGTATGGAAGTAAATCGTATCTGTCATTGGTGAGGTGAATTGGAATCTTTCGTATACAACTCTCAGCACGTGGGTCACTGCACCATAGAGAAAACTGTGCAAGTTTTTAAACATTTATGCTCCTCCCTTTCTTATATTGTGCCCTCCTTTTGAATGACTTGGTTCTCTATTTTTTGTATTGTATCGATAAAAATTGTAAGGAGGTAAATGCCAAGTCCTATTAATGTATTTTAATGCACAAGTAATTAGCATTTCAACTATGTTTGTGCATTTATCTTCAACTCTCAATAATCATCTTCAACTCCCACATACAATAGTTAAAGTGATTTTACATATGTATTCTACGGAAAGATTAGAACCTCAATATGTATTAAAGCCCACCAGGATAATTCTTTGATTTGTCCAGTCATTTCAATCCACATGTACAGATCTTGTCCATCACAGAAATTTTGTTCACCCTGTACTTTTGGACTTTTGCATGTTTGAAGTTTTGGATGTGTACACTTAGACCCAAATATACTCTGGTCATTTATTTTATAATCCATTTCCTGCTATTCTAAACTTCTTTTCCTTAACAATCATATGATTTGTTTAAAAGACTTTTATTAGGCTAAATTATATATAAACTCAATTATAAACCATTGTTAATATCTTTTATTTTTCTGATTTTGTCACCTGTGTTTTCTTTAAAGAGAGAACAACATAGTAGCACTCTTTATTTCAGTGTTGGAAACTCTATACTTCATAGCTATGGCAAAAAAGAAAATTACTTATAAATTCCCAGTGTCAACCAAATAACTTATTAAAACTGATCAATAAAGTAACAAAGCCTACATTTATAAAATGCAATGAAAATGCACCAGAGCTACCATGTGTAAAATGTTTCCACCACTCAATAAACAAGTCATTTTTCTATTTTTGTTTTTGAGCAATGATCTTTGCAGACAGGACCCCCTCAGCCACTGTCGTTTTTGTGTGCACGGAGGTGCACCAATAACTGTGTATTTTTCTATGTTAAACTGCATCACGTTAGATTAACAATATATTTTCATTTTAAGTACATTTGACTTGGCTTAGTGTTTGCTTCCACAACACTGACATCGATCTTTCCATTATGTTTTCCAGATTTCGAGAAAAAATATGGTAAATTTTTCCTGAGAATATTTACACTGATAACCCTTTATATGACTGTTTCTTAGCATCTTCATCCTCCCCTGCCTATTACTCTACATGCCTTCTGTTAGCTCCCCTCTTTCCAGGTCGTCTCCACTCACCCTGCCAGTTTATAAGTATGGAGTTCCCCTGTAGTAAATTCTTTCCTTCATTTATGGAATCTGAAACTTTATTTCATAGAAATAGATGGTATAATGAGAGTTTTCTGGGCCAAGGGCAATTAGACAAAGCAAACGGAAAAGTCTTTTTCTTTTTTTTTTTAGATACAAAATTTGAGATGGAAAAAGAAATAAATTTAATACATTTACTTTACAGCATAAATAATACATTTATTTTACAATGAATAAGTTTAATACACTTATTTTAGTACATTGTATTCTTCAAAATTGCTGATAGAGTGAATATAATGCCAGCTTGTCTCAAAAACCATGATAATGTGAAGAAATGCATTGTTGATTAGCTAGACGTAGTCATTGCCACCATCTATATGTATTTCAGAACATCATGATGTACCTGATAAATACATATAACTTTATCTTTCCTTAAAATTAAATTGGGGCCAGTTGTGGTGTAGTGGTTTAGGCTCTGGACTCCCACTTGACCAACCACGGTTTGAGTCCCAGATCCAGTCTCTTGAAAATCACATCAGGCACGTTTTTGTTTTTCCCAATATTTCAAGAATAGGCTGGAGGAGATGGGATTTACCAAAATCATTATACATTTTATGAGATGAGGAAGAATAAATGGACAGGTATGTGCTTTCCATTTCATACATGTGTCTTTGTGTAGGTGTCCACACACACACACACACACACACACACACATACTTATTTATGAAAATGTCCACTAGTTAGTACCTCTATTACGTAGTTCAGCATAAAGTGATCATTACTATTCAACTAACACATCTTCACATTGTATGTGGTACTTGTTAAATAAATTATTCATGTCCATTTTTTCTTAAAATACTCTTTTTAAAAGTTTTTCTATTTATCTACAGAGATAGAGATGAGAGAGAGAGAGAGAGAGAGAGAGAGAGAGAGAGAGAGAGAGAGAGAGAGAGAGAAAGTGAGAAAGTAAGCCACCAGATTTGGGACTCGAACTGTGGTTGGCCATGTGGGAGTCCAGCACCCTTAACCGCAAAGCCACCTGCTGGCCCCCTTCAAATGCTCTTGAATGCAGATGTCACTTTAAAGTCAGTTGTGATCTTTTTGTTTATACATCAATAGCTTTATATAATTTTTTTTCCATTTTCCATGGTGCAGAAACATTTAATGTCAATTTTCTAGCTTTTTCCTGCTATAGTAAATGTTATTTCTTACCATAATAAATGTACCACTTTTCACTTTTCACTTGTCACAATTGTTGACTGCCTAGTAGAACTATTTTTAAATGTTTTAGATGAACTGTACATATTAAAGAAAGGTCAGTCAGAACATGTCCCTTAACAAAAATTCTTTAAATCTAATGTAAAGGATATTAGCAGCCACTAAGTTGAATCAAATCTTGTTTGTTTGTTTGTTTGTTTTCCAGATAGCACTAATATAATCAGTAGAAGTTTATTATGTATTATTTGTAATTTTATTTGGAATTACATCTTGTGTTCAGCAAAAATAAAATTTAAGGATGTATGCCTCATGTGGCAACTGCTAGATAGAGCTTTCCTGGTTTTCCATTCCAATCCTTTCAGTATTTATGATTCGATGACATATTGATTGAAATAGTAGAAAGCTATGGGACCAGCAGTTAGCGTAATGGCTATGTCACTGGACTCCCACGTAGTTGACTGTGGTTCGTGTCCCGGACCTGGAGGCTTAAAACTCACGCCAGGCACGTGTGCGTGCGTGCCCAAGATCCCGAGAAAAGAATGGAGGAGAAGGGATTGTGGCGTGACCATTCCCCTTGGGGGGTGATTTCTCGCTTTCTGTCTCTATGTCTCTCTGTGTCTGTCTGGCGAGCGCATGCGTCCTATAGCAAAAACCTCTCAAAAAAACAAACAAACAAACAAACAAACAAAAAATAGTGGAAAAGATGGATTCTCTTTATTTGTAAACATCTATTATATTTACATTAATCTCTTTTTTTAGTGTCTAGGAACTCTGAAAAAAATTCTGGTAAATTTTTCAAGAATCCCATTATTCCCAATATTCTTTTCAAAGACTAATTACTCTTTTGTTCATATCCTTAAGTTTGCCAAAATATTTTCAGAGTTTCTTTCTTTCATTCATTCATAAAACAGAAACAGAAACAGAAAAACAGAAAGAAGGAATGAGACAACTACAAAATATTTAAATATCTTTATGAAGATTTAAAAACAAAAAACTCAGTAATTTTAAACTTTGCAAATTTGAATTTTTAAATGAGGAATACAGAAAGCAAGAACTTTAGCAGGTTGCTATATCATTTTATTCATAAAGTAATAGTATATACCTTTGAAGTTAAAAGTTTTTTTTCTTCTAATATTCCTCAATGATATATATTCGAAGGCAGTTTTATTTGATAACAGATCTCATTAATGTACGTCTTAGGATTCATAAGCCCACTACTAAGACAGAGTTTTAGAGACATCGATGTTTCTTCTACCCCTAAGTGATATATTTTCCAAGGCAATTTTATTTGAGGCTACAATTCATTAACGTATGCCTTAGGATTCATAAGACCACTTCGTATATGGAGTTTTAGAACTTAAGTGTTTCTACAGTATTCTGATTCATTAATTTTTATGGACTTGCTTCTTGGATATATGATGATTTATATTTTATTCTGAGAAGAAACATAGAAAAGAGCAGCGACAAAATCCAATGATTGGTGTTCATCACATAAGAGCAACTATTCAGATTTCTCTCTGGTGTCATTTCCTATATGAATCCCATTTGCACTAAAGTTTTCACTGTTGTTGAACTGCACTGCCTCTTGATTACTCAGATATTCCTGGGGCCCACAGTATTTTAATTCTCAGATATGTAGCTCAATATGAACCACAGAGTAAGTCGGAAACACAACAGTTTGAAATTAACCAAAAGAATGATTATTTCTACTTTTTCCCATTTATTCCTGAACAGTAAATTCTCTCTTCTTAATGACTCCTATATTTTACACAATACCAGTTTGCGTATTTGGAACTCTTGAAGTTTTAAAATTAGGTCTAATAAAATCTTAGATTAGGGAGGAATCTGTAAAAAACATAATAGATTCCATCACATTTGTGTTATTCCTCAAATCCTATGAAATAAGTGTTTTCTTCAGGATTTTCAGGTTCCCCATATTTTAAGAAAAGTTTATTTCTTTCATACCTGAGATAAAGATAGAGAGACAACTGTCCTCAACACAGTCTTATTCTATGATGTCTTTCCTGTCCAGCCAGAATCACAGTCAGGTGTGGATACTAGACGTGTGTAGGTTGACCAGGAAACCAATCCTTGCCACTCATATGGCACGTAGCATTGAGAGTGGTGCACTGCTGCTCTGCATCCTTGGTGGGGGCGCATAACCCTACAACTTATTTCCTTCTGTGCCTCTCAATTCTTCTGAGTTTCTAACATTCTGGCCTCAAATGATTGGTTTTGAAATCCTTGCAAGTTAGTTTCTATTAATTTGTCTTTCTCTGCTTTCTATCAATCCCAATATCTCTGTTTTCTTCCATACCATTCAGAGTCTATGTAAATTGCTTTGCGTGACTCCCAGACTTTCCAGAGTTTCACTAAGTCATATGTAAGGTGGATGATTCCGGGCTGATAGGAATATAACATACTATATTCCTATATAAACTTACAATTGATGTAATTTTCTGTAGAATTTTCAATTGGTTTTTTGCCCTATATGCTAACATGGTGGTGCATTATTGAAATTTCTTCCTGCCCTAACACCTTAATATTTCACAGAAAACTCGATGTCACTGAAATCAATTTCTCCAGGATATGTCTTTTTGAAGACTGTTGAAAGTCTGTTATCATTGTTTGTTCTAATGTCATTTTGGGGCTCTTATTTTCACTGCCCTTTTTGATAGTATGCAAATGTTGAAACACAGTTGTGTTTCCATTGAAACCATTTTAGTAGTTATCATTCTCTGACATAGTGATTGAAATGATAGAATTTTGAATGTTCTTTGTTTGTAAACACCAATGATATTTACATTGATCTCTTCTCTTTAGTTTCAGAGGAAACTACTGGTAAGTTTTTCAAGAATGTCATTATTCCCAATCTCTGACACAAAGACTAATTACTCTTTCACTTATATCTTTAACTTTGCCTAAATATTTTTAGATTCATTCTTTTTCTAATCATAAAACAGAGACAGAGACAGAAAAACCAAAAGAAGGAACAAGACAGTATAAAATACTTCAACATCTTTAGATAGGCACACTCAAACATCTGTTATAATAGAACTCAAAGAAGAAGTTCCATGTACTTGGTGACCAAAGAGCTGTGAAAGGGAACACCCAGTAACCCAATTTGTTACTTCTCTAGTGCCAATGGCTTCATATTCTTTGAATCAATGTGTGTGGCAACATTATTCTACATAGTAACACCTTGACAGTAGTTACCATACAGGTATAGCACTGTTCATATAACTTATTAAAGTTAAGAAAACTTTAAGGAATACTGAAGATTAAATGATCTAATAACATCAAGAACAGTTTAAACGCACTTATGGAGAACAACACATTATTTCCCTAAATAATACTACAAAATGATTTTGTAGTAGTCTCATTCTATGATTCCTTTCCCGTGTAGCCAGAATCAATGTCAGGTGTGGGTACTGGACGTGTGTAGGTTGACCAGGAAACCAAACCTCGCCATTCATATGGCATGTAGCATTGAGAGTGGTGTACTACAGCTCTGCATCCTTGGTGGGGGCACACAACCTTAAATCTAATTCCCTCTGTGGCTCTCAATTCTTGTGATTTCTTACATTCTAGCCTCAAATTGTTGGTTTTGAAATGCTTCCATATTAGGTTCTATCGATTTCTCTTTCTCTGCTTTCTATCCATTCCATTAAACCTTTTTTCTTACACACCATTCCACGTCTACATGATTTGCTATCTATGACTTCCAGATTTTCCAGTTTCTCTAAGTCATTTGTAAGGTGAATGGTTCTGGGCTCATAGGTATATCACATACGGTTGTTGTAATTTTCTGTAAACCTCCACTTTGATTCTCTGTGCTATTTCCTGACATGTGGTTCCCTTACTTCCAGTTTGTTCCTGCGCTAACACCTTAAGATTTTGCAGAAAACTCTGTATCACTGAACCCAATTTCTCCAGGATTTGTCCTTTTGTGGAATGTGGAAAGTGCTATCCTTGTTTGGTCCAATGTGATCTTGTGGCTCATGATTCTATTGCCACTGTTACGCTATCCAAATGCTGAAACATGCACAGGTGTATTGATGGGCTTTCGTGATTTTTCCAATGAACCATTTTAGTAGTTATCATCCTCTGACATACTGACTGAAAATGTAGAGTTTTGAATTTTCTTTGTTTGTAACCATCAATGATATTTATATTGTTCTCTTCACTTTAGTTAAAAGGCGCCCTGAGGAAACTATTGGTAAGTTTTACAAGAATCCCATTATTCCCAATTTCCTTTACAAAGACTGTTTAGTCTTTCCTTAATATCTTTATGTTTGTTTAATTATTTTTAGAACTTCTTTCTTTCTTTTATTCAAAATTATCTGATCACATTTGTTTATTTAAACAATTACCACTTCTACAAATTATAATGTGTTTTAAATATTTTTAGGAGGCTTTAATCATTAAAGGAAGTCTTAGTGATTCAACAGATGTCAGTTCTGCATTTTTTTTTTAATCTGAAGGGCCTTTGAAGCCAGTACTTGAAAATATTTTGAAAAGATGTTGAAAAGATATTTTTAAAATGTCTCTTACATAATCATTGACATTTTTTACTGCCTCCATTCTACTGATACTTTCAATAATGTTCCCCCCCCCCCCCCGCCCCAGTGGAAATAGGAATTCAAATAATACATCAAAGTATTTAGTAGGTTTCTGATAACTGCTTCTATAGAGAGTTCTAGACAGATGGGCACCTTGACCTTTTCCTTCCTCTTCCTTTTATTATGACCTCTCTCCACAATGAGTGATGGTTTTCATTTTATTGTGGAAAAGAAAGGGAGTCAATACATAGGCGCAGTACATCTTGTTTATTGCAGAGCAAGTTCTATTTTACCTCCTCCCATGGTTTTATTTCAAATTGCATTTCCATTAGAGTATGGGTCATATGGAAGTAAACCGTATCTCTCATTGGTGAGGTGAATTGGAATCTTATGTATCCACCTCTCAGCATTCAGGTCACTGCACCAAAGAGAAAACTGTGCAAGTGTTTATACTTTTATGCTCCTTCCTTCCTTACATTGTGCCATCCTTTCGAATGACTTGGTTCTGCATTTTTTGTATTGTATTTATAAAAATTGTGAAGAGGCAAATGCCAAGTCCTATTAATGTGTTTTAATGCACAAGTAATTAGCGTTTCAACTATTTCTTTTCCTTTATCTTCAACTCTCAATAATCATCTTCAACTCCCACATACAATAGTTAAAGTGATTTTACATATGTATTCTATGGAAAGCTTAGAACCTCAATGTGTATTAAGACCCACCAGGATAATTCTTTGATTTGTCTAGTCATTTCAATCCACATGTACAGATCTTGTCCATCACAGAAATTTTGTTAACCCTGTACTTTTGGACTTTTGCATGTTTGAAGTTTTGGATGTGTACACTTAGACCCAAATACACTCTGGTCATTTATTTTATCATCCATTTCACTGCTATTCTAAACTTCTTTTCCTTAACAATCATGTGATTTGTTTAAAAGGCTTTTATTAAGCAAAATTAATATATAAACTCAATTAAAAACCATTGTTAATTTCTTTTATTTTTCTGATTTTGTCACCTGTGTTTTCTTTAAAGAGAGAACAACTGAGTGGTCCTCTTTTTTTCCGTGTTTGAGACTCTATACTTCATAGCTATGGCAAAAAGGAAAATTAATTACAAATTCCCAGTGTCAACCAAATAACTTATTAAAACTAATCCATAAAGTAACAAAGCCTACATTTATAAAATGCAACGAAAATACACCAGAGCTACCAGGTGTAAAATCTTTCCACCAGTCAATAAATAAGTCATTTTTCTATTTTTGTTTTTGAGCAAAGACCTTTGGAGACAGGACCCCCTCAGCCACTGTTGATTTTGCATGCATGGAGTTTCATCAATAATTGTGTATTTTGGGGGGATCAGCAGTTAGCATAATGGCTATGTCGCTGGCCGTCCCATAGTCGACCGCGGTTCGAGTTCCAGACCCGGTGGCTTAAACTCATGCTAGGCGCGTGTGCGTGCGTGCCCAAGATCCCGAGGGGAGAATGGAGGAGAAGGGATTGCAGCATGGCCATCCCCCTGGGAGGTGATTTCTGGCTTTCTGTCTCTCTGTCTCTCTCTGTCTGTCTGGCAAGCGCACGTGCCCCTATTGCAAAAACCTCTCAAAAAAAATTGTGTATATTTGTATGTTAAACTGCATCATGTTATATTGACAATGTATTTTCATTTTAAGTACGTTTGACTTGGCTTAGTGTTTGCTTCCACAGCACTGACATTGATCTTTCCAATATGTTTTCCAGAATTCGAGGAGAAACACGGTAAATTTTTTCTGAGAATGTTTACTCTGACAACTGTTTATATGACTGTTTCTTAGCATCTTCATCCTCCCCTGCCTGTTACTCTACATGCCTTCTGTTAGCTCCCCTCTTTCCAGGTCGTCGCCACACACCCTGCCAGTTTATAAGTATGGAGTTCCCCTGTAGTAAATTATTTCCTTCATTTATGGAACCTGAAAGTTTTATTTTATAGAAATAGATGGTATAATGAGAGTTTTCTGGGCCACGAAAAATTAGACAAAGCAAACTGAAAGGTCTTTTTCTTTTTTTTAGATACATAATTTGAGATGGAAAAAAATAAATTAAATACATTTATTTTACAACATAAATAATACATTTATTTTACAATGAATAGGTTTAATACACTTATTTTAGTGCATTGTATTCTTCAAAATTGCTGATAGAGTGAATATAAGGCCAGCTTGTCTCAAAAACCATGATAATGTGAAGAAATGCATTGTTGATTAGCTAGACGTAGTCATTGCCACCATCTATATGTATTTCAGAACATCATGATGTACCTGATAAATACATATAACTTTATCTTTCCTTAAAATTAAATTGGGGCCAGTTGTGGTGCAGTGGTTTAGGCTCTGGACTCCCACTTGACCAACCACAGTTTGAGTCCCAGATCCAGCCTCTTGAAAATCATACCAGGCACGTTTTTATTTTTCCCAATATTTCGAAAAGAGGCTGGAGGAGAAGGGATTTACCAAAATCATTACACATTTTATGAGATGAGGAAGAATAAATGGACAGGTATGTGCTTTCCATTTCATACATGTGTCTTTGTGTAGGTGTCCACACACACACACACACACACACACACACACATACTTACTTATGAAAATGTCCACTAGTTAATACCTCTATTACATAGTTCAGCATAAAAAGATCATTACTATTCAACTAAAACATCTTCTAATTGTATATGGTACTTGTACATGTTAAATAAATTATTTATGTCCATTATTTCTTTAAATACTCTTTTTTAAAAATTATTTTATTTATCTTTATATATTTATTTAAATTTGACCAGAGAAGGACAGAGTTAGAGAGAGAGAGAGAGAGAGAGAGAGAGAGAGAGAGAGGAAGTAAGAAAGTAAGCCACCGGGTACGGGACTCGAACTGTGGTCGGCCATGTAGGAGTCCAGCACCCTTAACCACAAAGCCACCTGCTGGTCCCCTTCAAATGCTCTTGAATGCAGATGTCACTTTAAAGTCAGTTGTGATCTTTTTGTTTATACCTCAATAGCTTTATATACTTTTTTTCTATTTTCCAAGGTGCAGAAACATTTAATGTCAATTTTCTGTCTTTTTTCTTGCTATAGTAAATGTTATTTTTTACCATAATAAATGTTTCACTTTTCACTTGTCACAAGTGTTGACTGTCTGGTAGAATTGTTTTTAAATGTTGCAGATGAACTGTACATATTAAAGTAAAGCCAATCAGAACATGTCCCTTAACAAAAATTCTTTGAGTATAATGTAAATGATATTAGTAGCCTCTAGGTGGAATAAAGTTTTTTTTTTTTTTCAGAGAGCACTAATACAATCAGTAGAAGTTTATTATGCATTATTTCTAATTTTATTTGGAATTACATTTTGTGTTCAGGGAAAATATAATTTGAGGATGTATGCCTTATGTGACCACTGCAATGATAAGAGCTTTCCTGGTTTTCCATACCAATCCTTTCAGTATTTATGATTTGATGACATATTCATTGAAATAGTAGAAAGCTGCATTCTTTTTGTTTGTAAACATGTATTATATTTACATTAATCTCTTCATTTTAGTGTCTAGGAACTCTGAAAAAATTCCTGGTAAATTTTTCAAGAATCCCATTATTCCCAATACCCTTTTCAAAGATTAATTACTCTTTTGTTCATATATTTAAGTTTGTCAAAATATTTTTAGAGTTTCTTTCATTCATTCATAAAACAGTGACACAGACCGAAAAATGGAAAGAAAGAATGAGACAACTACAAAACATTTAAATATCTTTATGAAGATTTAAAAACTCTAAATAACTCAGTGATTTTAAACTTTGCAAATTTGAATTTTTAAATGAGGAATACAGAAAACAAGAACTTTAGCAGGTTGCTGTATCATTTATATCATAAAGTAATAGTATATACCTTTGAAGTTAAAAGATTCTTTTTCTTCTAGTATTCCTCAATGATATATACTCCAAGGCAGTTTTATTTGAGAATAGATCTCATTAATGTATGTCTTAGGATTCATAAGCCCACTGCTAAGATAGAGTTTTAGAGACATCAATGTTTCTTCTCCCCTTCAGTGATATATTTTCCAAGGCAATTTTATTTGAGGCTATAATTCATTAACGTATGCCTTAGGGTTCAAAAGACCACTTCGAAGATGGAGTTTTAGAGCTTTAGTGTTTCTATAGTGTTCTGATTCATTAATATTTATGGACTTGCTTCTTGGATATATGATGATTTATATTTTATTCTGAGAAGAAACATAGAAAAGAGCAGCAACAAAAATCCAATGATTCGTGTTCATCACATTAGAGCACCTATTCAGATTTCTCTCCGGTGTCATTTCCTATATGAATCCCATTTGCACTAAAGTTTTCACTGTTGTTGAACTGCACTGCCTCTTGATTACTCAGATATTCCTGGGGACCATAGTATTTTAATTCTCAGATATGTAGCTCAATATGAACCACAGAGTAAGTCGGAAACACAACATTTGAAATTAATCAAAAGAATAATTATTTCTTCTTTTTCCCATTTACTCCTGAACAGTAAATTCACTCTTCTGAACGGCTCCTATGTTTTACTAAATATCAGTTTGCATATTTGGAGCTCTTGAAGTGTTAAAATTAGCTCTAAGAAAATCTTAGATCATTTAGTTGAACACACTTTTATTTTAATGCCATTTCACATCTCACTTTCCTCCTTTCAACGTTTCTTTTTTCAATGTTTTGGATAAGTTGCATTCAGGCGTATGTTACAATAAAACTCAAAGAAGAAGTTCTGTGCACTTGGTGAACAAAGAGTTGTGACAGAGACCACCCAGTTACCCAATTTTGTATTTCTCTAGTAAACATAGCGTCACATACTTTGAATCCATTTGTGTGGCAACATTATTTTACATAGTAATGTTTTGACAGTAGTTAAGACAAGTAAGGCACGGTTCATTTAAATTATTAAATTTAAGAAACCTTTAGGCAAGACTAAGGAATATAAAATAATCTAAACGTATGAAGTCCAATTTAAAAGACCTTACCATGAAACACAAATTAATTTTCATAAATAATGATACAAAAGGTACTTTTAGATAAACAAATTGATTCTTTTTTTCTTTTTTTTTTTTTTTTTTGGAGAGGTTTTTGCTATAGGGCGCGTGCGCTCGCCAGACAGACAGAGAGAGACAGAGAGACAGAAAGTGAGAAATCACCCCCCGGGGGTGATGGCCATGCCACAATCCCTTCTCCTCCATTCTCCTCTCGGGATCTTGGGTACACACGCACATGCACCTGGCGTGAATTTTAAGCCAACGGGTCCGGGACGCGAACTGCGGTCGACTACATGGGAGTCCAGCGACATAGCCATTACGCTAACTGCTGGTCCCAACAAATTGATTCTTTAAGCCTCATTTTTTGTATATAGAATATATTCCTGACAAAGGTGAGTTCTTTGACAAATTTTGTGTGTTTCTCTCTGTGTATTGTGAGTTTACTAATATCTTGATAGATTTCATTGAAAATGCAATATTTTCAGTTCATTCTTCTTCGTATTTTTTTTTTTTTGTTATGACATTTACATTGTTCCTTCCAACTCACTTTCAGAGGAACCTGTAAAAACCTAATAAATTTCATCACATTTGTGTTATTTCTAAAATCCTATGAAATGAGCATTTTCTTCACTATTTTTAGTCTCCCTGTATTTTAAGAAAAGTTTATTTTTTTCATACCTGAGACAAAGACAGAGAGACAACTTCCCTCAAAACAGTCTTATTCTATGATGTCTTTCCTGTCCAGCCAGAATCAATGTCAGGTGTGGGTACTAGACGTGTGTAGGTTGACCAGGAATCCAATCCTTGCCACTCATATGGCACGTAGCATTGAGAGTGGTGCACTGCTGCTCTGCATCCTTGGTGGGGGCACATAACCCTACAACCTATTTCCTTCTATGGCTCTCAATTCTTCTGAGTTTCTAACATTCTGGCCTCAAATTATTGGTCTGGAAATCCTTCCATCTTAGTTTCTATCGATTTGTCTTTCTCTGCTTTCTATCAATCCCATTATCTCTTTTTTTTTTTCAATACCATTAAAAGTCAATGTAAATTTCTTTGTGTGACTCCCAGACTTTTTAGAGTTTCACTAAGTCATATGTATGGTGGATTTTTCCGGGCTGATAGGAATATAACATACTATATTCCTACATAAACTGACAATTGATGTAATTTTCTGTAGAATTTTCACTTTGGTTCTTTGCCCTATATCCTAACAGGGTTGTGATTATTGCAAATTTCATTCTGCCCTAACAACTTAATATTTCACAGAAAACTCGATGTCACTGAAATAAATTTCTCCAGGATATGTCATTTTCAAAAATGTTGAAAGTCTGATATCATTGTTTGTTCTAATGTCATCTTGGGTCTCTTATTTTCACTACCCTTTGCGATACTATGCAAGTGTTGAAACACAGTGGTATTTCCATTGAAACCATTTTAGTAGTTTTCATTCTCTGACATAGTGATTGAAATGATAGAATTTTGAATGTTCTTTTTTTTTCACCACCAATGATATTTACATTGATCTCTTCCCTTTTTTTTCAGAGAAAACTATTGGTAAGTTTTTCAAGAATCCCATTTTTCCCAATCTCGGACACAAACACTGATTACTCTTTCATTAATATATTTAACTTTTCCTAAATATTTTTAGATTCATTCTTTTTCTATTCAAAAGACAGAGACAAAGACAGAAAAACACAAAAATGGAAGAAGACAGTATAAAATATTTCAACATCTTTAGATAGGTACACTCAAACATCTGTTAAAATAGGATTCAAAGAAGTTCTGGGTACTTGGTGACCAAAGAATCCTGAAAAAGAACACCCACAAACCCAATTTTGTATTTCTCTAGTGCCAATGGCTTCACATACTTTGAATCAATGTGTGTGGCAACATTATTCTACATAGTAACACCTTGACAGTAGTTACCATACAGGTTTACACTGTTCATATAACTTATGAAAGTAAGAAACCTTTAAGCAATATGAAGGAAGAAAAAGTAGTCTAATAATATCAAGGACAGTTTAAAGGTACTTACGAAGAACTACAAATTACTTCCCATAAATAATAGTACAAAATGATTTTGTAGTAGTCTCATTCTATGATTGCTTTCCCGTGTAGCCAGAATCAATGTCAGGCGTGGGTACTGGACGTGTGTAGGTTGACCAGGAAACCAAACCTCGCCATTCATATGGCATGTAGCATTGAGAGTGGTGCACTGCTGCTCTGCATCCTTGGCGGGGGCACAAAACTCTTAAATCTAGTTCCCTCTGTGACTCTCAATTTTTCTGATTTTAACATTCTGGCCTCAAATGATTGTTTTTGAAATCCATCCAAAGTAGGTTCTATAGATTTCTCTTTCTCTGCTTTCTATCCATTCTTTTAAGCCTTTTTTCATGCACACCATTCCACTTCTATGTGAATTGCTTTCTATGACTTCCAGACTTACCAGAATTTTTCTAAGTCATTTGTAAGGTGGGTGATTCTGGGCTGATAGGTATATCACATACCGTTGATGTAATTTTCTGTAAACTACCACTTTGGTTCTTTGTGCTATATCCTGATATGGGATTACCTTAGTGCAAATTTGCTCCTGAGCTAGCATCTTAAGATTTTGCAGGAAACTCTTTATCACTGAACTCAATTTCTCCAGGATTTGTCCTTTTGTGGAATGTGGAAAGTCTTATCCTTGTTTGGTCAAATGTGATCTTGTATCTCATGGTTCTATTTCCACGATTATGCTACACAAATGTTGAAACATACACAGGTGTATTGATTGGCTTTCGTGATTTTTCCAATGAATTATTTTAGTAGTTATCATTCTCTGACATATTTATTGAAAAGGTAGATTGTTGAATTTTTTTTTGTTTGTAACCATCAATGATCCTCATATTGTTCTCTTTTCTTTAGTTAGAAGGCACCCTGTGAAAACTACTGGTAAGTTTTACAAGAATCCTATTTTTTCCAATTTCCTTCACAAAGACTGATTACTCTTTCGTTAATATCTTTAAGTTTGTTTAAATATTTTTAGAGTTACTTTCTTTCTTTTATTCAAAAAACAGAGACCTATACAGAAAAACTGAAAGATGGAATGAGACAATTATAAACCATATAATCATCTAAATAAAGATTTAATAACACAAAAAAATGCGAAGTGATTTTAAACTTTGAAAATTTGATTTTTTTAAGTGAGGAATACTGAAAACAAGATCTTTAGCATGTTGCCATGTCATTTTATTCATAAAATAATAATATATACATGCAATGTTTAAAATGTTCTTTTTCTCTTAATATTCCTCAATCATATATTTTCCAAGGCAATTCCTGAAATATTTTCTCCACTCATTAGATTTATTCCATTAAGTTCATTTTAATTTTTAGTAGAAAATGGCTGAACCAAAGTGAACTCCAAGGGACTATTTGTGTGTGAGTTTTTGTCAGCATGTGTTTATCTGCTTCTTGATGGTTTCAGTATGAATTTCTAAATCATATAAAATTTCTTTTTCTTTCTTATAATATTAATAATCTTTTCTTTTTATTTTTCAGAAGAACCTCTGAAACGCACTTGTAAGTTTCCTGATAATTTAATACTGACCAACTTGTTTAAGACAACTGCTTTCTTGCTGTCTTTAATTTCTCTGACATTATATATATTCTGTCCTGATATCATTGTTTGGTCTAATGTGATCTTGGGGCTCATGTTTCCACTGCCCCTGTGATACTTTACAAACGCTGAAACATACACAGGTGTTTTGCATGGTTTTCCATTCAAAATATTTTAGTATTTATGATTCTCTGAAATATTGGTTGTTATGGTAGAATTTTGAATTTTCTTTGTTTATAAACATCAATGATATTTACATTGATTTTTGCACTTTAGTTTCTGGGAGCCCTGGAAAAACTACTGGTAAGTTTTATAAGAATTCCATTATTCCCAATCTCCTTCACAAAGACTGATGGTTGTTTGGTTGATATCTGTAATTTTCCATACATATTTTTAGACTTTCTTTCTTTCTTTCTTTCTTTCTTTCATTTATAAAAGAAAGTCAGAGAGAGTGATACAGACAGGTGGTGAGAGATATTGTCAAAATACTTAAACATTTTTATGAAGAATTAAAATCTCAAAAAAACCTCAGTGATTTTAAACTTTCAAAATTTAATTTTTTTAAGTGAAGAATAATGAAAACAGGAACTTTAGTATGTGTGCATATCATTTTTTATATAAAAAATAAGAAATAGAATAAAAGATGAAAAAAAACAATTACACACACACACACACACACACACACACACATGACCACCTATGTAATATCCAAAAAAAGGAAATATTACTGAACACTAAAAATAGAACTGCCTATTGTGGTATAAATATAGCAGAAACTCAAAGTAATTGTCATTTATGAAATAGTTTATATTTTTTATTGTTGTCATATAAAACAATGAAAATTAAACTCTAATCTCCTGTGATAAAAGCTGGCCAAAGATTGACTGTGGATGAAATCAGTAGAGGAGAGGTCAAATTTCAAAAGAATATGAACATGAAAAAAATCTCCGAGGGGCCAGCAGATGGCACAATGGTTATGTAACTGGACTCCCACATAGTAATCCAAGGTTCTAGTCCTGGATCTAGCAGCTTAAAATTCACACCAGGACTGTGCATGTGTGTGTGTGCCCAAAATCCCAAGTGGAAAATGGAGGAGAAGGGATTGTGGAGGGGCCAACCCAAGCTGGGGGGTGATTTCTTGCTTTCTGTCTCTCTATCTCTCTGGTGAGCACACAGAAACTAAAGCAAAAATCTCTCTGAAAAAAAAAAGAGAGAAAGAAAAAAATCTCTGAGCTGGATATGTGTATGTGTCAGTGTGTGTATGTTTGTGTGTGTGTGTATTTATGTTAATAACTTCACAGATGTTTACTTATTTAAATATATATTCACTTTATACACATCAATTATATCTCAACAGTTCTGAAAAATTTGGAAATAAAGACAGTCAGAAAATTAATTTTTAAGTCATACTTTACATCTCACTATAATGTGTTCTTTAACAAACTATTGTGATTTTTTTAATAATTTTTATTTGCTCTTATTATTTACACACCACTAATTTAATATTAGAGTGTTTAATTTGACACCGTTTTCACTTTTAGCAGTATTTTGTATGTTTTTATGTTACAAATTACTATCATCTTTCTTCAGCTGAACAAACTTCCTTTAGGATTTTTTTTGTAATACAGCTCTAGTGGTGATAAACTGCCAGTGTTTCTTTGTCTGAGAAAGTATTTATCACTCCTATATTTTATTTTTAAATAACTATTTAATTTTATTTATTATAATAATTTTTAAAAATTGTTCTAGGGCATGAGAGAGAGAAAGAAGAGTGAGAAAACACTTCATAAGAGGCGGGACTAGAACTGCCACATAGGAGTGACCATGTGGGAGTGAAGCACCTTAACCACCACACCACCTAATGGCCTCATCGCTGTTATTTTTGGGAAAGAAAGGGTTGTTGGTTATAATATAATTGGTTGGTAGTCTCTGTCTTCTAGGATTTTTCATATATATAATTTCACACTCCTTTGTCATGCAAGATTGTGCTGGAAAGCTCACTTGTAATCTTATGGGGGTTCCCCACAGGTCCTTTGCTTCTCTCAACACTGTGCTTGTTTCTAACTTCTGACAGCCTGACTATGTTGTGTTATGGTGTTGGTTTTATGGATTCATCATATTTTATCTCTTATTGAAATCCTGGAACTTACTTTCTATTTCCTTTCCCAGAGAGAAACATTTTTCCCATTACATCTTTGAATATGATTTCTGTCCCTTTCTTTCTCTCTTCTTTCAACATGTTGATAGTGCATACAACTTTCTGCCTGCTGGTGGCCCATAAGTATGTTATCTTTACTTTCATCCATTATTTTTCTTTTTGTTCCACAGATCGGATGATTTCCAAGATCTGTCTTCCACTGCATTGATCTTTTGTTCTGCTTGCTCTAGTCAGCTGTTGAGCTCCTTTATTACAATTTTCAGTTCAGTTATACTATTCTTCAAATCTATGATTTTTGTTTCCTATATTTTTATTCTTTTTATCTGTTTGGTGATTGTTTTTGCATTGCTGTCTTGAGCTCTTTGAATATCACTATGATCATAACTTTGAATTCCCCATTGGGTAAATCACCGATGTCCACTTTATTCACGTTGTCCTCTAGACATTTTATTTCATTCTTTTTTTGGAATATGTTACTTTTTTTGTTTTGTTTTGTTTTGTTTTGTTTTGATTTTTTTCTTGATTCTTTGGGGTGGTTTATGTGCATTAGATAATATTGCTATCTCTGTCCATCTTGTGAGACTGACTTCAAGTCGCAGAAAACGTTTACTAGTCCATCGGGTCACAAATTTTGAACGTATCTCGCCTTTGAATTCTTTGCGTTTTCTCAGACCAAGAACTCTGATTTCGGTGGTTCTCTGAGCTTTCAGATGCAGCATATCTTGGTACTGTTCTGATATGGATAGGAGCTAGATTCCTGAAATGTAACTGGAAAGATTGGGGTTTTAGAAATGTGCTCCAGGGACTAGCAGTTACTATAATGGCTATGTTGCTGGACTCCCACGTAGTCGACCGCGGTTTGAGTCCTGGACCCGGCGGCTTAAACTCACGCTGAGTGTGCGTGCATGCCCAAGATCCCGAGAAGAGAATGGAGGAGAAGGGATTGCGGCGTGGCCATCCCGCTAGGGGAGTGATTTCTCGCTTTCTGTCTCTCTGTCTCTCTTTATCTGTCTGGCGAGCAAAAACCTCTCCAAAAAAATAAAAAGAAGTGTGCTCCAGTTCTTTTAATTTTCATGGTGAAGCTGAGTGTGAGTGCTTATTTATATTTATCTCTCTCCACATTAATTCATGGAGAACACTTGTGACAAATTTGTGTTCAGGCTGCTCCCTTTTAATGCTGAAGGGATGGCGACAGGAAGTGGGCCTGTTTTATGTCCATCTCTCTCTATTGTAGGATTGGTTCACTAAAGATCTCCAAATCCCCTCAAGTTCTATAGCTAGAACATTGAGGAGAAGCCTCTTTGGTGGGAACTATGGAATTCATGGTGCTCAGTAGATGGCCAAGCTGATTCCAGAAAGGATGAGTAGGCCTGGGTTTACCTCCGCAGTGAAGCAGGGAGAGGTCTCACGCGGTGCTGAGGTGTAGGTCTGGCTCCCCAGGGGCTATGGTTTGTTTTCTTTGTTTCCTTCCTGATGCAAGTTCTCAGAAACCAGGACATCAAGGAGGCACTGACAGAGTGGTGCCTTAGGTCTCTGTCAGAGAGTAAACTAGAGTCCCATGTTTCTGGTGTTTCCGCACAACCCTAAGGGATGTGTAGACTCTGAATTGTTGGAACACCTGTGGTTATTGTTATTGTTTCTTTCCCTTCAAAGAGTCAGAGAGAAAGAGAGAGAGAGAGAGAGAGAGAGTGAGAGCTAGAAACCATTATTATTATTAAATGTATTTTCTTTAACATATAATAGTTACATACATTAGTGAGATACATGTAAGTTTTTAGTGTAAGAGTACAATGCAATGATTAAATTGGGATAGTGAGTGTGCCCAAGAAATAGGAATTCCGGACAGGATCTTGATGTGCTATCATCCTGCTGCCCCAGACACACAATTAGCTAGGATTACACATGTACGACCACACCCAGCATGTTCAGGTTGGCCCAGGAACTAAACATAGGCCTCTAGTCTTGCAGACGGTGGTGCTATCTGTGACTGAATCTGAAAATGTTCCTAAAACCTCCTCTTTGGGCCAGCAGGTGATGTGCAGGTTAAGGGGCTGGATCCCACATGGTCAGTTTTGTGGTTTGAGTCTTAGACTTGGGAGCTTAAAAAACACACCAGACGCATGTGTGTGAGTGCCCCAAATTCCAAGTTGATATGGAGAGAAGGGACTGCACCATAGCTATTCCCGCAGGAAATGATTGCTCACTTTTCCTCTCTCTGTTTCCAGCCAGCACATGTGCCTTGTCGCAAAAGCTTAACAATAATGCAAAGAGAGAGAGAGAGAGAGAGAGAGAGAGAGAGAGAGAGAGAACCTCCTTGACTTCATTCTGTAATCAAGGGAAATTTATATATCTAGTTCTTTTTATGCTCAGAGCTACAAAGTTTGTAATGGAGTTTTTGGGGGGTAGCTTTAAAAAATTGGTCTTTTGGGACCAGCAGTTAGAGTAATGGCTATGTCGCTGGACTCCCATGGAGTTGAACGCTGTTCAAGTCCCAGACCTTGTGGTTTAACCTCACGCCTGGTGTGTGTGTGTGTGTGTGTGTGTGTGTGTGTGTGCCCAAGATCCCGAGAGGAAAATGGAGGAGAAGGGATTGCAGTGTGGCCACCTCCACTGGGGGGTGATTTTTCGCTTTCTGTCTCTCTGTCTCTCTCTGTCTTTCTGTCAAGCACACCTGCCTAATAGCAAAAACCTCTCCAAAAAAAAAAAAAAAAAATGGCCTTTTGATGTGTGTGTAAGTCTCCTTCTGAGGAGAAATAGGGAGCTACAATTCCACTTTCTTCTATTTAAGACAGGAATTGGCTTTGCCATGATCCTTGGCTTCCTATCTCAGCTTCCCTAGTGGTGGAGACCACAAACCATGCCATCATGCCTGGCTATTTCCAAAGGTTTTATTACATCACCCAGGCCAGCCTCAGGCTCATGATTACCTTGTCTCTATCTCCCGAATTTCTGAGTTTACAGGTGCATACCACCACACCTGGCTTTTAGGTTTCGCCTGGAACTAAACTCTGGCCTCCCAAGAGATCTACTCTGAGAAACACAGTGTTTTAGCAGCATGTAAGACCATGAGTAGGCAAGGGAGTTATAGATTTTTTAAGCAATTTTTTTATCTTATGCAGAGGGATTGAGTCTCCATGGTTGCTTCACTGGCCTTATGAAAACTCTGCCTTTCCTGTGGTCTAGAAAGACATGTGTATGCAGTTCCTTTGTTCCCAGATCTAGGAAATTTAGGTGCAATCCCTTATGTGGATGATGTAAGAGATGGGAAACTTTTTGAGTCCAAATACCACACAGATTGTTATTAAGCTAATAGATAACTCTCCGTTATCTCCCTTTATCAAATTAGTTAGAAGTGAGACACTGCTCCTAGAGGGATTTTGATCAACTCTTTTTGGAGGAAAACTGGGAACTGGAATTTTTTAAGACCCCTTTTGGCTCTGGTTCCTGGAGTAAAGGATCCATTAAAGAGCTCACACTTCCATGTAAAGCCACCCCCCATCACTACAAGGTGGGCTAGTATAACATGGATACGCAATTTGTTTCCACTCTCAGAGGGATCAGATTTAGCATGAAATTTCATAGGCAGGTGTTGTAAGACTTGGGGCAGTTGGAGTGGATGTGATTTCCTCCCAGACTAGGGGCAAACCTGTTATTACTCTCTCTTTAACTCCTTGATACTAGCTAGTTAGAACAAGATCCTTAAATAGCAGCTGACATGGTGTTTCTGAACCCTTTCTGGGAAAACAGAGATCTGTGATTGATTAAAATCCTTCTCTGCATTGGTTTCATAGTGATAAGTCCGCTGAAAGTGCTTGTGTGCCCAATAAAGCCACCATGTTCCCCCAGCCCTCCCCACATCTAAAGAGAAACCTGTGTGTCTAATCCCCTTAGTTCTTACAGCTGGTAAATTTAGAGTCAAATCATGGGGCATCTTAGAGATAGGGACCCTTTATGTGAGGTACAGAACTTCCTCTGTACAGGGAAAGACTAGGTATTTGGAATTTCTTTCTAAGTCTAAGGAACAGGGCCAACGTGGTGTCTGTGCCTGAGTATACCTGGGATTGTCCCATCCTATTATTGTGAATGTTTTGTTTCTCAGTCTCTCACCTGGTCTCTGACATTATCTCAGAAGACTTGATCCATTTATATCTTTATTTGTTGCATTTGTAGGTGGAGGGATTCAGGAGTCTTTGAATCTGCCATGTTGCTGATGTCACTTGACAGTTTTTATTGTCTGTTTTTCTTTATAAGCACTTTGAACACATCATTCCATTCCTTTCTGGTCTGTAAGGTTTCAGGTCAAAATCCACTGACCAATATCTTGCATTTTTTTTCAAAGGGAGTTCTGTTGTGTGTGAAGAGTTACATTTCTTTGGTTCTTCTAAACATTGTCTCTGTTTTTTACTTTAATTATCTGTCAGTGTGGATTTCTCTGAATTAGTAACTACTGAGATTCTCTGATCTGTATGCTGATTTCCTTTCCCAGGTTTGGAAACTTTTCAGCCATTAGTTCCTTGAATAAATGTTCTAGCCCATTCTCTCTCTTCTTATTTTAGGACTTCCATATGTACAGAAATTTGTCTACATGTTAGTAGCCTATAAGTCACTTAAACTCTTATCATCATTCATTTTCTTTTTAAAATTTTTTTTCTTTTTAGAGTTTTTTTTTCCTCATATGGCATGTGCGCTCACCATAAGAGAGACAGAAACAGAGAGACAGAAAGCGAGAAATCACCCCCCAGGGGGGGATGGCCATGCCGCAATCCCTTCTCTTCCATTCTCCTCTCGGGATCTTGGGCACGCACGCACACGCGCCCAGCGTGAGTTTAAGCCACCGGGTCCGGGACTCGAACCGCGGTCGACTACGTGGGAGTCCAGCGACATAGCCATTACGCTAACTGCTGGTCCCAACCCAGCATGATTTTTAAGCCACTGGATCTGGGACTGGTACCAGGATCAGCCTTCTGGGAGTCCAGGGCCTTATCCACTATACCACTTGCTGGCTTTCAAAATTCGAGTTTTATTTATTCTTTTGTATATTTGTTTCCCTTGGGAACTATGGTAAACACATAAATGTATTTCTCATTTAATACCCACCATCTAAGATAGCATTCCCAAATCTTTTTTTTTTTTTTTTTTTTAATGTCAGAGAGCACATGTACGTGAGTGAGAAAGGGCAAGGAGAGAGAGAGAGAGGGGGAGAGAGAGAGAGAGAAAGCACCCCTCAGTGGTATTTAGTTATACTATAATGATTATCCCTTACCTTCTATTTCTACATCCCATCAGGATCTTGATCAGATTTGCACCCCAGCTTGTTTTTCAAGCCACTAGTTCTGGGACTTGAACCTTCATTGGCCATGTAGGAGTTGGGTTCTGTGCAGTATCTAATCACATGACCATGGGCCAACCCTCTTTTGCAATTTTATTGGAAAAATTCTTATTTCAGCAAAGCACAATGTATTATAAATGTTTTAGAAAAATTTTATATCTGAAGGAAAGTTAAATGATAATATGCCTCTCCTCTGAAATTTTTTTTTTTTTTTTGGAGAGGTTTTTGCTATAGGGCGTGTGTGCTCGCCAGACAGACAGAGAGAGACATAGAGACAGAAAGCGAGAAATCACCCCCCAGGGGGTATGGTCACGCCGCAATCCCTTCTCCTCCATTCTCCTCTCGGGATCTTGGGCACGCACGCACACGCGCCCGGCGTGAGTTCTAAGCCACCGGGTCTGGGACGTGAACCGCGGTCGACTACGTGGGAGTCCAGTGACATAGCCATTATGCTAACTGCTGGTTCCCTCTCCTCTGAAATTTTTATGTGAGTGGTCTGCAATGCAATTAACCTCAGGTATTACCAAATGATACTTTTAAGAAGTTTAATCCACTTTATTACCATTATTGTTTATAAAGTTGTTTCTCCTACGCTACTGTGTTAGTTGTTTTTCCTCAGTAGTCAGTATGTCTATTATAGTCTTCCTCATCTCCCACTTTCACTGTCCAGTCATTGCTTCCAAGAATGTCACTTTAATATCTCCTGCTCAGACCTGGCCAATCAGTTTACTCCTTTGCAGCCAGTACCCTTCGCTGTAGTCAAGAAATCTCATTTCCGTGGGCACAATTTTTTTTTTCACATACCATTTGATGTGTGTGTGTGTGTGTGTGTGTGTGTGTGTGTATGTATTTATAAGAAGAGACTATATTTTTTCTCCATTTTGCTGTAGAATGTGTACTCACCCAAGATGGGGTGGGCAGGTGAGTGTGAAATCACCCCACCCCCCGGGTTTGCCCACACACTGCAATCCCTTCTCCGTTCTTTGCTAGGACTTCGGACACGCATGCAATGGTGCGATTCTCAAGCCAGTGGGGTCCGAGCCTCGAACGGCACAGGTAATGTGGGCTCCATCTGTCTTAATCTCCATGCTATCTGCTGTCCCCCAAATAAAATGTTAGATGACATTAATATAATAATTCTAAGTACAATAGTCTCATTTTGTATTGATATTTATCAATCTCTTTTGGGGGTATTCTTTTTTGTTTTTTACTGTTTAAGGGTAATGGAAATTGGAAATATACTACTTTAATGAAATTGCAGGCTTGGTATGAATAAGTATTCAGATAGAATTTTGAAGAGAAGGGTGCCTTTAAATTTGTTTCCTCTACAGTTTTCTGAGTTCCTTGTCTGGTTTTAGTAAGTGTCGAAATTTTATTGGAAAAAAAATACAAAAGAGAATGAACCAATTCAAGACCACAAATGATAGTGTTTATCCTAGAATCAGGCTTATTCCACATCCGCTCACTTTTTCATTTTCTACCATAATTCCTTTTCCACCAAGTTGTTGGGGTGTTATATAGCATGTCTCACATGACTGGTGGATGGTTTTAGTAACATATGGTTTACATTCTGAGAAATATAAATCTATTTGTGCAATTGAGGAAGTCATGAATATATTTTGAATATTTATACTTCGTATTTTCTGATATATTGCCTTGCTTATCAAGGAGTGGGATCTTTGTTGCATTATTCAAATAAGCATGCACAGGAGAAAGGTCAATCTTGAGGATGTATTTCACACTGGACCTAGTCATTATTTTGTCTTTTGTTTTCTTTGTTATTAAATCTTACCTTCCTCATCGCAATCAATATTTTCACATAACTTAATCTGACCTTTCCAACTAAACTTGCCATCTTCGCTTATTACTGAGTTCTTTCTCCTTTGTCTGCATTTTCTTCTGGTTATATTCATTGATGACACATCTTTATTGTAAGTATAATTACACTAATAAAATACCTATAAAAACTTGCTATTCTACAGTTTTCTGCTGTGTAAGTAAGTTTGCTCTGACAAAGGTTCAGATCATTCGATTTGGAACCCTCCATTTTGAAATTTAATACTTCATAATTCCATTGATTAAAATAATTGATTTGAACCACAGTAAAATACATGAGTTGAGAATTTTCTCCTAGCTTCTTTCACTACAATGTCCCTTAATTTTTAATATAGTGTTATTGTTGTTGTTTTTCAGATGAGAGTGAACAGGAAGAAGGCAAGTTGCAGTGATGTGTTTATTTTCTATTTCTTATAATGTTTGTCTGCAGTTCACAATAATCATATTTCTCAACTGTTACATGGACACAAGGGCATATCATTTTTGTCTCATTGTCAGAGCTTTCCAACTGAAGTCTGCCATGCTTATTTGTTATTCTGGTCCCCATTATTAGCTCCCTCATTGATTGTACAGTTGCAATCAAGGAGTACTGATCCCTTATGCTATCTAGAACTTGATGATTGGCTATGTACCCATGATTTATGCTGGTGTATTTAAAGTTTCTGAAGTATAAGAACTCTACAAGAAGGCTGAGGTCAGTTGATCTAAAACCACTTTCTCTGACATGTTTTCACTTCAATACCTTCTTTGACATGATTTAGTTAACATATTCCTTATTCCATTGTCAATTAGTACAAAAAATGAAATATACTAGGTACTAATTGCTCGACAAGAATGTCTTGAGCAGAGTGCTTCAGAACCCTAACCTAGTATTTCCTGTATGTGGAGTGGTTAGTTTCTCTAATTTAGAGTTTATGGACACTTGATAAAATAAATAATACAATTTACTACAAATATGTCATAGCAGCCAATACATTTAGGTCAATAAAAATGTATTGACTGAACAAAGGAACAACAATGGCTCAAATGAGGCCAACGTTTAAAAATCATTTTCAGAATTTACTAACCTGAACCAGTATTCCTGAAATATTTTCTCCACTCCAATTTATTCCATTAAGTTCATTTTAATTTTTAGTAGAAATTGCCTGAACCAAAGTAAACTCACAGGGACTATTTGTGTGTCAGTTTTTGTCAGCATGTGTTTAACTGTTTCTTGATGGTTTCGATATGAATTTCTAAATCATATGAAATTGATTTTTCTTATGATATTAACAATCTTTGTTTTTTTTCCAGAAGAACCTCCGATGCACACTAGTAAGTTTTCTGATAATTTAATACTGACCAACTTGTTTAAAACGACTGCTCTCTTGATGTCTTTAATTTCCCTGAAATTTAATATATGCTGTCCTTTGGTTCTTAATAGTCCTGGATTCTTGAAAGTATAATATTTTGTTTTTAGCTTATATGTTAGTTCTAATCACTTCTGTTTTCATGCCCTCCATTCCCTACCATTCTTATTATTTTCATTTTTTCATCTCATACTAATTCTTTCCTATGAGTTTTGGCTTCTCAGTCTTTTAAGTGCTTCCTACAGTTTCAAAAATTAACTGTCGAGATGAAGGACATTAGGCTGACAGTCATAGCCTACACATAATTCTAGAAAATTATCAAACATAAAGTTTCTGTTAAATATTCCATGTTGGATTTTCTATGACTATACATTTGATACATCTCAAAACATTAAAAGATTACAGAAGACTCAACCTTGCTGAGAAGGTTCCCCAGGCATTTTCCTTTCAAATAATGTGTATTATTATTATTACTATTGGTAGAAGTTTTTTCCTTATGGCACATGCGCTCACCCAAAAGACAGTGAGAGTGAACATGAGAAATCACCTCCCTTGGGAATGGACCTACCACTATCCTTTCTCCTCCATTTTCCATTTTCCTCCTGGGATCTTGGACATGCAGGCACACACACTTGGAGGAGTTTCAAGAGAGCTGGTCAGACTGAAACCACTGTGGCCATGTGGGAGTCCAGTGACATAACTACTACAGCATATACTGGCCCTGAGAATGTGTAAATTTTTTTTTCTTTTTTTTTGAGAGGTTTTTGCTATTGGGCGCGTGCGCCTGCCAAACAGACAGAGAGAGATAGAGAGATAGAAAGTGAGAAATCACGTGCCAGGGAGATGGCACGCCACAATCCCTTCTCCTTAATTCTCCTATTGGGATCTTAGGAACACATGCACAAGCACCCGGCGTGAGTTTTAAGCGACCGGGTCCAGGACGCAAACCGCGGTCGACTACATGGGAGTCCAGAGACATAGCCATTATGCTAACTGCTGGTCCCAAGAAAATGAAAGTGGGCCCATAGTATTTTAATTCTCAGTTATGTGGCTCAAGATGAACCAGAGAGTAAATAAGAAACACAACATTTGTAAATTAATCAAAAGAATTATTATTTCTACTTTTTCCCATTTACTCCTAAATAGTAAATTCACTTTTCTGAATGAGTCCTATATTTTACTCAATACCATTTTTGCATATTTGAAGCTCTTGAAGTGTAAAAATTAGCTCTAAGAAAATCTTAGATCATTTAGTTGATCACACTTTTATTCTAATGCCATTTAACATCTCACTTTCCTCCTTTCAACGTTCCTCGTTTTCAATGTTGTAGATAACTTGCTTTCAGGGGTATGTTACATCAGAACTCAAAGAAGTTCTGTGCACTTGGTGAAAAAAGAATTGTTACAGAGACCACCCAGTTAACCAATTTTGTATTTCTCTAGTACCCATAGCGTCACATACTTTGAATCCATTTGTGTGGCAACATTATTCTACATAGTAATGTTTTGAAAGTAGTTATGACAGGTATGGCACTGTTCATTTAAATGATTATATTTAAGAAACCTTTCAGTAAGACTAAGGAATATAAAATAATCTAAAAATATAAAGAACAATTTAAAATACCTTACAAAAACACAAATTAATTTTCATAAATAATGGTACAAAATGTTCTTTTAGATGAATGAATTGATCCTTTAAGGCTCATTTTTTGTATAGAGAATATATTTTTGACAAAGGTGAGTTCTTAGACACATTTTGTGTGTTTCTGTCTATGTATTGTGAGTTTATTGAAATCTTGATAGATTTCATTGAAAATACAATATATTCAGTTCATTTTTCTTCATATTTTGTTTTGTTATGACATTTACATTGTTCCTTCCAACTCACTTTCAGAGGAATCTGTAAAAAAACTAATAAATTCCATCACATTTTTGTTATTCTTAAAATCCTATGAAATAAGTATTTTCTTCACGATTTTCAGGTTCCCATATTTTAAGAAAAGTTTATTTCTTTCATACCTGAGAAAAAGACAGAGAGACAACTGCCCTCAACACAGTGTTATTCTATGATGTCTTTCCCGTCCAGCCAGAATCACAGTCAGGTGTGGATACTAGATGTGTGTAGGTTGACCAGGAAGCCAATCCTTGCCACTCATACGGCACATAGCACTGAGAGTGGTGCACTACAGCTCTGCATCCTTGGTGGGGGCACACAACTCTTAAATCTAGTTCCCTCTGTGGCTCTCAATTCTTCTGATTTCTAACATTCTGGCCTCAAATGATTGGTTTTGAAATCCTTCCATGTTAGGTTCTATCGATTTCTCTTTCTCTGCTTTCTATTCATTCCTTTAAGCCTTTTTTCTTCCACACCATTCCACGTCTACGTGAATTGCTTTCTATGACTTCCAGACTTACCAGAGTTTCTCTAAGTCATTTGTAAGGTGGGTGATTCTGGGCTGATAGGTATATCACATATGGTTGATGTAATTTTCTGTAAACTTCCACTTTGGTTCTCTGTGCTATATCCTGATATGGGGTTCCTTTACTGCAAGTTTGCTCCTGCGCTAACACCTTAAGATTTTGCAGAAAACTATTTATCACTGAACTCATTTTGTCCAGGATTTGTCCTGTTGAAGAATGTGGAAAGTGTTATCCTTGTTTGGTCAAATGTGTTCTTTTGGGTCATGATTCTATTTCCACTGTTGTGCTACCCAAATATTGATACATACACAGGTTTATTGATTGCTGTCTTGATTTTTCCAATGAACCATTTTAGTAGTTATCATTCTCTGACATATTGATTGAAAAGGTATAGTGCTGAATTTTCTTTCTTTGTAACCATCATTGATATTTATATTGTTCTCTTCACTTTAGTTAAAATCCGCCCTGAGGAAAGTACTGGTAAGTTTTACAAGAATCCCATTATTCCCAATATCCTTCACAAAGACTGTTTAGTCTTTCCTTAATATCTTTATGTTTATTTATTTTTAGAGTTTCTTTCTTTTATTCAAAATTATCTGATCACATTTGTTTATTTAAATAATTACCACTTCTACAAATTATAATGCATTTTAAATATTTTAGGAGGCTTTAATCATTAAAGGAAGACTTAGTGATTCAACCGATGTCAGTTCTGCATTTTTTTATAAATCGAAAGGGCCTGAGAAGCCACTACTTAAAAATATTTTGAAAAGATGTTGAAAAGATATTTTTTAAACGTCACTTACATAATCATAGACATTCTGTACTGCCTCCATTCTACTGATACTTTCAATAATGTTTTTTTTTCAGTGTGAATAGGAATTCATATATTACATCAAAGTATTTAGTAGGTTTCATATAACTGCTGATGTAGAGAGTTTTTGACAGATGGGCACCTTCACCTTTTACTTCCTGTTCATTTTATTACAACCTCTCTCCACGATGAGTGATGGTTTTCATTTTACTGTGGAAAAGAGAGGGAGTCAACACATAGTCACACTTGACATTGTTTATTGCAGAGGAAGTCTGTTTTACCTACCCCCCCCATGGTTTTATTTCAAAATCAATTTCCATTTGAATATGGGTCATATGGAAGTAAACAATATCTCTCATTGGTGAGGTGAAGTGGAATCTCATGTATCTAACTCTCAGCACGTGGGTCACTGCACCACAGAGAAAACAGCAAATGTTTCAAACTTTCATGCTCCTCCCTTCCTTACATTGTGCGTCCTTTCGAATGACTTGGTTCTGTACTTTTTGTATTGTATTGATAAAAATTGTGAAGAGGCAAAAGCCAAGTCCTACTAATGTGTTTTAATGCACAAGTAATTAGCATTTCAACTATTTTGTTCCTTTATCTTCAACTCTCAATAATCATCTTCAACTCCCACATACAATAGTTAAAGTGATTTTACATATGTATTCTACGGAAAGCTTAGAACCTCAATATGTATTAAAGCCCACCAGGATAATTCTTTGATTTGTCCTGTCATTTCAATCCACATGTACAGATCTTGTCCATCACAGAAATTTTGTTAACCCTATACTTTCGGACTTTTGCATGTTTGAAGTTTTGGATGTGTACACTTAGCCCCAAATATACTCTGGTCATTTATTTTATAATCCATGTAAGTTCTATTCTATACTTCTTTTTCTTAGCAATCACATGATTTGTTTAAAAGACTTTTATTAAGCAAAATTAATATATAAACTCAATTAAACACCATTGTTAATTTCTTTTATTTTTCTGATTTTGTCACCTGTGTTTTCTTTAAAGAGAGAACAACTGAGTAGTACTCTTTATTTCAATGTTTGAAACGCTATACTTCATAGCTATGGCCAAAAAGAAAATTACTTATAAATTCCCAGTGTCAACCAAATAACTTATTAAAACTAGCCAGTAAAGTGACAAAACCTACATTTATGAAATGCAATGAAAATGCACCAGAGCTACCATGTGTAAAATGTTTCCACCAGTCAATAATAAGTCATTTTTCTATTTTTGTTTTTGAGCAATGATCTTTGCAGACAGGACCCCCTCAGCCACTGTCTTTTTTGCGTGCACGGAGGTGCACCAATAACTGTGTATTTTTGTATGTTAAACTGCATCACGTTAGATTAACAATATATTTTAATTTTAAGTACGTTTGACTTGGCTTAGTGTTTGCTTCCACAGCACTGACATTGATCTTTCCATTATGTTTTCCAGAATTCGAGGAGACGTATGGTAAATTTTTTCTGAGAATGTTTACTCTGATAACCCTTTATATGACTCTTTCTTAGCATCTTTACCCTCCCCTGCCTGTTACTCTACATGCCTTCTGTTAGCGCCCCTCTTTCCAGGTCGTCTCCACTCACCTTGCCAACTTATAAGTATGGGCTTCTCCCATCATAAATTCTATCCTTCATTTATGGAATCTGAAACTTTATTTCATAGAAATAGATGGCATAATGAGAGTTTTCTGGGCCAAGGGCAATTAGACAAAGCAAACAGAAAAGTCTTTTTCTTTCTTTTAGATTCAAAATTTGAGATGGAAAAAGAAATAAATTTAATACATTTACTTTACAGCATAAATAATACATTTATTTTACAATGAGTAAGTTTAATACACTTATTTTACTACATTGTATTCTTCAAAATTGCTGATAGAGTGAATATAAGGCCAGCATGTGACAAAAACAATTACAATGTGAAGAAATGCATTGTTGATAGCTAGACATAGTCATTGCCACCATCTATATGTATTTCAGAACATCATGATGTACCTGATAAATACATATAACTTTATCTTTCCTTAAAATTAAATTGGGGCCAGTTGTGGTGCAGTGGTTTAGGCTCTGGACTCCCACTTGACCAACCACGGTTTGAGTCCCAGATCCAGTCTCTTGAAAATCACATCAGGCGTGTTTTTGTTTTTCCCAATATTTTGGGAAGAGGCTGGTGGAGATGGGATTTACCAAAATAATAATACATTTTATGAGATGAGGAAGAATAAATGGACATGTAAGTGCTTTCCATTTCATACATGTGTCTTTGTGTAGGTGTCCACACACACACAGACACGCGCGCACACACACACACACACACACACACACACACACTTATTTATGAAATTTTCCACTAGTTAGTACCTCTGTTACATAGTTCAGCATAAAGAGATCATTACTATTCAACTAACAAATCTTCGAATTGTATTTGGTACTTGTTAAATAAATTATTTATGTCCATTTTTCTTCAAATACTCTTTTTTAAAAATTATTGTATTTATCTTTATATATTTATTTAAAGTTGACCAGAGAAGGACAGAGATAGAGAAAGAGAGAGAGGGAAAGTGAGAAACTAAGCCACCGGATTCGGGACTCGAACTGTGGTCGGCCATGTAGGAGTCCAGCACCCTGAACCACAAAACCACCTGCTGGCCCCCTTCAAATGCTCTTGAATGCAGATGTCACTCTAAAGTCAGTTGTGATCTTTTTGTTTATACATAAATATATATAATTCTTTTTCTATTTTCCAAGGTGCAGAAACATTTAATGTCAATTTTATGGCTTTTTTCTTGCTATAGTAAATGTTATTTCTTACCATAATAAATGTTTCACTTTTCATATATTTTGTCACATTTGTTGACTGCCTAGAAGAACTATTTTTAAATGCTGCAAATGAACTGTACATATTAAAGAAAGGTCAGTCAGAACATGTCCCTTAACATAAATTCTTTGAATATTACGTAAATGATATTAGGAGCCTCTAGGCTGAATCAAAGCTTTTTTCTTTTCATAGAGCACTAACATAATCACTAGATGTTTATTATGTATTATTTCTAATTTTATTTGGAATTACATTTTGTGTTCAGGGAAAATATAAAATATAATTTGAGGATGTATGCCTCATGTGACTACTGCTACAACAGAGCTTTCCTTGTTTTCCATTCCAATCCTTTCAGTATTTATGATTCGATGTCATATATTCATTGAAATAGTAGAAAGCTGCATTCTGTTTGTTTGTAAACATCTATTATATTTACATTAATCTCTTCATTTTAGTGTCTAGGAACTCTGAAAAAATTCCTGGTAAATTTTTCAAAAATCCCATTATTCCCAATACCCTTTTCAAAGACTAATTGCTCTTTTGTTCATATCTTTAAGTTTCTCAAAATATTTTTACAGTTTCTTTCTTTCATTCATTCATAAAACAGTGACACAGACAGAAAAATGGAAAGAATGAATGAGACAACTACAAAACATTTAAATATCTTTATGACGACTGAAAAACTCAAAGAAACCTCAGTGATTTTAAACTTTGCAAATTTGAATTTTTAAATGAGGAATACAGAAAGCAAGAACTTTAGCAGGTTGTCATATCATTTTAATCATAAATAATAGTATGTACATTCGAAGTTAAAAGGTTCTTTTTCTTCTAATATTCCTCAATAATATATATTCCAAGGCAATTTTATTTGAGAATAAATCTCATTAACGTACGTCTTAGGATTCATAAGCCCACTGCTAAGTCAGAGTTTTAGATACGTCGATGTTTCTACTAGTCCTTAGTGATATATTTTCCAAGGCAATTTTATTTGAGGCTACAATTCATTAACGTATGCCTTAGGATTCATAAGACCACTTCTAATACGAAGTTTTAGAGCTTTAGTGTTTCTATAGTGTTCTGATTCATTAATTTTTATGGACTTGCTTCTTGGATATATGATGGTTTATATTTTTTTTCTGAGAAGAAAGATAGAAAAGAGCAGCAACAAAATCCAATGTTTTGTGTTTATCACATAACACCTATTCAGATTTCTCTCCCGTGTCATTTCTTGTATGAATCCCATTTGCACTAAAGGTTTCACTGCTGTTGAACTGCACTGCCTCTTGATTACTCAAATGTTCCTGGGGTCCACAGTATTTTAATTCTCAGATATGTAGCTCAATATGAACCACAGAGTAAATCAGAAACACAACATTTTTAAATTAATCAAAAGAATTATTATTTCTACTTTTTCCCATTTACTCCTAAACAGTAAATTCACTCTTCTGTATGACTCCTATATTTAACTCAATACCATTTTGGAAATTTGGAGCTCTTGAAGTGTTGAAATTAGCTCTAAGTAAATCTTAGATCATTTAGTTGAGCACACTTTTATTCTAATACCATTTAACATCTCACTTTCCTCCTTTTGATGTTCCTTGTATTCAATGCTTTAGATAAGTTGCATTCAGGCATATGTTACAATAAAACTCAAAGAAGAAGTTCTGTGCACTTGGTGAACAAAGAGTTATGAAAGAGACCACCCAGTTACCCAATTTTGTATTTCTCTAGTAAACATAGCGTCACATACTTTGAATCCATTTGTGTGGCAACATTATTCTACATAGTAATGTTTTGACAGTAGTTATGACAGGTATGGCACTGTTTATTTTAATGATTATATTTAAGAAACCTGTAAGCAAGACTAAGGAATATAAAATAATCTAAAAATATAAAGAACAATTTAAAAGACCATACCATGAAACACAAATTAATTTTCATAAATAATGGTACAAAATCTTCTTTTAGATGAATGAATTGATCCTTTAAGCCTCATTTTTTTATATAGAATATATTTTTGACAAAGGTGAGTTCTTAGACACATTTTGTGTGTTTTTGTCTGTGTAATGTGAGTTTACTGAAATCTTGATAGATTTCATTGAAAATACAATATTTTCAGTTAGTTTTTCTTCGTATTTTTTTGTGTTATGGCATTTACATTGTTCCTTCCAACTCACTTTCAGAGGAATCTGTAAAAAAAAAACCTAATAAATTCCATCACATTTGTGTTATTCCTCAAATCCTATGAAATAAGTGTTTTCTTCAGGATTTACAGGTTCCCTGTATTTTAAGAAAAGTTTATTTCTTTCATACCTGAGATAAAGATAGAGAGACAACTGCCCTCAACACAGTCTCATTCTATGATGTCTTTCCCGTCCAGCCAGAATCAAAGTCAGGTGTGGGTACTGGACGTGTGTAGGTTGACCAGGAAACCAATCCTTGCCACTCATATGGCACGTAGCATTGAGAGTGGTGCACTACAGCTCTGCATCCTTGGTGGGGGCGCATAACCCTACAACTTATTTCCTTCTGTGGCTCTCAGTTCTTCTGACTTTCTTAAATTCTGGCCTCAAATGATTGGTTTTGAAATCCTTCCATGTTAGTTTCTTTCGATTTCTCTTTCTCTGCTTTCTATCAATTTTATTATCTTTGTTTTCTTCCATACCATTCCAAGTCAATGTAAATTGATTTGCGTGACTCCCAGACTTTCCAGAGTTTCACTAAGTCATATGTAAGGTGGATGATTCCAGGTTGATAGGAAAATAACATACTATATTCCTATATAAATTTACAATTGATGTAATTTTCTGTAGAATTTTCACTTTGGTTCTTTGCCCTGTAATTTAACATGGTGGTGCATTATTGCAAATTTCTTCCTGCCCGGGACCAGCAGTTAGCGTAATGGCTATGTCGCTGGACTCCCACGTAGTCGACCGCGGTTCGAGTCCCGGACCCGGCGGCTTAAACTCACGCCGGGCGCGTGTGCGTGCGTGCCCAAGATCCCAAGAGGAGAATGGAGGAGAAGGGATTGCGGCGTGGCCATCCCCCCTGGGGGGTGATTTCCTGCTTTCTATCTCTCTGTCTCTCTCTGTCTGTCTGGCGAGCGCACGCGCCCTATAGCAAAAACCTCTCCAAAAAAAAAAAAAAAAAAAAAAAAAAATTTCTTCCTGCCCTAACACCTTAATATTTCAGAGAAAACTTGATATTACTGAAATCAATTTCTCCAGGATATGTCCTTTTGAATACTGTTGAAAGTCCGATATCATTGTTTATTCTAATGTCATCTTGGGGCTCTTATTTTCACTACCCTTTGCAGTACTATACAAATGTTGAAACACACTGCTGTTTCCATTGAAACCATTTTAGTAGTTATCATTCTCTGACATAGTGATTGAAATGATAGAATTTTGAATGTTCTTTTTTTGTAAACACCAATGATATTTACATTGATCTCTTCCCATTTGTTTCAGAGAAAACTACTGGTAAGTTTTTCAAGAATCCTATTGTTCCCAATGTCTGATACAAAGACTATTACTCTTTCATTAATATATCTAACTTTTCCTAAATATTTTTAGATTTATTCCTTTTCTATTCAAAAAACAGAGACCGAGGCAGAAAAACACAAAGATGGAACATGACAGTTTAAAATATTTCAACATCTTTAGATAGGTACTCTCAAACATATGTTAAAAAAGCACTTAAAGAAGAAGTTCTGTGTACTTGGTCCCAAAAGAGTACTGAAAGGGAACACCCACAAACCCAATTTTTATTTCTCTTGTGCCAATGGCTTCACATTCTTTGAATCAATGTGTGTGGAAACATTATTCTACATAGTAACACCTTGACAGTAGTTGCAGTACAGGTTTACACTGTTCATATAACTTATTAAAGTTAAGAAACCTTTAAGCAATACTAAGGAAGACAAAATAATCTAATAATATCAAGAAGAGTTTAAACATACTTACGAAGAACAACAAATTATTTCCCCTAAATAATACTACAAAATGATTTTGTAGTAGTCTCATTCTATGATTCCTTTCCCATGTAGCCAGAATCAATGTCAGGTGTGGGTACTGGACGTGTATAGGTTGACCAGGAAACCAAACCTTGCCATTCATATGTCATGTAGCCTCAATTGACAGTGGTGCACTACAGCTCTTCATCCTTGGTAGGGGCACACAACTCTTAAATCTAGTTCCCTCTGTGACTCTCAATTCTTCTGTTTTCTAACATTCTGGCCTCCAATTATTGGTTTTGAAATCCTTCAATGTTAGGTTCTATCGATTTCTCATTCTCTGATTTCTATCCATTCCATTAAACCTTTTTTCTTCCGCACCATTCCACGTCTATGTGAATTGCTTTCTATGACTTCCAGGCTTTCCAGAGTTTCTCTAAGTCATATGTAAGGTGGATGATTCCGGGCTGATAGGAATATAACATACTATATTTCTATATGAACTTACAATTGATGTAATTTTCTGTAGAATTTTCACTTTGGTTCTTTGCCCTATATCCTAACATGGTGGTGCATTATTGCAATTTTCATCCTGCCATAACACCTTAATATTTCACAGAAAACTCAATGTCACTGAAATCCATTTCTCCAGGATATGTCCTTTTTAAGAATGTCATCTTGGGGCTCCAATTTTCACTACCCTTTGCGATACTGTGCAAATGTTGAAACACACTGCTGTTTCCATTGAAACCATTTTAGTAGTTATCATTCTCTGGCATAGTGATTGAAATGATAGAATTTTGAATGCTCTCTGTTTGTAAACACCAATGATATTTACATTGATCTCTTCCCTTTTGTTTCAGAGAAAACTACTGGTAAGTTTTTCAAGAATCCCATTATTCCCAATCTCTGACACAAAGACTGATTACTCTTTTATTAATCTATTTAACTTTGCCTAAATATTTTTAGATTCCTACTTTTTCTATTCAAAAAACAGAGACCAAACAGAAAAACACAAAGATGGAACAAGACAGTTTAAAATATTTCAAGATCTTTAGATAGGTACGCTCAAGCATATGTTAAAATAGGACTCAAAGAGAAGTTCTGTGTATTTGGTGAACAAAGACTTGTGAAAGGGAACACCCACTAACCCAATTTTTATTTTTCTCGTGCCAATGGCTTCACATACTTTGAATCAATGTGTGTGGCAACATTATTCTACATAGTAACACCTTGACAGTAGTTACCATACAGATTTAGTACTGTTCATACAACTTATTAAAGTTAAGAAAACTTTAAGCCATACTATGGTAGACAAAAGAATCTAATGATATCAAGAACTGTTTAAACATACTTATGAAGAACAACAAATTATTCCTCATAAATAATACTATGAAATGATTTTGTAGTAGTCTCATTCTATGATTCCTTTCCTGTGTAGTCAGAATCAATGTCAGGTGTGGGTACTGGACGTGTGTAGGTTGACCAGGAAACCAAACCTCGCCATTCATGTGGCATGTAGCCTTGACAGTGGTGCACTACAGCTCTGCATCCTTGGTGGGGGCACACAACTCTTAAATCTAGTTCCCTCTTTGGCTCTCAATTCTTCCAATTTCTAACATTCTGCCCTCAAATTATTGGTTTTGAAATCCTTCCATGTTACGTTCTATCAATTTCTCATTCTCTGCTTTCTATCCATTCCATTAAACCGTTTTTCTTCCACACCATTCCACATCTACGTGAATTACTTTCTATGACCTCCAGGCTTTTCAGAGTTTCACTAAGTCATATGTAAGGTGGATGATTCCGGGCTGATAGGAATATAACATACTCTATTTCTATATAAACTTGCAATTGATGAAATTTTCTGTAGAATTTTCACTTTGGTTCTTTGCCCTATACCCTAACATGTTGGTGCATTATTGCAAATTTCATCCTGCCCTAACACTTTAATATTTCAGAGAAAACTTTATATTACTGAAATCCATTTCTCTAGGATATGTCCTTTTGAAGAATGTTGAAAGTATGATATCATTGTTTGTTCTAATGTCATCTTAGGTCTCTTATTTTCACTACCCTTTGCAATACTATACAAATGTTGAAACACACTGCTGTTTCCATTGAAACCATTTTAGTAGTTATCATTCTCTGACATAGTGATTGAAATGATAGAATTTTGAATGCTCTCTGTTTGTAAACACCAATGATATTTACATTGATCTCTTCCCTTTTGTTTCAGAGAAAACTACTGGTAAGTTTTTCAAGAATCCCATTATTCCCAATCTCTGACACAAAGACTGATTACTCTTTTATTAATCTATTTAACTTTGCCTAAATATTTTTAGATTCCTACTTTTTCTATTCAAAAACAGAGACCAAACAGAAAAACACAAAGATGGAACAAGACAGTTTAAAATATTTCAAGATCTTTAGATAGGTACACTCAATCATAAGTTAAAACAGGACTCAAAGAGAAGTTCTGTGTACTTGGTGAACAAAGACTTGTCAAAGGGAACACCCACTAACCCAATTTTTATTTTTCTCGTGCCAATGGCTTCACATACTTTGAATCAATGTGTGTGGCAACATTATTCTACATAGTAACACCTTGACAGTAGTTACCATACAGGTTTAGTACTGTTCATACAACTTATTAAAGTTAAGAAAACTTTAAGCCATACTATGGTAAACAAAAGAATCTAATGATATCAAGAACTGTTTAAACATACTTATGAAGAACAACAAATTATTCCTCATAAATAATACTACGAAATGATTTTGTAGTAGTCTCATTCTATGATTCCTTTCCTGTGTAGTCAGAATCAGTGTCAGGTGTGGGTACTGGATGTGCGTAGGTTGACCAGGAAACCAAACCTCGCCATTCATATGGCATGTAGCATTGAGAGTGGTGCACTACAGCTCTGCATCCTTGGTGGGGGCATACAATTCTTAAATCTAGTTCCCTTTTTGGCTCTCAATTCTTCCAATTTCTAACATTCTGGCCTCAAATTATTGGTTTTGAAATCCTTCCATGTTACGTTCTATCAATTTCTCATTCTCTGCTTTCTATCCATTCCATTAAACCGTTTTTCTTCCACACCATTCCACATCTACATGAATTACTTTCTATGACCTCCAGGCTTTCCAGAGTTTCACTAAGTCATATTTAAGGTGGATGATTCTGGACTGATAGGAATATAACATACTCTATTTCTATATAAACTTGCAATTGATGAAATTTTCTGTAGAATTTTCACTTTGGTTCTTTGCCCTATACCCTAATATGTTGGTGCATTATTGCAAATTTCATCCTGCCATAACACTTTAATATTTCACAGAAAACTTGATGTCACTGAAATCCATTTCTCTAGGATATGTCCTTTTGAAGAATGTTGAAAGTATGATATCATTGTTTGTTCTAATGTCATCTTAGGTCTCTTATTTTCACTACCCTTTGCAATACTATACAAATGTTGAAACACACTGCTGTTTCCATTGAAACCATTTTAGTAGTTATCATTTTCTGACATTGTTATTTGTCCCGACCCGGGGACAGGTTTCCTGGTGGAGGGAGTGAAAGATGGGACAAACACACACAGACACACAGAGTGGAGACAATACGAGGTGCTGATCAAGTCTTCTTTATTGAGGAAGAATGTCGAGTTATATACAGGCTGGTGGGCATTGATTGGTTGCCTGAAATGCAAATGAGATAGAACAGCATGAACCAATCATTGATGTGGGTGGACCTCTCCCATTGCCTAGAAATCCAACTGCTCCATGGGGAGAACAGTTAGTCACATGATTTCTGAGAAACGGTTTGCTCAGTGAGGAAGTGAAACCTGATGGTTTCCAAGATGGTGGATAGCTCAAGATGGCGGATAGCTCAAGATGGCTTCCGTATGAAGTGCCCACCACAGTGATTGAAATGATAGAATTTTGAATGTTCTTTGTTTGTAAACACCAATGATATTTACATTGATCTCTTCCCTTTTGTTTCAGAGAAAAATACTGGTAAGTTTTTCAAGAACCCCATTGTTCCCAATCTCTGACACAAAGACTGATCACTCTTTTGTTAATATATTTAACTTTTCCTAAATATTTTTATATTTATTCCTTTTCTATTCAAAAAACAGAGACTGAGACAGGAAAACACAAAGATGGAACATGACAGTTTAAAATATTTCAACATCTTTAGATAGGTACATTCAAACATCTGTTAGAATAGACCTCAAAGAAGAAGTTCTGCATACTTGGTGACCAAAGAGTCCTGATAGGGAACACCCACAAACCCAATTTTTATTTCTCTGGTGCCAATGGCTTCACATTCTTTGAATCAATGTGTGTGGCAACATTATTCTACATAGTAACACCTTGACAGTAGTTACAGTACAGGTTTACACTGCTCATATAACTTATTAAAGTTAAGAAACCTTTGAGCAATACTAAGGAAGACAAAATAATCTAATAATATCAAGAACAGTTTAAACGTACTTACGAAGAACAACAAATTATTTCCCATAAAAAATACTACAAAATGATTTTGTAGTAGTCTCATTCTATGATTCCTTTCCCATGTAGCCTGAATTAATGTCAGGTGTGGGTACTGGACGTGTGTAGGTTGACCAGGAAACCTAACCTTGCCATTCGTATGGCATGTAGCATTGAGAGTGGTGCACTGCTGCTCTGCATCCTTGGTGGGGGCACACAACTCTTAAATCTATTTCCCTCTTTGGCTCTCAATTCTTCTGACTTCTAACATTCTGGCCCCAAATTATTGGTTTTGAAATCCTTCCATGTTAGTTTCTATCAATTTCTCACTCTCTGCTTTCTATCCATTCCATTAAACCTTTTTTCTTCCACACCATTCCACGTCTACGTGAATTGCTTTCTATGACCTCTAGACTTACCAGAGTTTCACTAAGTCATTTGTAAGGTGGATGATTCCGGGCTGATAGGAATATAACATACTATATTTCTATATAAACTTACAATTGATGTAATTTTCTGTAGAATTTTCACTTTGGTTCTTTGCCCTATATCCTAACATGGTGGTGCATTATTGTAAATTTTATCCTGCCATAACACCTTAATATTTTACAGAAAACTCAATGGCACTGAAATCCATTTCTCCAGGATATGTGCTTTTGAAGAATGTTGAAGTGTGATATCATTGTTTGTTCTAATATCATCTTAGGGCTCTTATTTTCACTACCCTTTGCGATACTATGCAAATGTTGAAACACTCTGCTGTTTCCATTGAAACCATTTTGGTAGTTAACATTCTCTAACATAGTTATGAAATGATAAAATTTTGAATGTTCTTTGTAAACACTAATGATATTTACATTGATCTCTTCCCTTTTGTTTCAGAGAAAAATACTGGTAAGTTTTTCAAGAATCTCATTATTCCCAATCTCTGACACAAAGACTGATTACTCTTTCATTAATATATTTAACTTTGCCTAAATATTTTTAGATTTCTTCTTTTTCTATTCAAAAACAGAGACTAAGACAGAAAATCACAAAGATGGAACAAGACAGTTTAAAATATTTCAAGATCTTTAGTTAGGTACACTCAAGCATATGGTAAAATAGGACTCAAAGAGAAGTTCTGTGTACTTGGTGAACAAAGACTTGTGAAAGGGAACACCCACTAACCCAATTTTGTATTTCTCTAGTGCCAATGGCTTCACATTGAATCAATGTGTGTGGCAACATTATTCTACATAGTAACACCTTGACAGTAGGTACCATACAGGTTTAGCACTGTTCATATAACTTATTAAAGTTAAGAAACTTTTAAACAATACTAAGGAAGACAAAAAAATCTAATAATATCAAGAAGAGTTTAAATGTACTTATGAAGAAAAACAAATTATTTCCCATAAATAATACTACAAAATGATTTTGTAGTAGTCTCTTTCTATGATTCCTTTCCTGTGTAGCCAGAATTAATGTCAGGTGTGGGTACTGGACATGTGTAAGTTGACCAGGAAACCAATCCTTTTCAATCATATGGCATGTAGCATTGAGAGTGGTGCACTACAGCTCTGCATCCTTGGTGGGGGCACACAACTCTTAAATCTAGTTTCCTCTTTGGCTCTCAATTCTTCTGATTTCTTTCATTCTTTTTTTTTTTTTTTTGTAGAGGTTTTTGGTATAGGGCGCGTGCGCTCGCCAGACAGAGAGACAGATAGACAGAAAGCGAGAAATCACCCCCCAGGTGGGATGATCACGCCGCAATCCCTTCTCCTCCATTCTCCTCTCAGGATCTTGGGCACACACGTACACGTGCCCACTGTGAATTTTAAGCCACCAAGTCCGGGACGCGAGCCGCAGTCGACTACGTGGGAGTCCAGCGACATAGCCATTACGCTAACTGCTGGTTCCCTCAATTCTTCTGATTTCTAACATTCTGGCCTCAAATTATTCGTTTTGAAATCCTTTCATGTTAGGTTTTATCAATTTCTCATTCTCTGCTTTCTATCCATTCCATTAAACCTTTTTTTTTTTTTTTTTTTTTTCCCCCACACCATTCCACGTCTACATGAATTACTTTCTATGGCTTCCAGACTTACCAGAGTTTCTCTAAGTCATTTGTAAGGTGGATGATTCTGGCCTCATAGGTATATCAAATATGGTTGATGTTATTTTCTGTAAACTTCCACTTTGGTTCTTTGTGCTATATCCTGACATGCGGTTCCCTTACTGCAAGTTTGCTCCTGTGCTAACACCTTAAGATTTTGCAGAAAACTCTTTATCACTGAACTCAATTTTTCCAGGGTTTGTCCTTTTGTGGAATGTGGAAAGTCTTATCCTTGTTTGGTCAAATGTGATCTTGTAGCTCATGATTCTATTGCCACGGTTATGCTACCCAAATGTTGAAACATACACAGGTGTATTGATTGGCTTTCTTGATTTTCCACTGAACTATTTTAATAGTTATCATCCTCTGACATATTGATTGAAAAGGCAGAGTGTTGAATTTTCTTTGTTTGTAACCATCAATGATCCTCATATTGTTCTTTTCTCTTTAGTTAGAAGGCGCCCTGTGAAAACTACTGGTAAGTTTTCCAAGAATCCCATTATTCCCAATTTCCTTCACAAAGACTGATTACTTTTTCATTAATATCTTTATGTTTGTTTAAATATTTTTAGAGCTACTTTCTTTCTTTTATTCAAAAAACAGAAACAGAGAGTAAAACAGAATGATGGTACAAGACAATTATAAAACATTTAATCATCTCAATAAAGATTTATAACCCCAAAAAATCTAAGTTATTTTAAACTTTGCAAATTTGAATTTTTGAAGTGAGGAATACTGAAAACAAGATCTTTAGCATGTTGCCATGTCATTTTATTCATAAAATAATAATATGTACATTCAATGTTTAAAATGTTCTTTTTCTCCTAATATTCCTCATTTATATATTTTCCAAGGCAATTCCTGAAATATTTTCTCCCCTCACTAGATTTATTCCATTAAGTTTATTTTAATTTTTAGTAGAAATGGCTGAAACAAAGTAAACTCCCAGGGACTATTTGTGTGTGAGTTTTGTCAGCATGTGTTCATCTGCTTCTTGATGGTTTCAATATGAATTTCTAAATCACATGAAATTTCTTTTTCTTTCTTATAATATTATCAATCTTTCCTTTTTTTTTTTCAGAAGAACCTCTGAAACGCACTAGTAAGTTTTCTGATAATTTAATACTGGCCAACTTATTTAAAATGACTGCTTTCTTGCTGTTTTTAATTTCCCTGAAAATTATATGTATGCTGTCCTTTGGTTCTTAATAGTCCTGGATTATTGAAAGTATAATAATTTGTTTTTAGCTTATATATTAGTTCTAATCACTTCTGTTTTCATGCTCTCCATTCCCTACCATCCTTATTATTTTCAATTTTTTCACCTCATATCAATTCTTTCCTGGGAGTTTTGGCTTCTCAGTCTTTTACGTGCTTCCTACAATTTCCAAAATAAACTGACAAGATGAAGGACATTGGGCTGACAGACATAGTCTACATATAATTCTAGAAAATTATCAAACGTAAAGTTTCTGTTAAATATTCCATGTTGGATTTTCTATGACTATACATTTGATACAACTCAAAACTTTTAAAGATTAGAGAAGACTCAACCTTACTGAAAAGTTTCCCCAGGCATTTTCCTTTCAAATAATGTGTATTATTATTATTATTATTGGTAGAAATTTTTGCCTTATTGCACGTGCACTCACCAAAAAGAGAGAGAGACATAGAGAGTGAGAGTAAACCTGAGAATCACCTCCCAGGGGGATGGACCTGCCACAATCCTTTCTCCTCCATTTTCCTCCTGGGATCTTGGGCATGCAGGCACACACACTTGAAGGAGTTTCAAGACACCTGGTCAGACTCAAACCACTGTGGCCATGTGGGAATCCAGTGACGTAACTACTACACATGCTGGCCCTGAGAATGTGTAGATTTTTAAATTGTTAATTGACAAGACTGAATTTTAAGTTTCTTCTACTCTGTCCTGGAATATGTTACTAGGTTAGTGACCTTAAATTAACCAATCACATTTGTTTATTTTGTTTATATAACTTATTACCTTTTCTACAAATTATAATGCATTTTATATATTTTAGGAGCCTTTAATCATTAAAGGAAGGTTTAGTGATTCAACAGATCTCAGTTCTGCATTTTTTTTTCCTAGTGTGAAGGGTCTGCAAATCCGGTACTTAAAAAAATTTTGAAAAGATATTTTTAAAATGTCACTAACATAATCATTGACATTTTTTTCTGCCTCCATTTTACTGATACTTTCAATAAAGTTTTGTTTTCAATGGGAATAGGATTTGAAATATTACTTCAAAGTATTTAGCAGGTTTCAGATATCTGCTGCTATAGAGAGTTTTAGACAGATGGGCACCTTCACCTTTTGCTTCCTCTTCCTTTTATTAAGACCTCTCTCCATGATGAGTGATGGTTTTCATTTTACTGTGGAAAAGAGAGTGAGTCAATACCTAGGCACTGTTGGTCTTGTTTATTGCAGAGGAAGTTCTCTTTTTCCTCCTCCCATGGTCTTATGGAATTCAATTTCCATTCGAGTATGGGTCATATGGAAGTAAGCTGTCTCTCTCATTGGTGAGGTGAATTGGAATCTTATGTATTCAACTCTCAGCACGTGGGTCACTGCACCATAGAGAAAACTGTGCCAGTGTTTAAACATTTATGCTCCTCCCTTCCTTACATTGTGCCCTGCTTTAGAATGACTTGGTTCTGTAATTTTTGTATTGTATTGATAAAAATTGTGAAGAACAAAAACCAAGTCTTATTAATGTATTTTAATGCACAAGTAATCAGTATTTCAACTACGTTTTGTGCCTTTATTTTCAACTCTCAATAATCATCTTCATCAACTTCCACATACAGTAGTTAAAGTGATTTTATATATGTATTCTATGCAAAGCTTAGAACCTCAATATGTATTAAAACCCACCAGGATAATTCTTTGATTTGTCCAGTCATTTTAACCTACATGTACAGTTCTTGTCCATCACAGAAATTTTTTTAACCCTTTACTTTTGGACTTTTGCATGTTTGAAGTTTTTGACGTGTACACTTAAACCCAATATACTCTGGTCACTTGTTTTATAATCCATTTCACTGCTATTATATACTTCTTTTCCTTAACCATCATGTGATTTGTTTTACTAAGCAAAATTAATACGTCACTCAATTTAACACATTATAAATTTCTCTTATATTCTGATTTTGTCACCTGTGTTTTCTCTAGAGAGAGAACGACGTAGTAGCACTCTTTATTTCAGTGTTTGAGACTCCTTTCTACCTCATATCTATTGCAAAAAGGAAAATTAATTATAAATAGTCAGTGTCAACCAAATAACTTATTAAAACTAGCCAATAAAGTAACAAAGCTTACATTTATGAAATGCAATAAAAATATACCGGAGATATCATGTGTAAAATGTTTCCACCAGTCAGTAAGTAAGTCATTTTTCTATATTTGTTTTTGAGCAATGATCTTTGCAGACAGGAGACCCTCAGCCACCGTTGATTTTACATGCATTGAGGTGCACCAGTAACTGTGTATTTCTGTATGTTAAACTGCATCATGTTAGATATAACAATACATTTTAATTTGAAGTACGTTTGACTTTGCTTAGTGTTTGCTTCCACAATACTGACATTGATTTTTCTGTTTTGTTTTCCAGGATTCGAAGACACGTTGGTAAATTTTTTCTGTCAATTTTTACTCTGATAACCCTTCATGTGACTCTGTTTAGCATCTTTATCCTCCCCTGCCTGTTTATCTACATGTCTTCTGTTAGCTCCCCTCTTTCCAGGTTGTCTCCACTCACCTTGCTAATTTAAAAATAGAGACTTCTCCCATAATAAATTCTTTCCTTCACTTATGGAATCTGAAAATTTTATTTCATAGAAATAAATGGTGTATTGAGAGTTTTCTGGGTAATTAGCAAATTGGAAAGACTTTTTTTTTAAAGATTCAAAATTAAAGCTGGATAAAGGAATAAGTTTAATACATTTATTTTACTATGTTATATTCTTCAAAATTGCTGATAGAGTGGATATAAAGCCAGCTTGTCTCAAAAACCATGATAATGTGAAGAAATGCAGTGCTGATTAGCTAGACTTAGTCATTGCCACCATCTCTATGTATTTCATAACATCATGATGTATATGATATATACATATAAATTTATCTCTCCTTAAATTAAATTGGGGCCATTTGTGGTGTAGTGGTTAAGGCTCTGGACTCCCATTTGGCCAACCATGGTTTGAGTCCCAGATCCGGCCTCTTGAAAATCACACAGGGCACATTTTCGTGTTTCCCAAAATTTCAGGAAGAGGCTGGAGGATAAGGGATTTACCAAAATCATTATATATTTTATGAGATGAGGAAGAATAAATAGACAGGCATATGCTTTTCGTTTTATATATGTGTCTTTGTGTAGGTACACACACACATGCACACACACACACACACACACACACACACACAAACATATTTATGAAAATGTCCACTAGTTGGTACCTCTATTCCATAGTTCAGCAAAAAGAGATCATTACTATTCAACTAACACATCTTTGAATTGTGTGAGGTACTTGTACTTGTTAAATAAATTATTTATGTCCATTTTTCTTCAAATGCTCTTTTTAAAGAATTATTTCATTTATCATTATATATTTATTTAAATTGACCAGAGAGAGAGAGAGAAAGTGAGAAAGTAAGCCACCAGGTCCGAGACTCGAATTGTGATCGGCCATATGGGAGTCCAGCACCCTTAAGTACAAAGCCCCTTGCTGGCCCCCTTCAAATGCTCTTTAATGCAGATGTCACTCTAGAGTCAGTTGCAATCTTTTTGTTTATACTTCGATTTCTTTATATAATTTTTTTTCTATTTTCCCATGCCCAGAAACATTTAATATAAATTTTCTGGCTATTTTCCCTGCTATAGTAAATGTTATTTCTTACCATAATAAATGTTTCACTTTTCACATATTTTGACACATTTGTTGACTGCCTAGTAGAACTATTTTTAACTGTTGTAGATGAACTGTACATATTAAAGAAAGGTCAGTCAGAACGTGTCCCTTTACATAAATTCTTTGAATATTATGTAAATGATATTAGGAGCCTCTAGGATGAACCAAAGTTTTTTTTTTTCCTTTGTTTCAGAAAACCCTAATTTAATCAGTTGAAGTTTATTATGTATTATTTCTAATTTTATTTGGAAGTTCATTTTGTATTCAGAGAAAATATAATTTAAGGATGTACACCTAGATGTATATCTCAGGCCTCATGTGACTACTACTATGATAGAATTTTTGACAGATGGGTGGTTCCACTCTGCTTCATCATCAATTTTTATGTACCTGTCTCATTTCATGTTTGTTCTCATTCCATTCTGAAGAGGAAGAAAGACCAATGTAGGACAAGTGCTTGATACCATTTAGGCACAGGAAGTCCTATAGTATCTCTTCTTTCTTTTCCTTCCTTCCTTCCTTCCTTCCTTCCTTCCTTCCTTTCTTACTTTTTTTCCTTCTTTCTTTTTTCTTTCTATGTTTTGAAGAGATTTTTGCTACAGAGTGCATGCACTCACCAGAAAGACAGAGAAAGAGAGACAGAAAGCTAGAAATCAGCCCCTAGGGTGCATGGTCACACAGCAATCCCTTCTCCTCCATTTTCATCTCAGGATCTTGGGCACGAAGGCACATGCGCCTGGTGTGAGTTTAAGCCACCATATCTGGGACTCGAACTGCAGTCAATTACATGGGAGTCCAGAGACATAGCCATTACACCAACTGCTGGTCCTGTCTTTTTTTATTTTTAAAGAACCACTTAATTTAACTTTATTCATTTGTGAATTTATTTATTTTAAATTGACCAAAATGGAACAGAGTGAGAAAGAGGGAGAGAGAAAGAAGAAAAGTGAGTTAGCAAACCGCCAGGTCCAGGACTCAACCCTGATAGGCCATGTTGGTGTCCAGTGCCCTTAACCACCACTCCACCTGCCAGCCCATTATCTCTTCTTAAGGTCTCATTTCCGATCATAAATTTTTTCATCAAGGTTTTGATATATACACAATAATATTTTGTCTATTTGGTGTCATATCTTTTCATGACATATGTTTTCAATTCCACAAGATTTAAGTCAATTGGAGCCATCAAATAAACAATGAAAAGTTTTCCAATTTTTGTCCTCACTCATTCTTAAATCAGCACTTTAAGTTTAGTGAGCTGATTCCTTTTGATTTATTTTTTAGATGATATTGGACAGGAAAAAGATAAGTCCTATTAATGTCTTTTACTGCAAAAGTCTTTTTTTTTCCATCTGTTTCTTGTATTTCATTTTTTCTGCTTCAATGATTTTCCTCATCTCAACACAGGCACATTTCTGACATAAATTTAGCTTCTAATTTCGCCATTCCAAGTATTTGTTGACTTTATTGGTTATTTCATTTGTTTCATTATTTTTTCATTTTTCTTCCAATTATAGTCAATGAAGATTTATTTCATGTTTCAAATAATTGCTATAAACAATATAATTTTGAATGCCTGATGCTTTTAAAGTTTTTAAATGATCTCTAAGGAAAGCTCAGATTATTCAGTTAAGCCCACTCTTTTCTGCCATTTAATGCCTCACTTTCCTTCCTTTCCATGTTTTAGATAAGATACACTCAAGCATTTGTCCCAATAGAACTCAAATAAAAAGTTCTGTGTAGTTGGTGAACAAAGCGTTGTGAAAAGAAACATCCAGGAACCCAATTTTGTATTTTCTAGTACCAATGGCTTTACGTACTTTAAATCAGTGTGTGTGCAACATTATTCTTCATAGGAGCACAGCGTCAGTAGTTACTATACAGGTTTAGCACTGTTCATAAAACTTATTAAAGTTAAGAAACTGCTTAGCAAGACTAAAGAATATAAAATAATCTAAAAATATCCAGAAGAATTTATCAGTACTTACCAGGAAAAACAAGGCAATTCCCATAATCAATACTACAAAACCTTGTTTTCAGTTGAGCAAATTGATTCTTCTTAGGCTCATTTTATTTAATAGAATACATTCTTGACAAAAAAGCATTCTCAGACACATTTTGTGTGTTTCTCTATTTATTGTGAGTTTATCTAAATCTTGATTTACTTGAAAGTGTAAGATTTTCAGTAAATTTTCTTCCTACTTATTTCACATGATATTTACATTGATTTTTCTATTTTACTTTTAGAGAACTCCACAAAAAAAGACACACTTGTACATTCTATGACGTTTTTCTTATTCCCATACTCCTATGTAATGATTGTTTTCTTCATGTTTTTAAGTTTTCCTGTATTTTAGAGAAAGTTTCTTTCTTTCATGCCTGAGATAGAGAAAATAGAGACAAGTGCCCTCAACAGAGGCTCGTTTATGATGCCTTTCACATCCAGCCAGAATCAGTTTCAGGTGTGGAGACTAGATGTGTCTAGGTTGACCAGGAAACCAAACCTTGACCTTCATATGGAGTCTAGCTTTGAGAGTGGTGCACACTACTGCTGTGCCTCCTTGGTGGGGGCACACAACCCTACAATCTTGTTCCCTCTTTGGCTATGAATTCTTCTGAATTTCTAACATTCAGTCCTCAGATTATTGTTTTTAAAATCCTTCCGTGTTAAGTTCTATTGACTTCTCTTATTCTTCCTTCTATCCATTCCCTCTTTTTCCTTCCACACCGTATCACCTCTAAGTGCATTGATTTCTATGACTTTCAGATTTCCCTGAATTTCACTAAGTGATATGTTAGGAAGATAATTCTGGGCTAATAGGTATATAACATACAGTTACCATTTTTCTTTCTCACATTTCCTTCTTTTCTTTCTTTTTTTCTTTTTTTTTCCCTATACCATTCCTTTCTATGTGCATTGGCTTCTCTAACTTCCAATGAATTCCTTTATTATCACTCTAAATGAGATAGATTAGATTAAGGGCATTTGGTTGATCAGCAGAAGACATATATTTCATTTAATTTTCTGTAATATGTATAAATTTAGAACCTTTGTTCAAGGATGGATTACTAGTGTATGTGTGTGTGTGTGTGTGTGTATATATATATATATATATATATATATATATATATTTGGAGAGTTTTTTTTTTTTTTTTTCTTTTTGCTATAGGGCATGTGTGCTTGCCAGAAAGACAGAGAGAGACAGAGAGACAGAAAGCGAGAAATCATCCCCCAGGGGGGATGGCCATGCCACAATTCCTTCTCCTCCATTCTCCTCTCGGGATCTTGGGCACGGACGCACATGCGCCCTGTGTGAGTTTGAGCCACTGGGTCTGGAATGCAAACCGCAGTCGACTATGTGGGAGTCCAGCGACATAGCCATTACGCTAACTCTTGGTCTCAAATTTTATTTTAGCTTTTAATTTTATTTATTATCATCAGCATTTTTTAATTTACCAGAGGGAGACAAAGAGCAAGAGACAGAAAGTGAAAAAGCAATCCACCAGGTACAGAACATGATCCAGACTCTGCCATTTGGGAGGCCAACTCATCAACCACCATGCCACCTGCTGGTCCCGGTCACAAGTAGTTTTACAGTGTAAGGTTTTTTGTTTAAATCTTTTATTTATTTTGAGTTGATTTTTGATAATGGTGAGAGATGAGGTCCAGTTTCATTTCTCTGCAGGTGGATATCCAATTTATCCAGCACCACTTCCTGAAGAGATTTTCTTTCCCCACTGGTTGTCTTAGTCAACCAACCCTTAATCATAGGGTATACCTTTGTCAAAAATCAGTTGATAATATATTTTTGGTTTAATTTCTGAGGTGTCCTTTATGTTCCATTGGTTTACATGCCTGTTTTGTGAGAGTATCAAAGTGTTTTTATTATTACAGCTTTGTAATATATTTTGCTATCGGGGAGTAAGATGTCTCCTGCTTTATTGTATTTTTTACATTATTGCTTTGGTGATATGGGCTCTTTTACAATTTCAGACAAAATTTATAATTGTTTTTTTTCTCTTTTTAATGTTTTGAATTTTACATTTATTTTATGTAAAATTCACTTTTTTAAATTTCATTTTATTTTATACATTCAATCACATTATTATTTGGCTTGCAAAATGGATTTTTCAATAGGTGAACATTTCTCCCTAGTACAGTTGATAAGACTACAAAATATCTTCAATAGATAGATAATACCATGTTTCTTTGTGCCATTAATGCTTTGCCTGCCTATTTTTCTTCTAAATGTCCTCCCTCAGACTCTCCTCTTTCACATACACTATATCTAGTATTTACATCTATATACTGTGTTTCTATATACTTTAGTCAATTAGTTTCAGTCATATAGTGCAGACACTCAGTATATACTAAGTGTGGAAATTCAAAGCCTCTCCTTCATAGCCTGGCTTGCTTCGCTGAACAGTAAATCTTACTTATTCATCCACTTCCTGTCAAAATATATTTTTAAATAAAAATCTTATATAATCACTAAAAGTTTAACATGACACCTATATTTTTAATAGTACCTATATTTTAAACTTTATTTTTGTTTGCAGAAGAAAGTAAATGTGGAAATACATCTCATCAATGCATTCTCCTGTCTCTATGTGACTACTACTAAGGCAGAATTTTCAATAGATGGGTGGTGCTTTCACTGGACATTGCTGGAATCCCATGTAGTTGACTGTGGTTTGAGTCCTGGACCAGGTGGCTTAAAACTCATGTTGGGCACAAGGGCATGCATGCCCAAAATCCCAAGAGAAGAACGGAAGAGAAGGGATTTTGAAATGGCCATCCCCCTTTGGGGGTGATTTCTCACTTTTTGTCTCTCTGGCAAGCAAACATGCCCTGTAGCAAAAATGTCTCAAAAAATAAATGTAAATGGATCCCACATGGTAGACAGCCAGGTCTGAATCTCAGACCTGGTGGCCTGGAAAACACCCTGGGCATGTGTGCATGCATGCCCCAAAATCCTTAGAAGACAATAAAGGAGCAGGGATTGCAGCTTGGCCATCCCCGCTGGAGGGTGCTTTATGTCTTTCCTTCTCTCTCTGTCTCTATTTGGCTAGTACATGCAGCCAACGGGAAATTTAAAATATGTATTTGACACATGTAAAAGCTTAGCAGTGTCTCTGTGTTTGTGTTTGTGTGTGTGTGGGTACAATATGTGTGGGTGTATGTTTATCTGCTTTCCTGACATGTTCAATTTCAAATAATTACTTTTTTTTTAATATTTTACTTTCAGAGGAACCTTCAAAATGAGTAGGTAAATGTTCAGACATGCTCATACTCCTAAATTCCTTTGAAATGTTGGCTTCTTGGTGTCTTTAAATTTCCTTGCCTATTAATCTACATGCCATCTCTTGCCCATCCATCTCTTGAATCTCTAATCACCACCTCAATTTTTGGTTTTAAAATTCTCCTCTTCTATGTTCTGTGCAAAGTTTACAATTTGGTATTATTTAATATTTACCCTCTCCTTTTTTTTCATTTCCTGTTATAATTCCCTTTGATTTGAGGTGTTGTGATATTGTACCATAACATTTCCTATGATGGTTGAGATGTCTTTGGTAACGTATGGTTCCAGTTCTCAGAAATAGTCAATTTATTTAAGACAGAGGGTGATTCATAAAAGTGTCTCAAACTCTTGTCTTCTCCTTTGCTGGCCTTCTGTCTTCTATGTCAATGAAATGTTTTTTCTTTCTTTAGTTTTCTAAATAAGAAGCAACAGACAAATGGCAAGTCCCGATGATGTATTTAAACCTGCACCCCCTCATTATTTCTTGTGTCCTATACCTTTGCCTTCAAATCTCAATGATCACCTTCCTCACTCCAACACTCGTGTTTTTAAATTATTTCACCTGACCTTTCCAACTATGCCATCTTCACTAGTTATTCAAATTTCAACATTATCACCTCTTTCATTTGACTTGTAGATATATTTAATGAAGACACAGCTTTTATTTCAACTAAATATATTATTAATTATCAATGTTTGGAAACTTCCATTTTCTGATATGTAAACTTTCCCCAAGACATCTCAAGTCATTTGACTTGAACCTCTTTTGTACATAATGCTTCATTTATTTTCTTTCAAGATTGTACATAACATGATAACTAAAACTCAATTCTATTAAAAATAGAAACTCTAGTACCATAAGGTTTGGTACTGATGATGGACAAATGTGAGAGGAGTCATCTAGGAACAAACTTTGTGTTCTCCTTAGGATCAATGAGCAGATTTTCCCTTAAGTCTTTGTTATTGATTGCTACGTAGCTTCCACACTAGCCAGAATTGACTGTTCTAGTTGCATAGCACCCATAGAGGTATCTAAAGCCACAGATCAATTAATAAAAGTGTAAATGACATAAAGAATAACCAAGAAAATTATTTTTTAAATTTTGGAATTTGAATTTATTTTTTCCTGCACGTTTTATTTATATATGTATTTATTTTTATTGTTTTTAATATTACATTTAATTACATATATCTTTACAGTGTGGAACATTTCTTTTTCCAGCATGGTTATCATGCATTTCAGTCAAGGCAAAGACATTACTATCCATATCATCATCATTAAATAGCTTTTCATTTTTTTTCAGCCTGTTATTATAATTTTTTATTCTCATTATTATTTTTTAAAAGCATTCAATCACCATACACCATTTGGCTTATAAAGAGAATTTACCTAACATGAAATATTTCTCAAACCAGTCCAGTAGAGAATACTATACATGTTATCATCAACAGGTAATAAATCATTTCTGTGTCCCACAAATGTCATGCCTCTCTATTTGTTCTCTTGCTATCCTTCTCTATACTCTTTCCTTCTCCTCCGCCCCTGTTCCACACTGTCTTCAGTGTCCATAACTATTTTCACTGATTTTATGTCCTCCAATATTTAAATCTCTACCATAGAGTGCAGATAGTTGGTATATACTAAGTGGATACATGCAGTATCTTTTTTTCATATCTTGGCTTGCTTCACTCAGCAATAAATCTATATTCAACCATTTCTCTCAAATGCCAGTGCCTTGTTTTATCTTAGAGCTGAATAGTATTCCATAGAGTATATTTGCCACACTTTTTCAATTCATTCATCTGTTTGTGGACATTTGGATTGGTTCCATGTCCTAGCAATCGTGAGTAATGGTGCAATAAGCATGGATGTGCAAGTGTTTTTCCAACTGAGCATTCTCCTATCCTTTGGGTAGATATCCAGAAGTAGACTTCCTGGATCAAATGGTAGTTCTATTTGTAGATCTTTGAGGAACCTCCATATTGTTCTCTGCAGTGGATCAATCTTCATTTCCACCAAGTGAGAGAGAGTTCCCTTCACCACAACCTGGCCTACACTTATTATTTTTTGTATTATTAATCTTTGCCATTCTGACAGGGATTAGATGGTATTTCATTATCGTTTTAAACTGCATCTCCCTTATGATGACGGATGTTGAGTATTTCCTCAAATGCTTTTTGGCTGTTTGTATGTCTTAGAGAGATTTTGTTCAGTTAATTTTCCCATCTTTTAATTGGGTTAATCTTTTTTTCTTTTTTTTTTCCTGGGTAAGCTGCTTGAGTTGCCTTTTTTTTTCTGGTTATCAGTTCCTTATCTGAGGCATAGTTTACACCCCTTCATTTCGGAGGGTTGTCTAATCACACTAATTACTGTGCCCTTTGGTGTGCAGAAACTTCATAATCTGATATAGTCCCACTTGTCTATTTTAGGGATTATTGCCTGTGCTTTGGGACTCTTAATTACAAAATTTTTGCCTACCCCAATGTCTCCCAGAGTTTATCTCGTATTTTCCACCAGTAGTTTCATAGTTTGAATCCTTAGGTTCAGATCTTTGACTCATTTTGAGTTGATTTTTGTTATTGGTGAAAGATGGGGGTTCAGTTTCATCTTTCTGTAGGTGGATACCCAGTTTTTCCAGCACCATTTACAAAAGAGGTTTTCCATTTCCCAATGGATTGACTGGTATCCTTTGTCAAAAATCAGTTGACTGTAAGATTTGGGGTTTATTTCTGGGATATCTATTCTATTCCATCGGTCCTCCTGTCTATTTTTGTGCCAATACCATGCTGTTTTGATTTTCACAGCTTTATAGTATCTTGGGATCAGGGAATGATATGCTACCCACTCCAATTTTCTTATGCAGAATTGCTTGGCCAATGCAAGGTCTTTTATGATTCCAGACAAATTCTATGATTTCCCTTATCTTTGTTTTTGTTTTACATAATGCTAACAGTAACCTTTCCAATTTATTTTTCAGATGACCATCAGAAACAGCTTGGTAAATTTTTTCTAAAATCCCTTTACTCCCAAACCATTTAATGACTGCTTTCTGGGTGTCTTTAATATTTCCTGCTTTTTATTTATATGCTGCTTCTTGAGGTTTCCTTCTCCTTAATGTTTAATCTTCCCACCCTGATTTTTAGAAGATAACAACTTCTTACACATTGTTTTTGTCCAGACAGCATACCTTCATAATGAATATTGTGAGATTAAGGAGACTAGAAAATTAGCACATAGTTTCCATTCCACATAGATATTTTGCAAGAAATTTTATTAAAAAGAGGCCTCTGGGTACCAGAAGATAGAGTAATCCAGTTATATCACAGGAGTCCCATGTAGTTGACTGAGGTTCAAGTCCAAGACCCAGCAATTTAAAACTCATGCCGACGCATGTGTGTGCATTCCCAAGTGGAGAATGGAGGAGAAGGAATCGCAGCATGGCCATCTCCCTGAGGGTGATTTCCTGCTTTCTGTCTCTCTGTTTCTCTCCTTCTCTCCAGTAAGTGCACACACCTGCAGCAAAAATTTCTCTAAAGAAGAAGAAGAAGAGAAAAAAAGAGGCCTCTGTTGGGACTAATAGAGTTATTATGGTTACATCACTGGACTCCCATGTAGTTGACCGTGGTTTGAGTCCTGTACCCACTGGCTTAAGACTCACACAGGACTCATGTGCTTATATGGGCTATAATCTTGAGAGAAGAAAGGAGGAGGATGGATTGCAATGTGGCCATCCACCATTTTAGGTGACTTCTTGCTTTCTATCTCTCTCTCAAATTAGCATATGTGACCTATAGCAAAATCTCTCTTAAAAATATAAAAGCAAACAAACAAACAAAGAGGTCTCTGTCACATGTCCCAGTTTAAAGGACTCATCAACGGGCAACTGGTGCTTTTCAACCTTAAGCCATCAGAGAAGCGTACAGGCTTGTTGAACAATGTTTTGCCTCCCATTGTTCTGTGAAATCATGTGTAAATTCAATTGTCATACATTGATCAAGTGTGAACTAGAGGCTTACTCTTTCACTGTCCTGATCATATTATCCAAGTTTTACCAAACTTTTAAATATTTTAAATAGCCTTCTGCTTTTTTCCTTTATACATATTACTTTTATTTTGCCGTTTATTTAAACCCTTGCCAGCTTTGCAAACTATAATTTATTTTTTAGATTTATTTATTTTTGTACATTCAATCACTGTGTATTATTACAGTCTGTGAAATGAATTCTCCCAACATGAATATACAGTACATTAGTCCGGTTTGAAATATTATCATACACATTACCATCAACAGATCATTTTCCATTTTCATGTCCCTTAAATGTTTTGTTTCTTTCTTTTCTCCCTTGATTACCATCCTCTCACTCTCCATTTTCCACACTCCTCCCATGCTACTTCTAGTATCTGCAATTATACGTCATACTTTAATATCTTCAGATCTTTCATTTTCTGTCATAAAGTGTAGATATTCAGTATATATTAAATGAAGACATACAATGTCTCTTTTTCATAATCTGGCTTGCTTCACAGTGCAGTAAATCTTCCATGTTCCTTCACTTTCTGTCAAATGCCAGGGTCTTTGTTTTTTATGGGTAGTATTCCACAGTGTATTTATGCCACAATTTTTCCACCTGTTCATCTGTTAGTGGACTTTGGGTTGGTTCCATGCATTAGTAATTGTGATAAATGCTTCAGTAAACACAGATGTGCAAATACTTCCCTGACTGAAAGTGTAGTTCTGTTCTTTGTGTAGATACCCAGGAGTGAAATTGCTTGATTATATGGTAGTTCTCTATGTAGGTTTGATTTTTGCTATAGGGCAAGCACACTTACTAGAGAAAGAGAGAGGGAAAAAAAAAAAAAAAGAAATCACCCCAGGAGGAATGACAATGTCGTGATCCCTTCTCCATTATCCTTTTGCAGTCTTGGACCCAGATACACACACATACACCTGGCAAAAGTTTGAAGCCGCTAAGTCCTAGACTCAAATCATAATTGACTATGTGGTAGTTCACTGGCATAACCATTATGCCATCTGTTGGTCCCCTACTTGTAGGTTTTTGAAAAATTTTAACATTTTTCTCCAAAGTGACCGTACCAATTTTCATTCCCACCAAGAGTGTAGGAGAGTTTCCTTTTCATCACAGCCTTGCCAGCACTTACCATTTTTATTTTTTTTAATCTTAGCCATTCTGTCTGGAGTTAAGTGTTATCTCACTGTGATTTTGATTTGCATTTCCCTTTTGACATACATGTTGAGCATTTTTAAATATATTTTTTGACCGCTCGTTTGTCTTCCTTGAAGAGTTGTCTATTCAGGCGATTTTCACATTTTTAAATTGGGTTCAGGTTTCTTATTTTATCGTATATTTTCAAGTAAGCCTCTCAGTTCCCTGTATATTCTGGTTATCAGTAACTTACCTGAGGCATAGTTTGCAAATATATTCTCCCATTTTGAGGGTTGTCTATTCACTTTAATGATTGTTTCTTTGGCTTAGCAGAAGCTTTTTAACCTCATGTAATCCCACTTGTTTAGTTTTGAAATTACTGCCTGTGTGTCAGGGGTCTTCTTTAAGAAAACTGCCTTCTCTGATGTCTTTAAGATTTTCCCCTTCTTGGGGCCGGCAGAAACATGGTGGTTAAAGGCACTGGATTCCCACATAACTGACCACGGTTCAAGTCCTGGGCCTGGAGGCTTGCTTTCTAACTAACTCTCTCTCTCTCTGATGAAATTGGAGAATAATAATAAATAAAGTTAAATAAAATAATTCTCTAAAAATTTATTTTCCCCTGCTTTATTCGTCAGTAGTTTATAGTTTAAGGCCTTAGGTTTAGATCCTTAATTCCTCTTGATGTGATTTTTTGTTATTGGTAAGTGATAGGGATTCAGTTTCATCTTTCTGTACCCAGTTTTCCTGGCACCATTTGCTAAATAGATTTTCTTTTCCTCACTGGATTGACTGGTATCCTTTGTCAAAAGTCATTTGGCTTACTTACCGTTTGGGGTTTATGTCTGGGGTCTCTATTCTATTCCATTGGTCCACAAGTCTATTTTTGTGCCAATACCATGGTGTTATGATTATTGAAACTTTGTAATATATTTAGGGTTTGGGTAATTAATTTTTAATGTTCATGCAAGAATTAGATATGGTCACTATCTGTTCAAGGTTTTTTTTTTTTTTTTTTTTGTGGGGGGGGGGAGATTTTTTAGCTATAGGGCGCGTGCGCTCGCCAGACAGAGAGAGACAGAAAGACAGAAAGCGAGAAATCGCCCCCCAGGGGGGATGGTCACGCCGCAATCCCTTCTCCTCCATTCTCCTCTCGGGATCTTGGGCACGCACGCACACGCGCCCGGTGTGAGTTTTAAGCCACCAGGTCCGGGACACGAACCGCGGTCGACTACGTGGGAGTCCAGCGACATAGCCGTTACGCTAACTGCTGATTCCCCTTTGTTCAAGGTTTTGTAAAATTACTGCTATACATAGAGTTTTGGGCAGATGGGTGCCTTTTTTTTTTTTTTTTTATTAATAGTATGTGGCTATGTAGCAATCCTCGATTCAAAGTCACCTAGTAGCTGTGTCTATAAGACTCCTGTGTCTGGTTTTAAAACACTTTTTCTTTTCCTAATCAAAGAGGAAGAGACAAATTTATTTGTTTGTTTATTTTTAGAAGGTATTACTTCATCACGTTCTTGCTCTCCAGCTTCCTAGTTACTTAGGACTACTGTCAGGGGTCACCATATCTAGCGTGCTTAGAATGGGCCAGGAATACACTTGAGCATTCATGTTACTGTAGCCTTTAAAGTGGCAGTATCTCAATAGCATGAGCTGCTCTACTGAGTTGGGTGCTTTTGCTACCTGCTTGCTTATCAATTTTAACTATGTGTCTTATGTTTGCATGTATATATGCTATTATTCTGAATTAAAGGGAATACTCCCAAACAATATTATGAGTGATTATTGTTTATCACAAAGAAAATCCTATTCTACCTCCTCTCATTGATTTAATTTCAAACTTAGTTTCTTTGCACCAAGGGGTTGGGATACTTAAAACTATATTTTCTCTCACTGTACCATAGACTTTGGACATCTGTGGTTCCAAATCTCAATCAAATGGTTGAATATGAGCCACAGAATAAACTACAAAAGGGTTTCAAATTCTAGCCCTAAAGTATCCCTAACCTTGTGTCTTCAATTTCAATGAATTCATTCTTCTTTTTTTTTTTTTTTTTTTTTAGATAAAAGTGAAGGGGAAAAAGGTAAGACTCAGTAATGTAATTCACTCTATACTTGGTCATTATTTCTTGTGTTTCCTGTACCTTTGTCTTCAACTCTCATTGTTAATCATCTTCAGCACAAAGTACACCGTATTTATATGACTTTATTTTGTCTTATTTTTTCAACTGGAATTTTGATGTTCATTGTTATTACATCTTCCCCATGACATTATTCATTCACTCTGACTTGACTGCCAATGCAAAATATTCCTTAGTCAAAAAATTTTATCAATAACTAGAAAATGAAATTATGTTTTATTTTATTTCATTTTTTGAGAAGTTTTTGCTATAGGGCGTGTGCACTTGTCAGAAAGACAGAGAGAAAGAAAGCAAGAAATCACCCCGAGAAGGGATGGTCATGCCGCAATCCGTTCTCTTCCATTTTCCTCTTGGGATCTTGCGCTTGCATGCACACATGCCTGGTGTGAGTTTAAGCCACTGGATCCGGCACTCAAACCATGGTCAGCTACATGGGAATCCAGCGACATAGCCATTACTCCAACTACTGGTCCCGCAAGTGAAGTTTTCATATGTTTGGTTTTGATGTCTAAATTTACACAAACAATGGCCTGGTCAGTTGATTTAGAACCGCATTCTATGACATTAAACCTCTAATTTCCTTTTCTTTCATGTGATTTAGTTATGCTAAAATTTTATTTCAAGTTCTCTCATACATTCAATCACATTAATTAACTTGCAAAGGGAATATTCTGACATGTGTACATTTCTCCCCAGTCCAGTTGATAATATTATAAAGTTATCGTCAACAGATTATACCCCATTTCTTTGTCCCATTCATGCTATGCCTCTCTATTTTTCTCCTTAATGTCCTTCCTCAGACTCTATTCCTTTACCCACCTTCTTCCCACCCTATATCTGGTATTCACAAGCATTTACTGTGTTTCTATATCCTTTAGTCATTCAGTTTCGGTCATAGAGGGCGGTCACTCGGTATATAAGGCATCTGATAAAATAGCAATGTGAATGTAATGAAGTTATTTAGCAATTTATAAATCTAATGGTTGTATATACAGGGGCCCTCAAGTCCAACCCTGTACTTCAGTAATTGAAGTTTGTTTTTAAATAATTCTGTGTTTTTAATCACTTTATATAATGTAATGATCAAAATAAAAAAGAATTGAATATATTTATGGGCAAATGTATGTATATAATGTATATAAAAAATCAGCTAAAGACTTATTGATGTGTAAACTAACTAATTAAAAGTCATAATAATGTCAAAAGGAATAAACATTATTTAAAAAGATAACCAGAGGTTATGGTTGTAAATTTTCACTACTCAAGTCAATATAATCCTTCTATGCTTCTTCAATTTAGGTAGAATATATTGTGTAAAAAGTAAGTTTTCAGACACTGTATATCTTTGTGGATGTGTGTGCATATATATATGCATGTGGATTCATTGAAAGCCTGATAGGCTTAATTTTACAAACTAATATTAAGGATATTTTAATATTTTTAAGATTTCTTTCACATGGCATTTACATTTGCCTTTTTATTTTATTTTCTAGGAGAGACTCAGCAAACACCTGGCAAAATTTCTGACAACTCATTATGCTGAATACCCTTTAAAATGGCTGTTTTCTTAAAGACTTTAGTATTTCTTGCCTTTTTACTTATATGCCATCTACTGGCTCTTCCTTCCCTTGGATATGTACTCTTCCTACTGCAGATTTTAAGATATAACTCCTCTCATATTATGTTTTGTCCATATCTCTTCTACCTTCTATTTTTATAATCTTTCCTTTTCATTCAGCAGCCTTCCTTGTTGATGTTAACGTGTATACTATCCTCAACTGGACTGGTGTAAAGTGTATTCATTCATGTTGGGAGAATTCACCTTACAAGCTAAGTGTAAATCAATATGTATAGTGATTGAATGAATAAAATAAATTATAATTAAATTAAATAAAAATAAAGAAAATTATGCTGGCTGTGTGTGTGTGTGTGTGTGTATGTGTGTCTATGATCCCAGGAGGAAAATGGAGGTAAAGGGGCTTGCAGCATGGCCATCTCTTCTCACATTCCTTCTCATTGTCTCTGTCTCTCTCCTTCTGGAGAGTGCATGTACTCTAAAGCAAAAAAAAAGTAATCAAATTATATCACTACAAAAAATATCTAATTATCACAATAAGAGACAGAAAAAGAGAGAAAAATGAACCCAAAATCTGCAAAGTAACCAAAAAACTGACAAAATGACAATAGTAGCTCCTTACCTGTCAAAATTATTTTAAATGTAAATTAAAAATCTCTTTAATCTAAAAACACAAAATATAAACTTGTGGAGTAAAAGTGTAGAAATTTTTAACATAAAGTTAAATTGTTATTGGCTTTACATAGCTTATTACAACTATAATTTATATGAACTTAAATTAACCTATAGTAAATAGCATTAAAGATAAAAGTATGGAATCAAATTAAACCACTAGAGAAAACCAACTTGAATCGGATAACATAGACTTTAGATAAAAAAATAAAGTGAGATAAAGCAGATCTTTACATAATGATATTGAGATCAACTCATTAAGAAGATATAACAATTATAAATATACACGCACCAATACTGGAGGATCTAAGCAAATATTAGTAGATCTGAAGAGAGATCCAAAGAGAGACCTGAAGTGAGGACCTCAGTACCTCGCTTTCAACGGTGGAATAATTGGACAGAGAATCAAAAAGGCAAAGTTGTAAATGAATTGAACTTAGACAAAATGGACCTAGCAAACAGAACATTAGAGTCAACAGTAGCACAATACCCACCCTTTTAATGGGTACACTATTCTCTAGAATGGATAATATGTTGTCCACAAACAAGTTTTACCAAGTGTAAAAATAAGTGAAATGTCAAGTATCATTTTAACCATAACATTATGAAATCAGAAAATAATAGAAGGAATATTAAAATAATAAAAAATGACTTGGATATTGAACAACATACTCCCAAACAATCAATAGGTCAACTAAGAAACTGAAAGGGAAACTTCAAAATATTTTGAGATAAATAAAAATGGAAACAACTTACAAGAAGTTATAGTATGCAGCAAAAGCAATTTTAAGAGGAAAGTTTGGAACAATAAACAACTATATCTAAACATTAAAAAATACATAAAAAGGAAAGAGAAGGAAAAATTACAAACAATCTAATATTTTATTTCAACTAGAAAAAAAGAACAAACTAAGCCTTAAGTTAATGAAGGAAGGAAATAAAGATCAGAACAGAAACCAATGAAATAGAAATTTAAAAAAATAAATAAACAAACCAAAAAAAAAAAAAAAAAGCCCTTTGGCTGTAGCAGCCAGCAGTCTGGTACATCTGAAGGCATCTGGTAACTTTTTCTTTATTCCACTCTCTCCTCTTTTCTTTTCCCTTATGTTATCTTCTCTTCTTCTTCTTCCATCTTGCCAGAGGGACTAGCTAGGTCTAGAATCAGAGACCTGAAAATTTCTAGTCATATAAAGTTCTATAGGTTCCTCCCTTATATGGAACCAGCTGTGAAAAAGGAGATACTGCTCTTCAGACACCTGACTATAGTATCTTTTTTGAGACCACATTACTAAAAAAAACAGAACAGAAACTTTGGCAGACGTCAATTCCTAACAAAAAGGAAACACACTTCCAGCCAGTGAAACATGCGCCTAAAAGGTACTTGAAAATTAGTACATCTTCCAATGGCTAGAAGTAGAAGAGCCTCATGTATGAATAAACAAGGAAATATATCTCCATCAAAGCCACAGAGTAACTCCCCTCCATCTTTCACGCTAATGGACAATGTTACCAAAATATTCGACAAAGAATTTATGGTGAACAAATTCTTCGAGTTGGAACAGAAAAGAGACAATGAACTACAGGAGATAAGAAAGTCATTCCAAGATATGAAAGGAGAAATGGACATTTTGAGAAAGAACCAGATGGAGCTAGCTATTAGAGATAAAGTCTGGAATAGAGGAAATCAAAAACTCCCTTGAAAGTATGAAAAGTCAATTAGACCATGCTGAGGATCAAATCTCTGATGTAGAAGATAAAACCTCTGACCTAGAAAGAACCATCAAAAAGACAGAGAGGGTAACAACAACAACAACAAAAAATCCCATGAGAATAATGTACGAGAAATACGAGATTCCGTAAGATGCCCAAATATCAGAATAATTGGCATTCCAGAAGATGACGAAACAAATAACAGCATGGAAAATCTATTCCATGAAATCTTGGAAGAAAATTTTCCAAGTCTAGAGAGGCACTCAAGCATCAAGACCCAAGAAATACAAAGGACCCCAGTTAGAATCAACCCCAGAAGATCTTCCCAAGTCACATCATAGCCAGACTATCCAAGACCACAGATAAAGACATGATACTAAAACTGGCAAGAGAGAAACGAGAAGTGACATACAAAGGTCATCCCATCAGGCTAACACCGGACCTCTCAATGGAAACAACGCAAGCAAGGAAAGAGTGGGAAGATGTATTGAAAGTGCTAAGAGAGAAACAATTCCAACCAAGATTATTGTATCCTGCAAGATTATCCTTCATATGGGAAAAGAAGATTAAAATCTTCTCAAACAAACAAGACCTGAAAGAATTTGCCAGCAACAGAGCAGCTTTTCAAGAAACGCTGAAGAAAGTACTGTTCCAGGAAAACTAAAGAGCTAACAGACAGAAACAAAGGAATAAAAGGCTGCTGTGACAATGGCCACCTTAAACGTTGGGACAGATCCAGTTACATCGATAATAATACTGAATGTGAATGGATTAAATTCCCCAATCAAGAGACACAGACTGGCCAAATGGATAAAAAAACAGAGACCCTGTATCTGTTGCCTACAGGAAACCCACCTCATCGATAAAGACATACATAGACTGAAAGTTAAAGGTTGGAAAAAGGTTTTCCATGCAATAGGGAACCAAAAAAGAACTGGAGTTGCGATACTAATTTCTGACAAAAAGGTCTTTAAAACAAAAACTGTTAGAAGAGACAAAGAAGGGCACTATATTGTAGTAAAAGGATCAATAGATCAAGAAGATATAACTCTTATAAATATCTATGCGCCCAACACAGGAGCACCCAAATATGTGAAGGAAAGACTGTTAGATCTAAAAGGGGAGATAGACTGCAATACAATAATTGTTGGAGACCTTAACACTGCACTATCCCCTCGGGACAGATCATCTAGACAAAAAATAGATAAAGAAATAAAGGATCTGAATGATACCATAAATTAAATGAACTTAACAGACATCTATAAAACTTTCCATACAAAAACCACGAAATACACTTTTTTCTCACCCCCCACATGGAATCTTTTCGAAGACTGACCACATCATAGGGCACCAAGCCAGCCTCTACAGATTCAAAGGCATAGAAACTATTTCCAGCATCTTCTCTAACCATGATGGAATTAAACTTGAGTTTAATTTCAAGAGAAATCCTCAAAAGTACTCAGATACATGGAAACTAAATAACCTACTACTGAATGACTCCACTACTACTGAAGAAATAAAGTCTGAAATGAAAAGATTCATGGAAGCTAATGACATGAGGACACAAGTTTTCATAATCCTTGGGACACTGCAAAAACAGTCATAAGAGGGAAGTTTATAGCAATTAGTGCTCATAAGAGGAAGACAGAAAGAAGACAAATAAATCACCTTACATCATGCCTCAGAGAATTGGAGAAGCAGCAGCAAAATAATCCAAAAAACTCCAGGAGAATGTAAATAATAAAGATCTGAGCAGAAATAAATGAAATAGAAAATAAGAGAACTATACATAAAATAAATGAAAGTGAAAGTTGGTTCTTAGAAAAGATAAACAAAATCAATACAGCACTAGCGAGACTTATCAAGACGAAGAGAGAAAGGAACCAGGTGAATCAAATCTGCAATGAAGCAGGAAATATAACAACAGACAAAATAGAAATACAGAACATCATTAGAGGATTTTATGGACAACTATATGCCAAGAAACAAGACAATCTGGATGAGATGGACAAATTCATGGACACGTATAATCTACCAAGATTGAGCCAGGAGGATATAGAAAGTCTAAATAGGCCCATACCAAGCCAGTAGATTGAATCAGTAATAAATAACCTTCCAACAAGAAAAGCCCTGGCCCTGATGGCTTCAGCTCTGAGTTCTATAAAACTTTCAAAGAAGAGTTAACCCCCATTCTCCTCAAGATATTTCTAAAGATCCAAAAGGGTGAATCTCTCCCTAATTCACTCTATGAAGTCTCTATCACCCTTATCCTCAAAACAGATAAGGACAGCACAAGGAAGGAAAACTATAGACCAATAACTCTGATGAATATAGACACAAAGATTCTCAACAAGATACTAGCTAACCTTATCCAACAACTTATAAAAAAGATTATACATCATGATCAAGTAGGCTTTATTCCAGGTATGCAAGGTTGGTTTAACATATGCAAAACCATAAATGAAATACACCATATTAACAGAAAAAAAAGACAAAAACCATATGGTCATATTGATTGATGCAGAAAAAGCATTTGATAAGATACAACATCCCTTTATAATCAAGACTCTCAGCAAAATCGGCATACAAGGGTCATTTCTCAACACAATAAAACCTATATATGAAAAACCCATTGCGAACATCATCCTGAATGGAGAAAAGCTGAAAGCTTTCCCACTAAAAAGGGGTACAAGACAAGGATGCCCACTTTCTCCATTCCTTTTCAATACAGTACTGGAAGTACTAGCAAACACAATCAGAAGAGAGGAAAAAATTAAAGGCATCCAAATAGGAAAAGAAGAGGTGAGACTCTGTCTATTTGCAGATGACATGATTGTGTACATAGAAGACCCAATGATTTTCATGAAAAAAATTTCTGGAAGTAATACACGAATACAGTAAAGTTGTAGCATACAAAATTAATATACAGAAGTCTATAGCATTTCTACATACAAACAACAGGCAGATGGAGATAGAACTGAAAAAAGTTATTACATTTACCATAGCCAACAAAAGTATAAGATAATTAGGCATAAATCTAACCAAAGAAGTTAAAGATCTCCACGAGGAAAAATATAAGAAGATAAAAAAAATTAAAAATGACGCAAATAGTAGAAGGATATCCCATGTTCCTGGATTGGAAGAATTAATATAACCAAAATGGCAATTCTACCCAAATTAGTCTGCGTATTTAAGGCAATGCCAATCAAAGTACCAGACACATTCTTCACAGATTTAGAAAAGACAATCATAAAATTCATTTGGAATAATAAAAGACCCCATATTGCCAAAGCAATTCTACACAAGAAGAGTAGAGTGGGCAGCATCTCACTCCCTGACCCAAAAATATACCACAAAGCTGTGGTAATCAAAACAGCATGGTACTGAGACTTTCCTGGACTGCCAGCAGGCAATAGCGTGTCCTGCAAGCCTCTGGCCAGCAAGGGATACTGAGGGAGGGTCACCTCTGACCCCCACCCCACTTCCAGACCGCCAGGCCCCAGACTCCACCTTCTAGACTTCTCTGGACTGCTAGCAGGCAATAGCGTGTCCTGCAAGCCTCTGGCCAGCAAGGGATACTGAGGGAGGGTCACCTCTGACCCCCACCCCACTTCCAGACCCCCAGGCCCCAGACTCCACCTTCTAGACTTTCCTGGACTGCCAGCAGGCAATAGCGTGTCCTGCAAGCCTCTGGCCAGCAAGGGATACTGAGGGAGGGTCACCTCTGACCCCCACCCCACTTCCAGACCCCCAGGCCCCAGACTCCACCTTCTAGGTAGGTAGCCAGCATCTCCTTGTGGCGGTTTTTTTTTTTTTTTTTCTCTTTTCTCTTGACCCCCCTGCATTCCCTTGTTAACACCTAGCCCTCCTTCTCCCCCCAGACTTTCCTGGACTGCCAGCAGGCAATAGCGTGTCCTGCAAGCCTCTGGCCAGCAAGGGATACTGAGGGAGGGTCACCTCTGACCCCCACCCCACTTCCAGACCCCCAGGCCCCAGACTCCACCTTCTAGACTTCTCTGGACTGCTAGCAGGCAATAGCGTGTCCTGCAAGCCTCTGGCCAGCAAGGGATACTGAGGGAGGGTCACCTCTGACCCCCACCCCACTTCCAGACCCCCAGGCCCCAGACTCCACCTTCTAGACTTTCCTGGACTGCCAGCAGGCAATAGCGTGTCCTGCAAGCCTCTGGCCAGCAAGGGATACTGAGGGAGGGTCACCTCTGACCCCCACCCCACTTCCAGACCCCCAGGCCCCAGACTCCACCTTCTAGGTAGGTAGCCAGCATCTCCTTGAGGCGGTTTTTTTTTTTTTTTTTCTCTTTTCTTGACCCCCCTGCATTCCCTTGTTAACACCTAGCCCTCCTTCTCCCCCCAGACTTTCCTGGACTGCCAGCAGGCAATAGCGTGTCCTGCAAGCCTCTGGCCAGCAAGGGATACTGAGGGAGGGTCACCTCTGACCCCCACCCCACTTCCAGACCCCCAGGCCCCAGACTCCACCTTCTAGGTAGGTAGCCAGCATCTCCTTGAGGCGGTTTTTTTTTTTTCTCTTTTTTCTTGACCCCCCTGCATTCCCTTGTTAACACCTAGCCCTCCTTCTCCCCCCAGACTTTCCTGGACTGCCAGCAGGCAATAGCGTGTCCTGCAAGCCTCTGGCGAAATAGCGCGGTGCGCGACTTTTTCTTTATTTTTCTGTGTTGTCTTTCCTTTCGTTGCATATTGTCCTCTCCTCCTTATTTTTTACCGTGCCAGACAGACTAGACAGGTCTAGAGTCATATATCTGAAATTTCCTAGGAAGGTAAGTGTCTTTGGGATCCTCCCTAGTACTGATCCCCTTTGAAAAAGGAGATTCTGCTTGTTAGACACTTCTGTAGAGTTCCCTGCCTGAAAACACATTGGTAAAAACAACAGAAGAGAGACTTCAACAAACAGCTATTCCCATCAAAAAGGAAAGACTCTTACTTCTCGTGGGACAAAAGTTCTCCCAAGAAGTCTTTAAAAGGGAAGTAATCCTCCAATGGCTAAAGGTAGAAAAAGAGCCTCAGGTCTGAATAAACAAGAAAATATGTCTCCAACAAAGGAAAATGCCCCTCCATGTCTCGTAAATATGGAGGACGTTACCAAAATGACAGACACAGAATTCCAAACATTCATGGTGACCAAATTCTGTGAATTGGAAAAAAAAAGAGACAATGAACTACAGGAAATTAGGAAGTCCTTCCAGGATATGAAAGAAGAAATGGATACTCTGAGAAAGAATCAGGTGGAACTATTAGAGATAAAGTCTATAATACAAGAAATCAAAAACTCTCTGGAAAGTATTAAGAGCCGATTAGACCATGCTGAAGATCGAATCTCTGATGTAGAAGATAAAACCTCTGATCTAGAAAAAAACTACAAAAAGATCGAGAAAATAACTAAAAAACATGAGGATAATATACGAGAAATACTAGACTCTATTAGACGCCCAAACATCAGAATAATCGGCATCCCAGAAGGTGAAGAAACTAATAGCGGAATGGAAAATCTATTCCATGACATCTTGGAAGAAAATTTCCCAAGCCTAGAGAGGCACCGAACCATCCGGACCCAAGAAATACAAAGGACCCCAAATAGAATCAACCCCAGAAGATCTTCCCCAAGGCACATCTTAGCCAGGCTGTCTAACGTCACAGAAAAAGACATGATACTAAAACTGGCAAGAGAGAAACGAGAAATAACTTACAAAGGCCATCCCATAAGACTAACACCAGACCTCTCATCAGAAACAATGCAAGCAAGAAAAGAATGGGAAGACATACTGAGAGTGTTAAGAGAGAAACAATTTCAGCCAAGACTATTATACCCTGCAAGATTATCCTTCATTTGGGAAAAAAAGATTAAAATCTTCTCAAACAAAACCTGAAAGAATTTGCCAACACCAGACCGGCTCTTCAAGAAATCCTGAAGAAAGTACTGTTCCAGGAAAACTAAAGACGCAACAGCCAGAAACAAAGAAATAACAGGCAACTAAGACAATGGCTAACTTAAATGTCGGTACAGACCCTCTAACATCGATAATAACATTGAATGTTAATGGGTTAAATTCTCCAATCAAGAGACACAGACTGGCTGAATGGATAAAAAAACAGAAACCCTCTATCTGTTGCCTACAAGAAACCCACCTCATGGAAAAAGACATACATAGACTGAAAGTGAAGGGTTGGAAAAAGGTTTTCCATGCAGTTGGGAACCAAAAAAGAGCTGGAGTTGCGATACTAATTTCTGACAAAATAGGCTTTAAAACAAAAAGTGTCCGAAGAGACAAAGAAGGGCACTATATCATAGTAAAAGGCTCTATAGATCAAGAAGATATAACGCTTATTAATATCTATGCTCCTAACACAGGAGCACCCAAATATGTGAAGGAAAGATTGTTAGATCTGAAAGGGGAGATAGACTGCAACACACTAATTGTTGGAGATCTCAACACCGCATTATCCCCTCTGGACAGATCATCTAGGCAAAAAATAGGTAGAGAGATCAAGGACCTAAATGATACCATAAATCAATTGGACTTAACAGACATCTATAGAACTTTCCACCCAAAAACCACAAGATATAGTTTTTTCTCACCCCGACATGGAACTTTCTCGAAGATTGACCACATCATAGGACACAAAGCAAGCCTCTGCAGATTCAGAGGCATAGAAACTATTTCCAGCATCTTCTCTGACCATGATGGAATTAAACTCGAGTTTAATTTCAAGAGAAATCCTCAAAAATACCTAAAAACATGGAAACTAAATAACCTACTCCTGAATGACTCCACTATTATCGAAGAAATAAAGTCCGAAATCAAAAGATTCATGGAAGCCAATGACAATGAAGATACAAGTTTCCATAATCTTTGGGACACTGCCAAAGCAGTCATAAGAGGGAAGTTCATAGCAATTAGTGCACATAAGAGGAAGACAGAGAAAAGGCTAATGGATCACCTAACATCAAGCCTTAGAGAATTGGAAAAGCAACAGCAAAAAAATCCAAAAAATTACAGGAGAAAGGAAATGATAAAGATCCGAGCAGAAATAAATGAAATAGAAAATAAACGTACTATACAGAAAGTAAGTGAAAGCAAAAGCTGGTTCTTTGAAAGGATAAACAAAATTGATACCCCACTAGCGAGACTTATTAAGAAGAAGAGAGAAAGGAACCAGGTGAATCAAATCTGCAATGAGGCTGGTAACATAACAACAGACATAGTAGAAATTCAAAACATCATTAGAGGATACTTTGAACATCTATACGCTAAGAAACAAGATAATCTGGATGAGATGGACAAATTCCTAGACAAATATAATCTACCAAGAATGAGCCAGGAAGAAATAGAAAGTCTGAATAGGCCCATAACAAGCCAGGAGATTGAATCAGTAATAAGTAACCTCCCAACAAAGAAAAGCCCTGGCCCCGATGGATTCACCTCTGAATTCTACAAAACTTTCAAAGAAGAGTTAACTCCCATTCTGCTCAAATTATTTCTAAAGATCCAAAAGGGTGAATCTCTCCCTAATTCATTCTATGAAGCCTCTGTCACCCTCATCCTCAAAACAGATAAGGACAGGACAAGAAAGGAAAATTATAGACCAATATCTCTGATGAACATAGACTCAAAGATTCTCAACAAGATACTAGCAAATCGTATTCAACAACTTATACAGAAGATCATACACCATGATCAGGTAGGCTTTATTCCAGGAATGCAAGGTTGGTTCAACATACGCAAAACCATAAATGTAATACACCATATTAATAGGAAGAAAGACAAAATCCATATGGTCATATCGATTGATGCAGAAAAAGCATTTGATAAGATACAACATCCCTTCATGATCAAGACTCTTAGCAAAATCGGCATAGAAGGGCCATTTCTCAATACAATAAAAGCCATCTATGAAAAACCCATAGCGAACATCATCCTGAATGGAGAAAAGCTGAAAGCTTTCCCACTAAACACAGGAACAAGACAAGGATGCCCACTTTCTCCTCTCCTTTTCAATATAGTACTGGAAGTCCTCGCCAACGCAATCAGAAAAGAGGAAAAAATAAAGGGCATTCGAATAGGAAAAGAAGAGGTGAAACTCTCTCTATTTGCAGATGACATGATTGTATACATAGAAGACCCAATGGTCTCCATGGAAAAACTACTGGAAGTAATACATGAATTCAGTAAAGTTGCAGGATATAAAATCAATATACAGAAATCGATAGCATTTCTATATACGAATAACAGGCAGACTGAGATAGAACTGAAAAAACTTATTCCATTTACCATAGCCACTAAAAGTGTAAGATATTTAGGAATAAATCTAACCAAAGAAGTTAAAGACCTCCACAAGGAAAACTACGAGAAGGTAAAAAAAGAAATTGAAAATGACACAAAAAAATGGAAGGACATCCCATGTTCATGGATTGGAAGAGTTAATATAATCAAAATGGCAATTCTACCCAAATTACTCTACCTATTTAATGCAATGCCAATCAAAGTACCAGACACATTCTTCACAGATCTAGAAAAGACAATCTTAAAATTTGTCTGGAATCATAAAAGACCCCGTATTGCCAAAGCACTTCTACACAAGAAGAATGGAGTGGGTGGCATCTCAATCCCCGATCCAAAAATATATTACAAAGCTGTGGTAATAAAGACAGCATGGTATTGGCACAGAAACAGACATGTGGACCAATGGAACAGAATAGAGTCCCCAGAAATAAGTGCCCAAACATACAGTCAACTGATCTTTGACAAGGGGTACCAGTCAATTCAGTGGGAAAAATGAAAGCCTCTTCAGCGAGTGGTGCTGGAGAAACTGGACTTCCACTTGCAGAAAGATGAATCTGAACCCCTACCTCTCTCCTTTGACAAGAATCAAGTCAAGGTGGATCAAGGATCTAAATCTAAGACCTCAAACTATAAAGCTGCTCCTGGAGAATGCTGGGGAAACTCTGGGAGACATTGGTGTAGGGAAAGACTTCCTAAAGAAGTCCCTCAAAGCAGAGTCGATCGTCCCCAAAATAGACAAATGGGATTACATCAGACTAAGAAGTTTCTGCATGGCCAAAGACACAGTAGTTAGTGTGAATCGACAGCCCTCAGAATGGGAAAATATTTTTGTAAATGTTGCATCAGATAAGGGACTGATAACCAGAATACACAAGGAACTAAAAAAGCTGTTTGGAAGAAAGATGAGCAACCCTATTAAAAGATGGGAGAAGGAGATGAAGAAAACACTCTCTAAAGATGACATACGAATGGCCAAAAGGCATATGAAAAAATGTTCAACCTCCCTCATCGTAAGGGAAATGCAGATAAAAACAACAATGAGGTACCACCTAACCCCAGTCAGATTGTCTAATATTAAAAAAACAAAAAATGATAAGTGTTGGCGGGGGCGTGGTGAAAGGGGAACTCTTTTACACTGCTGGTGGGAATGTAGATTGGTCCAACCACTGTGGAGAATAATTTGGAGATTCCTCAAAAATCTACAGATAGATCTGCCATATGATCCAGAGATCCCACTCCTCGGTATCTACCCAAAGGACAGAAGAATCCTTCATTGGAAAAGTGCTTGCACATCAATGTTTATTGCGGCACTATTCACAATTGCTAAGTCATAGAACCAACCCAGATGCCCCCGTATGGAGGAATGGATTGAAAAACTGTGGCACATATACTCTATGGAATACTACTCAGCCATAAAAACCAATAGAGCCCTGGCTTTTGACAGAAAGTGGAAGAATATGGAAGATGTACTGCTGAGTGAGGCAAGCCAGGCTATGAAGGAGAGACATTGTATGTCCCCACTTAACATATACCGTTTGTCTGCATTCTATGTCTGAAACTGATTGACTAACAGTTGAACAAACACAAGAGATGGGTGTGAGTGTCAGATGGGGTGTGTGTGGAGGAGTGGGGCCCAACGAAAGACATTTGGAGAAGGGATACAGAGGTAGAGCATTGATGGGATGGGGAGGTGTGGTGTTATCTGTTGAAGATATTTCGATCAACGGGTCTGGGGAGAAATGTTCACATATCGAAATGGTCTCATTGTAAGCCAAACAATATGATTGAAAGTATATACAAAAATAAATAAAGTAATTAATAATAAAAAAAAACAATAAAAAAATAAAAAAAAATCAAGAAAAAAAAAAAAAAAAAAAAAAAACACCATGGTACTCATACAGGAACAGACATGTGGACCAATGGAACAGAATTGAGTTCACAGGAATAAATTCCCAATCATTCAGTCAACTGATTTTTGACAAGGGGTACCAGTCAATCCAGTGGAAAAAGGAAAACCTCTTCAGCAAATGGTGCTGGAAAAACTGGATTTCCACCTGTAGAAAGATGAATCTGAACCCCTACCTCTCACCTTTGACAAAAATCAAGTCAGGGTGGATCAAGGATCTAAATCTTAGACCCCAAACTATTAAACTGCTTCTAGAAAACACTGGGGAAACTCTGGGAGACATTGGGGTAGGGAAAGACTTCTTACATAAGACCCCCAAATCACAGTCAATAATCTCCAAAATAGACAAGTGGGATTACATCAGACTAAGAAGTTTCTGCATGGCAAAAGACACAGTAATTAGTGTGAATCGACAGCCCTCAAAATGGGAAGATATTTTTGTAAATTATGCATCAGATAAGGGACTAATAACCAGAATACACAAGGAACTAATGAAGCTGATTAGAAAAAAAGATGATCTACCCTATTAAAAAGATGGGAGAAGAATTTGGGGAAAAAAAATGACACCCTCTAAAGATGACATACGAATAGCCAAAAGGCATATGAAAAAATTCTCAACATCCCTCATTGTAAGGGAAATGCAGATCAAAACAACAATGAGATACCACCTAACCCCAGTCAGATTGACACAGATTAAAAATACAAAATATGATAAGTGTTGGCGGGGGTGTGGTAGAAGGAGAACTCTCTTACACTGCTGGTGGGAATGTAAATTAGTCCAATCACTGTGAAGAACAATTTGGAGATTCCTCAAAAGTCTCCAAATAGAACTACCACATGATCCAGCAATCCCATTCCTTGGCATCTGCCCAAAGGACAGAAAAATTCTTCATTGGAAAAGTGCTTGCACATCAATGTTTATTTTGGCACTTATCACAATTGCTAAGACATAGAACCAACCCAAATGCCCCCATACACATGAATGGATTGAAAAACTCTGGCACATATATTCTATGGAATACTATTCAGCCATAAAAAAAAACCCCTGGCTTTTGACAGAAAGTGGAATAATATGGAAGATTTTCTGCTGAGTGAAGCAAGCCAGGCTATGAAGGAGAAACGCTGTATGTCCCCACTTAATATATACTGAGTGTCCACACTCTGTAACTGAAACTGATGGGCTAAAGGATGTACAAACACAAGAGATGAGTATGAATGCCAGATGTGATGTGTGTGAAGGAGTGGGGCCTGGGGAAAAACATTTGGAGAAGTGTGGAGGGCATTGCATATGGAAGCCATCTTGAGAGCTGTCCGCCATCTTAGAAACCTTAGGCTTCACTTCCTCATTGAGCAAACCATTTCTCAGAAATTATTTCTCAGAACACCAACTGTTCTTAGGCAATGGGAGATTCACCCATTCTTCAGGCATCATGGTTACATACATGCTGGTGGGCCATGATTGGTTGTAAAAGGTGGGTTATGATTGGTTATAAAAGGTGGGTTATGATTGGTTGATTTTGGACCAGTCATGAGGTGCCAGATATGCAAATCTGAGGGATTCTAGTGGCCAATCAGAGCAAAGTTTCGAAGGTCAGTTTTTTTGAAGGGAACCAATTGTGGCCTTTGGCATTGTGTAATTGTTTGCTTTCTGAGAAACTGGTGATATTCACTGGTGCACAGCCTCCCACACTAGGGAAGAGATTTTGAATAAAATTTTAACATCTTGAAGAACAAATTCAATTAAAAAAGAAACATCAAAAAGCTGGGGGCTGCCCCAAGCCCGCAGACCTAAAACAAGCTTTTGAAACACTTGAGTTTGTTCTGTAAACAACAATTTATTTCAGACCTTTCCAGAACAACACCACACACAGAACTGGCCCTCTGTTCCACCATCTACACAGTGCTTTTTATTTTCTCTCTGATTAAACAAGTTACATTTTCAACATTTTCTATATCAGCTCAGTTAGTTGAGCTGCAAACAGTTGTTACAATTTTCTCTGCTTTTCCTAAAATGCCCTTGACCTTGTACACTGATAGTGCTTATATCACTATGTCCGTACTACTTCTGGAAACTGACACAAATTAAACAACTTTCTTAGGCCACACAGTTTTTCCTCCAATTACAGTCTCTCACTAGACATCAAGAGCTGCCTTTTTATATTGGCCATTTGTGCACACATACAACCTTGCCTGGTCCTTTAACTGAGGATAATCGCCGCTCTGATCTGGCCACAAAACACTCTCTTTTGGTTTTTACTCAAACTGACACAAATCTTTTAGATGCTGTTGCTGCCTATCGATTACATCATCTGAATTCTCACACTCTTCGTCTCATGTTTAAAATTACTCAGGAACAGGCCTGACAAATTATAAAACAATGTCCAGCCTGTCTTACCCTTTTGCCTACACCACATCTAGGCATTTATCCTAAAAGTCTTATGTCTAATACATTGTAACAAATGGATATCACTCATGTCCCTAAATTTGATACTACTAAATATGTTCATGTTACTATTGATACCTTCAGTGGTTTCATTTTTGCCACAGCACAAACTGGAGAGGCTGTTAAACATGTTATTCCCCATGTTCTTACCACACTCTCCATTCTGGGCAAGCCTCAACAAATTAAAACAGATAATGGCCCAGGATTTACAGGACACAATTTTGCCTCTTTTTGTACACAACTCCACATTAAACATGTCATGGGGATTCCATACAATCCCCAGAGACAAAGTACTATCAAACGTGCTCATCTTTCCTTAAAGAATACTCTCCAAAAACTAAAAAAGAGGGAGAATTTACAAACCAAACGCTCACCAAAAAACCTTCTAGCACATACACTTTTTGTCCTAAGATGGATTCTCAGCTGCTGAGCGCTTCTGGCATTCAACAACTAAAACAAAATTTGACACAGTTTTGTGGAAAGATCTGAACAACACATGGAATGGTCCGGACCCTGTCCTCATCTGAGAAAGAGAGTCTGTCTGCATTTATTCTCAAAAGATGGATGCTGCTCACTAACTACCAGAAAAATTAGTCAAACAAATTAATTCAAATAATAATGTCTCATCCAGGGGGAACCAGCAGTTAGCGTAATGGCTATGTCGCTGGACTCCCACGTAGTTGACCGCGGTTCGTGTCCCGGACCCGGTGGCTTACAACTCACGCCGGGCGCGTGTGCGTGCATGCCCAAGATCCCGAGAGGAGAATGGAGGAGAAGGGATTGCGGCGTGACCATCCCCCCGGGGGGTGATTTCTCACTTTCTGTCTCTATGTCTCTCTCTGTCTGTCTGGTGAGCGCACGCGCCCTATAGCAAAAACCTCTCCAAAAGAAATAATAATAATGTCTCATCCAGGGATGATAAAACCCTGAGATACTCCTCTCTTTGTCCACAGATCAACAAAATGAAGATTCTTTTTAAATACCTAATCCTGTTTTATCTCTTCAACACTATCTCCGCTGGTTTTGACCCTGGCCCAATTCACACAACCATTGATTACAACATTCCCTGTACATGTTCCGGTGGTAAGATCACTCAACTGTCCTTTACACCACTCACAACAGTTACATGCTATGGACAAACCACATTCTACACAGTTGGTATTGCATTAATACACTCACTATCTCTTCTTCTACACCTCCTCAATGCACCTGTACTATTTTCAGATCCACACTTCATGTCTCTTGCTACAGTCGCCACCACATGCATTCACACTAACAAAATTTATTTCACAGCTACACAGATTAAAACCTTTTCAGGATCGGCAGGAACTTCAGGCATCTTGAGCTGCTGTGAAGAACGCTGCACATTTGATAACCAAAGAAAAACCCTTTGTTGGAATTTAACTGCTCCTCCCCACATCTCTGATGGGGGTAGACCTCAAGACCAATTAGACTCTCTTGCAAAAGTAGTACTCCAAAATAAACATGGCTTAGACCTCCTCTTGTCAAGACAGGGGCATCTCTGTCTTGCTTTGCAAGAATGCTGCTGTTTTTATGCCAACAAGTCCGGCATTGTTCGTGACAAGCTCAACCAACTGCAATAAAATCTTCTTGAACGAAGAAAACAACTCACTGATAATACATTTTTGACTACTTGAAATGAACTCCTCCCCTTTTTACTCCCCATAGTTGGTCTGATTCTGGGTTTACTGATTGTTTGCTCTTTGGGACCTGTTCTCTTTAATAAGCTCATGGCTTTCCTTAAACACCAAATCAACTGTCTGCTCAAAATGCAGCCTATCCAAGTCCACTACCATAACCTGGAGATGAAGTATCACAGAACCTAAACATTGTTCCTGCCTGAGGTGCTGAATCAGTTAGTCAAAGACAGGTAAGAGAGTCTGAGCCTAACAGCTGTACAGTCCTCCCACCTAAGACAGGAAACCCATCATCACAATGTGGTTCTCCAATGATGGGTAAGGATGGATGTGGCTCTAACGACTCCAACCTAAGACAGGCATGATTCCCCCAGGCTTTTCTTCTCTCTTTGAAAAAATAAAAAAGGGGGATATGTGGAGGGCATTGCATATGGAAGCTATCTTGAGAGATGTCCGCCATCTTAGAAACCTTAGGCTTCACTTCCTCATTGAGCAAACCATTTCTCAGAAATCATGTGACCAACTGTCCCTAGGCAACGGGAGATCCACCCACATCAATGATTGGCTCATACTGTTCTATCTCATTTGCATTTCAGGCAACCAATCGGTGCCCACCAGCCTGTATATAAAGCACAGTTTGCTCTGCAATAAATGAAAACTTGATCAGCACCTCATCTGGTCTCCACTCTGTGTATGTCTGCGGGAGTTCTGTGAGCCTGTGTATGTGTGGGTCCCCTTTTTCACCATCCTCACCCAGGTACCCGTTTGACTGCCCTGTGGGTCAGGGCAGAGAAGGGATACGGAGACAGCATTGTTGAGACAGGGAGGTAGTATTGTTATATTTTGATCAACTGGACCGGGGAGAGATGTTCACATATTGAACTGATCACCTTGTAAGTTAAATAATGTGATTGAATGTATTAAATAATGTAAATAAAAAAAGAATTAAAAAAAAAAGAAAGTTTTAACTTTTACATAAAAAAAAAAAAACTGAATAGAAGTAAGATGTAAATTTTTCCAACAGTGAGTACGGGTTTATAGTAAGAAAACCAAATTTGCTATAGAAAAGAAAGTAGGATGTTAATCTACATCCCAACCTCAGCATGAATAATTTTTCACATTAAATATGCATACACATATTTTGAATAAATTATCTGTCCTTCATCTAAAAATAAAAACATAAAAAAATAATAAAACTGGGACCAGCAGTTAGTACAATGGCTATGTCACTGTACTCCCACGTAGTTGACCGCTGTTCACGTCCTGGACCTGGTGGCTTAAAACTCACGCTGGGCACGTGTGAGTGTGTGCCCAAGATCCCGAGAGGAGAATGTAGAAGAAGGGATTGTGGAGTGGCCAACCCATGCTGGGGGGTGGTGATTTCTTACTTTCTGTTTCTCTATCTCTTTGGTGAGCACACAGACACTAAAGCAAAAATCTCTCTTAAAAAAATAAAAGAAAGAAAAAGAAAAAATCTCTGAGGTGGATATGTGTATGTGTCTCTCTGTGTGTGTGGGTATGTGTGTGTGTATTTATATTAATAACTTCACAGATGTTTACATATTTAAATATATATTCAGCTTATACACATCAATTATATCTCAACAGTTCTGAAAAATTTGGAAATAAAGACAGTCAAAAGTTTAATTTTTATGTCATACTTTACAAACTATTGTGACTTTTTTAAATGATTTTTTATTTGCCCTTATTATTTACACACCACTAATTTACTATTAGAGTGTTTTATTTGACAAAGTTTTCACTTATAGCAGTATTTTATATGTTTTTATGTTACAAATTACTATCATCTTTCTTCAGCTTAACAAGCTTCCTTTAGCATTTTTTTGTAATGCAGCTCTAGTGGTGATAAACTGTCAGTTTTTCTTTGTCTGAAAAGTAATTATCATTCCTATATTTTATTTATTAATAATTATTTAATTTTATTCATCATTTTAATTTTTAAAAATTGTTTTAGGGCATGAGAGAGAGAAAGAAGAGTGAGAAAACACTTCATACGAGGCGGGACTAGAACTGCCACGTGGGAGTGACCATGTAGGAGTGAAGCACCTTAACCACCACACCACCTAATGGCCTCATCGCTGTTATTTTTGGGAAAGAAAGGGTTGTTGGTTATAATATAATTGGTTGGTAGTCTCTGTCTTCTAGGATTTTTCATATATATAATTTCACACTCCTTTGGCATGTGAGATTCTACTGGAAAGCTCACTTTTAATCTTATGGGGGTTCCCCTACATGTCCTTTGCTTCTTTCAACACTGTGCTTGTTTTTAACTTCTGACAGCCTGACTCTGTTGTGTTATGGTGTTGGTTTTATGGATTAATCATATTTTTTTTTCCTATTGAAATCCTGGAACTTTGTATTTCCTTTCCCAGAGAGAAACATTTCTCCCATTACATCTTTGAATATAATTTCTGTCTCTTTTTTTCTTCTTTCAACACATTGATAGTGCATACATCTTTCTGCCTGCTGGTGGCCCATAAGTATGTTAACTTTCATCCATTATTTTTCTTTTTGTTCCACAGATTGGATGATTTCCAGGGATCTGTCTTCCACTGCATTGATCTTTTGTTCTGTTTGGTCTAGTCAGCTGTTGAACTCCTTTATTAAAATTTACAGTTCAGTTATACTATTCTTCAAATCTATGATTTCTATTTGATGTATTTTTATTCTTTTTATATGTTTGGTGATAGTTTTTGCATTGCTGTCTTGACTTTTGTGAATATCACTATGACAATTACTTTGAATTCCCCAGTGGGTAAATCACCAATTTGCACTTTATTCATGTTGTTCTCTAGACACTTTATTTTATTCTTTTTTTGGAATATGTTCCCTTGTTTTCTTGCCTGTTTGTTTGTTTTAATTTTTTCTTGACTCTTTGGGTTGGTTTCTGTGCATTACATAATATAGCTATCTCTGTCTATCTTGTGAGACTGATCTCAAGTCGCAGAAAACATTTACCAGTCCATCTGGTCACAAAATTTTAATGTACCTTGTCTCTGAATTCTTTGAGTTTTCTCAGACCAGTAACTCTGATTTTGGTGGTTCTCTGAGCTTTCAGATGCAGCAAATCTTGGAACTGTTCTGATACTGTTAAGAGTCAAATTCCTGAAATGTTCTGATACTGTTAAGAGTCAGATTCCTGGAAGGTTGGGGTTTTAGAAATGTGCTACAGTTCTTTTAATTTTCATGGTGAAGCTGAGTATGAATGCTTATTTATGTTTTTCTCTCTCCACATTAATTCATGGAGAACACTTGTGGCAAATTTGTGTTCAGGCTGCTCCCTTTTAATGCTGGAGGGATGGTTGCAGGAAGTGGGTCTTTTAGATGTCCATCTCTTGGTTTTTGTAGGATTGATTCACTCAAGGTCTCCAATCCCTTCAACTTCTAGAGCTAGACCTTTAAGGAGAAGCCTCTTTGGTGGGAACTAGGGAATTCATGGTGCTTAGTAGATGGTTAAGCTGATTCCAGAAATGATGAGTAGGCCTGGGTTTACCTCCATGGTGAAGCAGGGAGAGGTCTCATGCAGTTCTGAGGTGTAGGTCTGGCTCCCAAGGGGCTATTGTTTGTTTTCTCCCTGACAAATTCTTAGAATCAAGGACATCAAATAGGCAATGACAGAATGTCCCTTAAATCTCTGTTTCAGAGACTAAATTAGAGTTCCATCTTTCTGCCTTTTCTTCACAACCCTAAGAAATGTGTAGTCTCTGAATTGTTGGAACACCCATGGTTATTGTTGTTTCTTTTCATTTTAAGAGACAGAGAGAAAGAGAGACAAAGAGAGAGAGAGAGAAAGAAAGAGACCATTATTATTAAATGTATTTTCTTTAACATATAATAGTTATATACAGTAGTGCAATACATGTAATTTTTCAGTGTAAAAATACAATGCAGTGATTAAATTGGGATAATGAGTGTGCCCAAGAAATAGTTATTCTTGACAGTATCTTGATGTGCTTATGATCCTGCTGCCCCAGACACACAATTAGCTAGGATTACACATGTAGGACCACACCCAGCATATTCAGTTTGGCGCAGGAACTAAACCTAGGCCTCTAGTCTTGCAGATGGTGGTGCTATCTGTGATTGGGTCTGAAAATGTTCTTAAAACCTCCTCTCTGGGGCCAGCGGGTGATGTGCAGGTTAAGGGGCTGGATCCCAAATGGTCAGCTTCATAGTTTGAGTCTTAGACTTGGGGGCTTAAAAGTCACACCAGACATATGTGTGTGAGTAGCCAAAATTCCAAGTTGATATGGAGAGAAGGCATTGTAGCATGGCTATTCCCACAGGAAATGATTTCTCAGTTTTCCTCTTTGTCTCCAGCAATCACATGTGCTTGTAACAAAGACTTAACAATAACACAGAAAGAAAAAAAAAAAGAGAGAGAGAGAAAACTTTGTCTTCATTCTGTGATTAAGGGAAATTTCCATATCTAGTTTCTTTTATGCACAGAGCTACAAAGTTTGTATTGGAGTTTTTGGGAGGTAGCTTTTAAAAATTGGGCCTTTTGATGTGTATGTTAATCTCCTTTTGGGTAGAAACAGGGGGCTACAATTCCATTTTCCTCTTTTTAAGACAGGAATTTGCTTTGTTATGATCCTCAGCTTCCTGTCTCAGCTTCCCTAGTGACAGAGACCACATCATGCCTGGCTTTTTCAAAAGGTTTTATTATATCACCCAGGCCAGCCTCAGGCTCATGATTATCTTGTCTCTATCTGCAGAATTTCTGAGTTTACAGGTGCACACCACCACATCTGGCTTTTAGGCTTCACCGGGAACTAAACTCTGGCCTCCCTAGAGATCTACTCTGAGAAACATGGAATTTTAGTGGCATGTACCTCCGTGTCTAGACAAGGGAGTTATACATTTTTTAAGCACTTTCTTTATCCTATGCAGAGGGATCGAGTCTCCAGGGGTTCTTGTCTGGCCTTAAGAAAACTCTGCTTTTCCTGTGGTCTAGAAAAACATGTGTACTCCAGTTCCTTTGTTCCCAGATCTAGGTAATTTAGGGTGCGATCCCTTACTTGGATGATGTAAGAGATGGGAAACTTCTTGAGTACAAATACCACACAGATTGGTAGTAGGGTAATAGTTGACTCTCCCTTTATCTCCCCAGTGCAAATTAGTTAGAAGCAAGACACTGCTCCTAGAGGGATTTTGATCAACTCTTTTTGGAGGAATACTGGGAACTGGAATTTCTTTAGACCCCTTTTGGCTCTGGTACCTGGAGTATGGGATCCCTTGAAGAGCTCACACTTTCATGGAAAGCCACCCCCTCCCATCACTACAAGGTGGGCTAGAGAAAAATGAATACGCCATTTGTTTCTGCTCTCAGAGGGATCAGATTTAGCCTGAAATTTCATATGCAGGTGTTGTAACACTTGGTGCAGTTGGAGTGGATGTGATTTCCTCCCAGACTAGGGGCAAACGTATTACTCTCTCTCTAACTCCTTCATACTATCTAGTTAGAACCCAGGCCCTTAGGTAGCAGCTGGAATGGTGTTTCTGAACCCTTTCTGGGAAAACAGAGATCTGTGATTGATTAAAATCCTTCTCTGCATTGGTTTCAGAGGGATAAGTCCCCTGAAAGTGCTTGTGTGCCCAATAAAGCCACCATGTTCCCCCAGCCCTCCCTACATCTAAAAAAAAAAACCATGTGTCTAATCCCCTTAGTTCTTACAGCTGGTACATTTAGAGTCAAATCATGGGGAATCTTAGAGATAGGGACCCTTTTTGTGAGGCACAGAACCTCCTCTGTACAGGGAAAGACTAGGTATTTGGAATTTCTTTCCAAGTCTAAGGCACAGGGCCAAGGTAGTGTCTGTGCATGAGTGTACCCGGGATTTTCCCATCCTTTCATTGTTAATGTTTTGTTTCTCAGTCTCTTACCTGGTCTCTGACATTCCCTCAGAAGAATTGATTCATGTCATGAATATCTTTATTTGTTGCATTTGTAGGTGGAGGGAGAGTCAGGAGTCTTTGAATCTGCCATGTTGGTGATGTCACTTGACAGTTTTTTGTCTGTTTTTCTTTATAAGCACTTTGAACACATCATTCCATTCCTTTCTGGTCTGCAAGTTTTCAACTCAAAATCCACTGACCAATTCTTTTTCCTTTTTTTTTTTTGTCAAAGGGAGTTTTCTTGTGTGTGAAGATTACAGTTCTCTTGTTCCTTTAAACATTTTCTCTTTGTTTTTTACTTCAATTATTTGTCAGTGTGGATTTCTCTGAATTAGTAACTACTGAGATTCTCTGATCTCTGTGCTCATTTCTTTTCCCAGATTTGGAAATTTTTCAGCCATTAGTTTCTTGAATAAATGTTCTAGCCCATTCTCTCTCTTCTTATTTTAGGACTTCCATATATACATAAATTTGTCCACATGACAGTAGCCTATAAGTGACTTAAACTATTGTCACTTTTTATTTTCTTTTTCTTTTTGTTTTTAGGGGTTTTGGGTTTGCCTTTTTTTTTTTTTTTTCCTATAGGACTATTGTGCTCACCAGAAAGACAGAGAGACAGAGACAGAAAGAAATCACCCCCCAGGAAGGATGGCCATGTCACAACTTCTTCTCCTCCATTCTCCTCTCGGGATCTTGGGCAGGCACACACACATCTGTCATGAGTTTATGTCACCAGGTTTGGGACTCGAACTGTGGTCAACTATCTGGGAGTCCAACGACATAGCCGTTATGCAAACTGCTGGTCCCAAACCCTTGTCACTTTTATATTTTTATGTTTTCCCCTCTGAATTAATTCATCGAACTTTTTAGCTGTTACCAGACTTTTCTTCACTTTAATCTAGTCTGCTGTTGAACTCCTAAAACTGTTTCAGTTCAGTTATCATGTTTCCATCTTCATGATTTTTATAAGTATGCATGTTTTTTCATATTTTCTATCTATTTTTTAAATTTCTAACTTTGTTCATGCTTTATTTTCTAAGCTTAGTGAACAGCTTTATGATACTTGCTTTCAATTCTGTGTCAAAACATGTACTTCATATCATTTGTGTCAGTTTCTGAATATTTATGATTTTCCCTTATTTTGAAAATCTCTGCCTAGTCCTTTATTTTCCTTGACTTTCCACATGAGTGTCTGAGTGTTAACCTCAGCAGGCAACACTCACAGTCTACATAGCTTGGATTCATGAAGAAAAGTTCCCCCTAATGGTCCAGGACAGAATCTGTGGATTTATAGCAGCTCTCTTCTTCCCCAGAGAGAAGCAGACAGCTGTGATCTGAAAACAATTCTAGAATAAGAGTTTCTGTTTAGTATTCCAAACTTGAGAGACCAGTAATAGACATTTTATACTTCTCCAAACCTTAGGAGACAGAGAAGACTATGCCTTGCTGAATGAAATTTGTCCAAGCATTCTGTGTAAATTCTAATCATTTATTTTTCGCGTGTGAACTTGATATTACTTTTACACTGTCTTTGGACATACTGTGCCAGTTTAAAATTTAATTTAAGTCTTTTTCTTTCGAGAAATTTTTGCTATAGTATTATGTGTCTGCTGGAAAGACAGAGACAGAAAGTCAGAAATCCTACTTCTACCACAGGAGGGATGGCCATGCCACAATCCCTTATCCTCCATTCTCCTCTTGGGATTTTGGGAAACATGCACTCGTGCCCAGTATAAGCTTTTTATTTTGAGAAGTTTTTGCTATAGGGTATGTGCACTCCCCAGAAAGACAGAGAGAGACAGAAAGCGAAAAAACAACCCCCCCCCAGGGGGGATGACTATGCCACAATTCCATCTCCTCCATTTTCCTCTCAGGATCTTCGCACGCATACACACGCACCCAGCATGAGTTTAAGCCTCCGGGTCTGGGACTCGAACCATGGTCGACTACATGGGAGTCCAGCGACATAGCCGTTACTCCAATTGCTGATCCCAACCCAGTGTGAGCTTTAAGCAGCTAGATCCGGGACTGTTACCAGGGTCAGCCATCTGGGAGTAGAGTGCCTTAACCACTACACCTACTGGCTTTCAAAATTCTATTTTTATTTTTTCTTTTATATATTTGTTTCCCTTGGGAACTATGGTAAACACATAAATGTGTTTCTCATTTAATACCCACCATCTAAGTTAGCATTCCCAAATCCTTTTTTTTATGTCAGAGGGTACATGTACATGAGAGAGAAAGAGAGAGAGAGAGAGAGAGAGAGAGAGAGAGAGAGAGAGAGAGAGAGAGAGGAGAGAGAGAAAAGGCTCCCCTCAATGGCTTTTAGTTTTACTATAATTATTTATCCCTTTCCTTCTATTTCTACATCCCTTCAGGATCTTGAGCAGATTTGCACCCCAGCATGTTTTTCAAGCCACCAGTTCTGGGACTTGAACCTTGACTGGCCATGTGAAACTTGGCTTCTGTGCAGTATCTAATCACATGACCATGGGCCAGCCCTCTTTTGCATTTTTATTGGAAAAATTATTTCAACAAAGTTCAATGTATTATAAATGTTTTAGAAGAATCTTAAATCTCAAGGAAAGTTAAATGATAATGTATCTCTCTTCTGAAAATTTTATGTGAGTGGTCTGCAATGCAAGTAACTTCAGATATTACCAAAAGATATTTTTAAGCACTTTAACCCACTTTATTACCATTATTATTTGTAAAGTTGTTTTTTCTATGCTACTGTGTCAGAAGTTATTTTTTCTCAGTACTCAGTATTTCTGTCATAATCTTTCTCATCTCCCACTTTCACTGTCCATTCATTGCTTCCATAAAATGTCATTAGAATACCTACTACTCAGACCTGGCAAATCAGGTTACTCCTTTGCTGTCAATCTTTTGTGGTAGTTAAGAAATCTCATTTTTGGGGGCACAATTTTTTTCACATACCACTTGACTCTGTGTGTGTGTGTGTGTGTGTGTGTATTTATAAAAAGTGTCTATATATATATATATATTCTTTTTTTTTCCATTTTGCTGTAGAGTGTGTACTCACCAGAGATGGGGTGGGTGGGTGAGAGTGAAATCATTCCCCCCACAGGGTTTGCCCACACACTGCAATCCCTTCTCCATTCTTCGCTAGGATTCTGGGCACACATGCAATGGTGCGATTCTCAAGCCTGTGGGGTCCAAGCCTCAAACTGCACAGGTCATGTGGAATCCATCTGCCTTAATCTCCGTGCTATCTGCTGTCCCCCAAATAAATTTTTAGATGACATTAATATAATAATTCTAAGTACAATAGTCTCCTTATGTACTGATATTTATCAGTCTTTTTTGGGGATATTCCTTTTGTTTTTACTTCTTAAGGGTAATGGAAATTGGAAACATACTACTTTAATGTAATTATCAGGCTTGGTATGAATATGTATTCAGATAGAATTTGGAAGAAATGGTTGCCTTTAAATTTGTTTCCTCTACAGTTTTCTTAGTACCTTTGTCTGGTTTTAGTAAGTGCTGGAATTTTATTGGGAAAAAAAGAAAAGAGTGAACCAATTCAGGACCACACAAATGATAGTGTTTATCCTAGAATCAGGCCTATTCCACTTCCAATCACTTTTTCATTTTCAACCTTAATTTCTTTTGCACCAAAGTGTTGAGATGTTATATAGCATGTCTCACGTGATTGGTGGATGGTTTTAATAATATATGGTTTACATTCTCAGAAATATAAATCTATTTGTTCAATAGAGGAAGTCGTGAATATATTTTGAATATTTATCCTTTGTATTTTCTGATATATTGCCTTGATTATCAAGGAACTGGATCTTTGTTGCATTATTCAAAAAATCATGCACAGGAGAAAGGCAAGTCTGGATAATGTATTTCACACTGGACCTAGTCATTATTTTCTCTTTGGATATCTTTGTTTTTAAATCTTACCTTCCTCATCCCAGTCAATATTTTTCTTTTATTTTTTTTGAGAGGCTTTTGCTATAGGGTGCGTGCGCTCGCAAGCCAGACAGACAGAGACAGAGAGTTAGAAAGAGAGAAATGATCCCCCAGGGGGCATGGCCACGCCACAATTACCTTTCCTCCATTCTCCACTTGGGATCTTGGGCACGCATGCACACGTGCCTGGCGTGAGTTTTAAGCCACTGGGTCCGGGACTCGAACCACAGTCGACTACAGGAGGGTTCAGCGACATAGCCATTATGCCAACTGCTGGTCTCCCCCAATCAATATTTTAACATAACTTTTTTTATAATTCGACCTTTCCAACTAAACTTGCCATCTTCGTTTATTATTGAGTTCATTCTCCTTTGAATTGTTTGTGTTTTCTTCTGGTTATATTCATTGATGACACATCTTTATTGTAAGTATACTAATAAAATACCTATGAAATTTGCTATTCTACAGTTTTCTAATGAGTAAGTTTGCTCCAAGAAAGGTTCAGATCATTTGATTTGGAACCCTCCATTTTGCAATTTCATACTTCATTATTACACAGAGACTTGAACCACAGAGTAAACAGAAAGAAGATAAGTTGCAGTGATATGTTTATCTTCTATTTCTTATATGTTTGTCTACAGTTCACAATAATCATCTTTCTCAACTCTGACATGCACACAAGGACATGTCACTTTTGTATCATTGTCAGAGCTTTTCATACTGAAGTCTGCCATGCTTATTAGTTATTCTGTTCCCCATTATTAGCTCCTTCATTAATTGTACAGGTGCAATCAGGGAGTACTGATTCCTTTTGCTACCTAAAACTTGATGATTGACTATGTACCCATGATGTATGTTGGTATATTTAAAGTTTCTGAAGTATAAGAGTTCTACAAGAAGGCTGAGGTCAGTTGATCTAAAACCACTTTCTCTGACATATTTTTGCTTCAATACCTTCTTTGGTATGATTTAGTTAATATATTCCTTATTCCAATGTCAATTAGTACAAAAGTGAAATATATTAGGTACTAATTGCTAGACAAAATTGTCTTGAACAGAGTGCTTCAGAACCCTAACCTAGTATTTCCTATGTGTAGAGTGGTTACTTTCTCTAATTTAGAGTTTATGGACACTTGCTAAAACAAATGATAGAATTTACTACAAATATGTCGTAGCAGCCAATACATTTAGGTCAATAAAAATGTATTGACCTAACAAAGGAACAATAATGGTACAAATGATGTCAAAGTTTCAAAAACATTTTCAGAATTTACTCACCTGAACCAGTATTCCTCAAATATTTTCTCCACTCCGATTTATTCCATTCAGTTCATTTTAATTTTTAGTAGAAAATGGCTGAACCAAAGTAAATTCCTAGGGACTATTTGTGTGTAAGTTTTTGTCAGCATGTGTTTATCTGCTTCTTGATGGTTTCAATATGAATTCCTCAGTCATATGAAATTTCTTTTTTTCTTATGATATTAACAATCTTTCCTTTTTTTTTTAATCCAGAAGCACCTCCAAAATGAATTAGTAAGTTTTCTGATCATTTAATACTGACCCATGTGTTTAAAATGACTGCTTTTTAGATTACTTTAATTTCCCTGAGATTTTATATGTGATGGCCTTTGGTCCTTAATAGTCTTGGATTCTTGAAAGTACAATATTTTGTTTTTAGCTTATATATTAGTTCTAATCGCTTCTGTTTTCTTTCCCCCTTTCTTTACCATCCTTATTATTTTCATCTCATATCAATTCTTTCCTGTGAGTTTTGGCTTCTCAGAGTTTTAAGTGCTTCCTACAACCTCAAAAATAAACTGATGAGATGAAGGACATTAGGCTGACAGACATAGCCTATATATAATTCTAGAAAATTAACAAACGTAAAGCTTCTGTTAAATATTCCATGTTGGATTTTCTATGACTATACATTTGATACATCTCAAAACTTTAAGAGATTAGGGAAGACTCAACCTTGCTGAAAAGTTTCCCGAGGCATTTTCCTTTCAAATAATGTGTATTATTGGTAGAAGTTTTGCCTTATGACACATGCGCTCACCCAAAAGAGAGAGAGACATAGACAGTGAGAGTGAATGTGAGAAATCATGTCCCAGGGGGATGGACCTTCCACAATACTTTTTTCCATTTTTCTCCTGTGAATTTGGGCTTGTAAACACACACACTTGGAGGGAGTTTCAAGACACGTGGTCAGACTGAAACCACTGTGGCCATGTGGGAATCCAGTGACATAACTACTACACCATATGCTGGCCCCGAGAATGTGTACATTTTTATATTGTTAATTGACAAGAATAAATTTTAAGTTTATTCTTCTCTGTCCTGGAACTTGTTAACTCAACAGTACCCAGGTTAGTAATCTTAAATGATCTGATCACATTTGTTTATTTAAATAATTACCAGTTCTACAAATTTTTATGCATTTTAAATATTTTAGGATGCTTTGATCATTAAAGGAAGGTTTAGTGATTCAACAGATCTCAGTTCTGCATTTTTTAAAACATGAATGGCCTGAGAAGCCAGTACTTAAAAATATTTTGAAAAGATGTTTTTAAAATGTCACTAACATAATCATTGATGTTTTGTACTGCCTCCATTCCACTCATACTTTCAATAATGTTTTGTTTTCAATGGGAATAGGATTTGAAATATTACTTCAAAGTATGTAGCAGGCTTCATATAACTGCTGCTATAGTGAGTTTTAGACAGATGGGCACCTTCACCTTTTGCTTCCTCTCCCTTTTATTACAACCTCTCTCCACGATGAGTGATGGTTTTCATTTTACTGTGGAAAAGAGAGGGATTCAATACATAGGCAGAGTTGCCATTGTTTTTTGCAGAGGAAGTTCTGTTTTACCTCCTCCCATGGTTTTATTTCTAATTCTATTTCCATTTGAATATGGGTCATATGGAAGTAAACCGTATCTCTCCCTGGTGAGGTGAACTGCAATTTTACGTATCCAACTCTCGGCATGTGAGTCACTTTACCATAGAGAAAACTGTGCAAGTATTTCAAACTTTTATGCTCCTCCCTTCCTTACATTGTGCCCTCCTTTTGAATGACTTGGTTCTGTATTTTTTGTATTGTGTTGATAAAAATTGTGAAGAGGTAAAAGCCAAGTCCTATTAATGTATTTTAATGCACAAGTAACCAGTGTTTCAACTGTTTTGTGCCTTTATCTTCAACTCTTAATAATTATCTTCATCAACTCCCATATACAATATTTAAGTGTTTTTACATGTATATTCTATGGAAAGCTTACAACCTCAATATGTATTAAAACCCAAGAGGATAATTCTTTGATTGGTTTAGTCATTTCAATCCACATGTACAGATCTTGTCCATCACAGAAATTTTGTTAACCCTGTACTTTTGGACTTTTGCATGTTTGAAGATTTGGATGTGTACACTTAGACCCAAATATACTCTGGTCATTTGTTTTATAATCCATTTCACTGCTATTCTATAATTCTTTTCCTTAACAATCATGTGATTTGTTTAGAAGACTTTTATTAAACAATATTAATATATAAACTCAAACACCATTACAAATTTCTTTTATTTTCCCCATTTTGTCACTTGTGTTTTCTCTAGAGAGAACAATGTAGTAGCACTCTTTATTTCAGTGTTCGAGACTCTATACTTCATAGCTATGGCAAAAAGAAAATTAACTATAAATACTGTGTCAACCAAATAAATAACTTATTAAAACTGATCAATAAAGTAACAAAGCCTATATTTATGAAATGCAATAAAAATGCACCAGAGCTACCATGTGTAAAATGTTTCCACCAGTCAGTAAGTAAGTCATTTCTCTGTATTTGTTTTTGAGCAATGATCTTTGGAGACAGGACACCCTCAGGCACTGTTGATTTTGCTCGCACAGAGGTGACCCAGTAAATGTGTATTTGTGTATGTTAAACTGCATCATGTTAGATATAACAATACACTTTAATTTTAAGTACGTTTGACTTTGCTGAGTGTTTCCTTCCACAACACTGACATTGATCTTTCCTTTTTGTTTAAATGTTGTGGATGAACTGTACATATGAAAGAAAGGTCACTCAGAACATGTCCCTTAACATAAATTCTTTGAATATTATGTAAGTGATATTAGGAGCCTCTAGGATGAACCAAAGTTTTGTTTTGCTTTGTTTCAGAAAACCCTAATATAATCAGTTGAAGTTTATTATGTATTATTTCTAATTTTACTTGGAATTTCATTTTGTACACAGAGAAAATATAATTTAAGGATGTACACCTAGATGTATATCTCAGGCCTCATGTGACTACTGCTACAATAGAGTTTTTGATAGATGGGTGGTTCCACTCTGCTTCGTCATCAATTTTTACATACCTGTCTCACTTCACATTTATTCTCAAAGACAAATGTAGGACAAGTGCTTGGTGCCATTTAGGCACAGGAGGTCCTATACTATCTCTTCTTTCTTTTTCCTTCTCCTTATTTCCCTTTCTTTCTTTCTTTTTCTTTTTCTTTTTCTTTCTTTCTTTTTTTTTTTTTTTTTTTTTGAGAGATTTTTGGTACAGGGTGCATGTACTCACCAGAAAGACAGAGAAAGGCAGAGAGACAGAAAGCTAGAAATCAGCCACCGGGGGGATGGCCATGCCACAATCCTTCTCCTCCATTTTCCTCTCGTGATCCTGGGCACGGGCACGCACACACATGTGCCCTACGTGAGTTTAAGCCACTGGTTCCAGGACACGAACCGCGTTTGACTACATGGAAGTTCAGCGACATAACCATTACACTAGGTGCTGGTCCTGGATTATTGACGGGACCATATAGCTAACACAGGCAGAACATGGGGAGCTGCTTCTCATGCCTAAGCAAGGACTGGGCTGAGAAATACTGTGAGCAAAGCTGACAGTTACAAGCTCTGGTTCTCTACTGTGTTGCTGTACTGGTCTGTGCTCAATTTCTCTGCCATGAACTTTACTGATGGTACCCCATAAGGGCAGAATAACACCCCCAGACTTACTGTAACTTTTACAATAATCCTGAAGGAGTGCAGATCCCTAACGTGGCGGCGAATCGGAATTATCTCCTGAGACTCGCCCCACCTACCTGGAAAATGTCAATAAAGAATGCTGCATTCACCTCTCCTACTGGGGATTACATAGATAGCATTAGAAAAGTTTGAGTTAATGGAAAGCTACTAAATTGGTAAAAATGACCTCAGTAGCTGGGGGAGGCTCAGGGACTCATCCGCGAGGCACTGATACCCCAAACAAAGACCATGAGCCAGGACAAGGAAATATTGCTGCTTCCCCAAGCCACAGCCATTGTATAGAACAGCACGTAGAGGGTCCCAAGTCCACAGTAACCTTTAGGTCGGTCATTAAGCTGCTCACAAGACCACATTCATTCTCCATATGGGCAATAGGCTCACCCCCTTAGTTGTAACATAGATATTCCACATTAGTATATATTAACTGTGTCTTTACTTAACAAGACAAGATTTCTATCTAGGCCTTTGTAACCAGCAATGCTGCCGCCCTGGCCCAGGACTGAAGTTATCAAGCTGACCTGGGACTGATGTTATTAAGCTTCCTGCAAGCCCTCTCTTCAAAAGACCCTTCCCGGTAATCAAGATCTAAGAAGAAAATGCACCAGATAGATGGACTCCCTCATCCTGAGAACTGTGATTGATTATACCTAATCAAACAAGACAAACATCATATTTTATGATCATTGTTCCTATACTTTGAATACCCTATTTCTTAGAGTAAATCTTTTACTTCCCCTTCACCCTTCCTACTTCTGTAAAACATCCCTCAATAAATACGTATGTTTGATAGCCACTGAAGCTGCAGTCTTGAGCTTGCTCTTAATGTAGTCAGTTGAGAACATGCTAAAGAGCATTGAGATTTCAGTCTGATTCCTGCTCGCTTGCATCACCTCTCTGTGTACGAGCCTCAACCCACCCCGGCTGGAGAAGGTTTCCAGCAGATTGCAATGTTTTTGATATTTCTGCAAACCTTAAGAGATTAGGTAGGCTCAAATTTACTGAGAGAAGTTTCTCCAGGCATTCTCTTTTCAAAGAAAGTATAAAGTCTATCATTCACTAATGAAGTGCTAAATTCAGATTTATTATTTTACAACCAAAGATTTTCCCCAAGGTTCTTCAAGTGTTGAAAATTCATAGAAGATTTTTGATCGGGGAGTAAGATGTCTCCTGCTTTATTATATTTTTTATATTATTGCTTTGGTGATATGGGCTGTTTTACAATTTCAGACAAAATTTATAATTTTTTTTCATTTTTTAAGTGTTTTGAATTTTACATTTATTTTATGTTTTTTTTCTTTTTTCTTTCTTTTGTTTTTATACATTCAATCACATTATTATTTGGCTTACAAAATGGATATTTCAACAGGTGAACATTTCTCCCTAGTACCGTTGATAAAACTACAAAATATCTTCTTCAACAGATGATACCACATTTCTTTGTGCCATTAGTGCTTTGCCTCCCTATTTTTCTTCTAAATGTCTTTCCTCTGACCCTCCTCTTTCACATACACGATATCTGGTATTTACATCTACATACTGTGTTTCTATATTCTTTAGGCAATTAGTTTCAGTCATAGAGTGCAGACACTCGATATATATTAAGTGGGGACATTCAATGCCTCTTCTTCATAGAGTGGCTTGCTTCACTGAGCAGTAAATCTTCCACATTCATCCACTTCCTGTCAAAATATATTTTTAAATAAAAACCTTATATAATCAGTAAAAGTTTAACATGACACTTATATTTTTAATAGTACCTATATTTTAAATTATATTTTTGTTTGCAGAGGAAAGTGAATGTGGAAATGCATATCATCAATGCATTCTCCTGTCTCTATGTGACTACTACCAAGGCAGAATTTTTTATAGATGGGTGGTGCTTTCACTGGACATCTCATCAATTTTTAAGCGTCAGTCTTATACATGCATTTTGTTTCATTTTATTCTAGAAACAGGGGAATTTCAAAATGAAAACCAAGAAAGTGAATAATGTGTTTCACATAGGGATACCCTTTTTGTCTCTTGTCAGATACCATTTCCTCTGCTAATTCCCTTGGCAGCAAGGGAGGCATGTCCTACAAAATTATTGCCTCTAATCGCTAAATTGTCTTTGGAAACATACTCTTCCAGTTCTCAGGAACATGGGTCAGTTTGAACCACAGACGATAACGAACAATTTGAAAATTTTTGTCCTCTGCCCTTTCAATATTGTGCCTTCATTTTCAATAAATCAGCCCCCCTTTTCCTGTTATTTTATAGGTAAGTATGAGCAAGATAAAACAAGCACCAGTTTTATTCTACTCCTAGTTATCCTTACTGCTGTTTTTGTTTATTATCTTTAAACCTCAGTGCTCAACTTCAACTATGGCATACACATATATTTAGTTAACTTTCGTATATTCTGACCCTTCCTGTGAAAGTTTATAACCTTCCTTTGCAATTCAATTTTTCTCATAATTACATCCTCATTTTATCTCTATTTGCAATCAAAGAGAACAGATCCCTCATTAAATACATTTCACTAATTACCTGTGATATTTTATTTTTTAAGCTTCTGATATTTAAATTTTGTTCAAAATGAGTGATATATTTTTATTTGAATTCCTTTCTTTGCCAATTCATATTTTAATTTCCTTCTTTTAGATCTCTTTTGTTCATCTTCATGAAATACAAACAAAAATATAACAAAATCATGTATTAATTGGTTGACAAAAATGTAATAAAGTCATTCAGAGATCTAACCTTACTTCCTACAGGAGCAATAGTTTATTTTAGCTTATTTTTTTCATTCTGTATTGTGGGGAGTTTATACGACATTGCTATTATGGTTTTTAGTATTAGCTGTATGAGGGTACTTTAAAAGTTCATGGAGAAGTAGAATTAAAGTATAAGTTTATTTTGGTGCAAAAATTTTAAATTTTGATGTAGTTTTTTTCATAATACACATTTTCCATGGGCCTTTGAATACTCTTATATATGTTTACTAGCACTCAATGAACTTATTGAACCAACAAACTAGGTAAGAAGCACCTAAATAATATCAAAGAGGTATAGTAATTTTTTAAAGTAACCAACAGAATTAATATCTTAAGTATTTTCTTCATTCATTATGTAAACCTAAAAAAGGAAGTGAAACTAAAACCATTAATTTTTCTCAGGGCTTTAGGACGAATAGTCTGGGTGACACATTCCAGGAGCCTAGAATGTGGTCACCGAAATGAATGCCAAGGAAGCTAGATTTTATTAAGAAAAAAAAAAAAAAGAAAATCAAGAGGAATGATAGTTACAAGTGACTTGGCAGAATTCACACAGACTCCTTATCAAGAATTTTTGGAACAGCGTAAAGGAGAAAGGGGGTGGAGATTCACATTGTCAATCTGTTGCCAGCTGCCAGCTAAAGTGTGCCTTCAGTTACTTTGGGCATAACTGTGGGCCTAACCAAAGTCTCAGGCTCCTTCACTGATTGCTCTCAATTGCTTTTCTTTCTCAATTTTATTCACTTAAGCCCCTGTTTATTTTTTCTAAAATGCATCAGACACTGCAGTCCTGTTGCATGGTGGTTAAGGCAACTGGATCCCATTTGACCAACAGCATGATTCGAGTCCTGGACCTGGAGGCCTGGAAAACACACTGGGCACATGTATGTGTGTGCCTAAAATCCCAAGGGGAGAATGGAGAAGGGATTGCAGAATGGACATCCCCCCTTGGGGCTGCTTTCTCATGTTTTCTTTTGCTTTCTCTTAGTCTCTCGCCAGGGAGTTCATGTACATATATATGTTACATATATATGTGTATATATATATATATATATATATATATATAATATATATATATTTATATATGTTATATATATATAACATAAATATAACATATTTATGTTATATATATATAACATATATATGTTTTATATATATATATGTATATATATGTATATAGTATATATTAAATCAAGAAAGTGCTCAGCCTGTATGTGTGTGTATATGTGTGTGTGTGCAAGTATAAATGTCAATACAATACATTGGTGTGTATGTGTTTATCTTAATCCTGACTTGTTTAATTTCAAACATAAATATTCAGTAAATATCAATTTCTTTTTGTTTTGCTTTTCCCCACAATATTTACATTGATTTTTAAAATTTTATTTGCAGAGGAACCTCTAGAAACAACTGTTAAAATTTCTGACAATCCAATTCTTCCAAATTCTTTTAAAATAATCAAATCTTCAACTTCCTCATTCTAAAACTCACGTTTTTATATGACTTTATCTGATCTTTCCAACTAAGTTTGCCATCTTCATTTGTTATTCAAATTTCCACATCATCAAGACTTTCATTTGTCTTGTAGATATATTTGCTAAAGACACATCCTTTATTTCAACTAAACACATTAATATTTATCAATCCTTGGATACTTTTCCAGTTTCTGATATGTAAGCTTTCTCCAAGATATAACAGGTAATTAGATTTCAACTCCTTTTGAACTTAATATTTCATTTATTTTCTTTCAAAAATGTAAATAATGGCACCAGCCAACAGCATAATAGTTACATTGCCTGAATATCACGTTGTCAACTGTGGTTTGAGTCCTGGACCAGGTGGCTTAAAACTCTCGTTAGGCATATGTGCATGTATGTCCAAAATCCCAAGAGAAGAATGGAGGAGGGATTGTGAGGAGGCCATCCCCTCTTGGGAGTGATTTCTTATTTTCTGTCTCTCTGGCGAGCAAACATGCCCTATAGAAAAAATGCCTCAAAATAAAAAAATGTAAATGGATCCCACATGGTCGACAGCCATGTTTGAGTCTTAGACCTGGTGGAAAACACCCTGGGCATATGTTCATGTATGCCCCCAAATCCCTAGAGGACAATAAAGGAGCAGGGATTGCAGCTTGGCCATCCCCGCTGGAGGGTGCTTTATGTCTTTCCTTCTCTCTCTGTCTCTATCTGGCTAGTACATGCAGCCTACGGGAAATTTAAAATATGTATTTAAAATAAGATCTTAAATTTAAAATAAAATCTTAGCTGTGTGTCTGTGTTTGTGTGTGTGTGTACAATATGTTTGGGTGTGTGTTTATCTGCTTTCTGACATGTTCAATTTCAGATATGAATTTTCAACAAATACAAATTTTCTCTTTGTTTTTGCCATGAAAATTACATTAATTTTTAATATATATTTTACTTTCAGAGGAATCTTCAAAAACAATAGGTAAATGTTCAAACATGCTCATACTCCTAAATTTCTTTGAAATATTGGCTTCTTGGTGTCTTAAAATTCCATTACCTATTAATCTACATGCCATCTCTTGCCCTTTTGAATCTCTAATCACCACTTCAATATTTGGTTTTGAACCTCTCCTATTCTAAGTTCAGTGCAAGGTCACAATTTGATATTGTTTAATATTTAACCTCTCGTCCTTTTTTTTTGTTTGTTTCCGTTTATAATTGCTTTTGATTTGAGCTGTTGTGATATTGTACCATAACATTTTCTGTGGTGGTTGAGATGTTTTTGGTAACGTATGGTTCCAGTTCTCAGAAACAATCAATCTATTTAAGACAGAGAGTAATTCATAAAAGTGTCTCAAACTCTTGTCTTCTCCTTTGCTGACCTTGTGTCTTCTATGTCAATGAAATGTATTTCCTTCCTTTAATTTTCCAAATAAGAAGCAACAAACAAATGGCAAGTCTCGATGATGTATTTAAACCTGCACCTCCTCATTATTTCCTGTTTCCTATACTTTTGCTTTCAAATCTCAATGATCACCTTCCTCACTCCAACACTGGTGTTTTTAAATGATTTCACCTGATCTTTCCAACTATGTTTGCCATCTTCACTAGTTATTCAAATTTCAACATTATCACCTCTTTCATTTGACTTGTAGATATATTTAATGAAGACACAGCTTTTATTTCAACTAAATATATTATCCGTTATCAATGTTTGGACACTTCCATTTTCTGATATGTAATTTTTTTTCAGGACATCTCAAGTAATTTGACTTCAACCTCTTCTGTACATAATGGTTCACTTATTTACTTTCAAGATTGTACACAATGTGCTAACTAAAACTCAATTCTATTAAAAATAGAAACTCTAGTACCATAAAGTTAGCTACCGATGGTGGACAAGTGTAAGAGGACTCATCTAGGAATGAACTTTGTGTTCTCCTTAGGACCAATGAGCAGATTTTCCCATAAGTCTTTGTTAGTGGTTACTACACAGCTTCCACACTAGCCAGAATTGACTGTTCAAGTTGCATAGTACCCATAGAGGTATCTAAAGCCACAGATCAATTAATAAAAGTGTAAATGACATCCTAAAGAACCAAGAAAATTTTTTTTTAATTTTGAAATTTGAATTTTTTTTTGCATTTTTTATTTATATATTTATTTATTTTTATTTTTTTTATATATTATATTTGATCACATATATCTTTACAGTGTGTAAAATTTCTTTTTCCAGCACAATTACCATGCATTTCAGTCAAGACAAAGACATTACTATCCACATCATCATCATTAAATAGCTTTTCATTTTTTTCAGATTGTTATTATAATTTTTTATTCTCATTATTATTATTTTTTAAAAACTTTTGATCACCATACATCATTTGGCTTGTAAACAGAATTTATCTAACATGAAATATTTCTCAAATCAGTCCAGTAGAGAATACTATACATGTTATCATCAACAGGTAATAAACCATTTCTGTGTCCCACAAATGTCATGCCTCTCTATTGGTTCTCTTGCTATCTTTCTCTATACTCTTCCCTTCCTCCCGCCCCTGTTCCACAGTCTTCAGTGTCTATAACTATTTTCACTGATTTTATGTCCTCCCTTATTTCAATCTCTACCATAGAGTGCAGATAGTTGGTATATACTAATTGGACACATGAAATATCTTTCTTTCATATCCTGGCTTGCCTAACTCAGCAATAAATCTTCTATTTTCAACCGTTTCTCTCAAATGCCAGGGCCTTGCTTTATTTTAGTGCTGAATAGTATTCCATAGAGTATATTTGCCACACTTTCTCAGTCCATTCATCTGTTTGTGGACATTTGGATTGGTTCCATGTCCTAGCAATCATGAGTAATGGTGCAATAAGCATGGATGTGCAGGCGCTTTTCCAACTGAGCATTCTCCTATCCTTTGGATAAATATCCAGAAGTAGACTTCCTGGATCAAATGGTAGTTCTATTTGTACATCTTTGAGGAACCTCCATAATGTTCTCCACAGTGCATAAAGCAATATACATTTCCAACAAGTGAAAGAGTGTTCCCTTCACTACAACCCTGCCTACAATTACCACTTTTTGTATTATTAATCTTCACCATTCTGACAGGGGTTAGGTGGTATCTCATTATCGTTTTAAACTGCATCTCCCTTATGCTGAGGGATGTTGAGTATTTCCTCATATGCTTTTTGGCTGTTTATATGTCTTAGAGAGATTTTTGTTCAGCTCATTTTCCCATCTTTTAATTGGGTTAATTTTTTTTTCTTTTTTTCGGGTAAGCTGCTTGAGTTGCCAGTCTTTTCTGGTTATCAGTTCCTTATCTGAGGCATAGTTTACACCCCTCCATTTCTAAGGGTTGTCTAATCACACTAATTACTGTGCCCTTTGGTGTGCAGAAAGTTGTTAATCTGATATAGTCCCACTTGTCTATTTTAGGTATTATTGTCTGTGCTTTGGGACTCTTATTTATGAAGTCTTTGCCTACCCCAATGTCTCCCAGAGTTTACCTCGTATTTTCCACCAGTAGATTCATAGTTTGAGGCCTTAGGTTCAGATCTTTAATCTACTTTGAGCTGATTTTTTTTCCTCCCAAGTGGTCTTTTTTTTCTTTCTTTTTTTTAAATTAATTTATTTTTATATACATTCAATGACATTGTTTAGCTTATGAAGTGAACATTTCAATATGTGAACATTTCTCCCCAGTCCAGTTGATCAAAATATCTTCAACAGATAACACCACACCTCCCCGTCCTGTCAATGCTCTGCCTCTGTATCCTTCCTCCAAATGTCCTTCCCTAGGCCCCTCTCCTCCACACTCATCACATCTAACATTCACACCCAAAAGATGGGGGTTCAGTTTCATCTTTCTGCAGGTGGATACCCAGTTTTTCCAGCACTGTTTACTAAAGAGGTTTTCCATTTCCCAATGGATTGACTGGTATCCTTTGTCAAAAATCAGTTGGCTGTAAGCTTTGGAGTTTATTTCTGGGATATCTATTTTACTCTATCGGTCCTCATGTCTATTTTTGTGCCAATATCACGCTGTTTTGATTATCACAGCTTTATAGTATCTTGGGTTCATGGAATGATATGTCACCCACTCCACTTTTCTTATGCAGAATTGCTTTGCCAATACAAGGTCTTTTATGATTCCAGAAAAGTTCTATAATTTCCATTATGTTTGCTTTTGTTTTACTTTGCTAACAGTAACCTTTCCAATTTATTTTTCAGATGACCATCAGAAACAGCTTGGTAAATTTTTTCTAACATCCCTTTACTCCCAAACCCTTTAATGACTGCTTTCTGGTTGTCTTTAATATTTCCTGCTTTTTATCTGTATGTTGATTCTTGATGCTTCCTTCTCCTTAATGTTTAATCTTCCCACCCCGATTTTTAGAAGATAACGACTTCTTACACATTGTTCTTGTCCAGAGAGCATAGCTTCATAATGAATATTGTGAGATTAAGATTAGAAAATTGGCACATAGTTTGCATTCCACATAGATATTTTGCAAGAAAATTCATTAAAAAGAGGCCTCTGGGGGCCAGCAGATGAAGTAACCCAGTTACATCACTGGACACCAAGGTAGTTGACTGAGATTGGAGTCCCAGACCCAGCAACTTAAAACTCATGCCGACGCATGTGTGTGCATTCCCAAGATGAGAATGGAGGAGAAGGAATTGCAGCATGGCCATCTTTCCTGAGGGTGCTTTCCTGCTTTCTGTCTCTCTGTGTCTCTCTGTCTATCCAGTAAGTGCACACACCCTGCAGCAAAAATTTCTCTAAAGAAGAAGAAGAAAAAAAGAGGCCTCTGTTGGAACCAATAGAGGTATTATGGTTATATCACTGGACTCTCATGTAGTTGACCATGATTGAGTCCTGTTCCCACTGGCTTAAAACTCACATAGGGCTCATGTGCTTATATGGTCTATAATCTTGAGAGAAGAAATGAGGAGGATGGATTGTGATGTGGCCATCCCCCATTTTGGGTAACTTCTTGCTTTCTATCTCCTAAGTGAACATATGTGACCTATAGCAAAATCTCTCTTAAAAAATATAAAATCAAACAAACAAACAAAGAGGTCTCTGTCACATGTCCCAGTTTAAAAGATTCATCAACGGGCAGCTGATGCTTTTCAACCTTAAGCCACCAGAGAAGTGTACAGACTTGTTGAATAATGTTTTGCCTCCCATTGTTCTGTGAAATCATGTGTAAATTCAATTGTCATACTTTGATCAAGTGTGAACTAGAGGCTTGCTCTTTCACTGTCCTGATCATACTATCCAAGTGTTAACAAACTTTTAAATATTTTAAATAACTTGCTTTTTTCCTTTATACATATTACTTTTCTTATTTTGCATTTTATTTAAACTCTTACTAGCTTTGCAAACTATAATTCATTTTTTAGATTTATTTATTTTTGTACATTCAATCACTGTGTACAAGCCTGTTAAATGAATTCTCCCAGCATGAATATATAGTACATTAGTCCAGTTTAAAATATTATCATACACATTATCATCAACAGATCATTTTCCATTTTCATGTCCCTTAAATGTTTTGTTTCTTTCTTTTCTCCCTTGATTACCATCCTCTCACTCTCCATTTTCCACACTCCTCCCATGCTACTTCTAGTATCTGCAATTGTACGTCATACTTTAATATCTTCAGATCTTTCGTTTTCTGTCATAAAGTGTAGCTATTCAGTATATATATATTAAATGAAGACATACAATGTCTCTTTTTCATAATCTGGCTTGCTTCACAGTGCAGTAAATCTTCCATGTTCCTTCACTTTCTGGCAAATGCTAGGGTCTTTGTTTTTTATGAGTAGTATTCCATAGTGCTTTTATGCCACAATTTTTCAACCTGTGCATCCGTTAGTGGACTTTGGGTTGGTTTCATGCATTAGTAATTGTGATAAATGCTTCAGTAAACACAGATGTGCAAATACTTCCCTGACTGAGAGTGTATTCCTATTCTTTGTGTAGATACCCAAGAGTGGAATTGCTCAGTTATACAGTAGCTCTATTTGTAAGCTTGATTTTTGCTATAGGGTGAGGGCACTTGCCAAAGAGACAGAGAGAGGGACAAAAAGCAAGAAATCACCCCATGAAGGAATGACCATGCCGTGATCTCTTTTCCATTATCCTTTTGTGATCTTGGGCCCAGACACACACATATACACCTGGCATAAGTTTGAAGCCACCAGGTCCTAGACTCGAATCACAATCGATTATGTGGGAGTCCAGTGGCATAACCATTATGCCATCTGTTGGTCCCCTACTTGTAGGTTTTTGAAAAATTTTCATATTGTTCTCCAAAGTGACCGTACCAATTTTCATTCCCACCAAGAGTGTAGGAGAGTTTCCTTTTCATCACAGCCTTGCCAGCACTTACCATTTTTATTTTTTTTAATCTTAGCCATTCTGTCTGGGGTTAAGTGTTATCTCACTGTGATTTTGATTTGTGTTTCCCTTTTGACATACTTGAGCATTTTTAAATATATTTTTTGGCTGCTTGTTTGTCTTCCTTGAAGAGTTGTCTATTCAAGTTATTTTCTCATCTTTTAATTGGGTTGAGGGTTTTTTTTGTTTGTTTTTTTCTTCAAGTAAGCCTCTCAGTTCCATGTGTATTCTGGTTATCAGTCACTTATCTGAGGCATAGTTTGCAAATATATTCTCCCATTTTGAGGGTTCACTTTAATTATTGTTTCTTTTGCTTAGCAGAAGTTTTGTTTTTTTTTTTTTGTTTTTGTTTTTTTTTTTTTTTTAGAGGTTTTTGGAATAGGGTGCACGTGCTTGCCAGAAAGACAGAGAGAGACAGAGAGAGAGCGAGAAATCACCCCCCAGGGAGGATTGCCACACCGCAATCCCTTCTTCTCCATTCTCCTTTTGGGATCTTGGGCACGCATTCACATGCACCCAGAATGAGTTTAAGCCACCAGGTCCAGGACTCGAACCACGGTCGGCTACATGGAAGTTCAGCCACATAGTCATTACGCCAACTGCTGATCCCAGCAGCAGCTTTTTACCTCATGTGATTCCACTTTTCTAGTTTTGGGATTACTGCCTGTGTTTTAGGGTTCTTCTTTAAGAAATCTTTGCCTGCTCCGTTGTCTTTAAGATTTTGCCCTCCTGGGGCCGGCAGTAACATAGTGATTAAAGGCACTGGATTCCCACATAACTGACCATGATTCAAGTCCCGGACCAGGAGGCTTACTTTCTTTCTCTGTCTCTCTGTTCAATTTGGAAAATACTAATAAATAAAGTTAAGTAAAATAATTCTTTTTTTTTTTTTTTTGGAGAGGTTTTTGGTATAGGGCATGTGTGCTCGCCAGAAAGACAAAGACAGAGAGATAGGAAGTGAGAAATCACCCCCCAGGGGGGATAGCCACGCTGCAAACCCTTCTCCTCTATTCTCCTCCTGGGATCTTGGGCACACATGCACATGCGCCAGGCGTGAGTTTAAGCCACTGGATCCAGGGCTCGTCAGCTATATTGGAGTTCAACATAGACATTACGCTAACTGCTGGTCCCAACAAAATAATTATTTAAAAAGTTATTTTCCCCTGCTTTATTCATCAGTAGTTTATAGTTTAAGGCCTTAGCTTTAGATCCTTAATTCCTCTTGATGTGATTTTTTTTGTTGATGGTAAGTGATAGGGATTCAGTTTCTTCTTTCTGTACCCAGTTTTCATGGTACCATTTGTTAAATAGATTTTCTTTTCCTCTCTGGATTGACTGGTATCCTTTGTCAAAAGTCAGTTGGCTTACTGTTTGGGGTTTATGTCTGGGGTCTCTCTTCTGTTCCATTGGTCCACAAGCCTGTCCTTGTGCCTATACCATGTTGTTTTGATTATCGAAACTTTATAATATTTTTAGGGGTTGGATAATTAATTTTTAATGTTCATGCAAGAATTAAATATGGTTACTATCTATTCAAGGTTTTGTTAAATTACTGCTATACATAGAGTTTAGGGCAGATGGGTGCTAATTTTATTTTACTTTTTTAGTTTCATATATATATTTATATATATAATTTTTTTTCAAGTTCTTCATACATTCAATCAAATTATTTAACTTGCAAAGTGAGTATTCCATGTGTGCATTTCTCCCAAGTCCAGTAGATAATACTATAATGTTATCGTCAACAGATTATACCCCATTTCTTTGTCTCATTAATGCTATTCCTCTCTATTTTTCTCCTTAATGTTCTTCCTCAGACTCTATTCCTTTACCCACCCTCTTCCCACCCTATATCTGGTATTCATAACCATTTACTGTGTTTCTATATCCTTTAGTCATTCAGTTTCTGTCATAGAGGGCAGAGACTCGGTATATAAGACATCTGACAAAATAGCAATGTGAATATAATAAGGTTATTTAGTAATTTATAAATCTAACGGTTGTGTATACAGGGGCCCTCAAGTCCAACCCTGTACTTCAGTAATTTAAGTTTGTTTTTGAATAATTCTATGTTTTTAATCACTTTATACAATGTAATGATCAAAATAAAAAAGAATTGAATATATTTATGGCTGAATGTATGTATATAATGTACATAAAAAATCAGCTAAAGACTTATTGAAGTGTAAACTAACTAATTAAAAGTCTTAATAATGTCAAAAGGGATAAACATTATTTAAAAAGATAACCAAAGTTTATGGTTCTAAATTTTCACTACTTAAGTCAATTTAATCCTTCTATGCTTTTTCAATTTGGGTAGAATATATTGTGTAAAAAGTAAGTTTTCAGATACTGTGTGTCTTTGTGGATGTGTGTGCATATATGCGTGTGGATTCATTGAAAGCCTGACAGGCTTAACTTTACAAACTAATTTTAAGGATATTTTAATATTTTTAAGATCACTTTCACATGGCATTTGCATTAGCCTTTTTATTTATTTTCTAGGAGAAACTCAGCAAACACCTGGTAATTTATTTATTTATTTATTTTTTTGGAGAGGTTTTCCCTATAGGTTGCGTGCGCTCACCAGACAGACAGAGAGAGACAGAGAGACAGAAAGCGAGAAATCACCCCCCAGGGGGGATGGTCACGCCGCAATCCCTTCTCTTTCATTCTCTTCTCGGGATCTTGGGCACGCACGCACACACGCCTGGCATGAGATTTAAGCCACCGGGTCCGGGATGTGAACCGCGGTCGACTACGTGGGAGTCCAGCGACATAGCCATTATGCTAACTGCTGGTTCCCAACACCTGGTAAATTTTCTGACAACTCAATATGCTGAATACCCTTCGAAATGGCTGTTTTCTTAAAGACTTTAGTATTTCTTGCCTTTTTACTTATATGCCATCTACTGGCTCTTCCTTCCCTTGGATATTTACTCTTCCCACTGCATTTTTTAAAATACAGCTTCTCTCATATTATGTTTTGTCCATATCTCTTCTTTCCTTTACATTGAGTAGCCTTCCTTCCCTATAGTTTTCAACTTCTTTGCCCTTCTAAAGATTTGAAATAAGTTCACTATAAAGTTGGTGAGTTGAGTATTAAAGTGTTAGGCACATTGTTCCTCTGTTTAGAAAAAATAATTATTTCTATTTCTGGAAAATGAGAACTTAGATATGTCGTTTCCTTTTCCACATTTCAGGAAACATTGCTATGCAATTGATATTCACCAATCCTTAAAAGATGAGAGAATTTCCCAAGTTTGTTAAGTGCTGTTTCTCCATCCATTGTCCTTTCAAAGATTGTAACTTCTCCTGTCTTCTGTTGGTCAGTTTTAAACTTGGAACTCATTTTCTACCTGATCTTGAACAAATTACTCAAGTGTTCTCAGGTATACATGTATTTGACATGATTATTCTTGTCTTTATTTTTTTTTCCTGATGGATAATCATTTTTCTTTTCTTCCCCCTTTTATAAAAACAGTTTTTATTGTGGAAAACTTTTTTCATTGTGGCATATTTTTTCCTCCAAATATTTTCAGAATGTTTTTTTATTTCAAGGAAGGCTTAATGATAATTTATCTCTCAATAATGAATAATTCATATGAATAATAGGAGAAACTTTTACCCTAGGATGTAGATAAATATTTTTTATAAAACACTAATAGAATCATATAATAAAGTTTAACATTATCTTTTATTTTTTGCTCCATTAACATGTAATAGATGTTCATATTTGAGGAATCTAACATTATTTTTCAGCACTGAACTTAAATGTGTGGTTATTAAATGAGAATAACTAGTGTCCCTATCATCTCACACATTTGTCATTGCCTTCTGTTGGGAGTATTCGAAATCCCGTTGTTTACTTACTCCAACTTACATTAAGTTGTTGTTCACTGTATTCACACTACTGTATTTTATGACATTAGAAATTGTTCCTCTTCTCCTTTTTTTAACCATTTTATTTGTGTGCATATTTGCTAAAATCATTGAATTTCTAGGCCAATGTTAATGCCAGGCCAATGATGGATGCTGTTTCTCAGAAGGAATCTCCTCTCTCTCACTGCTCACATTTCCATGTGCCATCTTTGTTCCTCTGTTGCAAAGAAAACGTGGAAAGAAAACAACATCATTTCTCTAAATGCTAAGACGGTTTGTGCTTTACAGTTCACATTCTCAGAATGTTAATCTCTTTACACCACAGAGAAAAATGTGCAAATGTTTTATATGTTTATGTTCTTTCCTTCATGCCATTAATAAGTTGGTATTTACTTTTTGAATAAATTGTTTTTTCTTCCCCTTATTGTATCAATAAGTGTGAAGAAGAAAACTCAAGTCCTATTATTGTATCTTAATGTTAACTTGGTTATTGTTTCATTTGTTTCTTGGACCTTTGTCTTCAGCCTCCACTGATCTTGCTTAGCTTTTTATTTTTTTTGGAGAGGTTTTTGCTATAGGGCGCGTGCGCTCGCCAGACAGACAGAGAGAGACAGAGAGACAGAAAGCAGGAAATCACCCCCCAGGGGGGATGGCCACGCCGCAATCCCTTCTCCTCCATTCTCCTCTCGGGATCTTGGGCACGCACGCACACGCGCCCGGCGTGAGTTTAAGCCACCGGGTCCGGGACTCGAACCGCGGTCGACTACGTGGGAGTCCAGCGACATAGCCATTACGCTAACTGCTGGTCCCAGATCTTGCTTAGCTTTGACACACACATTTCCACATGGTTTTCTGCTTTTATTTATCTTCCAATTGAAAACTTCCCAACTCGTGTTATTTGATTACTCCTACTTAGAATTGTCTGTCATCTTATTCTCTATAGTCAGATACTTTCTGTCAAGTTAACTATACTACTCACATATCACTGTACGTTGGACATTTTCACAGTATGATTTCTGTCCAAATGTACTCAGCTAATTTGATTTAGAAATTACTTCACTGCTATTTAATATTTAATTCATTTATTTCTCATGTGATTTAGTGTGAAATGTCTTTAAACCTATGTTGAGATCTTAACACACATAATACAAAGATTGTTTTCTTTTGTTCTCAAAAATGTATTTATTCTAGAAACAATAGTTCAGTTATCTTTAGTTCAGTGACTGCTCTACTTTATACAAACCAGCTACTGCAGTACTGAGGATAAACTTCTTGTCATTTGTATGTGTGTATGTTTGCATTTCATTCTGAATAGAAAGAATGTCTAATAACAGAATAATGATTTATGTTGTTTATCTCAGAGGAATTCCTATTCTACCATGTCTCCTAGTTTCATTTCCAACCTTAGTTTCTTTTGCAGCAAGAATTCAGGATATGTGCAATAGCACTGCCACTGATTGGTACCAGGCCTCTTGGAGATTTATGGTTCCAAATTTCAGTTATTGAATTGAGCCACAGAAAGAACTATGAGAGGTTCTACAGTTTCTTGCATTTCTTTCTTTCTGGGTGTGTACCTTTAATTTCAATAAGCTTGTTTTCTTCTTTTTAATTTTCAGATAAACATGAAGAGGAAGAGGATAAATCTCAATGATGTATTTCTCTTTGCAGTTAATCATTGATTCTGTTTATTGCTTGTCTCCTTGTTCATCATCTGAGGAACCCAATTTTCCCACATTTGTAGAATAATTTATTTTTCTTACCTTTTCAGCTGAAGTTTGTAATATTTGCTTGTTTTCAAACCTTCCCTCTATGTCTACGTTCATTCATTCTGTCCTTGTAATCATTACAATTAGTTCTTTAATCAAGTAAATTTTATCAAAAATAAAATTGTTTCAACTTTCCGATGACTAAGTTTTCATCAAAATAAATTCAATTTATTTGATTTAGAATTCTCTTCTTCAATTTAATACTTCAATTCTCTTCCTTCCCCTGATTCAGTTAAAATAATCTTCGTTTGGTCATGAGTTAAAAATTAAACAGACACAATGATGTTGTCTATTAATCAGTAGGCAGAACTTTTGGGCATACAGGTCCGTAGAGACCTAATTCTGCACTTCCTTGTAGGCAGTTTGTCAATTTTCAGTAATGCTTTGTTTGTGTGACTTTATAAAGCATACCTACCAAAGTAATGAAAATTGAATATATAGAGTTACTACCAGCCAATAACATAGTGTACACACTGAATAATAAAAGATTAATAATGTCAAATGGGATAAAATATTCTCCAAAGAACAACACCAGAACTAATATTTTGAAGATTTTCTTTTGAAGATTAGTTCTATGTCTTCATATTTTGTAGAATATTGTCTCTACAAAAGTGAGTTCTTTATTGCTGTGCTTGTGTTTGTGTTCATGCATGTGCATAAGTACGAATTTGTCAGCATCATGATAGGTTTAATTTAAAAATAAATTTTAAAGATATTTGAATTCTCTTTCTCTTTATTTTCCATGATACAGTAACCTTTCCATTTTATTTTTTCAGTAGACACTAAGGAAAAACTGGGTAATAACTGAAAACTGATTCCTCCCAAACACTTGCTTTCATAGGACTTTAATACCCAGCCCTCCTTTACTTCTACACCATCCATTGTCTTCCCCATCCCCTGTCTGTATACTCGTTCCACCTCAATTTTTAAAAATGTACTCTTCTTTCATACTATGTCCTCCTCATGGCTGCTTGGCTACCCTCTTTCATTTCTAACACCCCCCCCCTTTTTTTTCACTCCATCGCCATCATTCACTATAGCTGTTGGGTTTTCTGTCACCCAGAGAAAATACACTATGGAATTTGGAGAAGATGAACATTAGCTCGATAGACATGTAGTTTCCATTCTATATTTATTTCTGGGATAATCCAAACTTCAGAACTCTGTCTCTTATTCACATTTCCAGAAAACATTGCTATGCAATTAATACTTCACTAAACTTTACGAGATGAGATAAGATATGAAACCATCTCAGCGATTTTTCTCATACATTTTTCTTTTGAACACTGTAAATTCTGATATATGCATTGGTCAATTGTGAATATGTGACTAGAGCAATAATTAAGAATCAATTGTTTGTACAACTCAAAGAAGGTGTTATATCTAACAAATTGAAAAACAAATGTATAAAAATAATGTCAAAAGTAATCAAGCACATTCTCAACCAATAACCATCAGAATGAATCCTACACATTTCCCTCAATATATTAATTTAGATATATTCCTTCTTTTCATATTTGATCAATATTCTCTGGACAAAATGCAGCTTTCATTTATTGTTCATGTGTATGTATATATGCTTTTCTCAGAATCAGATTTTCCAAACCATTCAAAGTTTTTATATAGTTTAATTTTTGATATTTGTTTTGCACGCTATTGACATTCATTTTCCACTTATGTCTTACAGATATTCTTCAGAAAAAAATTTGGTAAATTTTTCATGTTATATATTTACTTCTATAAGCCTTTAAAAGACCATTTTTTTTTTGTATCTTAAATCCCATAGTACTTTTTACATATGCAATGTATTGGCTCGCCTTTGCCTGGATGTGAGTGCTCCCTAAGTCTCTATGTGTACTTTTCCCATTTTAAGATCTATCTGTTTCTGTTTCTATACCATCCTCTGATAACATTCTTCTTTTCTTTCTTTTTTTAATCTCATATCCTTTGCTCCTTGTATACTTACTTTTTTAGACTTCCATATACTTCCCATACTTTCTGTATGAATTTTGTGAGATGACAGATAGTAAGTCTGACAATACATGGTTTCCACTCTGTATATATTCTTGAAGTTCTCCATTAACTGAGGACCGCTAACATGCATTCCAAAACCAAAGGGCTATTACTATGCAATGTATACCTGCTGAAACCTTAAGAGAGGAGAGAAAGCTTCAAAGTTGTTGAGGAAAATTTTATCTTCTATTATTTATTTAAAATTACAAATTATATTGGTGGTAAGTTTTGAACTTGAGATTCATTCTGTCACCACTCTTCATTATGTGACCACAGTGCTCACAATTATTAAAATATTTTTGGTAAGTGTTTTCAGCTAATTTTCTTTCTTGCCATAATAAAATAAATGTTATTTTTTCCTTAAATAGTTATTATCACAGTAACCTACTTGGCAAAATGACATTTTTTGAAAGTGTTGTAGCATAAATTTATATCTTCAATAAAAGTCATTGATATTCTATTAACTTATTTTTAATTTGACGCAAATGACATCAAGTGCTATTATCCTATGATATTACTGAAAGTTTTTTTTTTTGAAAACCTTAATAAATGAAAAGAAGATTTAGTGTGGGAGGCTATGCACTAGCGAATATTGCCGGTTTCTCAGAGAGCAAACAATTACACAATGACAAAGGTCATGATTGGCTCCCCTTCAGAAACCTCACCTTCAAAACCATACTCTGATTAGCCAGTTCCCATAGCAAATCGGTGAGCTTAGAATACCTCAGATTTGCATATCCGGCACCTCATGATTGGTCCACAGAAGCAACCAATCATAACCTACCTTCTACAATCCTTCGTTAGCATATAGGACAACCAACCACTGCTGACCAGCATGTATATAACCACGATCCCTGGCCCACAATCGCCAGATGACCCTGAAGACCCTGAAGAGTTGTGACACTGGGTCGTCTCTGGACGACCCTGACACTGCATCATCTCCGGATGACCCTGAAGAGTTGTGACATTGCGTCATCTCCGGACAACCCTGAAGAGTTCTAACACTGCGTTGTCTCTGTGCTGGAACACCACATCGTTCGTCCCGTCTCTCACTCCTTCCCTCAGGAGACCTGTCCGACTGTCCCCTGGGTTGGGAAAGTTTAGCCACTTTCTTTCCTAATCATATTTTAAATGATAATTTTCATTTTCAGTGGGAATATACTTTTGGGAAAAATATCCTTAATGATGGCAAGGCTTTGTATGACTGCTGGTAGAGCTAGAGTTGGACAGATGGGTAATTTTAATATAAGCATGCTTCTTTGCATTTCACTTTCAAAAGATAAACTTGCAAAGAAAGATGATTGATCAATAGTATTAAACCAGAGTGAGTCCCACTCTGCCTGCTGTCATAGTGCAGTTTCCGATCTTAATTCTTTTTACACCTACAGGTGGGATATTTTAGGATAACCTGGCTTCTGAATGGTAAAATACTTTGGAATGATATGATTCCATTGATATGGGTCTATTTGAACCACAGAGGAAACTATGAAAGTGTGGGCAATGTTCTGTAGATCAAAGGCAGGTATCAGCATTGTTGGCACATGTGTGTGTCAGAGGCACTGATGACTGCATGTCTGTGTAGTGCTGCATTCTGATAGGATTACATTACAATGGAATTTAAAGTTTATTTTCTTCTCCCATACCTTACTATCTGGATGTTAACATTAAACTTTCCAATTTCTTTTCAAATAAAATTCAGGATGAAATTGGTACATTTTCTATGACATTCCCTTACTTTAAACCATTTAAACAACCACATTCTTGTTTTTATATATATATCCTCTGTGTTTTGAAAAATATACTTGTTATCTGTTTGTATTTCTTTTTCCTGAATATTTATTATTCCCTTCCCAATTTTATTGATATCTACTGATCTCAAATTAAGTTATCTGAACTTTTTTATCTTATCCTCCAATCTTTCTCAGTACTTTTATCTTTTCTATTGCTTTTTATTCCTGTGAACAATTCTTTAACAAACTTCACATATATTTATCATGAATTTAGTAGAATTTATGAGGTTAGAGTATTTTCACAAGTTTTTCATGCTATACACACACACACACATATACATATACATATATATATATGTGTGTATATATATATATATATATATATATATATATATATATATAAAATAAGAAATGTCCATTAACATAGTACTTTTGAAGGGCCATCACAATACAACTGATAATTCTTCAAACTTAAAAGATGATACAATACTTCAGACTTGATGAATCAGGTTTCTCCTGTGTCCTGCCAAACAATGTGCAAATTAGGTGTCACAAATTGATCCAGTGTGAGCTAGATGCTGATTCTTCCACTGCCCTTCATAACATTATCCAAGCTTTCCCAAACGTACAGATAACTTACATATTACCTTTTTTAAAATTTTTTTACACTTAGGGCTTTTTCCATTTTCATTTTTATTTAAACCACTATTAACCCTACCGTCTTTAGTTCACTTTCAATGTTCATATGCTATATCTTAAAGAAAAGTCCCGACTAAGATACCTTTTATTTTTTATTTTTAAATTATATGGGAGAAAAAATAGCTACTGGCATATTCCTTTTTTTTTAAATCTAGTATAACCATTAAAAGCTTGAGATCATTTTCTAATGATATGCTGAATCATATTTTTAATTTCAGAGAGAATGTAATTTAGTAACAAATCTCTTCAAAGTATGTTTAGACATTATATAACAACAACAGATGGGTGCTTTATAGTTTTCTTCCTCTTTTATTTTTACTATGTGTCTTGTGTCTGCACGTGTGTTTACCTTTCAACCTGAATAAGAGATAGAACTCCCATAACAGAATAAAAATTGACTATGTTCTTCCTAGAGGAATTGCTATTCTCCCATCTCTGTTAGGTTCATTTCCAAACTTAGTTGCTTATGAACCAAAGAGATGTGACCTGTGTAAAATTTTTTCTAACTTGTGGCATGGCCTTTTCTGTGATCCACATTTTAAAAATATGATTCAATTTGCACCAATGAATGAACTGTAAAGGAATTTCATTTTTTTTTCTCATATGTTTCTGACTTTCTGCTTTCACTTTCAATGAATTGCTGTTTCTTTTTTTTTCACTTTTTAGATAAGGATAAGCAGGAAAGGGGCAAGTCCCAATTTTGCATTTTGCTCTTTACCTATTCATTGTTTCATGTGTTTCTTGTACCTTTATCTACAGCTGTAAATACTCACCAGCCCCAACCCTACATGTACACAAATCGAAGTGAATTTATTTTGTCTCTACGTTTCAGCTAAAATGTGTGACACCCAGTTTTATTCAGTTCTTTCCTTGTGACTTTCTTATTTATTCTGTCCTTTCAATCAGTGTCAAAAGATATTTCTGTCAAATTTATCAATAATAAATGTTTAAATTTTTCATAGATTTCACATTTTTATATGTAAGTTTTCATTAGAAAATACTCAGATCATTTGATTTAAAACTCAATGTGCCATTTAATAGTTAATTTCCTTTCTTTCCCATATTTTAGTTGGGATCATCTTAATTAAATTATGAGTTAAAATACACAAACAAATGCATTAAAGATAGCCAGTAATCTGTGAAGAATGCAATTTTATATACAGGTGCCCACAAACTCACCCCTGTACTTTCTCCTGGAAGTATTCTTTAATTTTTAATAATTTCATTTTTGAGTAATTTATACAACATAGCCACCAAAATAAAATGTATTGAATATTTGATACCATCCAAAAGTTCATTTAAACTTGCAAACTAAATAATAAAAGCCTAAATAATGTCAAATGAGATAAATAATATTTTCATTTATGTTTTCATTTGGGATGGATTTATATATATAGTCACAGGACATTTTCACTTGACTGAGAGACATAGAAAGAGAGAAGGAAGTCAGGTAAGAAGGTCTCCCTTATAGGGAATGGTCATGACACAGTCCATTCTCTTCCATTTGTCCCTGTTTTTTGGACTTTGAATATGCACATGAATTTGTTTCCAGAATATTTCTCAAGCTACTGGATCTGGGTTTCTAAACACCACACCAGTTGACCATATGGAATCCAAACAATTTGGGACCAGCAGTTAACATAATGGCTATGTCACTGAACTCCCATGTAGTTGACAGCGGTTCGAGTCTCGGACCCAGTGTCTTAAATTCACACCAGGCACGTGTGAGCGAGTGCCCAAGACCCTGAGAGGAAAACGGAGGAGAAGGGATTGCGGCATGGCTATTCCCCTGGTGGTTGATTTCTTACTTTCTGTCTTTCTGTCTCTATCTTTCTAGTGAGCACACGTGCCTTATAGCAAAAACCTCTCCACAAAAAAAAAAAAAAAAAAAAAAAAAAAAAAAAAAAAAAGAAAGCAAAACAAAACAAAATAAAAAAAAATAAAACAAAAACAAAACAAACAATTTAACTACCATGTTATGGAGTGGCCACCTTATGGTTCTCTAAAGCACACACACAGTGTAAAATAGATAAATAAAAAATATATGCATATTTGTTTTGTTTATTATTGAACATTACTTTAGGTCAGGGACACTCCATAATAAAGCTCTACGTGATTTTTCTTTGTGTGTATTAGTTTGTCCATTTTTTTTCTCTGCTGTGGTTCATCATCCCTTAGCCTATTCTCCTTATTTATGTGCACTCAATGTCTATTTGATATTTCTTCATCATGTCCCATTAACCTCTTATCCCAAGTACCTTCTGGTATCTACCCTTTCTCTCTCTATTCCTATGCTTTTAAGTCATTCAGGTTCTACCATACAGTGCAGACATTCAGCATGTGTTATACTAGGGCACGTAGTACTTTGTCACTCATAGTCTGGTTTATTTCACTTAGGATTATGTCTTCAAGGTTTACCCACTGTGTCAATTGACAAGAGTTTGTTTTTCTTCATGACTGAGTGGTTTTCCACTAAGTATATATGTCACATTATCCCAATACATTCATCAGTTGTTGGGCTATTAGACTGATTTCATGTTTTAGCTATTGTAATAATGCTGCAATAAAGATGGATGTTCAAATGTCTCTATAACTGAGTGAATTCCTATACTTAAGTAAATACCTAGTAGTGAGAATTTTTGGTCACGTTACTTAAGTTGTTATTATTTGAGAAACTTCCATGCTGGTTTTCATAATGTCTGTACTAATTTACACTACCACCAGAAGTACATGAAGGATGTTTTATCTCTGCACCCTTGCCAGCATTTGTTATTCTTTTGTTGTTGTTGTTGTTCTTTTTTTTTTTTTTTACTTTATTCTGACTGGTATAGGCAATATTTTATTGTGGTTTTGAATTACATGTGTCTTACGGTTAAGAGCTGATAAAAATTTTCTGTATTTATTTATTTATTTAGATTTTTGCCATGGTATACGTGCACTCACCAGAGAGAGATACAAAACAGCTAAAGTGAGAGATCACCTGAAGGGGAATGACACACTGCCATCCCTTCCCCTCCATTTTCCTGTCAGGATTTTGGACATGTACACATATACCCAACAAGTTTTTCAAACTGTCAGGTTCAGGACTTGAACTGTGGAAACTGCCATGTGAGATCCAGCACCTTGGCCACCACACCATGGCCCATGTTTTTTAGCCATTTATATATTTTCCTTTGACAGCTTTCTGTTTGGACTGATTACCCATTTTTGCTTGGATTATTAGTTTTGTTCCAGCTGAGCTATTTGGATTCCTTTTATATTTGGGTGTCAATCCCTTATCTAAAATATAGTTTGAAAATAGTTTATCCTATTCTGTGAATTGTCTCTTTATTTACTGTTTCATTTGTTGTGCAGAAGGTTTTTAGCTTTAATTATCCCCCTTATCTATTTTTAGCATTACACTTGTTTTAGGGGGTCTTATTCAAGAAATCTTTGCCTGTTCCAATTTCTTAAAGTGCTTTACCAGTGACATTGTCAAGTGGTTATATGACTGGGCCTTTATGTTATGTTTACATGCTTAACACATTTTCAGTCATTTTGTAAATGGTGAGAAATTGGAGTCTGGTTTCATTTTCTTTTAAGTGGATATCCAATTTCCCCACAACTTTTGTTGAAAAGACATTTTTTGTACACTAGATTGTCTTGTGCCGTTTGTCAAAAATCAGTTGGCTCTATGTTGCTGGGTTTATTTCCAGAATCTGTATTCTGTTCCTTTGGTCTACATATCTGTTTTCGAGTGAGTACCATGCAGTGCTATGTATTTAGTGCCCAAATACTGTATTGATGCTAAGAAACTGAATAACAAGCCTAAACGATGTCACTAGAAATCATAAATATTTTAAACCAGTAGATATCAGAACTTATATTCTTATTTTTTTCCTAAATATATTGTGCTCATTTTCTCTTTTTTTGATTAACTGATTTTTAAATGTTCACATTTTCATTTACTGTTATTTAATGTTCTTTGGACAATAAGCTACTTTCATTCACTGTGTGTGTATGTGAACCTGTGTATAGATAGCTGTGTGTTTTGTGAATGTTCATGTGTTTAGCTGCGTCACAATAATTTTAAATTTTATTCAAATTTTGAATAAATTATAATTATCTTTGAATAGTTGACATATATTGTGTGATATTGACATTCATTTTTCCATTTTATTTTTCAGAAGATCTCCAGAGAATGATTGGTAAATATTCTATGACAACTCTTTATTCTCATAAAAATTTAAAAGACAGTTCCTTGGTGTCTTAGCATTCTTTTTCTTTTTATAAATAAACCATTTTATGATTTGCCTTCTCCTGTGTGTCCACTCTTCCTTCCTCAATTTTTGGATGTGAACTTGTTTCTTAAGATCTTTTCATTTCTATTTTGCTGCCTTCCATTCTTTCATGTTTTTACATTCTATACATTTTGTTCCATATAGATTGATATCTTCTGTTTTACACATACTTTTACTAGTTTTATTAAACATTTCATGAGATGATAGGAATTGTGTTGATGGGATATGGTTCTCATATGCACTCTGGAAAATTTACATTTAGATCGGGCCTGTGCTCTGTACTACAGTTCTAGGGTCTATTATTATGCAATTATACTTGATGAAGTCTTATGAGATAAGACTACAATCTTCCTGAATGAAATTTCTCTCTCCTTTAACCATGGAAAGACTGTATAAATTCCGATTGAATTCTGTGCTAAATTTTGAGCTTGAGACTGACCCAGGCACTGCCCTTCATCACATAGCTCCAGTGTCCTCAGGTACGAGAATACTATAGATACATTACTCCAACTTACATTTTCTTTCTCCCCATAGAAAATGTTTTTCCTCTTTCATTTTTCAGTCCTTGTTATCACAACTATTGATTACCACAAAGTTACTTCTTAAAAAAAGACTTAAAAGCTCAATAGTATGAAATTATGCTACAAGAAAAGGTTATTAAAAATGTATTGATCACTTTGAATACTGATGTAACTGACATCAGAACCTATTATCCTATTACATTCTCAAAAGTTTTATTTAAATTAAAATAAAATCTTAATGAGTAAATAAATATTTAACCTCTTCTTACTGAAATGAAATTTTAAATTATATTTGTGTTTATGGATGGAATGTAATTTAGGTCAAAATTCCTTCAGTGTAGGTTAGACATCATATGAGCACTTGTACAACTAGAGTATTGGACAGATGGTTGTGTTAGTGTGTAGATTTGCATCCTGACAGGCTAAATAGCACATTTAAATTTTTAAGTTGATTTTCTTATCTTTGCTTCTGTTTTACGTGATGTTAACAGTGATCTTTCCAATTTATTTTTTAGATGACTGTCAAAAAAAGTTTGGTAAAGTTTCTCTAACATCCTTATAGTCCCAAACCCTTTAAATTCCTGCTTTCCTTGTGTCTTTAATATCCCCTTCTTTTGATCTAATGCTGTGTCTTGATACTTTCTTCTCCTGAATGCTTAATCATCCCCTCCCTGTTGATAATAACATGTACAGTATGCACACCTGGACTGGTCTGAGATGTATTTCATGTTGGATAAATTCTCTCTACAAGCTAAATGATATATAGTGATAGAATGTTTAAAAAATAATAAAAATAAAGTAAATTAATAATTAAAAAATATTTTATCTTCCCACCCCAAATTTTGGCAGATTCAACTTCTTCCACATTATGCTATCTAAAATTCTATTTCTGTGCTTTCTATTCTTTTTTATTCCTTTTCCATACACTTGTTTTCTGTCCTGTAAACAGAAGATTCTACTGTCTTCCATACATCAAAACTTTATCATGAATATTGTGATATTAAGAAGAGTAGAATATTGGCACATACTTTCCATTCTACATATATGTGTGACATGTACCATTGTGAAGTACTCATCACTGGGCAATTGATTCTTTTCAGTCTGAGCCATCAGGGAAGTCTGCAGACTTGCAGAATGATTTCTCCCTCCATTGTTCTGTCAGATCATGTGTAAATTCGGTTGTCATTCATTGATCAAGTGTGAACTGGGGGCTTACTCTCTCATTGACTTTGGTCATAGTTCCCAAGCGTTGCCAAATTTTCAAATATTTTATATAGCCTTCTGTTTTTTGCTGTCCCTACATAGGTATTACTTATTTTTAATTATATTTAAACTGTCATTAAACCTGCAAGCTATAATTCACTTTAAAATTTTATGCCAAAAAATGATCTGCTAAATATACGTCAAAAATTCATCTGATTACTGGTATTTATAACATTAGGGTAGATGGATATTTCAATTTTCATTATTAATAGTATCTTGCAATCTGTGTTCCAAAGCCTACTAAGTAGCTGTGTCTATAGGGTTTCTGTGACTGACTTTAGAAAAACAAATTAACAAATGAGAAACAGACAAATATGTTTATTTATTTGTTTTTACAAGGTATCACTTCATCATTTTCTTCCTGCTCCAGCTTCTTAGTTGTTTAGGACTACTGTCATGGGCCACCATGTCAAGCCTCTTTAGGATGGGCCAGAAGTATTCTTGGGACCTCCTTTTACTCTCACCCTCCAAAGTGGCAGAATCTCCAACAGTGTGAGCTACTTCTGCTGAGCTGGGTGCTTTTACTAGCTGCTTCCTTGCCAGTTTTGACTATGTGTTTTATGTTTGCACATACATATGCTATTATTCTGAAGAAAAGACAATCTTCCCAAATAGTATTTCTCTTCTGCTAATTTCAGCATTAGTTTGTTCTTGTTTCTCTAGTCCTTAAAGTTGGTTTCTTAGATTGTTTTTTACATCTTTGTGTTTTTTGAGTGAAAGTTATAAAGTTCCCTTTTATATTTATTGACTTTTGAGAACTAATTTGCTGAACTTTATGCACGTAGTTGTATTTTTATTTTCATTGATTTTAGAAAACTTTACATTTTTACCTTGCTTTTTTATTAAGCAGGTGGTCATTCAGGAGCATATACTTTTGTTTCTATACTGTTATATTTTGGAATGTGCTTTTTGTTAACGATTTCCAGGTTTACGTTGTCTATTTTTATCAGCGAAGATATTCCATGTGATTTGTATTTATAAACATTTTTTTTTCTTTTTTTGGAGAGGTTTTTGCTATAGGGCACGTGCGCTCGCCAGACAGACAGAGAGAGATAGAAAGCAGGAAATCACCCCCCAGGGGGGATGGCCACGCCACAATCCCTTCTCCTCCATTCTCTTCTCGGGATCTTGGGCACGCACGCACACGTGCCCGGCGTGAGTTTAAGCCGCCTGGTCCGGGACTCGAACCGTGGTTGACTACGTGGGAGTCCAGCGACATAGCCATTACGCTAACTGCTGGTTAGCGTAACCTTTATAAACATTTTTTGACATTTGTTTTTCTGTTTTGGTCATAAAACATACTCCATATGATTTCTGTTTATGAAATCTTTTAGAGATTTGTTTTGTGACCCAATATATGATCTATCCTAATATTTGACCCATGTGCTGCTGAGTAGAATGTGCATTCTGCAGTAACACATTCTATATGTAAAGGGAATTTATTTAACTGTGTTCCTCAACAGTTTTGGAATTTGAGATTTTTGTCTGTTTTTGTTTGTTTGTTTGTTTGTTTGTTTGTTTTGCCACAGAGAGCATATTATTGCCAGAGAAAGAGAGAGAGAAAGTGAGAAATCCAGTGGGAGTGGCACAATCCCTTCTTTGTTTTCTTCTTGGAATTTTGGGCACACATACATACATTCGCAGTATGATCTTCAAGTTCGGGTCAGGGACTTGAACTGCAGGTGGTCATATGGCATTCCAACACCTTAACCAACAGGCCACCTGCTGGCCCCTCATTTTGCGATTTTTCAGTTATTGATTTGAACTTTCTTCACTTCTAATTACAACTTTTCTCTCATGTGATTAAATTCAGATGAACTACATTAAGGGATGAATTAAATGGAAACTCACAGAAAGTATGATTATGTATTTATAAGCTGCAGACATTGTTGTGAAGAAGGATCTAGCAATATAAACCTCAATTTATTCCAGAAGCAGTAGTTTAGTATTTGTCAATTCACTATATACAACCTAACTACTGCACTAATCAGAAAAATTTATATGTATTTGGTAGCTGCCAGGGTCCAGCCCCAGTGGGGGTGGGTTGACTCATCGGAGGTGGCACAGGTAAACAAAATTAGGTTGAAATCTCAATGCTCCTTAGCATGTTCTCAGCCGGCTACAGCCAGAGTAAGCTCCGGGCTGCAGCGCTAGCGGTTACCAAACACACGTATTTATTGAGGGGTGTCTTACAGGAGTAGGAGGGGTGAGGGGGAAATAAAAGATTTACTCTACGAAACAGGGAATTCAAGGCACAGGAACAATGATCATAAAACATGATGTCTGTCTTGTTTGATTAGGTATAATCAATTACAGTTCTCAGGATGAAGGAGTCTTTTTTTCTGGTGCATTTTCTTCTTAAATCTTGATTACCGGACAGGGCCTTTTAGGATGAGAGGGTCTTGTAGCTCAGGAGACAACACAGGGTGTTTTATTAGCAGTTTTTCATAGTTAACAGCACACAGGGGAGAAACGGTTTGTAATTAGGTACTATCTGTTGCTTGCCTCAAACCAGATAAGAACTTTCAGCTGATAGTTACTCTTCTCCCTGGAACCTTCAGGTTTGTTTATCCTGTTGTTGTTAGCCAGATCTGTCCTTCCTCTATTAACCCATGGGTCCCTGTATTTATTTGCTGAATTATTTGTTAATCAGTGAATTCTTGTGCTAATTTGGCCTAGTACAAGTTAACTTTGGCCTGTAGCTTTAACAAGGGGTATTTACGTAAAACCAGCCTTAAACTAACTTAGTCTACATATGTTACTAATGCTAATTTGGCTAATACTAACTCAACTTTAACATATGTTAAATTTGGCTTAAAACAGGCAGGTGGGGGAGTCTGTCTCAGGTTTCCTGACCCTCCCATGGATCGCTAATTGGCTTTATTGCAAAGCCTCAACAAAGCTGTGGGTGAGGGGCTACACATTCTAATTGTCACTTTATAAAGTTTTAACAACAGGGAACATAGGTTTCATATGGGATTGGATTAATGGTGGGTCTATTGCAGTTCCGCAGTTGTTCATTTGATGTAAGTGGGTCTTCATGGAATGCAGTTTTGGGAAAGCAGCTCCAGCAAGCAGAGATAATTATAAGCTGATGCGGTGCGGCAGCTATCTTGTGATTACCGAGCATGATACTGAGAAAAGAAAATCTCAAGTATAGATATTAGTTCTTATGGATCTCAATAAAGAATGGAACTTATATAATTGTACAGTGATCTAAAACTTAATTCAAGGAATCCTAATATATCGTAAAGGGGTAAAACTACTACTCACTAGGTAAGGGCAGGGACAGCTTTTTCAACTGGTGGTAAAGTGACCAACAAGTTAATGAAGAACTTTAAAGTGAGTTTGTGGCATACTTAAAACATTCTATTGTGCTTGTGGCACCACCGTTATGTATTTTGTTAGAACATTAGCCATAGTGGGGCGGGAGTGTCCTGGGCCCGTTTTGGTCTAAAAGATTATTCTTAAGCTTATGTTAAATGTATCTTGAAGGGCCTTCAAAAGGTCAAGAAAATTTCTGCCTAGATGTGACTTCAGCACACCCTCTATTGTGACCCTCTGGAGTGAAGCATTGTAATTAACAGTAGGTGATCAGAGCAAAGGGGAGCAGTCGGGGGACTTCCTGGAAAATTTTATCATATACTTAGGATGTATAAGAGAGCTATGTAATTCTTTTTTAGTAGTATATTAGGGAGTCAGATGGGGGGTCACTTCCCAGCAAGGCTACCACAATTTTCTGGAGCGAATAGCAAGGAGCCTTGCTGACATGCTAATTCGACTTAAGTTTTATTCCTAGGTCGGGGGGGGGGGGGGGGGGGGGGGGTGGCACACAGCAGCGGCCTTGCCAACGTGCTGACCTGACCTAAGTGATACTTAAAAGTCAAAAGCTCAAAACAAATCCTGGGGCCCTACCAGGTCAGACTCCTCCATCAGCATCCAAGAACTTATTTAAACTAGCAAACCAAATGAAAAGGTTAATAACGTCAATGGTGATATAGAATATTTAAAAAATGTAAACAGAAGAACTGTTTATTTTTTTTTTCCCCTGAACAAATTCACCTCCTTAAGTGCCTTTTCAATTTTCATACAACATATCTGGACAGAAGAAATTTTTCAGGTACTAGACAGAAGAAATTTGTCAGGTCTATCACTCTCAGTATGTCTGCTTGTTTATATTCATAATGAGAATTTAATTTTTAGAATTCAATTTTTGTGGGTCAGCAAGTGGCATAAAGTTTAAGGTTACAGGATCCCGCATGGCCAACTGTGCAATCCAAGTCCAGGATGGGGACTTGAGAAACAAGCTAGGTGCCTATCATGTATGCTGAAAATCACAAGAGGAGAATGAAGTAGAAGGAACTGACAAGTGCCCCAGGGTGATTTCTGACTTTCTTTCTCTCTCTTTGTCTTTCTGTCTGTCTCCACAGAGGCAAGTGCATGTGCCCTTTAGCAAGACTGAAAAAAATATTAAATATACATTAGTTCCTGTTCCTTTTCCATGATATTCACAAGGATTTTACTTCCAGAAGCCCCTCAAAAACTGATAAATTTTCTGAAAGTTTATTAATAACAAATTTTTTTAAATGACTACCTGCTTGTTGTTTTTAAGGTTCCTCACATTTTATCTGTATACTATCCTTTGACTCTCCATTTTCTGGGATTTCTAACTGATCAATCTTAATGAACTGGTTTTGAACTTTCTCTCCTATAAGTTCTATTTCTGTTTCTGTCACTTCAGTCATCCCATTCACTCTCTTTTTCATTTCACCACATTCCCACTCTATAAGTACTTGTCTTCTTCTGTTCCAGAGCCTTCTGAGTTTCACTAAGTTGAACCAATGAAGGGAATCACTCTGATGGGCATCTGCTATACATTCTATATATTTCTGGAAAGTTTTGAAGCTTAAATGCCAATGATTACACATTTTCTCCAAACCTTAAGAGGTTAAAGAAGATTTCTTCTTGCTGCGAAGTTTTCCAGAAATGTTCCTTTCAAAGAATGTGTCAATTCTGACAACATTCATTGGTCAAATACAACTAGTGGCACATTTTTGACCCTCCTTCAATGTAATTCTCAAGTGTTCCCAGATGTAGACACATTTTTTTTCTGGATTTTTTTCCAACAATAGTAGTTATTTGTTTTTCTTTTGCATTTTACTGACACATTTGTAATTTCTGTAAACTTCAATTCACTTCAAATATGATTAAAACTATTTTATATTTCAAGGTAAATTCAATGATTTTTGGTTCTGATTTTTTTCTTTTTTTGTGAAGGACCGAAAACAAGTTCTGTAGGATGTTGCCAAAAGACTTTTTTTCATGCAATACTAATGTAAACATTCTTTTTATTACTTATATTTTTCAACTATATTTTTGTTTTCAAAGGGAATGAATTTAGGAAAAGTGTGTTTAATGTAGTAGTCTTCATATGAGTACTGCTAAAGGGGATTGGGGAATTAAGTGCCTTTACTTTTTTTCCTGTGTGGCCGTGTGTTTGCAATTTCTTAAAAACTAAGTAGGAGGGCTTTTGCAAGGCCAATGATTGATACTGCTTATAAGAGGGAATCTCCATTCTTTCACTACTCATGATTTCCTGTCCCATCTGTACAAAGGGGACACGGAAATAAAACAAAACCATTTCTCTCAATGATAAGAGGCTTTATATTTTGTTGTTCAGACTCTTGGAATGTGAGTCACCTTGAAGCATAGAGAAAACTGCAAATATTTACAATGTTTATGCTCTTTCCTTCGACATTATTTCCTATTTTCGAATAAATTGGTTCTTCATGTCTTTATTGTATTGATAATTGTGAAGAGGTGAAACTCAAGTCCTGTTATTACACTCCACATGAACCTCATCAATGTTGCCTGTTTCGTGGACCTTTGACTTCAGCTCCTGCAGATCACCTTGCTTGCTTTAACATACACACAATTTCACATGGTTTTCTGTTGTTATTTATGTTCCAGCTGAAAACATGCCAACTTCCTTTTATTTAATTACTACTTTGATTTGGATGTCATCTTATTCTGTACAGATAGATCCTTTCTGTCAAGTAATCTTTACTAATTATATATGACTACAAGCTGAGCATTGTCACAGTGTGATTTTTGTCCAAGTGTGCTCAGCTAATTTGATTTATGTATCATTTCACTGCCATTTAACATTATTCATTAATTTTCAAGTGATTTAGTATAAAATATCTTTAAACTGTGTTTATCTTCATGCATGTAATAAAACACTTTGTTATCTTTTGTTCTCAAAAATATATTTATTCTGGAAAAAAATAGTTCAATAATGTCTAATTCAGTGTCTGCTCTACTTTATACAAACCAGTTACTGCAGTTCTTAGAATTAAACTTTCTGTCATGTCTACGGATATATGTTTGCATGTTATTCTGAATCAAAGAGAATGTCTAAAAACAGAATAGTGATTGATATTGTCTATCTCAGAGGACTTCCTAGATGAAACCATCTCTCCTGGTTTCATTTTCAATCGTAGTTCCTTTTGCACCCAGAAGTTAGGGTACGTGTAACAGCACTTTCACTGACTGATACCATGGCTCTTAGAAATACATAGTTTCAAATTTCAATTGTTGAGCCACAGAATGAAATATGAGAAATTTTCCAGTTGTTGCCTTTAAATCTTTCTGGATTTGCAGCTTTATTTTCAATGAACTTGTTTTCTTCTTTTTAATTTTCAGGTGGATATAAGCAGGAAAAAGGCAAATCCCAACCATGTATTCCTCTCTGCCCGTAGTCATTGCTTTTATTTCTTGCTTGTATCTTTGTCTGCGACTCTCAGTGTTCATCATCTGAGGATCTCAATGTACACACATTTGTAGATGAATTTTCTTTCTTTTCACCTGGAGTTTGTAATATTTGTTTGTTTTTGAACATTCCCTCTATAGCTATATTCATTTGTTCTTTCCTTGTAATCATAGCAAACGATCCTTTTTGTCAAGTAAATTTTATGAAAAATACACGTTTCAAGTTTTAGATATCTAAATTTTCACCAGAAAAGATTCAACCCATTTGATTTAGAAACATCTTCTGCCATTTTATAGTTGAATCCCCTTCCTTCCTCATGATTCAGTTGAGTTACTCTGCACTAGGCCATGAGTTAAAATGTAAACAAAAATACAGTGATGTCATCTAATAAGCAATAGGACAAAGGTTTTGGGCACACAGTTCCGTACAGATCCAATTCTTACTGAAATAAGGAAAACTGAATATATATGGTTACTAGCAGCCCAAGACGTACAGTGTACAAATTGAAAAATATTAGATTTAAATATGCTAAAAGGGATAAAAACATTTTTCAAAAAAAATATGACGGCTTTTTTTTTTTCTTTTAGGGCAAAATTTAATAGTATGAAAAGGCTTACAAAAACAGTTTGATGTTATTTTGAGGACTAATACTGTAGTTTTTCTCAATTCAGTTTTGATAAATTGTACCTAATTATACAAAAATTACCCCAAATTTAGAAGCTCAAGCTCCAATATCAGCGCAGCGAGGGTGCCGCTGCTGCGGATCTGGCCAGCGCTGCTTGTGGCATCTGTCGCCAGCGTGCCACATCCCAAGGCCGGCGCCTAGAAAGCCAGGGACAACCCTTCCAGCGCAATGGCCGCTGAGACTTCAGGCCCGCGGGCCGCCCGGGATTCCGCCAAAGCTAAGGCCCAGCTCGGGGCCAACCCTGTTGTAACCGCGTCCCCGCCCCGCGCGGCCCCTGGCAGTCCGGGACCCATGGTGCAGGAGGCGGAGCCCACGAAGTAGGAGGCACCAGGCCGAGAGTTCCAGAAGAAGGGGAAACTGTACCCGTCGAGCTATGGCTAATATTTTGAAAATTTTTCTCACTTGAGAAATTAATTCTATGTCTCTACATATTTTGTGGAATCTTGTCTCTACCTGTGTTCTCTGCCCCTGTGTTTCACTGTATGAGTTCGAGTGTGTGCATTAAGTGTGAATTTATTGTCAATCTGATAGGTATAATTTAGAAATAAATTTTAAAGATATTTTATACTCTCATTAACCTTTCAATTTTATCTTTTCAGAAGTATATCTGCAAATTCTAAGTTTTCTCACAACTATTGTTCCCAAAACACTTTAAAACAACTGCTCTGTTAGTACTTTAATACACACCCCCGCCCATTACCTCTGTCATCGCTTGACTTCTCTGTACCCTGGATGTCTACACTTTCCACTGCATTTTTTTAAATGCATTCTTCTCCCATACTATATTTTCTAAGCCTTATTGCTATCATCTTTCATTTCTCACATCTTCCTTTTCCATTCCATAGCATGCCTTCTCTATAGCTGTTGGGTTTCTTGTTGTCTAGAGAAGATTCACTATGAGATGGTGAGATGGGACGTTAGCCTGATAGGAACGTGGTTTCCATTCTATATGTACTTCTGGGAAAATCCAAACTCAGAAACTCTTTTATTTAAATTTCCAGGAAATATTACTGTGCAGTTAATACTTCACCAGACTTTAAGAGATGAGAGGAAATAGAAAACATAATGATATTTCTCCACACGTTTTTTCTTCCAAAGACTGTTAGTTCAGAATTTATGCATTGGTCAGTTGTGAAAGTGGGACTCATTCTTACTCTGATCTTGAAAAAAACTCTTTGTTTTCCCAGATGTACACATATTTGCCCTGACAATTACTATTTTCACTTCTTTCTGTATATGCTAATTGTTCTCTATTCTATTTCCACATATATTATACCTCATATATAGTAAAATACAATTATTTTATATAAGTATATATATAATTTAGAATTTAACTTGAAAGATATTTTAGATAATTATACACATATAGGTGTGTGTGTGTATATATATATATAAATTTATATAAATTTTTATAAAAATATACATAACTGTGGTATGCCCTAATTCCTTTCAAATGTTTCCAGAAGGGTTTTATATTTCAAGGAAAGGATAATGATAATAAATTCTTCAATTCAGAATTTTTTTTTTTTTAGAGTTTTTTGCTATATGGGACGTGCGCTCGCCAGACAGACAGAGAGAGAGAGAGATAGAAAGCGAGAAATTACCCCCCCAGGGGTGATGGCCAAACCGCAGTCCCTTCTCTTCCATTCTCCTCTCGGGATCTTGGGCACACACGTACACATGCCAGGCGTGAGTTTTAAGCCACTGGGTCCGGGACGCAAACCACGGTCGACTACGTGGGAGTCCAGAGTCATAGCCATTATGCTAACTATTGGTCCCAATTCAGAAATTTTTATATGAAGATAGGAAAAGCATTTAACCTAAGCTGTTGCAAAAAATCATTTATTTGTCCATTAACACTACTAAAATCATATGATAAGGGCCCAGCAGGTGCTATGGAGATTAAGGTCCTGGATCTCATTATGTCCTACCTTCATTCAAATCTAAACAAGCAGACTGAAAAATACACCAGGTTCATGTGGATGCATGACCAAAATCCAGAGAGGAGAATGGAGGAGGAGGGATTGTGGTGTTATCCCTCCTTGGTGATGATTTCTCTCTCTCTCTCTCTCTCTCTCTCTGTCTCTGTCTCTCTCTTGCTCATACACACAGACCCTCTAACAAAAAATAAAAAAATAATAACATGATAAAAGTTTAATATTCTCCTTCCTATGACATTTTGTTTCTAAAAAGTATATAAAAATAAGGAACATATCACTTTAACATATGGGGCAGGCTTTATGTTTTTTATAAAGATTTGATGATATGGGTTAACTATCATTAAGTAAGTTTGTGAATGTTCGTGTATTTATCATTTGGTTCTGAAATAGAATGGAGCACTAACGTATAGCTAGTGATTAATATTACTTATTCCAAAGGAAGTCTAGTTCTACTTCCTCTCAAGGTTTCATATCAATCTTAGTTCTTTTTACACCCAAGGTATGTGAAAGTAAATGTTTTTTCTCATAAATGAAAAGGTCTTTGAAATTAATTGATCAAGTCCTCAGAAATGTGGGCCATTTTGAAAGTCAGATCAATCTATGGAAGGATTTCTAATATCTATGCACATCGCTAAAATGACCTTATGCTCTCTTTTTTATTTCTTTCTTTATTTTTATTTATGGACAATTGTAAACAGTTGGGAAAAACCAAGTCCATTGTAGTTTTTCAGTGTGTACTTACTCATCACTTGTATCTCTTATACCTTTGTCTTTAACTATCAATGATCAATGTCTTTGACTCTTACATACACATATTTCCAAATGATTTATCCTATTATTTATCCTTTCCAACTTGTTTTCTTCATATGCTTTTCAATTTTCCTTGTTATAAATTTGTCATTTATTCTGTCTTTTCAACCAATGCAGACAGGTCTTGTGTGTCAAGAAATTTATACAGTGCATATCCCTGAACTTTAGACATTTTCTATGTAGGTGATGTGTTAGTTTTATGCAAAACATTCTCAGGTCATTTGAATTTCAATCTGGTTCACTGCCATTTGAATCTTTTTTCCACTTTTACTTTATTTCATTAAGGTGAGCTTCACTTAGGCATGAGTTAAAATGAAATTCACATTAAACAGGGCTAAGTATATACTCTTTGAGGAAAATGTTGTAAATGCAGGTCTCAACATCCTACTTTATATTATTCTCTAATTCAATCTTCGTGGATGCTTTCCACACCATAGCCACCTCAATAATAAAAATTAACTATATGCATGTCCAACTCAAAGAAACGTGTTATATCTAAAAAATGAAATAATAAAAATAATGTCAAAAGGAATCAAGTACATTCTCAATATGTAACCCTCATAACTAATCCAAAAAATGTTCCCATATACACACACACACACATATATATATATATATTGGAGAGGTATTTGCCATAGGACGCGTGCGCTCGCCAGACAGAGAGAGACAGAGAGACAGAAAGCAAGAAATCATCCCCCAGGGGGGATGGCCACGCCACAATCCCTTCTTCTCCATTCTCCTCTCTGGATCTTTGGCAAGCACGCACACGCACCCGGCGTGAGTTTAAGCCACCGGGTCCAGGACGCAAAATGCCGTCGACTACGTGGGAGTCCAGTGACATAGCCATTACGCTAACTGCTAGTCCCTTCTTTTTTCATTTCACATCTTTCACTTTCTGAGTATTAGTTTATCTGATTTCCATGAACTATTCTTGGTTTCAATATGAATTTTGTGAGAAGAAAGGCAGTAAATCTTATGATACATGGTTTCCACTCTGTATATATTCTTGAAATTTTCCATTTACTTAGAAACTCTAAGATGCATTCCAAATTCAAATGGCTATTCCTATGCAATGTATACTTGCTGAAGCCTTAAGTGAGGAGAGAAGCCTTTGCAGTTGTTGTTTCTTCCTCTATTATTCATTTAAAATTTCAGATGATGGTGGTTAGAGTTTGAGACTCAGTCTAGCATTGTCCTTCACTATGTAATCACAGTGTTCTCAAGTATTAAAATACTATTGGTGTTTTTATTTCATTTTCTTTCTCACTATACTAAATCCTATTTTCTCCTAAATACTTATTATCACAATAACTAATTTTGCAAAATACCATTTTTTGGAAGGTGCTACAGCATAAATTTCTATCCTAAGTAAAAGTAATTAATAATCTATTACTTGATTTTTAACTTGATGCAAATGATATCAAGTACTATTATCTGATGATAATACTGAAAGGTTTTTCATAAACACTAAAAAAGATTTAGCATCTTTTTTTGATAATTGTATTTTCAATGATATTTTTCACTTTCAGAGGGAATATAATTTTGGAATAAATATCCTTAATAATGGCAAGTTTTCATATGACTTCTGGTAGAGTTAGTGTTGGACCCATGGGTACTTTTACTGCAAGATTCTTTGCATTTCGTTTCTAAAAAAGAGAAACTCTCAAAGAAAGATGGATGGTCAATATTGTTAATCCATAGGGAGTTACACTGTACCTGCTGTCATGATGCAATTTCCTATCTTAATTCTTTTTATGCCAAAAGGTAGGAGGTTTTAAGATAACCTAGCATCTGAACGGCAAGAGGTGCTTTGGAATGATATGATTCCATAGATACGGGTCTGTTCGTACCACAGAGGAAACTATGAAAGTGTGTCTTTTGTTCATTTATTGTTATAAACACCTGTTCTAAGTGATTCATGCACCTTGGTTTTCTTCCCCTATGGTTAAATGAAAATGAGGAATAACTATGATAACAAAGTCATAGCTAACAATTACTGAGTGTTAGCTGTGTGCCACTTCACAGAGCAGACAAGGGCTAACTTGACTGGGTCCCCAATAACACTCTCATGTCATCTCCACCCTTGTCCACCTCACTCTTCTCCTCCACAGAGGCCTTCTCCAAATGACTCCTCTAACCCAACTGAGCTCAGTTCCACCTAACAGCCTCTTTATGAGCCATTCCTTCTGTCAGACGCACCCTCCCCCAGATATCCACATAGCTGACTCCCTCACTCACCCTGACCTCCCTAATCAGACACCACTTCCCCTTACAGATGGACTCTGTCCATGCTATTTAAAACACAGGGCCCATAACAGTGCCTGCTTGACACCAGATAATCAACAAGTGCTCTTTTATTCAATACTTGCATAGTAAGAGACCCTAGCCTGGTGCTATGTACCCTATGGGATTGGGTCATCCAGGCACCACCAAGCAGCTGACATATACAATATTACAGATCTGGTGTCAGTGATGGCAGAAGACCTGAGGAGATGAGCACACAGCAGGGCAAAGTCCTGAGGTGACTACATGCATGAGAAGGGTGAAATAGCAGCTGGGCTTCCAGAACCCAGTCTTGTACCTGGTCATTGTCCCATCAACTATACTTTGTTCTTCAACTCAGTAAACATCTTACTCAACCCCAACATACACATATTTTCACATGATTTTGTTTCCTCTTATGCTTTTCCCACTGAAGTTTGAAATGTTTATTAGTTATTGAATTTCACCTAGTTATGCTTCATTGGTTTTTATCCTACCATTTTAATAGATGAAGTCAGGTCTTTGCAGTCAGGTAAATTTTATTAATCCCACATTTCTCATTTATTCTCATTTTCAAAGTTTCTTTTGTGTAACTTTATCCAAGAAAGACTCAGATCATTTAATATCAGAACACCTTTCTCTGCACATTAATGCTTCATTTTTCTTCCTTTCATTGGATTTCATCAAGATGAGTATCTTTTAGGCATGAGTTAAATAAAAACTCACCAGAAATGGGACTGTGTTTTAATCTGCTAGTGAAAACGTAGTCTGTGGAACCCTACAGCATAATCCAGTGTCTCATTTAGAGCAATGGCTCAGTATTCTCTACTTTAGTGTTTTCATTATTTTCTACAGCAAACTACAGTATAAAAGTATTTGACAATATGTATTTAGCAGGTCCCAAGGACTCATTAATGTCTACAAACAAAATGATGAAAGCTTAAAGTCAAAAGGCAACAATAATAATTTTTAAAGTAATCAAAAAATGTTCAAAAGTGATTCCTAAATGTAGTCATTTCATTAGTTTTGTACTCCTTTAATTCTGGACAATGTCTTGTCTACCAAAGACTGCTTGGCATATGTGTATATAAGAGGGCACTGATGACTGAGTGTCTGCATAGAGCCACATTCTGATAGGGTTCATATCACAATGTAATTTAAAAATAAATTTGAATTGCCCTTGCCTTTGCTATCTGAGATTTTAACATTGAATTTTTTTTTTTTTTTTTTTTTTTTGGAGAGGTTTTCGCTATAGGGTTCGTATGCTCACCAGACAGACAGAAAGAGACAGAGAGACAGAAAGCGAGAAATCACCCCCCAGGGGGGATGGCCACGCTGCAATCCCTTCTCCTCCATTCTCCTCTCGGGATCTTGGGCATGCACGCACACGCGCCTGGCGTGAGTTTTAAGTAACCGGGTCTGGGACGCGAACCGCGGTCGACTACGTGGGAGTCCAGCGACATAGCCATTACGCTAACTGCTGGTTCCCACATTGGTTACATTCTTAAGTTTGTCTGCATTAGCATGGTTTAAAGGGTGGGGTGCCTGTGACTGACTGAAGCCTACCTAGTCACTGTGACTGGCTGTAACATAGCAATCAGATCTGAAAACCCGCCTAATATGTATGATTTCAGTTTATCCATAGGAATCAAAGTGTGGGAGTATAGAGGCAGTTTTAAGCCAAAATACTTTAGTGTAACAATTTCACACCTTTTGGCCAGCTTCTCAAATATCTGAGAGATTGACCAAAATTTAGAACACTTAACACCAATCTCTGTCACCATCATAAATGAAGTTTTCTTGCTCTCAGCATAGAAATCAGCAGTTTTGTCTGGTCTCCAGCATGGAATCCACAGGTCACAAAACCACAGAAATGAAACATGATGTCATACAGGTTGAACAGGTCTTCCTTTGAGCTTTTATAGATCTGGATGAAACAAGACCATTCAAGATGGATGCCTCGTCCAAAGCATTTTAGACTTCAGAGGATAGAGCACAACAGAAGGACTCATATGATGATTAAGGTGCACCCCTTAACAAAAGTTCCTATTAAAGAAGCCAAAATGAATTTAAACAGGTTAAGGTTCAGGCCACATAGTCAATTCATCAGTATTTGAACCTAGCTGTCTGGAGTGTGATGATAATTGAGGACAATAGTTCTCTGTAAAATGGCCTGGTTAAAAGGTTTCTGTTGTTAGTCTATTAATACAAATCGTAACAACATAGAGGCCTACTGGGAAAAATATAAAGATGAAAAAAAAACCTTGAAAACACAAGCCTGCCATCCACCATTTAGCATGCCTGTAAACAGACTCTTGGTTTCACCTGTAAATAGATCATCTGTTCTTTACTCTTGAGAGACTTCCCTAGCATATCTGGTGGCTGAGTTTAAGGAAGTAGCACTATCGACCACTTATTTATTTATTTTTCTTCTTTTTGGAAAGGTTTTTTTTGGGTACATGCACTCACCAGAAAGACAAAGAGAGACAGAGAGAGAGAAAGCAAGAAATCATCCCTCAGTGGGATGGCCATGCCACAATCCCTTCTCCTCCATTCTCCTCTCGGGATCTTGGGCACATATGCACGTGAGCCTGGCATGAGTTTAAGCCACTGGGTCCAGGACTCAATCTGCAGTTGACTATATGGAAGTCCAGCGACATAGCCATTACACTAACTGTTGGTCCCATTGACCACTTCTTTAATTAGACTTTTTTGGTATTAAATACAGGACAAAGGTAGGTGCAATATTTAGTTTTGCTTAGTATTAAACATAAGCCCCTAACTTGAACAAAAAGAATATTTAGAGTTGGATGATACTTCGTTGAGTGTTCTGTTAGACTTGTATGGTAATCATTCACCTTTTGGAGGGTGGCTTTTACCCACCCCAGGAAGTCTTATTGGCTATAAATTGAAAAATTTCTCTAGTTTATGGATATATGTTAAATACAATAAGCATCCCATTACTGCCAAAAGTAAATCTCCAGGAACATTACAGAAATCTTTTCTGCAGTAGTCTATAAACTTAACAACTGTTCTGGCATTGTGTTAAGACATTAGTTCAAATTAAAGTTAACCACTGATTGTGGTTTTCTGGGTTTCCTGTCAGGAAGAGGAAATAATTAAGACAATAGGAATTGAGAGAAAAGGAGAATGAGAAAGAAAGAAAGAAAGAAAGAAAGAAAGAAAGAAAGAAAGAAAGAAAGAAGAAAGAAAGAGAAAGAAAGAGAGAAAGAGAGAGAGAAAGAAAGAGAAAGAAGAAAGAAGAAAGAAAAAGAAAGAGAAAGAAAGAGAAAGTAAGTAAGTAAGTGCCAGGGTCCAGCCTCAGTGGTGGTGGACTGAAGTACACAGGAAGACAACATGAGTGATCAGGAACAGAAATTAGACTAAGACCTCAATACATCTTAGCATGTTCTCTGCCAGCTACAGTCAGAGTCAGCTCCAGACTGCAGCGTTAGCGGTTACCAAACACACGTATTTATTGAGGGATGTCTTACAGGAGTAGGAGGGGTGAGGGGGAAATAAAAGATTTACTCTATGAAACAGGGAATTCAAGGCACAGGAACAATGACTATAAAACATGATGTCTATCTTGTTTGAACAGGTGAAGCCAAACACAGTTCTCAGAACGAAGGAGTCTATTTTTCTGGTGCATTTTCTTCTTCAGTCTTGATTACCGGACAGGGTCTTTTGAAGAAGGAGCTTGTAGGAAGCTTGATAACATCAGTCCCAGGCCAGCTTGATAACTTCAGTCCCGGGCCAGGGTGGCAGCATTGCCGGTTACAAAGGCCTAGATAGAAATCTTGTCTTGTTAAGTAAAGACACAGTTAATGTATGGACTATCTATATTACAGCTAAAGAGGGGGAGCCTATTACCCATATGGGAAAGGAAGATGATCTTGTAGCTCAGTAGACAACACAGGATGTTTTATTAGCAGTTTTTCATAGTCAACAGCACGTAGATGAGAAACTCTTGTAGTTAAAAACTACCTGTTGCTTTAGATAAGAGCTCCCAGCTAAGACAGTTAATCTTTCCCTTGAGCCTTCAGGTTTGTTCATCCTGTTGTCGCCAGCCAGGCTTTTCCTTTCTTTATAAACCCGCGGGTTCCTGTATTTTATTTGCTGAGTCTGTCAATTAGTGAGTTATTTTGTTTTATCTCTGAGGCCCTGTCATATGGTGAATGCACTACTTGGCCTAGCATGAGTGAACTTTGGCCTGCAGCTTTAACAAGGGATATTTACATAAAACTAGCCTTAAAGGAACTTAGTCTACATATGCTTCTTACCCTAATTTGGCTTATACTAACTTAACCTATATGTTAATTTTGGCTTAAAACAGGCAGGTGGGGGAGTCTCAAACTTCTTGGCCCTTACATGCCTTCTTAGGAAACCACATTCCTACAAGATCACGAATTGGCTTTATTGTAAAGTTGCAATAAGGCTGGAGGTGATTTTTTACCCTTGTAGGGTACCCTAATAACAGTAAAGCTCACGGCAGAGAAATTGAGTGCAGGCCAGTACAGCGACACAAGGGGGGGGGCTTGTAAACCATCGGCCTTGCCTTGCAGTTTCTTCCCAGTCCAGGCCTTGCCTTAGGGATGGGAGGCAGCCTCTTTACCAGCTTCTGCTGTCTGCATGGCCCCATCAAGGAAGGAAGGAAAGAAGGAAGGACGAACATGAAGTTTTCATGATGGCAGAGAAGTTTATATATATATATATATATATATATATATATAATTATTTAATTTTTAACTTTATTTATTCATTCATTTATTTTATTTTGACCAGAGAGAGACAGAGAGAATGTGAGAAAGTAAGCCACCAGGTCCAGGACTTGAACTGTGGCCGGCCATGTGGGAGTGTTAGCACCTTAACCACCATGCCACCTGCTGACCTGCTGGCCTAATGATGGCAGAGAAGTTTTGATCCATGATACTGGGGCATAGCTGTCCATGTCCAAGATATCTGTTTTGAAGAAGAAATTTTCTTGGTCAGTTTTACCTTAAAGTTCCCAACAGGTGCACAGTTTTCAAAATCTGAAATAGCTCTTCTGAGTTGTGAACCCAGAATTTACATTCTTGAAATTCTGCTGCAGTGTGAGTATTGAGAAGAATTTGATATCTTCCAACAGGGATCACAGGTAGCCTTTTTCTGCTCTCATTTCCAGAAGAACTTTACTGTGGACAGTGAAGGGTTTGATTGTCTTCAGTCAGGGAATCACAAACATCATTCTTTACCTGATGAAAATACACTTTGGCATAATGCATTAGAGCCTGGCAGAATTTAGGTATCTTAGATTTGTCCAGAAAAGTCTCATGAGAGAACTACATTTACTAATAACTTTCTGACTACTGTTACAGCATTATTTTCCTTCATGGAAAAGTCCCTATGCAACTAAAAATATGTAATGAAGGGGGACCAGCAGTTAGCGTAATGACTATGTTGCTGGACTTCCAAATAGTCGACCGCAGTTCATGGCCCGGACCCGGTGGCTTAAAACTCATGACGGGCGCATGTGCGTGCGTGCCCAAGATCCTGAGAGGAGAATGGAGGAGAAGGGATTGCGGCGTGACCATCCCTGCTGGGGAGTGATTTCTCGCTTTCTGTCTCTCTGTGTCTCTCTGTCTGTCTGGCGAGCACACGCATTCTATAGCGAAAACCTCTCCAAAAAAAAAAAAAAATGTAATGAAAATGACAATGAGTTGGGACCAGCAGTTAGCGTAGTGGCTATGTCGCTGGACTCCCATGTAGTCGACCGTGGTTCGAGTCCCAGACCCAGTGGCTTAAAACTCACGCCAGGCACATGTGCGTGTGTACCCAAGATCCCGAGAGGAGAATGGAGGAAAAGGGATTATGGCGTGGCCATCCCCCCTGGAGGGTGATTTCTTGCTTTCTGTCTCTCTCTGTCTGTCTGGCGAGACAAGTGCCCTATAGCAAAAAAGAACTCTCCAAAATAAATAAATAAAAATAAAAAAAGAAAATGACAATGAGCGAATTTTCTTTATTATATTTAAATGGCATATCAGATAGTAAAAATGTACCTATAGTTCCTACTGTCTTTTCAATATCAAGTCGACAAACTAAACATTGGTTATGAGATATTTTAGCAATTTTAGAGCAGTTACTATTCTATACTACTATACAAGTTATCAATTATTTTATTATTTTTTTATTTTTTTAAATCTTTTATTTTTCTTTCTCAGATCAATTAAATTCACATTTTACATAAAGTCCCCATTATGATGTATACAATATACATATATATATATATATATATATATATATATATATATAGTTTTCAACAGAGAACTCTACATTTTTTTGGTGTTAAATGTTTCTTCCCTTTGCCCCTCACACCCACTCTCCACCACCCACTCCCCTCCCCTGCAGCCTCTGGCATCCACATTCATCCTTTCCAATACCATATCTTCAGATCCTTCTCCCTTTGCCAGAGTGCTGACTTTTTTTTTTTTTATCATTGCACATCTTTACAGTGTACAACATGGTTTTTCCCAGCATGAGAACAGTGCACATCAGTCAAGACAATATTACCATATACATTATCAACAGACGACTTTTCATTTTTGTGTCTATTAAGTGTGTTGTTTGCTCCCTGAATCCCTCCCCTCCGCCCTCCATCACTCACCCCCATCACCTCTCCCACACTGTCTCCAGCATCTGCCGCTGCCATCCCTGCCACCATACCCTCCAGTTCCCTCAGTTTTTTCTTTTTTTTTTCAATTATCAGCTCATACAGTCTTCAACAACAGGGAACACAGATTCTACTCAGGGTTGGATTAAGGGTGGGTCCCATGCAGTTCCGCAACTGCAGGTGAGTCTCCACGGAACACAGTTTCAGGAAAGCGGCTCTGTTAAGCAGAGATGGTTATCAGTTGATGAGGCACAGCATCCAACCTGTGACCACCGGGAATGGTGCTGTGGGGATCTGCAATGCGAGTCATCTTCGGGCATCTGGCCTCCCCAAGAATGGCAGAATAGTTCCTGTTCTTCCCTGAGGTAATGCAGGGCTGGCAACCATCATCCTTTCACTGTCCATAGGCAGAGACAATCCTCCCATACAATATATTTCTCAATTGGTTTAAGACAGCTTAAGTTTCTTTCTGTTGCTTATATTCGCAAGTCCTTAATCCTTGTTTTTGGCTTCAGCTTGCCACCCGCGGCCGGCGGCCATGAAGGGCGCATGTGCGTGCGTGCCCAAGATCCTGAGAGGATCTGCGCAGGCGCAGGTCCGGCAGCCATGTGCAGGCCCTGCGGTCACGCGCTGGCCCGGTGGCCACGCACAGGCCTGGCAGCCACGCTCAGGCACGGCGGCCACTCGCAGGCGCAGGCCCGGCAGCCACGCTCAGGCCCGGCGGCCACGCACAGGCTCAGGCCTGGCGACCATGCAAGGGCCCGGCGGCCAAGCCCAGGCCCAGTGGCCACCCACAGGCCCGGGGGCCACGCACAGGCCGGGCAGTCACGCGCGGGCCCAGCGGCCACACGCGGGCCCGGCGGCCATGCGCAAGCACAGGCCCAGCAGCCACACTCAGGCCCGGCGGCCACTCGCAGGCGTAGGCCCGGCTGCCATGCTCAGGTCCGGGGGCCACGCGCAGGCCCGGTGGCCATGCACAGGTGCAGGCCTGGTGGCCACGTGCAGGCCCAGCGGCCATGCGCAGGCCCGCTGGCCATGCACAGGCGCAGGCCCAGCGGCCACGCGCAGGCCCGGCGGCCACGTGCAGGCGCAGGCCCAGCAGCCACACGCAGGCCCGGCAGCCACGCACAGGCCTGGGGCCACGCTCAGGCCTGGTGGCCGCTCGCAGGCCCGGAGGCCGTGTGCAGGCCCGGCGGCCACACACAGGCGCAGGCCAGGGCCCACGCACCGGCCCGGCAGGCCCACGCACCAGCCCGGCAGCCCCACGCCGGCCCGGGGGCCACGCGCCGGCCCGGTGACGACGCTCAGGCCCGGCGGCCGCATGCAGGTGCAGGCACGGCGGCCGCGTGCAAGCGCCGGCCCGGTGGCCACGCGCCGGCCCGGCAGCCACACACCAGCCCCCAGCGCGCAAATGCGCGCGGGTCCCTGCGCGCGGGTCCCCGCGCCACCTCCCGCCCACCCGCCCAGCCAAAGAAAGGAAGGACTGCGACCTCGGCCGATCCATGCCGCTGGTCCGCGTTGGCGCTGAGCACGGGACACACCCAGCGCTGGAGAGGCAGCGAGGGCCGGGCGGTCTGGGCCGCGGCACGCGGAGCAGAGCCCCGGCCGGGGCGGCATGCAAAGCAGAGCCCCAGCTGCACAGGCCGGGGTGCACAAGCCCGGCCAGCACGCGAAGCAGAGCCCCGCGCCCTGGGCCACCTCCAAGTTATCAATTATTTTTAATCTGCAATATTTTTTCTATTTTTAGAATTATGGAGCATAGAGGTTTTAAATAATGAGCTATAAGGAGAGTTAGGTGACTGCCCATAGGTGCTCTTAAGTCCATGATTAATGTTTGATTTATATACTTTTTTAAATCAATTTTACCTCTTTAATTTAGATGTATAACATTGTTTATTAAATCTATTATCATAGGTAATTTGACTTAGATCAGTTTTATAGAAATCATTTAAATTTCAGAGCTTAACATTTTACTTTTGATCTTTGACTGTAGGCCAGGAAGTACTACTTAGCTTAATGATTTTGATATTGGCTACTTAGCATGTAATTCTGTCAACCATTTTCTTGCTTTTGGTTAATTCTGGTTATGCTTAATGGTTGGCTTGGCATATCAGAAAACTGACTAGTGTCTCCAAAGAAAATGGAATTTTTTACCCAGTTAAATGGTTCAATTATCAGAAACCTGGACTTGCAAGAATATATCCTCTTTCCATTCTCTTTCTGAATTTCAATAAATACATAATACATTAGGACTATAGCTATTTGCAAAAAGGTTTTAGAAAGGTATCAACCAAAGCAATTATCCATGGACAGTAAGACTTGAACCGAACACCATTAAAGATCTGACAAGAGTTTATAACTAAAAAGGAAATTTGTCTATATTGGTGACATAGACCAATTTAATATAATAATCTACAACATCACTGATAAATACATTATAAATTTCTGAACATTCCAATTAATTTTGGCACACAATACATGTATAAATACACACATAAACAAGTATACATATAACATGTCTATACACACAATTCGAGTATAATGTAAAAAAATTTAAATTCCTCTAACAATGTTTCTCCTATCATTTAACATATTAAAATAAATCTGATTGGTTCTAACATCTCCTGGATGTTTCAGGGGCCCTCTGTAAACATCCAAACAACAACATCAAAAAATTATTTTAAAATAAATCAATCTAGAAGTTGATTTTGGAGAAAGTTTGTCAAATATAGCAAAAAGCTTAAATACTTAACTGTCAGCATAAAGTGAAAGTTAAATGTTCTCCAAGCACCTTAGGGATGAAAAAAAGGGTTAACTCAGTGTCTGTTGGCAACAAAACTTAAAAGAAACAAAAAAACAAAAAACAAAAAAAAAACACAGACTACGTGGCAGACTATAGCATCTAGATATGACATCCGGAGTTAACAATGAAACAACCCAAAGACCAACAAATGGATCACATATAAAATTTCCTTTAGAAGATTCAGTTTTTATCACTTTTATTCATTAGTCCTGTAACGGAACCATAAATGAACCAAAAATCAAACTTTTGGGACATTCGTCTTATTTAGTAGCAGTTAAAACTTAAAAAAAAAAAAAAAAGAAAAATTTACCCTATTGTTTGTAAGAAACAAAATACTAGAGAAGGCTAGTTAGTCATTAATCCATTTTTCCTGTTGGTCAGTTAGTTGCCATGTAACATATAAATACCAGCTGTTTTATTAAACCAACCCCATTAAAACAATTATGATATTGTCTGATTAATAAGTGTAAGGAATGGGCCAACCATGCGAGAAACTGAGTGAGGTTCGCTGGTCCAACAGAAAGGAAGAGAGAGGAAGAGACAGGCCAGAGAAGCTACCCACTGGGGGAGAGCTTAAGAGATTTTTATAAGGGTAGAGGGAGGGGAGTGTCTTAGAGGTAGAAACAGCCCCTGTATGGTAAAGGATTAGGAGGAGAGCAGACTGCTGTGCCATATAATATCTGGTGATGTGTGCAGAGCAAAGTCCTGTGTGCAGAGTCGAGATCCATGTACTACATCTAGCTTAGATCTGAGTGCAAGCAGGTTTGATAACAGGCTAGTTTCAGTTTGTATCAGCCAACTAGGGTGTGGCATCCAACGCCCACATCCAAGCTGCCCAGGCTTCTGGCTTAACATGAAGCCCTGAACAAACTGTATGTTTGAAACTGTGACGATCTTCACTTATTAAACCTTTTCCTTTTATCATATTTGAAACCGACTTATTTACTTAAGTCACATGAGCTTGAAAAGCACTTACACTAACTTGTATGAGCACTCTTTCTATGAATTGAATGGAATTCCTTAAGACCTTTTATCACATAGACATACAACATACCACATAACATGTATGCATACACACATAGGCAAACAAAAGATTTCACAATTTTTCTGAAAAATTATTTATGTTTACCTCCTCCCCAAAATGAAAATGGTTCATATTTTAACCCAGTCCAGTCCTTACAAATACCTGTATCAAACAGGCTCTAAGAGTTGTCTTGATTAGCTCCGCCCTGGCTTCGGTAGCCTTCTCATCATTGCTCATCTTCACATTCCTCCCCACTTGCCCAGAGGAGAAACCCCTGAATGTTGTGACTGATATAATTATATTTTTTCTGAGTCTGTCAAAACAATAAATAACTTGCTTTTACTTTTGTATATACCTTTAATCACAAGTATCTTAGCATTATTTTTTAATTGTTAATTTTGCCGTTAGTTGCTTTACCCATTAATAGGTACAATTTGTTGGTTAGAAAATGTAGAAATTTTATATTTTAAAGGCACATAACATATACAGGATGATTAAAGGTAAGAATTGTTATGCAAATTAATTGCCATATCATAATTTCACACCCACTTGTTTCTGTTCTGTTGTAATCTTCACATATGGGATCCTCATATCCATAAATACAATCTCACCCAGTATGTCGATTATATCTGTTAACATTTTTCATGGTTTATTAACCCATCTCCTACCTTTATTATTTCTTGCTTGAATTAGGTAGGGCCTCCCTTTATTGTCAGTGAGGTTTTGATTATGGGCTATGAATTTATTCTTACTGAGCTAATATACTGGTTTTGACACTGAGTGACTATGTGCCGGGGAAATTCATCTTGCAAGAAAAGATGTTAAAAGGACTTGTGGTTTAGAGAACACTTGATAGTGTAGAAAAAAAAAATCTAAGCGAATGTTTTCTATCGTCAAGAGAAAAATGGTTCATTTAACAGAAAAAGCTCATATTTTACATCCTGGAAAACTTAAACATGGAGATAAGTAGTTGGAAAAGGTGTAGGAATAGTAAGAATAAGGAAAACATTCAACCACAGTGGGAAGAACTCACTAATAAAGAAAATTGCTAATGTTAGAGATGACTTTTTCCACAAAAGCTAGGAAAGTTTCTGCATTTCTTCTTAACTGTCATTGATATGGAGAGACCCGGAATTCAAGAATAACTCAGGATTGATAGCTGCCTGAGGTTTCTGCCCTCCAGCAAACTTACTGCCCCACCATAACCTGAAACCTTGAACAGGTTAGACTTCCTGCTTCTCTGCCACCTCCATTTTAGGGCAGATTCTGAGCCCCTTCCACATTCCTAATGTCCGGAGACCTCCCTTCTCCAATTCCCCCATAAGAGACTGTGGCCAACTCCCAGTCAGGGCCAGAGATTTAGAGTGTTAACTCCTCCATGCCCACTGACATAATAAAGAATTCTCCTTTCTCTCCTGAGTGCTGTTTCTGCTCTTTGGTGCCTGTTTTTTTTTTTTTTTTTTTTTTTTTTCTGCAACACTTTCTCTATGAAGACATAAACTGCAACATCAATTGCTTTTTCATTCACATTCTCACACAGAACACAGTTCAGGTTAGCTTGTTGTGACAACTTTTTAAAGAAATGGGCTATTTCCAGTCTGGGCTGTGGCACAGTGCATTGGAACTGGATCCCATAAGGAACACTGCAGTTCAAATCCTGACCCTGGAGACTTGAAAAACATGATAGGTGTGTGTGTGTGTGTGTGTGTGTGTGTGTGTGTGTGTGTATGTGCTCCAAATTCTGATGGGATGGGGAAATGGAGAAAAAGGATTGGAGCATAGCCACTCTCCACTGTGGGATGCTTTCTCTCTCATCAACGCCACTCTTGCTGGTGAAATTCCCTCTGGCGAAAAAAAGAAAAGAAAAAAAAGGAAAAGAAAAGTGCACAAGAAAAGATTTCTTCTCTCACAGAAGACTTGGACTCCTGCTTAAATGGTTTATCATTATATATCAGACTTCTAAGTCTCTTAGTAAAATAGAGCTTTAGAAGTTGATAGGACACTAGACCCTGAAGAATGGACAAGCTGATCTATGAATTTTCAAAGGGTTTAATCAGATTTCTGAGTATCTCCAACACTGGTAACATGTGAGGAGAATTCACTTAATTGTCATCCTTTCCCTCAAAAACCATCCTTCCTTCATACTTGACAATAAGAAAAGTAGGAAGACTGGTTATTTTCTTTAAATTTAGTTGAAATGGCACACAATAGAGTAAAATAAAAGGCACTGCCTATTATGTGTGTGTGTGTGTGTGTGTGTGCATGAAATCTCAAAAAACTCTATAATGCAAATTGAAGGTATACAACATAATGTAATTTTTTGTTGAGGATGATGAATATAGCAATATCCTTGATTTGATTATCGCAAACTGCGTACATGCTTTGAAAAACCATATTGTATCCCACCAAGACATACAATAATTAAATGTAAATAAAAAAATTACAAAATAATTTTTTAAAAGAAGTTTTTCCAGTTTTTCTTGAACACCAAAATAGAGACTCACATGCTTGTTTGATATTCCTCAGAACAAACTGTTGTTCACAAAGAAAGTATAAGGAGTTTTCAAAAAGTTCATGGAAAATATGTGTTCTAAACAAACAATGCATATATTTCAAAATTGTTTCTGTACCAAAATAAACTCATGCTTAATTCTATTTCATTTTTTTTTTCAGAAACTTTTTGAAGTCCTTTTATTTTCCCAGCTGTAACACTTGATGAAATTCAACTGGGACTTTTCCAGATGTCCTCTTTCACTTTAGGACTCACCCTCTCTGTAAAAGGCTGAAATGGGCCAGCAGGTGGTGTGGTGGTTAAGGTACTGGACTCCCACATTACTGACTTCAGTTAAGTCCCAGGCCTGGCAGCTTGAAAATCATTCTGGGTGCATGTACATGTGTACCCAAAATTCCAGGAGAAGGGAGGAGAAGAGATTGTGATGTGGCAATTACCTTGGGTGGTGATTTCTCACTTTTTCTCTTACTACCTCTCTATATCTCTCTCCAGTCAGTGCACACAACCTAAGGCAAAAACAAACAAACAAACAAACAAGAACAGAAAAAAAAGGTAGTGAGAGAAATAAAGAAAAGAATAAAACTGCAATCTTATGTAGTTATTTTGACTCACTCTACACCCAAACACACACAGTTTTCTTGGAGAACACATTTATAAGAAACCTGCATGGTGGCAGCAGAGGAGAAAAGGGGACTAACACTTCACTTCTTAAGGAGGTAATAGAGAGTTAGCTCCCTGGGGCACACCTGTATTACAACTCCTTAAAGGAGTTACAGTGGCCTTTGGAGAAGAATCAGGACCATGTTCAGTGTTACCTGAAGTTAACTGAGGCTTTGTCTGGAGAAACAGCAAATAGCTGCCCTTTCTTCTACCCCAAAATTCTTTTATGGACTTTTTACAAACCACTCTTCTCTCTTCAGTGTATATGAACAAACACCCAGGTCCCTTCTACTTCTAGGTCGAATTCTGACCCCATATTTACTTCTACTTTTTAATAATGTCTCCATGTGGTAAAGTAATTTTGACCCAGAATATCAAGGATGGTTTGGATTTCTCTTGTCCTTGGTGTGTTGAGGCACTGAAGTTCTCTACATTTCTCTATTGAAGAAACATGTTTTCTACTCCCAGATAAAATGAAGTTTGAATGAACTATGTCTGGATCCAGAAAAAACATTCATTGTAGTGTGAGTTAAAAAATGAATGTCATCCCACAATGGAGACTGTTTGGTCTTAGGAAAGATTGAAATACTGGGTAAGGGCAATGAAGAAAAACAAAAACAAAAGAAATAGAAGAGTACGTGAAACAATTTATGTTTTCTAGAAAACATGATGAATAAGTCATAGAAGACTCAAGTTGGGCTGGACCTTGGGTAACATCTGGTTCAGGCAGGCTGACATCATTTAGCCATGATGGTAGTCTAGTTGAAAATCCCCGAGGCTAGGTGTTTCAGGATCAGGTTTCTCCACTGATTTTGATGTCATTACTTCCCTGCTACTCCTAAGTATTAAGTCCCATTATACTTCCAATCAGAGTGGCCTACCTCTATTTAAGCCTTGTTACTAATTTTTCTGAGGGGTTAATGTCATAATGACATAATTTACCCTTATTATATAATATACCCTTACTATATTTTAAGTGATTGAAACCCTAAGCTCTGTTATCCATAAAACCAGAGTTTTGATAATCATCCTGTCCTTAGAAGCTCGGTGAAGAAGTTGTTTTGCTTCTCTCAGACTTACTTAGCTGTCATGATGATGTACATAGTTATAAAAGCCTGGATAGCTGTGAAAAATAAACAAGATAATGTGTAGAGAACTTAACACTGCATCCTGTCCATGATGAACACTTGGCAAATTTTAGTTTCCAATCATTATAGTTAATTCTAATATCCATAGTACTATTGGGTTGTTGGGAAAGTTATGATGCATTTTTGCATAGAAAAATATATTAACACTAGTAGTAATTCATCTGATTCCCTCTAGTGTCTAACTCAATTCTATTCCAGTTCTTCAGGTGTAGAAAATATATTAGAAACCTTAGCATCATTTTTATTTCTTTGTGGTTAAAAAGTAGCATACAGTTTTTAATGTTTACTTCCAAATTCTGATCAGCCAGAGAAGACACATCTGGAAAACAGAAATGAATCTGAAAGACAATGTATCTTCTCAGACTTGCCTGAGGAATCTGCCAACTCTTTTAAACAAAGAGAATAAATATAAGTAGCTGAAACTGGTCCTGAACAAAATGGAGCTGATCAAAGCCTAGGAAGCAAGAATTCCCAATAGACAAAATAAACTTTGCACTTAGAACCTGGAATCGTTGAAGTCTGTACTTGAAGTCAGTAGAAAAAAACTACACTTATCTTGAGAAAGGGATGCCCAGTCCTGAACAAGAAGTGGTTGTACTATAGACAAAGGTCCACTAAATGGAAGATAAGCCTGGGTATATAATTAATCAACTGTATCTAAAGGTCCGACCCTCCTTTTATGAATCAATGAATTGATACGGGAAAGGTACTGGAAAACGCTATGACTCCCATGAGGTGTATTTTGGGACTTTGAAAAATTTTCACTTTTTACACATAATAAGCTGTGCATATAAACATAAATTGAGAAGTATTACTTCCAGATAGGTATAACAGGGCCCAGATGTTGGTACACCGACAGCAAAACAGAACCCATATCTGTGTTCTGAACACTCTGTGTATACATTGTTTGCATACACAGATACCCGTGATTCAGGCTGGCTGAGGCAAGAGAGAAACACAGCCTCACTAGGAGTCCTTGTCTTTTTTTTTTTTTAAATGCATGGGTTTTGATTTATTTTGCACAAGAAAATAAACTCATGCGTTAATTACATTTTTTCCATGAAATTTCAGAAGTACTTTCATATTTAACTTTTAAATAATTTCAGATAATACAAACACACCAGTAGGCTAACAGGCTAACAGTGATTATCCCTGGTGATAAGGACTAATTAATTTTTCTTCTTTGTATGTTTTCTTTATTGCCATCATTGCCTATGGTGAATATAATTGTGTCAGTAATACAAAACGTTAATTTAAGATTATTTAAGATACCTACCTACATCCCTGGGTGTACCATAAAACTCCCAGATTCTACATTGTGGTATTTAAAGTAATGGCCATTAAAAGAACGTGAAGCCTCAAAATTCAAAAAGCATAAGATCTCATTCAAAGTGATCAGAAAACCCCATATTCTCTTAACTAAAATTTTACTGTTCTCTCTTAAACTCACTAATTGCTCAAGCATTCAAGAAATAAAGAAAAGGTAAGGAAAATGTGAGTAACCACACCTAAAACAACCCAGCTATCAAATTCTATTTTCATTCAAATGATCCTTTAAGAGCTTTAAAACTCGCAGTAGGGGCTGGCTGGTAGCATGGTGGTTAAGGTCCCTAGACTCCCACATTGCCAACTGTGGTTCAAGTCCTGGACCTGCCTGCTTGCTTTTTCACTGTCTCTCTCTCTCTCTTGCTCTGTCCCTTACTGGTCAAATTAAAATGAGTAAATAAATAAATAAAGTTAAATAAAATAATTCTTTAAAAATTATTTTAAAAAAACCTCAATGTGAATAGTGTCCTTCAATTAAGTGCACCATTTTGTTCAGTGCCAAACGATTAATGAAATTTAATCAAGATGATTACTTACAAGAAGCCTCCACTGAGTGAGCCAGGATGGGAAAAGAATCATTCCTATTAGTAATAATTATCTTTGGGTAAATAATTTCCTAACTGTGCTCTCCCTGAAGACCTTCTTCTAGAGAGCTCTTACAGAGACACCAATAGCCTGCATGCATTTATTTTATTTTTATATGAATATTTATTTAAATTTACATTTAATCACATGTATCTTTACAGTGTACAACATTGCTTTTTCCAGCATGAATGCCATCCATATCAGTCAAGACAAAGAAATTACTATATACATTATCATGAACAAATACCTTTTCATTTTTTGTCCCTTAAACATATTTTCTTTTTTTCCTTCCCCTGTCCTCCTTCCTCCCTCCGTCTATTACCCACCCCCGTGTTACCATCATCCTTACAATGCTTAGTTTCTACCCTTGCCTTCCCTACCACACCTTCCACAATTTTCAGTTTCTGCTATAGAGTAGAGACAATCAGTGTATATTGAGTAGGGACATACAAAGTCTGTCTTTCGTAGTCTGGCTTGCTTCACCTAGCATTAAGTCTTCTGTATTCATCCACTTTGTATCAAATGTCAGGATCTCATTTTATGGGTCAGTAGTATCCTATAGAGTACATATGCCACATTTTTTCAATCCAAACAATCAATGGGAAGGAGGAATGGAGGAAACGGGATTGTGGTGCGAGCACATCCCACGGGAGGAACATTCTCTCTCTCTCAAGCACATGCACCCTTTGGCAAAAAGAAAAGGAATTCCCCTAAATAACTGCAATGAGAAAAAGTAAATTGAGGTTCAAAATAAAATATGAATGAATATAAATGCATCTGTCAAGAGCTGAGAAAAAAAAGCCTGAAACATTTAGATAGATGATTACTAAAGCTATGTGACTAAATAAACTAATGATAGAAACGGTATCAGTAACACTAGTAAAGCACAAGCTGAAAAGCTTAGGAAAGAGCAGTGGGCATGGGAAGAGGCTGAAGCATGAGCTGAAGGGAAAGACTCCTGGTTGGCGCACGGAGACTTACAGAAAGCTAAAGTATTTCTCACTGAGAATAAGATAAGATAAGAATGCCATGGACCTAGAGACCATTCCTCCCCAGGACTGTGAAAGGGCAAGTTAGTTCTGGGCTAAAGTGTCTGAAGAAGAGCATGAGGGACTTGATTAAGGAAGTTTTATCCCACTGAGAGGATCTGAAGAGTGAATGGTAGAGGTGAGTTAGGAGGCTGAGCGTAGACCACTTGTGAAAATACTGACTGTAAAGGGGAAAATGATTTGGCAGAATCTATATGAGAAAGCAGATTAGAGAAAAAGGAATTTAGTTTTTGATTGTTTTAAAATATTTTGCTGTTTTTTTCTGGGGGGAGGAGGGTATGCCACAATTTGTTTATATAAAAAGGGAGCCGAGAGTGAGCTATGGAAAGAACAGACAGTGATGCATACCTGATATGATTAGGCTCTGGAAAGAACACAGGAGGAGGACCAGCAGACGGTGTAATGGGTATGTCGTTGGAGTCCTGTAGTTGACTGCAAGTCCTGGACCCCATGACTTAAAAACACTCTCTGGGCACATGTTTATGTGCGTACAAGGTTCCCAGAGAAGAAGGGATTGCAGCATGGACATTCCCCCTGGGGGGTGATTTCTTGCTTTCTGTCTCTCTGTCTCTCCAGCAAGTGTGCACACCTATAGAAAAAATATCTCTTTTTTAAAAAAAATAAAAGAATAGAGAGGTGATATCTGTGACCAATATTGAAGATTCATGAGAGAGGACAGGGAGCAAAAGGCAATGAAAAGATCTTCAAGTAAAGAACACATCAAATTTGTGGTTAAAAACTCATTTGTTGTGGAATCTGAAAAAGTTGATGTTACGGAAGTAGAGACCGGAATCAAGGCTACAGAGGCGGGGCAGGGCGAGTGGGGTGGGGAGACGGTGATCACAGGACACATAGATACAGGCAGGAGGAATGAGTTCCAAACACCTATGACATAGCATCTGGGCTGTTTTTTCAGTGGGCATTTTGAGAGGGGAGATCATACACTCTTAGGTCCTGTGAGGTTTATATTTAATTATTACAACCCCAGACTGATCCCAGAGTTGTGTCCTATAGATCCAGTTACTTCCTACCTCAGTAGCCAAATCTATACACCTCTGTGGAAAAATAATCTTCCAACATCTCTCTGCTCCCTCTAAATATTTGCTTTTTGGTCTTTCTAAAAGCCCCTTTGACATATATGTTTATCTGCTAGTTCTTTTCAAATCTCCTTTTTTGATAGCTTTTGTATGCCCTCTCAGTTCTCTCAGTTTTTAACATTGAAATACATAAAAACTTTCTGCATCAAATTACTCTCCCTGTAAAACAATTTCTCCCTTTCTCTAACCCTATGGATTAAATAGCAAAGGTTAACCGATATCTTTGCTAACTCATCAGTTGTTACTGATTCATTGCTACACCCATTCTTAGCTGGGTAATAAAAGCATTTGTGTAACTTTTTAATATCTTGTAAAGTAATATGTTCAAAGATCAATCATATGGTAATAATGAAAGAAAGAGAGAATGACAGAAATACAGGTTCCTCTTTTATATACTCGTTAGAGAATCAATTAAAAATAAATGGAGGTAGAAAAATTCAGTAACCTTTGGAAAAAGAAGATATGTTATTCTATATGAATTATTTTGAAAATAAAGTTGACAACAAAGTGATAAGAATGATAAATATAAAGGAACATGAAATTCATTCATTCAACTTTTCATTTAACATTTATTCTAAGTGTATACATAAAGTTTTTGCTCTGTTTCATGCTGTGCAAGCAATATAAATTAACAAAATTAAAACAAGTTCACTATTGAGGAAATCGCTCTCTCATCATTTAGAGGAACGAATTCTTAATATCACTCTTGATTTAGTATGTAATTTAATTCTATCATTGAAGTAAAATTTGAGGCAATACTGGGTACCTGGAGGCATGCATGACATGGCCTTGTAGAGGGTGTACCCGGCTGAAATGCAGGCTGGTACCAGCCAGCTGGGCCATGGACTCCACACCTCAGGCTAAACCAGCACAGAGAATCCAAACAGTGAAAAGAAAAGGAGAAAAAAATATGTATCTATCTCAGCAGAAGGGACCAAAACACAAAATTCAAAGAAGGGCACACAGATTTATAGATCTGAGTGAACCGTAGGCAAACCTCACATTAAGGAAACAGAACCAGCTGTCTTCATCAAGCAAAGTTAGATTTAATTTTAATTTCAAATCAGGAAAGGAGTTTTGGGAGAGAATGACTTTTCTGATTCCTCTGTGTATGCAAGACTGCTAAACTCAGTTCGTAATCTTGTTCAGCCAAATAGCACGGTTTGTATTTTTCACCTGCAAAATGTTCTGTACTGATATTTCTCAAGGCTGGGTGATAGTAGAAATGGGTGGGCTTAGACAATTGTGGCAATAAATCATCCAAATTAGCCAACTGAGAGGAGTGTCTGGGTAAGGCTTTCTCACACGTGGAGCAAATGACTCCAGGGCCATAGAGCCATGAGGAGGAATTTGGCCTTCAATCACAATCGGGGATAAAACCCAAGGAATCAAGTATACCTAGTAAATTCAGATTATGATCTCTAGGACATAATTTATGTCCTGAGAGCTTAGACTGAATGTTGAGAGATCCAACAATAAATAAAAAGGTGGAATGTTTCTGAGGTCTAGCTTAGGGCAACTATTAGAATTTCTAATTGAGGAGACCAGCAGATGGAATAATGATTTTGTCGCTGGACTCCCATGTAATGGACCATGGTTTGAGTCCTGGATCCAGTGTTTTAAAACTCACCCCAAGTATATGGGCATGCACGCTCAAGAGCCCAAGAGGAGAATGGAGGAGAAGAGATTGTGGAGTGACCATCTCTGGGGGCGGGGGATGTGTGTGATTTCTGTCTGTCTCTCTCTCTGTCTTTCCAGTGAGCACATGCTCCCTATATCAAAAATCTCTCTAAAAAATGAAAGAAAAAACTCTCAATGACTATAAAGCAAACTCTTCCTCCTAGAAATCTTCCTTGACTACCTCACTCTCCCTAATAGCACCTTCTGTTTGATGTTGGTGACTGTCTCCTCCTCAGTGGTGATGACTGACACATAGTGGGTGTCACATAAATTTTAGTTGTATAAAAGCTGTGTCCCAATGCTCAGAGGGACCTGCCTTGTGAATCTCCCAAATCTTCCCGCTGTCACTCTGGCTACTTTTATTACAACATCCAAAAAATTCCATTGCATATGTAATATTTGTCATTTCAGGATGAAAAGCTTGACATTTCAGCAAGTACTGGAGGAAGCCATAGCACAGTCCAGGACGGCATGTGGGCCAATCCAGATGGACTTTGACAAACTATTGGAGGATTCGTGGGCTGAGACCCCAGAGGTCCATCTCAACTCTCTCCTCAGGGACTATTAAATCTAGTCATTAATTTCACCTAGGCTTTATATATTTTTGAGCAGAAACATGAGACTTTTGAAAACACATAGGTGGTGGAAGCATACACTTTTTTAGCCAGTACAATGTGGGAGGTTTGTCCTTTTTTTTTTTTTTTTCTTAATACTTCAGGGCTTAGGGTAGGTATAAATGTGGCCACAACTTTCATTTCTGATCATCTTGCCTGAATTCCACCTTCCAAGACCGGTTTTAAAGCCCATCCTCAAACCCTGGAGCTTATCTCTCATCCTTTGAGGACTAAAGACAAATCATGCTTAGCAAGCCACTGGCGTCCTGTCCTCCCTTGGCTGCAATGTGACCATGTCATCTTGAGACAGATGGGTCAGAATCTGACTCTGAGAACTTTGTCCTGTCACTTGACTGGGTTGTATCCATCCTGTGTGAAATGAACTTGATCTCTAAAGGCCCTTTGTAGTATCAAAATCATACTTCTATCTACTGTCTTTTCTAAAATGTTTTCTTTCCTTTATTAAAACACTTTTCCTTTGTTCTCATAGATTGTCAGTTTTCTCCCAACAATAATTGCATAGGACACAGCTACTTGGCAGTGGACATAAGAGCTACATTTTATAACTAAAAGATCCACTACTCCCCCCCACTCCTTGTGTGCCAATGGCGCATTGTTACATCTTTAGCCCAAGTACACGTTTGATTACAGACAAAATGGCAGTACACTGAAAACAGGAAGAATCTTCACTGCTGGAATACATTCGACAATTTTATTTAAAAAGGTAAAATGTTGGACCAGTTCCTTGACCTGGTGGTTCCAGCAACTAAATCTAAAATGGTTGACTGCATGGTTTTAGTCTGGGACTGTGTGACTTGAGAAACATGCTGGGTACATGTGTGTGAGCCCAAATTTGGAAGGAAAATATAGATGGAGAAGGAATTGTAGTATCACTATTCCCCATGAAGTAATGCTTACTCTCCTCTTTCTGGAGACTGCTTATGTCTTCTAGATTAAAAAAAAAAAAGAAAGAAATTAATTCAGGGTTGGCCCCATGGCCTGTGGTTAAGGTGGCTGAATCCCACGTGGCCAACCATGAGCTCAATCCAAGCCCTGATGGCATAAAAACCAAGCTATGCATATGTATGTATATGCCAAAAATCCCATGGAGAAATGGAGGAGAAGGGATTGTGGTGCATCCATGCCCCATTGGGAGGTGCTTTCTTCCCCTCTCTTTCTTTCACTGGAGAGCACACATGCCCTCTGACATTTAAGAAAAGTCACAGAATTCAAATCATAATTTGGATCATCACTGATTGAAGTGTTGTATCTTACACAGTAGAAACTGGTCAGTTTAGAGCTAGAACTACTCCTCTGGATATGCTGACCCCAGTCAGATCATTATCACCATCCATCAGCTTGCACAGTGGGATAGATGGCTACTGGGGTGGTTCCAAGTGGTTATTCCAGCCTTTGTCATCATTATGCAGCTATTTACATTCCGTTCTTCACTCCAGCTGAAAGAAGAGAAGGTTTCCAATTTTATAGAAAGAATAAAACACATTGGAGGAGATCAGCAGTTAGTGTAACGGCTATGTTGCTAGACTCCCATGCATTTGACTGAGGTTTGAGTTCTGGACCTGGTGGCTTAAACTCATGCCGGGTGCATGTACGTGCGTGCCTAAGATCCTGAGAGGAGAATGGAGGAGAAGAGATTGTGGCGTGGCCATCCCCCCTGGGGAGTGATTTCTCGCTTTCTGTCTCTCTCTGTCTTTCTGGTGAGCGCATGCACCCTATAGCAAAAATCCCTCCAAAAAAAAAAAAAAGCCACATTAGACTTACTAACAACAGCTCCTAACTTAAATAGTGTGACAGAGAATAACAGAATCAGGGGAGGCAAATATTCTTTTTAAAAAATATTTATTTATTCACTTTTATGTATTATTACTATTATATTATTTTTTAATTGGCTATAGGCCATGTGTGCTCACCAGAGAGACAGGGAGAAAGAGAGAGGAAGAAGGTAGAAAGCAAGCCATCAGGTCTGGGACTCAAACCCACAGTTGGCCATGTGGGACTCCAACACCTTAACCACCACACCACCTGTTAACCTAGAGGTAAATATTCCTATTCCTCCCTCATAAGCTGCTGAGTCTATATTTACATGTAGCTTTTATTCTTGACTCTACACAGTGACTTTTTAAACCATAGAATCAAATACAAAGAATAGAATTTTTTTTTAGCCAGAAACATTTCAGAATTTTAAAAGTTTTCAGAATTATTAATGTAATGGTACAAATACCATTTTAGTAGACACAATGTGACATTCTAGTGGCTAGAGGGATAGTATTTACATGTCTAAAGATGTAACAGTAAGAATCAGCTATTCTCTAGGGACCAGCAGTTAGCGTAATGGCTATGTCACTAGACTCCCATGTAGTCGACCGCGGTTCGAGTCCCAGACCCGGTGGCTTAAACTCATGCCGGGCATGTGTGTGTGCGTGCCCAAGATCCCGAGAGGAGAATGGAGGAGAAGGGATTGTGGCATGGCCATCCCCTCTGGGGGGTGATTGCTTGCTTTCTATCTCTCTGTCTCTCTCTGTCTGTCTGGTGAGCACACGCGCCCTATAGCAAAAACCTCTCAAAAAATAAATAAATAAATAAATAAATAAATAAATAAATAAATAAATAAATAAATAAATAAAATAAAAGAATCAGCTATTCTCAGTGTCCTGAGTAGATTTTCCATAAACTGTAGAATCAACAAGGTTAAACTGCACAGAAACTGCCGAGTTCACAGATACATATCCCCTACTCTGAACAAGGCAATGCATAACTCTGGGAGGTAGTATGAGATTGCTTCATTTAAACTTCTACTACATGCTATTCTCTTCAAAATAATCATTAAAACAGTAATAAAAGGGGAAAGATTGGCACCCATTTTTCAGAGGATTTTTAGTGTGTATGAGTGTGCATTAGTGTGTGTGTGTTACCTGAGTGTGTACATATCTGGATAAATCTAGTTTATGGTCCCATAAGGTCGTCTTTATTACCATTTTACAACTAGAGAGGAGTAAAGTGCAGTCCAGAGTCTCCTCCCTGCTTTTGTGCTGCTTTCACATCCTGGTTGGTTGCGGTTCCTGGAAGAAGACAACTGGGTGGTCTGCCTGAAGCTTCTGTGTGACGGGCTTCTGTATTTCAGAGGAGGCTCAAGTGGAGAGGAGAGATTTCACATGTATGCTGTGCACCTGACATTGTTCTTTTGGTGATTAAACCAGGTGAGTTAAAAAGACATTTTTTATCTTGGTCAATATTTAAAGGAGTGTGTGTGTGTATAAAAGGCCTGAGTGAGGCAATAGAGACAGTGGAGAGTCTAAGGAAAAAGACCTAAGAAGATCTAGATAGACTCTCCTGATTTGTCCATCTTCATTGTAATTTATTCCTTTCTTTAGTACAAAGACCTTAAAGGTCCCCCTGGAGATCCATAATCCTCTCCAGTTTGGATAGTGGGCTTTGCCTCACTCGCTCTGGCACTCAGAGCTTGTCTGGCTCTCTCTCCGTTGGTTCTTGCCTCCTTCTGTGGTCTTTATATCATCTCTTCACATCTCAGTTTTTCTGTCAGTGTCCAACAGGAGCATTTCTGTTTGTCTCTGTCTCTGAGTCCCCCTTCTTCCCTGTACTCAGGATGGATATATATAATTTTTATAAGATATTTTATATCTTTTTTGAGAGATTTTTGTTAAAGGATGCATGTGCTTACCAGAGAGATAGGGAGAGAGGGACAGAGAGATAGAAAGTGAGAAATCACTCCCCAGGGATATGGCCACACTGTAATCCCTTCTGCTCCATTCTCCTCTTCAGATTTTGGGCATGTATCCACACGTATCTGGACTGAGTTTAAGCTGTTGGGTCCAGGATTGAAACCACAGTCAACTATGTGGGAGTCCAACAGTGTAACCACTATGCCATCTGCTGGCCCCTGTCATTATATTCTTAATTAAGTGCTTATTTAATTATAATGTCTGAAACTGGATATGAAAATGATAATAATATTCACAATGCAAGTTATAAAAGTACTGTAAGGTTTAAAAACAGATTTTTCTTATACCATTGCTCAAATAAAAATTTATTTTTTTTTTTACTAATAAAAGACTTCTACTAATTTAATTTTTGTTGCCTGTTTCACATCATTATTGCTCTGGCATTCTGTGAGAGAATACATTATGTGCAAATATTTGCCTGACATTTTGCAAATATTTTTCTATCTTGTTTCTTAATTGTGTCTTTTAAAGAGCAAAATTTTAAAAGTTATTGAGGTTCAATTTTTTGTGTGTGTGAGGTTTTTGCTATAGGGTGTGTGCGCTTGCCAGAAAGAGAGAGACAGAGAGACAGAAAGTGAGAAATCACCCTAATCACTCCCTGCTCCCCAGGGGGGATGGCCATGCCACAATCTCTTCTCCATTCTCCTCTCGGGATTCTGGGCACACATGCACATGCACCTGGCATGAGTTTAAGCCACCAGGTCCAGGACCCGAACCACGGTCTACTACATGAGAATCCAGCAACATAGCCATTATGCCAACTGCTGGTCCTGAGATCCAATTAATTTTTAAGTGATATAACCAAGTTCACAAAATTTTCTCCTATGCATTTTTTATGTTTTAGACTTATGACTTTTGTACTTGTATTTGGGTCTGTGAGAGTTTTTTTTTTAATGTTGTGAGGAGAGAGTTGATATTTTCAGTTTTGATTTCTTTTTAACTTGAGAATACTCAGTTGTCCCACCGTTATTCATTGAAACATTCTTCTTTCTCTGATCAAATGGATCTGGCACAACTATTGCAAATCAACTGAGCATATTTACGTGGCTGTATTTCTGTATTACCTATGCTGGTTCATTAGTCTATATAGCTACCCTAATGCTAATAACTCTTCTAAGTCAGTGTGGCGTTATTGAAATAAATACATATAAGCCCTCCAACAGTTTTCTTCATCTTAACATAGCTCTAATTTGGTTCTTTGTCATCAACTTGTGAATTGCAATAACAAAAGATAGCTAAAGTTTTATTTATATATTTTACTTTATTTTTTTGTTATGTTTTTCTAATATGGTGTGTTTGCTCACCAGAGAGGGACAGAAAGAAGGAAAGTAAAAAAAAAAAATCACCACCACCACCCCCACCCCAGGGCAGATGGCCAGGTCACTATCTCTTCCCCTCCATTTTCCTCCTGGGATTTTAGACACACACACACACACACACACACACACACACACACCAGGCATGATTTTTCAAGCAAGGTCTGAGATTTGAACCTCAGTCAGCAATGTGGGAGTTCAGTGACTTAACCACAGTGTCACTGGCTGGGCCCAAAGCCAACTAAAATTTTTTAGGTTTTTTTTTTTTTCTTTGGAGAGGTTTTTCGCTATAGGGCGCGTGCGCTCGCCAGACAGACAGAGAGAGACATAGAGACAGAAAGCGAGAAATCACCCCCCGGGGGGATGGTCACGCCGCAATCCCTTCTCCTCCATTCTCCTCTCGGGATCTTGGGCACGCACGCACACGCGCCCGGCGTGAGTTGTAAGCCACCGGGTCCGAGACGCGAACCACGGTCGACTACGTGGGAGTCCAGCGACATAGCCATTACTGCTGGTTCCCCTAAAATTTTGATTAAGATTATGTTGATGTTAAAGATCAATTTTGCAAGTATCAACATTACGTTTTAATCACTAGGGTACACATGCCTGTGTGTGTGAGAGAGAGAGAGAGATAAAGTAAGAAACCACTTCCCAGTGGGATAGTGGTAAGCCACAATGTCTTCACCTCTGTTTTTCTGTATGGGATTCTGGACAGGAATGCACATGCACCTGGCAGGTTTTTCAAGTTGCTCAGCAGGATTAGAACTGTCACTGGCTCTGCGGGTTTCAACTCCATTAACCACTAGGCTACGGGCTTACCCACAATAGACATTTTATTGATACTGAGTCCTACAACCATTAAAAAAAAGGAATTTCTCTCCTTTTATTATTTCATCATTTTTACTGTTAACCTGTAGTTTTTGGAGAGATTTATTTATTTATTTATTTTTCTAAAAGGCGCGTGTGAGAGACAGAGAGATAGAAAGCAAGAAAAATCACCCCTCCCCCCAGGGGGAATGGCCACGCCACAATCCCTTCTCCTCCATTCTCCTCTCAGGATCTTGGGCATGCACGCACACACGCCCCGCGTGATTAACCTGTAGTTTTCAGGGAAGAGATCTTATATACCTTCTGTGATATATATTCTTAAGTATTTCATGGTTTTGTGTTACTGCAAATGGAGTTGTCTTTACTTCATTTTCCAATAATTTGTTAATATTATGTAAAGTTAAATTGATATTTGTATATTGATTCTGTATCCTGTGACCTGAACAAACTTATTTATTAGTTGTTATAATTGCTGTGTATATTCTTTAGAACTTTTGCATGTATTTTCTAAAAATGATTTGTAAATATAGTTTTTCTCTGATTTTTTTCTTTCTATTGCTCTGACGAATATACCTTAAGTAAATAGCTGAAGAAAATTTCAAGTCTTTTTCTTTGTTTTTGTTGATGTTTACAGCCATTATGACTGGGGTTAGGTTATCTCTCATGGTGGTTTTGATTTGCATTCTTTATGTTTAGTGATATCGAACTTGTTTTATATACTTTTTGGCCATTTCTATAGCTTCATTTGAGAATCGTCTGTTTAGTTCTTTGTCCATCTTTTAATTGGGTTATTGTTTTATTGACTGGTGATGTGTTTATTTTCATTTGATATAAATTACTTTCTAATTTTCCTTGAGATATTTTTCTTTGCTCATCAAATATATGGATACATTGCTTGGTTCTCCAAATGGGAATTTTCTAGATATTGTATTCATAACTCGGCTCTATTAAGTGAGAGAATATACTTCACTTAATTTCCATCTTTGTAAATGTATGAAAATGTTTTATAACCTAGCATATGAGCCATCTTGGTGAATGTATCATGTGCCCTTAAAAGTAATATATTCTACCACAAAAAGGTGTATTTATTTACATGGTGGAATTTATGTCTATCATTTTCTATTTTAACATATCTATTGCCTTTTTTTTTTTTTTTTTTTTTGGAGAGGTTTTTCACTATAGGGCACGTGCGCTCGCCAGACAGAGAGAGACATAGAGATAGAAAGCGAGAAATCACCCCCCGGGGGGGATGGTCACGCCGCAATCCCTTCTCCTCCATTCTCCTCTCGGGATCTTGGGCACGCACGCATACGCGCCTGGCGTGAGTTTTAAGCCACCGGGTCTGGGATGTGAACCGCAGTCGACTACGTGGGAGCCCAGTGACATAGCCATTAATAGCCACTACGCTAACTGCTGGTTCCCTCTATTGCCTTTTGACTTCTACTATTCATATAATTTTTGTATCAGGTACCTTTGAAATGCATAAACCTGATAAAAGCTCAGGTCCTTTCTGCTCCCCTCCCTTCCATACTTTTTTTTTTTTTTTTTTTTTTTTTTTGCTATAGGGCGCATGCGCTCGCCAGACAGACAGACAGAGACAGAGAGAGAGAAAGTGAGAAATCACCCCCAGGGGTGTTGGTCACACCACAATCCCTTCTCCTCCATTCTCCTCTCGGGATCTTGGGCACGCACGCACACGCACCCGGCGTGAGTTTTAAGCCACCAGGTCCGGGATGCAAACCGTGGTCGACTTCGTGGGAGTTCAGCGACATAGCCATTACACTAACTGCTGGTTCCCTCCTTTCCATACTTTGTGATGTACTTGTCATATGTATTGGGTTGTTGGGAAAGTCATGACACAGTTTTGTATAGAAAACCTTATTATTTCCAAAGAGTGCTTTATGAAGAGTAAAAAGTACCTCCCAATGTGGTTTGGTCACACCACTATCCATTTTCTTCCATCTCTCCATTCCATCAGGACTTTGGTCATGCACTCACACATGCCTAGAGTGTTTTTCAAGCCCCAAGGACTGAGATTTGAACCATGGTAGGCCATGTGCAATCCAGTTTCCGATGTACAGCATTCAATCATTGTTCTATGGGGCCAGCCCAATGCGAGAAATGGCAAGGGGTGGGAAATAGCAGAGGGTGAAAGACAGGGAACCAAGGGGAAAAAAAGAAAGAAGTAAAACAGTTAAGAAACACCAAATTGAAAATACTCTGTTAAAAATGATAGGAATAGGAACAGCAGATGGTGTGGTGGTTAAGGCACTAGACAGTCCCACATGGCTGACCACGGTTCAAGTCCTGGACCTGGTGGCTTAATTTCTCACTCCCCCCAGCTCTCTTTTTCTCTGTGTCTCTCTCTGATAAAATTAAAATAAATAAATAAATAAATAAAATTAAATAAAATAATTCTTAAAAAATAATAGGTATGGTAATACTTTGGGCAATATTTAGTGTATTCTGGATGAGCAAATTCACTTTGTATGCTGTAATGATATACAGTGAATGAATGCAAATTAATATATTTTAAAAACTAATTTAAAAAACAATTAAAATATATAAAAGACAGTTTAATCAATTTTGAATTTATTTTTGCTACTGATAAAAGATCGGGGTCTGGTTTATTTTTATGCAGGTGGATATCCAGTATTCCCAACATCTTTTACGGTAAAGAATGTCTTTTCTCCACCAGATTGTCCTTGTAAAAATCATTTTGCTATATGTTGTTGGCTATATTTCTGAAGTAAATATTCTGTTACATTAAAAAAAAAAAAAAAGAAAACCAGAAAAATATGTCATGACTTTTTTGACAACCTAATATTGCATCAATATACATTAAAAATATCACATGCAAAATTTTTGCTTTAAATGGAAATATATATGTTAAAGAAATTAAGGAGAATAAATGAACTATTTAATGTATGTACTTATTCACCATTTTGATGCTCTTCGTTTACTTCTGAAATTTTGACTATTTTTCTAGTATTATATCTCTTCAGTCTGAAGAATTCCTTTAGCACGTTTTGCAGTGTGAGTCTGATGGTGACAAAGTATCACAGTTTTCCATTATTTAAAAAGAATATTTACTTTGTCACTAATTGTAAAGGTTTTTTTTTTTTTTTTTTTTTTTTTTTTGCTTAGAAGAGAATTCTAGGTTGGGAAGAGGTTTTTGTTTGTTTTATTTTGTGTTTTACTTTCTTTAGTGATGTAAAGATACTGTTTCACTGGCTTGGACCATTCAGTTTCTGGTAAGATTGTGAAATGTCAAATAATTATTTCTCTGCATGGAATAGGTAATTTTTTTCCAGATGCCTTAAAGTGTTTTTCCTTATATTTAGATTTTTTTCAGTTTTAATATGATATACCTAAGAATATTATTCTTTATATTATCCTGTTTGGGTTCTTTGACCTGCATGAAACTCTAAATGCTTAACTTTTCCTACATTGGTAGATTCTCCACCATTACTTATACCGTTTATTTATTTTTTCTTTCTTCAAATATCCATATATATTTCATAGGCAAGAATGTATATAAACAAGGAAAATAGGTTATGGAATTGTGTAACATGACAGAGTAAAAGGAAAAAATTAGAGAGTGTCGCCCTTTTGAGTTTTTGAGTGTCTGTGTATGTGTATAGAAAAACAAAACTAGTAGAATGAAAATTGAAGGTGTACAACATAATGCAACTTACTTTGCTGAAGATGATGACTATGATAATATCATTGGTCTGATTATTGCAACCTGTGTGCATATTCTAAAAAGCCACATTGTACCCCATGAAGACGTACAACAATTAAATGTAAATAAGAAACTACAAGATAAAATTAAAAACAACAACAACAACAAAAAGCCCTGGCCAGACAGTGGCATGGTGGTTAAGGCAGCTGGATCACACATGATCGACTGTGCAGTTTGAGTCCAAGACCTGATGACTTGAAAAACACACTGAGTGTGTTTGCATGTATACCCCAAATCTTGAGAGGAGAATAGAGAAAAAGAGAACATCACGTGACCATTCTCCCTGAGGGGATGCTTTCTCTCTCTCTTTCTCTCTGGCTAACACACATGCTCCATAGCAAATATAAAACAAAACATCCAACCAGCCAAACAAAACAAATTCCCATATGTAAGTTCATTTGGTACTGTCCTGAAGATTTCTCAGGCTCTGTTAATTTTTTTCATTTTTTGTTCATCTCTTTTTGAATTGTATAATTTCTATCTTCAAATTAACTGACCATTTCCTCTGTCATCTCCTTTGTCTCTAATCTCATTTGTTATATATCATTAGATATTATACTTTTTTAATTCTAAAAGTTCCTTGCAATTCTTTTGCCTATTTTCTGCTAAGGTTTTCTGTTTTTATTCATTATGTTTTCCTTAACTGATAGATCCATAATGATATAGAGGCTTTCAAGTGACTGTTAGATATTTCTACACCTTACATCATTTTCTGAATGCCATCTATTGCTTGCTTTCTATATTGATAATATGTGACATTGTCCTGATGCTTTGTACATCACATAATATTAGACTTATCATTATTTTTTCAAGAGAGTTTTTTCTGTAGGGCACATGCACTCGCCAAAGAGAGAGAGACAGAGGGACAGAAAGTGAGAAATCACTGCCCCCCCCCCCAAGGGGAATATGCTGTAATCCCTTCTCCTCCATTCTCCTCTTGGACCTTTGGCATGGCTGCACACCACATGTTAAGTTTAAGTCTCCAGGTCCAGGACTCAAATCGTGGTCAACTATGGAGTCCAGAGACTTAACCATTATGCCATCTCTTAGTCTCAACACATAAAGATTGTTAGTGTAGGCAATATGGATTTTATATTACAAAGATTCTGGATTCTGTTATATGTTTTCAAAGCATGTTGAAGTACAGGTTTAGTAGTCAATTACCTTGGATTTAGTAGGCAATTAAACTCTATTCTGCCTTTGGTGGGTGGCACCTAGATCTTAGATCAGATTTTATGAAGTCACCTCTTAAGTGCATGGTTGAGAGCTCAGTCAGAGATATATGGGCCAAGTTTATAAATGACTCTGGGTTTTCCCTTTTTAAAATTCTTTCAGTTTCTTCTCTTACTCTTCTGTGACATGCTTGTCTTCCCTTCCTCCTATACATTAAAAAAATACTGCTTATATTAGAAATTAACAACAATTTGGGCCATCCTGTACCTGGTGGCTAAGGTGACTGGATCCCACATGGCCAAACTAGGATTTCAAGTCTAGCTTGAAAAACTTAAGAGTGCATGTGCATGTGCATGTGTGCCCCAAATCTCCCAAGGAAGGAGAAACAGACGAGAAAGGATTGCAACATGATCGTGCCCCATGGTGTGGGCTGCTTTTATGGCTCCTCCCAACCCCATCTCTTTCTTTGGGTGAGTGTACATGCTTTCTGACAAATAAAAAATAAAGAATTTAACAACAGTTCTACCTCTTAGGCTAAAACAACAATTGGGGAAATTATGTTGTATACGTGCTTGTAGTTCTGACTTTTCAACAAACTTTGCTTGTTTTGGTTCATTCTTCAGCGTCCTCAAGTAGTTACTTCTTATATTATGCCCAAAGTTTATAGTTACTATTTTGGTTACCCAATTACCTATACAGAGGCAGATAATGCCTCTATTACTGTATTTTGAATTGACAGGATCTTGCTATGTTGCATTCTTTTTGCCTCAGCATCCAGGGTAGTGTTGTGTGTGAGTGCCATGACACCTGGCAATTATTTAAGACAGAATTGCTTAATAATTATAATTTTGGGGACCAGCAGGTGGCATAACAGTTATGTCACTGGACTCCCACATGGTGGACCGTGGTTCAAGTCCCAGACCTGACAGCTTCAAATTCAGGCCAAGTGTGCGTGCATGTGCGCCCCAAATCCTGAGAAGAAACTGCAAGAGAAGGGATTGTGGTGTGGCTATGTCTCTCTTATCGTGGGTGAGCAGAAGGCCCCTATAGCAAAAATCTCTAAAAAAAAATTACAATTTTGGCCAGCTGGTGGTATGATGATTAGAGCAGCTTGATCCTGCATGGCCAACTGCATGGTTAGAGTCCTAGACTTGGTGGCTTGAGAAATATTCCGGACACATATGTTGTATGACCAAAATCCCAAAAGGAGGAAGAAATGGAGGAGACAGAATTGTGGTCTTGCCCTATAAACATTTAAACTTGACAGTCATTCCCTGTGGAGGAATGCTTTCTCATTTATCTTCTCTCTCTCTCTCTCTTTCTTTCTCTGGTAAGCATGTGCACCCTCTGGCAACATTTTTTAAAAATTGTGATTTATATAAAATAGTTCCCAGCTGGGCCAGCAGATGGTGTAGTAATTAAGGCGTTGCACTCCCACATGGCCTACCACGGTTCAACCCCTGGACACAGCAGCTTGAAAATCACACTGAGTACATGTGTGTGGGTGCCCAAAATCCTGAAAGGAGAATGGAAGAGAATAGATTGCAGTGCCTATGCTCCCTGGGGGGGGAGATGTCTCACTTTTCCTCTTTCTGTCTCTCCACAGTAAGTGCACATTCCCTGTGGCAAAAAAAAAAAAAAAAAAAAAAAAAAAAAAAAAAAAAAAAGCCTCAGCGAAAGAGAATAAAACTATTAACAGCATAAAAATGCACAGACTTAATGAGTTCTCTGACAAGTTATCTTCACAACTTAAGAACTAATGAATTAGGAAATAATTATACCAAAGTATTAAAAAGACACTTTGGGCCAGCAAACGGCATTGTGGTTGAGGGCACTGGACTCCCATATAGCCAGCCATGGTGTGAGTCCCGGACTTGGCAGCTTGCTTTCACTTTCTCTCTCTGTCTCTCTTGCTCTGTCCCTCGCTGATAAAATAAAATAAAATAAAATAAAATAAAATAAAATAAGAGTTAAATAAAATAATTCTTTAAAAAAACAAAATTTAAAAAGATATTTCACAGAAAAATTTATGCATATGAAAAACAATCATAGAAATACTATAAAACAGTAATTATTAGGTTGGGAAATTATGCCGATTAAAACAAAACTGAGATATCACTATATATTTATTAGAATACTTTAAAAAAATCACTAGAAATACCAAATGCTTGATGTGCAACAACAGAAATTCTCATTTGTTGCTAGAAGAAAAGCAAAATAGTATAGTAAGTATCTTTAAACATCAGAATCAACAATATTTACTACACAAAATAGAATAAGGGGCCAGCAGATGGCATAGTGGTTAAGGCGGCTGGATCCCTAGACAGTTTATGATGGTTTGAGTCCCTGACCTGGAGGCTTGAAAAATAACAACAGGCATTTGTGAGTGAGTGCTGATTATCTAGAGAGGAGAATGGAGTAAAAGGGATTACGGCATGACCACCCCATTGGGAGTGAGTTCTCTTTTTTCTTCTCTATCTCTCTCCAGTGAGTGCATGTGCCTATGACAAATACAAAACAAAACAAGAATAAATAAAATAGGAGATGAATTAAGCTTACAGATTGGCATAAAGTTCTTCACAATACAGTATTATAATGTTAATATGTATAAAATTTATTATCATGCAAAATAGCATACTACAAATAAACAATTCTAATATTTATAATTTATGTTTTCTCTGTTTTTAATTCCTGATTGGTTTATTAGTATTGTTGATAGGCTATTGACCTGCTCAAAAACCAAGTTTTGGTATCTTTTCTTTTCTCTTTCTTTCTTTCTTTTTTTTTGGGGGGAGGAGGTTTTTGCTATAGGGCACATCCGCTCACCAGAAAGACACAGAGAAAGAAAGCGAGAAATCACCCCCCAGGGGCGATGGCCATGTTGCAATCCCTTCTCTTCCATTCTCCTCTCTGGATCTTGGGCATGCACAGGCGCCCGGTGTGATTTTAAGCCACCAGGTCCGGGACTTGAACTGCAGTTGACTGTGGGGAGTCCAGTGACATAGCCATTATGCCAAATGCTGATCCCACTTTTTATTTTCTTTATTGTTTATCTATTTTCCATTTCACTGATTGCTGTACTGATCTTCATTATTTACTTTTTTCCTAAGCATGATTTTGATGTAACTTCTAATTTATATACAATAGTTGTACATCTTTGTGGTGTAGAGTGTGGGTTTTAAAAACATAAATATAATTCATAATGATCAAATCAGGGCAATAAACATATCCACCAGGTCACCAACTTTCTTTACTATGTTACGGTTTTCTGTGACCCATTCCACTTACATGCATGCACATTTGTATCTGTTAACCAAGTTCTTCCCAACATCCCAACCTGCTCCCATTTCCAGCTCTGGCTCCCTCCATTGCACTCTCTACTTGGATGCCGCTGAATCTTTTAGTTTCTCCTGAGGAGCGAGGACATACAGTATTTGTCTTTCAAAGTGTGGCTAATTTCTCTTAGCATTATATTCTCCAATTCCTCACTTTGCCTCAAAAGACAGAAAATAACTTATTTTTTATGAATATAATTCTTTATTTCTAATTATAATGTGGAACCTGAGGTTATTGACTTGAGCTCTTTCCCCTTTTGTGATACTCCTATTCTGGTGTCATATATTTAATATACTAATTAAACTGCATGCCGAAAAGTCTGATATGTTCTTATTTTCATTTATTAAAGTACTTGATAGTTATTTTTGATTTCTTCTTTGACATGTAGGCTTACTTAGAATTGTATTGTTTAGGTGCTTGCAGGTGACGTGGTGGTTAAGGTGCCAGACTCCCACCAGGCCAACCATGTTTCAAGTCCTGGACCTGGCTTTCCCTCTCTCTTTCTCTCTCTCTGTCTTGTGCATGTGCCCTATAACAAATTAGAAAAATAATAATAATAAGTAAAATTAAATAGGTACTTAAAAATAATTCTATTATTTAGTTTTCATAAATATGGAGTCTATTAAATTAAAATAAATTGCCAAAGGCAGCGTGCACTTACCACAGAGAGAGAGAGAAAATGTCCCCTATATGGAATGGTCATACTGTAATCCTTTCTCCTCCAATTCTCCCTTCATTTGGAATTTTGGGCATACATGCACACATACCTGGCCTGTTTCTCCAGCCACTATGAGACTTGAAACATGCAGTCAGCCAGGATTAAGCTGCCTTAGCCACCAGGCCATGCCCTGATCCTGTAAAAATATTTTATCAATCCTAAATTTAATTATTTTTTGGTCCTAGAGCATAGTCATTTAAATATTTTAAAATTTATTTGTGATACCATTATAAGCAATGATGACCTATTATCAGTAAGGTCGCAAGTGTACTTAAAATCTTATTTATTCAGACTAGTGGTTAAGTGAGTCAGATCCCACATGGCTGAATGTGCAGTTTAAGCTGCATCTCTGCAGCTTGAGAAACACATAGGTCGCAAATTCATGTATGCCCTGAATCCTGAAAGAAAGAAGGAGAAGGGATCATGGTATGACCCACTCTAGTGAGAGGCACTGTCTCCCTCATTTTTTTTATCTGATGCTGCCTCTCTCTGGTGAGAGCATGTGCTCTCAGGTATTAAAAAATGCATGAATATTCTGTTGTTTTTGTTGTTGGATAAATGTCAATTATTTCAACTCTCAAACCACTCAAAATGAAGGTAGGAAAAAAATGAATTTTTCTGCAGTAGAAGGGACAAGAATTACAATTGGTTCTACTGCACATATCTATTTTTTTCCATAAAAGCCTGAAAAGATTGAAATAACTATAAAAATTATTCTTGAGATCTTTATTGGACTACTTCAGATACTTTCACTTTATAAGATTGTAATAAAAAGGTAAGATTTCAAAAATTGAATGTAATAAATTATATGAGGTTCATAGAATGGGTGTGACAGGTGAGAAGAGGGAAAGATTAACATCAGTTGTTCAGAGAGATGTTAGTGTTTGCAGAAAATAGTGAAGATCATAATAATAATAGAAAGTTTTTCCATAGTGTATTTATTTTAATATTGTTATTATTAAATTACATGTAGTTTAAATATGTTTATTTTCAGTCTACTCTTATCTATATTTTGAGATAAAAAGGTATATTTTTATTGTTGAAATTATTATTACTGAGAAACAAAAATTAGGATAAAATAGACGTTTAACATAAATTTTGTATTACCTTTAAGTTCTCACAGGGTTCTCAATGATCTCTGCCTCCTATTATTTGTGATACTTTATAATGCTTTCTTCTTGAGTTTTTACTTCTGTTCTAAATGTTGAAGATGTGTCACTACCATTATTAGATTTCAAAATGTTCTAATGTCTATCTTGTTAGCATGTTCCCTATCTTGCTGGTTTTGATAATACTATGATAGTTAGTCTCTCTTTCATACACACACATATAAAATATGTTTGTAAAGCTTGTTTATATTATTGGCTAAAACCAACTGAAATACATTAAATATTATTGTTTTGTGTTTGTAAGCATAAAAAGTTCTATAATGACATCAGCAAAACGGTGAAGTAGAAGACTTTTGCTTTCATTACCCTCCAGATAAACTCAAACAATTAACCAGAGACAAGATTACCATCCAGAATATCTGAGAACTGAGGACCAAGGCTATACTGCAGAGCCAAGAAGAACTCTGTTTAAGTGGTCAGGGAATGGTTCTCTGACTGGGATGCCCCTCTCCCATGCCAGCACAGCGCCACACAGGGTGAAATCCAGGGTACTCACAGTTTTTCTATAGTGGAAAGTGAGTTGGAGGCAGACATTTTGGTTCCCCACCATCTGGAATCCTTTTAGGAGGCTGTATCTTGTCTGGTTTTATAGAAGCATTGTAGGTACAGGCAGGACTATGTCATAAACTGGAAATGAAGCATGTGGGTGCAGCTAATAGAGATTAGTGCGGGAACCTTGGTGGTTTTTCCTCACTCCTGCAAATGGAGATGCCATTGCAGAGAGCCTAATCAATAGCACCACAGGAAACATGATCCACAGGTCTTCCAGGTACTCTTCCAAAGTCATCCCCAGGACTGATTAAAATAAAACACCATGCCTGTCTCAGAACCCTCATGAGCTGTGGTGCCCACTGTCCTGGGCTTTGAGCATCTCTTAACACTGAAATAGTGTAACAAGTCATGAGTGTAAGTACCATGACAGATGATGTGTTCACAAATATTGAACGAGTCTATCAGAGAATGCTCACAAAATCACACCATGAAGACTAGAATGAATGCCTCCTTCTTCAATGCACAGACACTGAAGCATAACAATAAGGATTAAGAACAATCAAAGAAACTTAATGTCACAAAATGGACTAAATGGTCTGAGTTTAAAGACATAGAGATGAGGGCCCAACAGGTGATGTGGTGATTTGGGTGCTGAACTCCCACATGGTCAACTGTACTTTGAGTCCCAGACTCAGTGGCTTGAAACTCATGCTGGGCATGTGTGCATACAGAAAAATCCAAGAGGAGAATGAAAGAGAGAAGGGATCGTGGTTCAGTCATCCCCTCTGGTGAAAGTGGGGGAGTGATTTCTCACTTTTTGTCTCTTTTGCAAGTGTACATGGCCCTATAGCAAAAATCTCTTTCAAAAAAAAAAAAAAAAAGCCAAGGAGAAACAAAAACAGAAAACCAAAAGCCTAAAACAAAACAAGATAGAGATGAATGATATACCAGAGAAAGAATTCAAAATAGCTTTCTAAAGGAAGGTCAGTGAATTTTGAAATACAGAGAAACATTTCAGAAATTTATCAAAGAAAAAAGATTTAAATAATCTAAAGAAATCAAATCAAAGTCTTGAGGGTAAAACATACAATATATAGGAGCCAACAGATGATGGAATGGTTACATTGCTGAACTCCTACATGGCTAACCATGGTTTGAATCCTGAGCCCCATACCTCGAAATTCACAATGACTGCATGTACATACTGATTCCAGGAGGAGAATAGAGGAGAAGGGATTGTGGCCTGACCATCTTTCTTGAGGGTGATTTCTCACTTTCTATCTCATTGTCTCTGTCTCTTTCTACCATGAGTATATGCACCCTAAGGCAAAAATTTCTAATGAAAAATACAATAAATAAAATAAAAAAGTACTAATAAAGAGCATGAACAGCATAATTTATCAAGCAAAATAAGGAAGTAGTGAGTTTAAAGACAGGCTATGTGAAAATATAGTCAGATGAAAAAATTAAAAAGGGAATGAAACAGAAAGAAGAAAGCTGACAGGACTTATGGAACAATATAAGAATTACAATAACAAGGTTCTTTGAATTCAAGACAGAGTAGAGAAAGACGATGGAGCAGAAAAATTACTTAAGGAAATAACAGAAAACTACCAAAACCTGGAGAATGATATAAATATCCTCTTTTATTATTATTTTTTTAGAGAGAATTTTGCTATAGGGCGCATGTGTTTGCCAAGACACAGAGAAAGACATAGAGACAGAAAGTGAGAAATCACACCCCAGGGGGCATGGACACACTGCAATCCTGTCTCTTCCAGTCTCCTCTCGTGATCTAGGGCATGCATGCACATGTACCTGGTATGTTTGAAGCCACTAGGTCCAGGACTCAAACTGCAGTTGGCCATGTGGGAGTCCAGTAATGTAACTACTACACAATATGCTGGTTCTGATATAAATATCCTCTTATAGGAAGGTTCGAGGTCACCAGTCAGATTCCAACTAAGTAAGACTAGTTCCGGATATAATCAAAGTGGCAATGATCAAAGACAAAGAGAGATCCTGAAAGCAGCAAGAGAAAATAAGCAAAGAACATTTAAGTTGTTCCAACATGCCTAGCAGGTACTTCTGAGTAGAAACCGTACTGGCCAGGAAGAAGTGAATGTGTACTTAAATTCAGTAGGAAAAAAAGAAGAAAAAACAAAAATAAAACAAAAAAACCCTACAACCAAGGGAAATGTATCCAGCAAAGCTACTCTTCAGACATAAGGGATAGAGAAAGACTTGCCCAGACAAAAGCTGAATCATAACCTGTCTTACTCATATTCCAGCCACAGAACAAGTCTTAGCAAGTTTGAAAGATCAAAATCATGTTTCTTTTCTGATCCAAATGTATACAACATGACATCTATAGCAGGAGGGAACTTTGGGAACTTTATAAACACATGGAAACTAAACCACAAGATCTTAAACAACTAATGACTCAATAAAGAAGTCAAGGAAATTTTAAAAAGTTACTTGAGACAAATAAAAATGGAAACACAACATATGAAAACTTATGGGGAACAGCAAAAGTAAAGCTTAGAGGTATATTTATGGCTATAAACACCTACATCAAAAAAAAAAGAAAGAGCTCAAATAAACAATTACATAGTACTTCAAGTCACTGGAAAAACTATACCAAACTACACTCGAAATTAGAAGAAGAGAATTAATGAGGATCAGATAGTAGGGACCAGCAGATGAGACATTGGTCTCCCATGAGGCCAACTGCAGTTTGAGTCCTGGACACAGAAGCTTGAAACTCATGCTGGGCTTGTCGATGTGTGGTTCCAAAATCTTGAGAGAAAGATGGAGAAGAAAGGACTGTGGTGTAGCCATCTCCCTGGGGTGTGATTTATCACTTTCTATCTCTCTGTTTCTCTGTCTCTCTCTTTAGTGAGTACACATAGCCAACAGCACAAATCTCTTTAAAAAATTAAATAAAGATCAGATAAAGACAGGCCCAGCTATCGTGGTGCAGTAGTAACACAGGTGCTCTACAACGTTGGAATGACCACGGGTTTGGATCCTTGGGTCAGTTTGAAGCTACAGTGGGCACATACATAGGCACCCAGAATGCTAAGGAACTGAAGGTCTGGAAAAAGGGCATGATAAGACACTGTCAAGAGTGCTTCTCTCTCTTTCTCTTTTACATGTATATGCACTCTTTTCATCTTAAAACACAAGAAAACCAAAGCAAACCAAACTAAACAAAGTTTAGAGCACAAACTGCCAGGCTACATGGAGGTTAAGATGGCTGAATCCCACATGGCTGACTGAGAAGCTGGAATCCTGGATCTGGTAGAATGAAAATCATGCTAGGGTCATGTATGAGAGTGCCAAAAATCTCATGAGGTGAATGGAGGAGAAGGAATTGTGATCATCCCCACTGAGGGGGTGATTTTTCGCTTTCCTTCTTTGTCTCTTTCTCTTTCTCTTTCTCTTTCTCTTTCTCTTTTTCTCTTTCTCTCTCTAGTAAACACATGTGCCCTATAGCAAACTATATTTAAGAAAAATCAGAAAAGAAGGAAATGAAATAGATGCTGGAAAAAATAATACAAAAGAATACAAAAGATCAGCAAAGTAAATAGCTGGTGGTCCAGCAGGTGGCATGATGGCTGTGGTGCTGGATCCCATGTGGCTGACTCTGTTGTTTGAGTCCCAGACTTGGGAAACATGCCAGGCACATGTATATTCACGTCCAGAATCCTGAGGGGAGAATGTCCGTGGGAAAGGATTCAGATGAGGCCATCTTCCTAATGACTGATTTTTCACTTTGTCTTTCTCTCTGGAAAGCACATATACCCTACAGCAAAAAAATCTAAAACAAAGGAAAAAAAAAAAAGAAGGAAAAAAAATAAGCATTTTTTTTGAAAAGTAAACAAAATCAATAAACCTTTACCTAGACTAAGAAAATAATAAAATTCAAATAAATAAAATTTGACATGAAAAGAAGACATTAAGTAGATATCACAGAAATACAAAGAGCCATAAGAGATTATGTTGAACAGTAATATGCCAACGAACTGGAAAATCTAGAAAACATGGATAAAGTGACATATATGAATGAATGCATTGAAGAAACTGAAACAAAAAAAAAATAAATAAAGCATACAAATAATGAGTGAGGAGATTGAATTAGCAATAAAATTTCTCCCGCCAAAGTAAAGGATGGCTTTAACTAAACCGTTGAAGGACAACTAATACCAGTTCTTCTCAAAGTATTCCAGACAAACTGAAGGCAAGGAAATTCTTCTGAGCATTCTTTAAGGTTCCATTGTTTCATCATTTAGACCAGACAAGAACACAATTATAAAGGAAAACATAGGCCAATAAACCTGAAGAATGCAGATGCACAATATACAAGCAAACAAGTTTCATTAAACATGAGAAAGATCATTCACCATGACCAAGCGGGGTTTATCCCACAGAAGCAAGAATGGTTTATAATGCATGAGTCGGTAAATGTGCTAGATCACATCAAGAGAATGAAGGGAAAACCCTGTGTAATTATTTCACTAGATGCAGAAGGAGCATTTGACATAAGTCAACATCCCTTCATGAAAAGAACTCTCAACAAATTAGGTGTATAAGGAATGTACCTCAGCGCAATAAAGGCCATATATGACAAACTCACAGCTAATATCATACTGAGTAGGGAAAAGTTCAAAGCTTTTCCTTTAAGAACAAAATAAGGATGCCAATTTCACTACTGTTGAACATAGTACTGAAAGTCTTAGACAAAGCAATTAAACAAAAAGGCATTCAAATTAGAAAAGAGGAAGTCATTGTCTCCATTTGAAAAAATCATTTTATTGATACAAGGAACATGGGGTGGGGGAGAGGAGGGAGCAGGGATAATCAGGCCCAGCACCCACTGTGGGACACAGGTTCTTGTCTGCAGCTCACAGAGATGTGGTCATAGGTAAGCTAGTGTGCCCCGACCCGCAGGACAGTCGAACGGGTACCTGGGTGAGGATGGTGAAAACCGGGATCCTTTGTGTTTAGGCTGGTGAAGTTCTTACTGACACACAGAGTGGAGACAAGATGAGGTGCTGATCAAGTCTTCCGTTTATTGCAGAACAAACAGTGCTTTATATACAGGCTGGTGGGCACACCAATAGGTTGCCCAAAAATGAGATACAACAGTATGAGCCAATCATTGATGTGGGTGGATCTCCCATTACCTAGCAACAGTTGGCTACATGATTTCTGAGATATGGTTTGCTCAATGAGGAAGTGAAGCCTAAGATTTCTAAGATGGCAGACAGTTCTCAAGAAGCTCCCAAGATGGCTTCCATATGCAATGCCCTCCACATATCCCCCTTTTTTATTTTTTCAAAGAGAGGAGAAAAGCCTGGGGGAATCGTGCCTGTCTTAGGTTGGAGTCGTTTATCGAGCCACGTCCATCCTTACCCGTCATTGGAGAATCCCATAACTATGATGGGTTTCCTGTCTTAGGTGGGAGGACTGTACAGCTGTTATAGGCTCAGACTCTCTTACCCGTCTTTGGCTAACCAATTCAGCGCCTCAGGCAGGAGCAATGTCTAGGCTCCACGATATTCCACCTCTAGGTTGTGGTAGTGGACTTGGATAGGCTGCATTTTTATGGAGTCATCGATATGACGTTTTATGAAGGTCATGAGCTTATTAAAGAGAACAGGTCCCAAAGAGCAAACAATCAATAAAACCAAAATTTGGGCCAAATATGGGGAGTAGTATGGGGAGGAGTCCATTCCATGCAGTTAAAAAGGGATTATCGGTGAGTTGTTTTCTTCGTTCCAGAAGATTTTCTTGCAGTTGGTTGAGCTTGTCACGAACGATGCCAGACTTGTTGGCATAAAAACAGCAACGTTCCTGTAAAGCAAGACAGAGACTCCCCTGTTCTACCAAAAGGAGGTCTAGCCCACGTCTATTTTGGAGTACAACTTCTGCAAGGGAATCTATTTGATCTTGGACAAAAGTAATAGTAGAAGCCAATTCGTGGACATCAGAAACAAGGGCATCAGTTAATTGTTTGACCTGAAGGGAATATCCTAATCCAGCAGCACCAGTGTTGAAGAGGTAACTGCCAGGGCTAAAACCAGCAGCGATAGTGTTGAAGAGGTAAAACAATATCAGGTATTTAAGAAGAATCTTCATTTTGTTGATCTGTGGAAGAAAAAAGAGGTATCTCAGGGCTTTTATCATCCCTGGATGAATTATTATCATTTGAATCAATTTGTTTGACCAATCTTTCTGGTAGCCAACGAGCAGCATCCATTTTCTGGGAATAAATGCAGACAGACCCTCTGCCCCATATGAGGACAGGGTCTGGACCATTCCACGTATTGTCTAGTGGATCTTTCCACAAAACTGTGGCAAATTTTGTTTTAGTAGTTGAATGCCAGAAGCGCTCAGCAGCTGAGTGTCCATCTTTATCCAGTGTTAGAAAATTTAGCACAAAAAGTGTATGTGCTAAAAGGTTTTTTGGTGAACCTCTAATTTGTAAAATCTCTCCCTTTTTTAATTTTTGGAGAGTATTTTTTAAGGAAAGATGAGCACGTTCAACAATACCTTGTCCCTGGGGATTGTATGGAATCCCCGTGACATGTTTAATATGGAGTTGTTTACAAAAAGAGTTAAAATTGTTTCCAGTATATCCTGGACCATTATCTGTTTTAATTTGTTGAGGCTTACCCAGAACAGAGAGTGCGGCAAGAACATGAGAAATAACATGTTTGCCAGCCTCTCTGGTTTGTGCCGTAGCAAAAATGAAACCACTAAAGGTGTCAATAGTGACATGCACGTATTTAAGAGTACCAAATTCTGCAACATGAGTGACATCCATTTGCCATAAAGCATTAGGCATAAGGCCTCTAGGGTTAACACCCAAGTGTGGTGTAGGCAAAAGAGTAAGACAGGCCGGACATTGTTTTACAATTTGTCGAGCCTGTTCCCGAGTAATTTTAAACATGAGATGAAGGGTGTGAGAATTCAAATGATGTAATTGATGGGCAGCAACAGCATCTGAAAGATTTGTGTCAATTTGAGTATGAACCAAAAGAGAATATTTTGTGGCCAGATCAGTGCGGCGATTACCCTCAGTTAAAGGACCAGGCAAGTCTGTATGGGCGCGCAAATGGCCAATATAAAAAGGCAGCTCTCGATGTCTAATGAGAGACTGTAATTGGAGGAAAAACTGTGCGGCCTGAGAAACTTATTTAATTTGTGCCGCAGTTTCCAGAAATGGTACGTACATAGTGAAATAAGCACTATCAGTATACAAGGTCAAGGGAAAGCAGAGAAAATTGTAACAATTATTGGCAGCTCAACTAGCTGAGCTGATATTGAAAATGTTGTAAATGTAACTTGTTTAATCAGAGAGAGAACAAAAAACACTGTGTAGATGGTGGAACAGAGGACCAGTTCTGTGTTTCATGGCGTAGTTCTGGAAAGGTCTGAAATAAATTGTCATTGTTTACAGAACAAACTCAAGCGTTTCAAAAGTTTGTTTTAGGTCTGGAGGCTTGGGGCGGCCCCGTTTTTGTTTCCCTGATCCCGATTGATTGGCCTACCATTGACATCAATCTGGATCTACATTCATTAGGAGGGTGATGTCCCTTCATACATTTACTGCACAGCTCAAGAAATTGGTTTGATTGTTGTTGATTACCATTACTCCTCATTTTACAATTTTTCTTTGTATGTCCAGGTCGACCACAATTGTAGCAAGTAATTTTGTTACTTATTTTGTTAGCATTGTTGTTACGAGTAAGGAATTGGAGAACAGTATAGTCTTGAAGGGCAGCGGCCATAGTCAATCCTTGTTGGAATGCCAATTGTTTAATAAGGTCAGTACCTGAATCAGTCAAATTTCTCTGAGTAGGAAGTTTTGTCCAAGCTCTCATAGCTGCTGTATAAATTTGAGCAAATAGCCCTGGACCATATTGTATTAGATTGTTACTATTTGCATAATTGTCTTCTCCCAATAACATCTCTGTTGTCCAACCATTGTTGGCCTGGGCATTAGGGCATGCAAGCTCCCTGCAAATTAGTACATACTTTGATTTCCAAAGTAAGTAATCTCCTCCAGAGAGCGTAGCATGGGCCAATATGTGCCACTCCATTGGTGTAAGCCAATTATCTGCCACTGATTCAACTATGGCTAAAGTACATGGAGCTGTAGCTCCATATTGAGCAACTGCTGTTTTAATTTCTTTTATGATTTTAAAATCAAAGCCACCACGAGGACGCCATGTTTGTCCTTGGGGATCTATGGTTTCTGTTACTGGAAATGCTTCCTGTTCCTCAAAGTTTCTTAATGATTGTGGTATCTGAACTGATTTAAATTTTGTGCCAGAGATAAAAGTGGGCTGGTAGTGATTCTGTGAAGAATCTGTACTTTTAGATTTATCCACTCTCAGTTTTTTCAATTGTGATATTAAGTCTTGATGTTCTTCTTCTAACTGAATATGTTCTTTGAGTTGTTCAATCTTAGCCCGAACCTCTGCCCTAGGATCAATAACGGGCATTTCCAAAGATGGCTGAATAGTCTTTTCATGGCAAGAATGATTACATGTCAAAGATGGCACAGATGTAACCGAGTCATAAGATGGAGGTCGTTTTTTGAAAGGTGGCCATTTTGAATTGTTGTACTCAACAGCCTCCACTTCTGAAGTTTCTGTCTCTGGTGGCCATTTTGAACTATTGTATTTGGCAGCCTCTTTTTCCAAAGTTTCTTCTTCAGGCGGCCATTTTGGGTTTGGGTTATTGTATTTGGCTGCCTTTGTTTCTAAAGTTTCTTTTTCAGACGGCCATTTTGAGTTATTGTACGTGGCAGTCTGTGTTTTTAAAGTTTCTTCTTTAGGCAGCCAGTTTGAGTTGTTATTTTTGACTGCCCTTAGTTCTAAAATTTCTTCCTCAGAATCAGTCGATTGACTATCCAAATGAGCTTTAAACTCTGTAAGAGATGGGTATAATTTTTTCTGAGGCTTTTCAAAGTTTGTAAATTCCTCACTGATTTTTGGTTTTTCAAGTTGTTTTGGCCTGACATCCAATTGTTTAGTAAAATTAGTTACTTCTTCCTCACTATCTAAGGAATTTAAATCTTTTTCTTTTTTGGTGCCAAGGTTTATTTTAGTTTCCATGGCATCTTTACTATCTGTCCGAGTTTTATTTTTTTGCATAATTTGTTCTCCCTCTGCAACAACTGTTGCAATTTTAGGGTCAGTTGACTGTAATTTAATAATTTTATCTATTAGATTCCAATATGAAAAAGTTATTACTGGGAACTTTCCTGGTCCAAATGTGACATAGTAGTCTTTCAGAGCATCACCTACCCTCTTCCACCTTGCTTCATCAATAGTGCCTTCTTGAGGAAACCAGGGGCACACCTCTTTTAGAAAGTCAAAAAAGGAAAGTAATTGTTTGATTCTAATTTTAACTCCACGTGTCTTAAGAGCATCACTAAGCCCCTGAACAAATAATTCATGCTTGCTCATTTGTTGTCCCATAATTGCACTCCGGGAAGCTATTTAGTAATCTGTATTACTATTTACCCTTCCACACTTACCAGGCCTGGCTTTCTTCACAGTGCACTTCACCTTGATCCTCTTGGCCCAAGGCCCCACGTCCGGGCGCCACTTGCCCCGACCCGCAGGACAGTCGAACGGGTACCTGGGTGAGGATGGTGAAAACCGGGATCCTTTGTGTTTAGGCTGGTGAAGTTCTTACTGACACACAGAGTGGAGACAAGATGAGGTGCTGATCAAGTCTTCCGTTTATTGCAGAACAAACAGTGCTTTATATACAGGCTGGTGGGCACACCAATAGGTTGCCCAAAAATGAGATACAACAGTATGAGCCAATCATTGATGTGGGTGGATCTCCCATTACCTAGCAACAGTTGGCTACATGATTTCTGAGATATGGTTTGCTCAATGAGGAAGTGAAGCCTAAGATTTCTAAGATGGCAGACAGTTCTCAAGAAGCTCCCAAGATGGCTTCCATATGCAATGCCCTCCACACTAGTGGAGTTTCTTTCTTTTATTTTTTTCTTTTTTGAAATATTTTTTATTTAACTTTATTTATTATTATTATTTTCCAGTTTGAACACAGAGAGACACACAGAGAGAGAGAGAGAGAGAGAGAGAGAGAGAGAGAAAGGGAAAGTGAGAAAGCAGGTCTGGAACTTGAACCATGGTCAGCCATAAGAGAGTCCAGTACCTTTAATCACCATGCCACCTGCCAGCCCTGCTAGTGGAGTTTTTTAAGAGAGAGAAAGTAGAGTAGAGCAGAGAGAGGGTCGCTAGTGTGTTGCTGGCGAGGAACTGAGGTGGGCATTTATTTATTTTTTTTAATCTGGGTCAAAGGGACCTTGCCTGTGCTTGTTCCCAAGTGGTGCATGCATTTTCCTTTTGGTGGGGTCACATGCTCATTTCTGGTTCTTTTTCTTTTTCTTTTTTAAAAAAATTAATTTTTTTTTTACATTTCCCACAAATGTTTACTTTACATATCATACTCCATAGTTCTTGACAGTTAATAGATATACGATGTTCAGAATTTCAAAAAACTGAATTTTAGAGATAACTTTCAAAATATTTGTCATAATTTTGTTTTTGACTCTATAATAATAGAGACAGTATGGTTTTAAATATTTTTTGACAAAATATTTTCATGTCAACTACTCAAACAAATGAAAAGCTAACACCTGGGACCAGCAGTTGGCATAATGGCTATGACACTGGATTCCCATGTAGTCGACCATGGTTTGAGTCCCAGACCTAGTGGCTTAAACTCATGCCAGGCATGTGTGTGTGCATGCCCAAGATCCTGAGAGGAGAAGGGAGGAGAAGGGATGGTGGTGTGGCCATCCCCCCTGGGGGATGATTTCTCACTTTCTGTCTCTCTGTCTCTCTCTGTCTGTCTGGCGAGCACACGCGCCCTATAGCAAAAACCTCTCATGAATAAATAAATAAATAAATAAATAAATACGCAAAGCAAAGCAAAGCAAACACCCAGCACACAATTCACACAGAAACCATCCCAATTCAGCTCTACCAAGTATACTATAGTTTACCATCTGCTAACAAAGATCAGCCTTTTTCTTCCTTACTCAAGGTAATGCTCTGGTTGTGGCTGCTCTTTTGCAATCTCTACTGATTACAATGCCGGGCTGGAAAAGTCCAGGTTATTTTATGGTATGAATCTTCCAAATAGCTTCTCTAATCCTCTCTTCCAGGCATAACTCTCTATGGTGCCAGGAAGTCTTTCCAAGAGCTTCTGTTGCTTTTCTTGAGATCTACCTTAGTTCCATAGCTTTCTGGTCATATCTTCAGATACGACATTCCAGTGAAAGCCCTGGAAATAATGAATATTTCCAATTGCTGATGCAAGGCAATGGGTATTATTGAACTTATGCAAATAACCATTCTGCTACAAAATAAGAATATTCACAAATATTTTCCAATTCCCAAGGGGTCAGAAACGGAGAAAAGTTTATGTTTCAACTTAAACAAACAAACAAACATTTTAACAAATTGCTAAACCTATCGACAACTCAAAAGAAATCAAAATCCTTAAATCTGGAGAACAAAGAATAGAGGAAAATCAGTAAAGTTTTAGTCAAAAGTCATAAAATTCTATTTCACCTGTTCAGTCTCATGTAATTATTCTCTCTTCTGTTGAGTTTGCAGTGTTACTGTGATCTGATTTTTCCATTTAAATCCTGGAAGTTAACATTAAACATTGGTATTGCTATTTCGTTATTTTTTTTCTGATTTTGGAGTGGGTACAAAGGTTAGGAGACTCTGCCTAAAAGCTTTGGACCATGAGAAGACTGTTACCTTCTTCCTGAAATGTAATGGAACCAGGAAAAAAGTCTTGGTCTTAGGTCAATCATTGTCATGGCTGTAAGCTGTCTGTGAGCAAACAGTCCAACGACAGCTGAGCAATTGTGTCTTCATCCCAGCATTTAGCCATCTTGTGATCTCATCCTAGTTCTATACCCTAACTGTATTCTCAAGGTTCCTGTCTCCTATCTCACATGGTTTTTATATGGCTTTTGCAATGAAGTAGTGGTTAATGGTCACTAGGATTCTTATACCATTTAGGCTCATAGTATGGGTGCTCTTTGGCCCTAATTGTGGCCCATCCTGGCTAGTCTTGCATTTTTGCGTGTAGAGGATAAGATTGTCTTTTGGTTCCAAGCATGGTCTTCTTAGCATGGACATTTTTTAGACTATAATTTTCCATGCATTTAAGCTCATTGGCCTATAATTTCCATTAGGTCTGAGCCTTAAAATTCCAGACTTAGGAGTTTTTCTGTCTTGAGTCCTTGCTTCTTAATTATTTTGTTTGTATGCCTCAAAAGTACATTATAGAGACCAGCAGTTAGCGTAATGGCTATGTCGCTGGACTCCCACATAGTCGACCGTGGTTCGCTTCCTGGACCTGGTGGCTTAAAACTTATGTCGGGTGTGTGGGGGTGTGTGTGTGTGCATGCCTGCCGGGAGCCGTGCCCCAGCCGGGGTGGGTGCACAGGAAGGCTACGCGGGTGAACAGGAATCAGACTGAGACCTCACGCCCCTTTAGCATGTTCTCAGCAGACTGCAGCCAGAGTAAACTCCAGACTGCAGCCCTGATGGCCAGAAGTCATGCGTATTTATTATAGAAGGAGTTTTACAGTAGTGGGATGGGTGAAGGGAAGTAAGTGAAATATTTTGTTCTAAAAGGTAAGGCATTCAAAGTATAGGAACAATAATCATAAAACATGACATCTGTTTTGTTTAGGTATAAATAGTCATAATTTTTAGAACGAGGAAGTCCATTTTTTGGGTGTATTCTCTTCTTAGATCTTGATTACCAGGGAGGGTCTTTGGATGAGAGGGCTCCCAGGAATCTTAATAACCTCAGTCCCAGACCAGCTTGATCACTTTAGTCCCAGATTGGCCTCAGGTCAGCTTTTTGAGAACTTCAGCCTCAGGCTAGGGTGGCAGCAATTACAGGAGCCTAGAAATAAATCCTGTCTGGTTTAGTAAAGACAAGGTTAGTATATACTAAAGTGAAATACCTATGTTATCTCTGGGGTTGTCTACAGCTAAGAGGGTGAGTCTACATAGGAAAGGAATGTGGTCTTGTGAGTAGCTGAAGGTTGCTGTGTACTTGGGACCCTCTACATGCTGCTAATGACTGTGGCTTGGGGAATGGCAATTTGCCCTTGTCCTGAGAGTAAGGGTGGCTCATGGTCTTTGGGGTAACAGCACCTCCTGGATGAGTCCCTGAGCCCCTCCCAGCTACTGAGGTCGTTTTGCCCATTAGTAGCTTTAACTCAGACCTTTCTAATGCTTATCTATGTAATCCCCAGTAGGAGAAGTGAATGTAGCATTCTCTATTGACATTTTCTAGGAAGGTGGGGTGAGTCTAATGGGAGTAACTCCTGTTTGCAGCCTCCGCCCTATGCAGCTGCCGCCTTAGTGGATCCGCTTTCTTTCAGGATTATTGTAAAACTTATAGTAAGGCTGGGGGTGCCTTTATGGGGTACTGGGGTATGGCAATAAGGCCCATGGCAGAGAAATTGAGTGCAGGACAGTACAGCAACACAATTCGTGAGGTCCAGAACTCGTAAAACTGTTGACCTTGCAACCAGTTCTCCTCAGCCGAGTCCTTGCTCTAGGCACGAGGGGCAGTTCTTTCATACTCAGCCTGTGTTAACTGCATGGTCCCAGCACATGCCTAAGATCCCAAGTGGAGAATGGAGGAGAAGGGATTGCGGTGTGGCCAGCCCCCCCCCGGGGGGTGATTTCTTGCTTTCTGTCTCTCTGTCTCTCTCTGTCTGTCTGGCGAGTGCACGCTCCCTATAGCAAAAACCTCTAAAAAAATAAAAAATAGTACATTATATACATGGGCCAGAGGAACTGAGAGCGGGAAGATAAGTTATTTTTCCATAAGATTATAGTGAGCTGATTGGTTTTGGGTAGACAGCCCAATTTTAGGCTCCCCTGAGTCTCAGTTGTTACTCCATCTTGACTCTGTATTTCCCCAACTGCCTAGCCTTAAAAGCCTCTAATTCATTATGTACAGAAAACCCTAAAAGTCTACTAAAGTTCTAAAGAACTAATGAACAAATTCAGAAATGTTGCAGGATATAGATCTACATTAAAAAGTCGGCTGTGTTTCTCTACAGTAATAACTACATATATATAATATCCCACCTATAATATATGCAAAAGAAATACCTAGAAATTAACTTAACCAAGGACATCTAAGATATCTATAATAAAATCTATATAACATTAATATATTGAAGAATAAATATTTAAATGGAAAGATATCTTGCATTAGTTAATGGAAGAAATTATCTTGTTAAAAAAGTCCATGTCACCTAAATTAATTTAAAGATTTAATGGAATCCCTATCAAAACATCAGTTAAGTTGCTCAAAGAAATAGAAAACAACCCTGGAATTCATCTGGAACCACAAAATACCCTGATTACCGAAAGCAATCTTAGAAAAAAGAACCAAAGTAGAGGTATTACACTACCCGACTTCAAGTCTACTATGAAGTCAAAGTAACCATGACAGCGTGGAACTGGCAAAAAAGCAACCACATAGACCAAGGGGTGAGAATAGAGGTGTCCTGAAATAAATGCATGCATTCACAATGGACTGATTTTCAGCACACGTGCCAACAACCACACTGGGGAAAAGATCAGCTTTTAAGTAAATGGTGTCATGAAGCTGGAAATCCTCATGCAGAAGAATGAAATTAGACCCTTATCCCTCATGGTGTATTAAAAAATCAACATAGGTCAGCACATGGCCTGGTGGTTATGGCAGCAAGATCCCAGATGGCCATGGGATTTGAGTCCTAAAGAAAACATAAGGGAAATGCTTCATGAGATGGGTTTGGTGGAGGATTTAAAAAAAATAAGACCTGAAAAGCATAAGCATCAGCATTAAAACAAAGCAAATGGATTTACATCCAGTTAAAACAACAAGTAAAACAGCAGCATGAAGAAAGGGGTTACATAATGGAGGGACGATATTTGCAAACTATACATCTGACAAGGGGTTAATATGCAAAATATGTAAGAAAGTCAAACTTAATAGCAAGAAAACAACCATTTAAAAATGGCAAAAACTTTAATAAATATTTTAAAAAGATATACAAGTGGTCAATAGGCATATGAAACAATTCTCAACGTCATTCATCATCAGGGAAATGTAAATCAAAACTGCAATGAGACACTGTGGTTAGAATGGCTATTATCAGAAAGACAAAAGATAATAAGTGCTGGCAATAATGCGAAGAAAAGGTAACCTTATGTGCTCTTGGTAGGAATACAAATTGGTATAATAATTATGGAAAACAGTATGGATATTCTTCAAATAATTTAAAATAAAACTACCATGTGATATAGAAATTATACTATTGGGTAGATATATAAAGGAAATAAAATGGTTTATTGAGGCAACATTCATAGTAGTCAAGATAGGGGATCAACTTTTCCATACATAGATGAATGGGTAAAGAAAATGTTTTATATATACAAAATGGGATACTGTTCAGTCAAAAGAAGAACATTCCATTATTTGCAATAGCATGGATGAACCCAGAAGACATTACATTAAGTAAAATAAGCCAGGTACCAAAACACATATACCACACAATCTCATTCATATGTGAAATTGAACAGAATTTATTCATAGAAGTAGAGTGGCAGAGTGGTTACCAGAGGCTGAGGAGAGGGATTGAAGAGAGGGGTGATGGGGAGCTGTTGCTCAAAATATATAATTACATTTACATCGAATAAATACATTTATCAGAGACCTATTTTAAGAACTAAGTGACTGTAGTTAATAATGATATACTGTATTTCTGAAACATTTAAAAAGTGGATGTTCTGTATTGTTACTACAAAATTGATACTGAGTGACATCATGCATTTGTTAGTGGGCTAGATTTAACCGTTTTGCAAAGTGAAATAACATGTTGTACATGATAAAAAATATAAAATGTGGGAGCAGCAGGTGGCATGGTGGTTAAGGTGCTAGACTCACACCGCCGACTGCCATTTTAGTCCTGGATCTGGCATCTTGCTTCTCTCTCTCTCTGTCTTTCTCTTGTCAAATTAAACAATAATACTAAGTAAAATTAAATATCTAATTCTATAAAACCTATTAAAATGTTTCTGTCAACTAAAAAAGCAAATTTAAACTTTTTCACTATACAAATTTTCACATTGGCTTCTGCGAATTTATTTATTTATTTATTTGTTTGTATGTTTTAGAGATAATGCTTGCTATAGGGCATGTGCTTTCATTGGAGAAACAGTGAGAGACAGAGAGAGAAAGTGAGAAATCAACACCTGTGGTGGATGACCATGCCCAACCTCTTCTCCTCCACTTTCCTCTTGCAATTTTGAGCATGCATTCATACACGTCTGGTGTGCATTTCAAGCCACCAAGTCTAGGACTCAAACTTCTGTCGGCCATCTGGGAGTCCAATGCCTTAACCCTTAACCTCTATGCCATCTGCTATGTGCCACCACTATGTCCTTGGTGAATTTTTTTTTAATCAGATAAAAAAAAATGTTACCTCCCCTGACTTTCTATTTTCTTAAAAAATACTTTAAATTAAGAAAATACCTGAGTAATTGTTTAATATTTTTCCTATCTATTGAATTGATCTTCTCATTTCATATGTTATTTTGGAAATGTTCACTTACACATTTTCTTATTTTTTATCATGCTTATATTTCTTACCAAAACCTATAAAATTTACTTAGTATATTGCAACATTAAACTGACCAAGTTTTTGTTGAGAGCTTATATCCATATTAGAAATATCTAATTTGTTCCTCAATCCTTATAAAGCCTCATTTCTTCATAGCTTGAGCAGAAGTATTCTGTAATAATGCTTTTGATAGATTCAAGTATCTTCTGATTAAAAATTCTGTGACTTTGACCTCAGTTCTTAAAATTTTTGATCCTTATATAGAGTGATATTCAATATATTTCTGAAGTACTATGAGGATAGAAGCAGTAGGATAAAAATTTTTTGCAGACAAGAAAATGGCTGAAAAGAAAATTTAAGCATGTGATTAAAATAGTTGTAGACTCAGATAAAGGAAAAAAAATGATGTTTTGACATTTTTTTATGATGCAAAATATTGATTTAATATGCATCTGTTCCTATTCTACATAAGCCTGAGATATCTAATGTAAGTGTCCTTTCCTTTTTAGGTTTCCTCCATGGATAACAAGGTAAGAGGGGGATATTAAATTCTTCTAGAAAATAGAAAGAGAAATAACCCATTGAGATAGCAATGCATAAATAAGATGTTGTTGTTCACAATGATTAGAGCATTTTAATGAAGATTTCTGTATTAGTTTGCCTTGCCTGCCACAATAAAGTAGCACAAATCGCTTGGCTTAAATACCAGAAATGCGTTGTCTCACAGTACTAGAGGACATAGTCTGAGATCAAGGTGTCCGTAGTGTTGGTTCCTTCTGATGATGAGAGTCTGTTTTTTTGGACTTCCCTAACATTTGGTGGTTTGCTGGCAATATCTGGCATTCCTTGGTGGTAGATCTCTGCCTTCATCTTCACGTGACACTCTCCTCTCTCTTCATGTTGCCTTCCCATATGTGTGTCTGTCTTTGCATTCAGATTTATTAGGGTATATCTTAATGATCTCATTTTAATATCTGCATGACCCTATTTTCAAATAATGTCTCATTCTGAGGTATTGGCGGAGAAGACTTCAACATATTGATATACGTTTCTTTTGAACACAGTTGAACCCAGAATAATTTGCTAACTACAAAAGATAACAAAAATAAATGTGCATATAATTGAATTACCACAAAATAAGTAACAATGAGACTGAAAAGTGAAACATTAATACATCCAAAAATTTTCCTTCTCTCCTCTCTTCATTGTTACTTACCCTCTTTACCCATAAGTTACCAAAATTCTGGCATTTGTCATGCTTATTTGAATTAGGATATAGCATTAGAGATTTTTAAGCTGATATTTAATATATTTTTTTCTGAAACAGAATTGCAGTTTGCTGTTAAATTGTTGTCTGTTTATATCAGGTCAACTGTTGAATGAATAATAGTGCTCTGTAGATATTCAGAGGGAGAAATGTGTATGTATGAGAGAAGGATACATTAAGAATTATGGATGTGTCAAGACTGAAATGACTATGATATAAATGAGATAAAATGTAAGATTAGTGTGTTGATTATTAAATTTTAAATGAGTTCAAAATTTAGGAAAAAGAAAGTGAGATAAAATTTATAACTAATTTTTTTCTGGTTTATTTATTGTTAATTTTTTCTTTTCATTATTTTTATTTACTTTTTAAAATTAATTTTTCTACTCAATCACTGTGTATCATTATAGTATACCAAGTGAATTTTCCCATTATGAATATACTGTATATTGGTTCAGTCAAAGATATTGCCATACACATTATCATCAACAGATAATTTTCCATTTTTTGTAAGAGAGAGGGAATTAAAGGGAAAAAAGAAAGAAGCAAAACATTTAAGAAACACAAAAATAACTAGTTTTGGGGCTAGAATAACAGAAAATTAACAATGATAAAGTAGGTGAATATGGCAAAAAAACATGTGTCTAAGATATTCTGATAGTAAAAGATTGGAAAGAGAAGGCAAAGAAGATATAAATGTTCCTGGAGTGGGTGAAAATTCCAAGCATGATGATTCTAAAAGATATGTAAATAATGTGTTTCAAGGAAAAAGAAAAAAATAAAGACTAATAATTTCCTTGATTGAATAATATAGGTTTATTGGTAATTTTCTATACAGTCAATATACTTCCAAGTTCGAATTATCATCAGAATGCAGTGGTTTCTTTGTTTGTTTGTTTTTGTTTTAGAATTTTTTTTGCCATAGGGCTTGTGCACTTGGAGAAAGACAACTGAGAAATCCTCCCACCCCCCCCCCACCCCCCCACCCAAAAGAGGATGGCCATGCCACAATCTCTTCTCCTGCATTCTCCTCTTGGAATTTTGGGCATGCGGGCACACATGCCTTACAAGTGCCTCAAGCTACTGGGTCTGTTATTCAAACCACGGAATTGGTCATGTGAGATCCAGTGCCCCAACCACCATGCTACCTGCTGGCCTAGAACATAGTGGGTTTAAAAAAACCTCCAAATTAAAATAGGAGATTCAACATATATGTTTGTTTCTTTATTGAAAAATTTCACTAAAATGAAACAAGATTGTTTAAAGATAAAATTTCACAAACAGATGATAATAGGATAACAGTAAAAAAATTGCAAACTGGGACCAGCAGTTAGCGTAATGGCTATGTCGCTGGACTCCCACGTAGTCGACCGTGGTTTGAGTCCCGGACCCGGTGGCTTAAACTCACCCCAGGAGTGTGTGCTTGCATGCCCAAGATCCCGAGAGGAGAATGGAGGAGAAGGGATTGCGGCGTGGCCATCCCCCCCGGGGGATGATTTCTTGCTTTCTATCTCTCTGTCTGTCTGGCGAGCACATGCGCCCTATAGCAAAAACCTCTCCCAAAAATAAATAAATAAATAAATTGCAAACTAAAAATAAAATATGCTAGTAGTTATTGACTTAAGTAGGCAGAAAGAGGCAACAATAATGAACTTCAGGGACTCAGAAAAATCAAAGGAATTTTAATTTCTTCCTTTGGAATTAGGAAACAGCAAATGCTGCTGGTCCCCAAAACCACAAATTTAATAAAAAATAAACCCAGAGGGGCCAGCACGTGGCATAGTTGTTGAGGTGTTGGACTTCCCACACAGCTGACCACAGTTGGAGTCCTGGACTCGGCAACTTGCTTTCTCACTTTCCCTCTCTTAGTCTCTCTCTCTCTGTCTCTCTCTGGTGAACTCATGTGAAATAATAATAATAATAAATAAAATGAATAATTCTTTAAAAAAAAAAAAAAAAAAACAGAGAAGGGACCAGCAGTTAGCATAGTGGCTATGTCACTGGACTCCCATGTAGTCAACCGTGGTTTGAGTCCCGGACCCGGTGGCTTAAACTCATGCAGGGCGCGTGTGAGTGCGTGCCCAAGATCCCTAAAGGAGAATGGAGGAGAAGGGATCGCAGCGTGGCCATCCCCCCTGGGGGGTGATTTCTCGCTTTCTATCTCTCTGTCTCTCTCTCTGTCTTTCTGGCTAGCGCACACACCCTATAGCAAAAACCTCTCAAAAAAATAAAACAGAGAAGTAGAACATTTTAGTAGTCCTATAATCATAAAGTATTTTTAGTTCTCTTTTTTTAGGTTTTGCTATAAGGTATGTGTGTGCCAGAGAGAAACAGAGAGAGAGAGGGAAAGGGAGACATCATCCACCAAGGTTGACAGCCACACCATATTCCCTTCTCCTCCAGTGTCCTCTTGGGAATTTTAGCAAAGCATGCACATATGCCGGCATGATTTTCAAGCTCTCAGGTCTGGGACTCAAAACGTGGTTAGCCATGTGGGACTCCAGCGCCTTGATCACAGTGCCACTTACTGGTCTCATATTGAATCATTTAATTGTCAGGTGGTCTGTTCACAGAGGGAGAAAGAGAGAGAGAGAGAGATAACCTAACTGATGGGATGTGGTCATGCTGCACTCTTTTCTCCTCCATTCTTCCTTCCTATCAGAATTTTGTCCACCTAAACACACTTGTTTGGTCTGTTTTTCAACCTGTGAGGCAGGAATTCAATCTGCCGTTTGCTGTGTGAGGCCTGGGTTCCTGATTCACCAAGCAACAAGGCCAAAACCTTGAATATTTTTAATTTGAATAAACCTTTCTAACAACAAAATCTCCAGATACAGAGAGGTTCACTGTTAAAATCTTCCAAACACTGAAAACAAATACAAAATCAATTTGAGTTGGCCTCAGAGTGCAATAGTTATTTGCTGTAGAGAGGGAGGCAGTTTTCCTGTGACCAACCAGAGTTCAAGTCCCAGTTCACTAATTTGAAGAAATGCACTGGAAGACATGTGCCCAAGATCCTAACAAGAAGGTGAATTGGAGAAAAACTAGTAACCAGGGATCATACCCTTTTGTGGGGGAGAGGGCAATTCACTCTCTCTCTATGTCTGTTATGCATGCATGGACACTCTGTCTTAAAAAAAAAAAAAAAGGTAAAACAAATTTTATGCAAACTATTACAGAATATGAAAAAAATAATAAAATATTTATCCACTAATTTTATGAAGTCCTTATAACCTTGCTATATAGTCAAAGATATCTCAAAAAAAGAAAATTATAGGCTAATATCTTGCATAAACATAGGTGTAAAACCCCTAAACAAAATATTAACAAGTTGATTTAGGTTATACATTAATACATGTGTATATACTAAATAAGGTTTTTTTTTTCACATCTTAGTCTACTGTGTGGTGCTAAAATAAATGATCTAAAACTGGGTAATATACAAAAAAAAAAAAGGAAATTTACTTGGTACATAGTTTTGGAAGCTGGAAAGTTCACGAGCACAGTGAAGGGGAACTAGGTGCACATGAAGGGGGAAAACACAAGAAACCTTTTTTTATAACAGCTTGTTTTTATGGTAATTAATCCAGGCCCACAGCAGCAAGGGCTAATCTATGTCTGAGAGGACTAATGTAGTCTTCTGAGAACTGCATTAATCCAGCTGAATGACCTCATCACCTCTTAAAGGCACAACTACCTAGCAGGACTGCCACAATAGCAATCAGATTTCAATATAAGTTTTTGGAGAAGGTGATCCATATTCAAACCACTGGACATCAGGAATTTGATTAAGGTTTCATATTTGAAGATTGATGTTAGTTACCCATGATGGGAAAGGGATACAATTTATATCATCACTTCAATACATACATAAAAAGAATATTTCATAATTTTAACATATATTTATGACAAATATCCTGGGATGTTTTCAAGATTTTTTTTTTGGGAGAGGTTTTCGCTATAGGGCGTGTGCGCTCGCCAGACAGACAGAGAGAGACAGAGAGACAGAAAGTGAGAAATCACCCCCCAGGGGGGATGGTGACACCACAATCCCTTCTCCTCCATTCTCCTCTTGGGATCTTGGGCACGCACGCACACGCGCCCGGCGTGAGTTTTAAGCCACCGGGTCCAGGACGCAAACCGCGGTCGACTACGTGGGAGTCCAGCGACATAGCAATTATGCTAACTGCTGGTTCCCAAGATTTTTTTTTATGAAATATATTATTGGGATCAGCAGTTGGCTTAATGGCTATGTCGCTAAACTTTCACGAAGTCGACCATGGTTTGAGTCCTGGACTTGGTGTCTTAAACTCACGCCAGGCACATGTGTGTGTGTGTGCCCAAGATCCCTAAAGGGATTGCAGCATGGCCATTCCCCCTGAGTGGGGGGTGACTTCTCACTTTCTGTCTCTCTGTTTCTGCCTTTCTGGTGAGTACATGTGCCTTATAGCAAAAACCTTTTTTTTTAAAAAAAAGAAATATATTATTATAAAGCTCAGTGATGTGAGGAAATATTAATACACTGATGAAAAATTTTCACCTTGAAATTTGTTATTTCACAAGAATACCCACTTCATTAACAATGAATTAACTTATTAACAATGGAATGGAAATCCCAGTAAGAGCTAAGAAAGTAAGAAAAAATGAAAATGACATGTGGACTGAATAAAATAAAATACTGTTCTTACAATAATATTATTATTAACTAATAACATAGGTATATGTAGAAAATCAAAAATAATAGACAAAATATTTGAGTTGATATCTGAGTTGAGGAAAGTTGATAAATACAAGCCTTCTATGTTATTTTGGAGAGATTTTTGCTGTAGGGCATGTGATCTTGCCAGAAAGACAGAGAGAGACAGAGAGACAGAAAGCGAGAAATCACCCCCCCAGGGGAATGGCAACGCCACAATCTCTTCTCCTCCATTCTCCTCTCAGAATCTTGGGCACACACATGTGCCTGGTGTGAGTTTAAGCCACCGGGTCCAGGACTTGCACTGCAGTCATCTACATGAGAGTTCAGTGACATAGCCATTATGCCAACTGCTGATCCTATCTATTTTAAAATCTCTAATATTTCATGTACCAGGAAGAAACCATGAAATGACATTTTAAAAGATGATATTTCTTATAACAACATAAAAATATCATATGCCTCAAATCTAATAAAAATCAGAAATACCTCTACACAAAGTCTTTGAAAATATTGATGAAAAACTAGAGGCTACCTAAACAAATAAAAAAAAATATGGAATGCTCATAAAATGGAGAACCCTGTATTGGAAAGATGCCAGTTCTCCCTAAATTGACCTATATGTTAACTATATTAATCAAAGGAAATAAACTGTAGAATGTTCAATTCTGAAATTTTACAGGTTTATTTTAAAATTTATATGGAAAATGTAGCTGTGCGAGATGATGCATATGTTAACTAGCTTTATGATAAAAATCCTTTCTTTTGCCTTTCTTTCTTTCTTTCTTTCTTCTTTTTTTTTTTCCTTTTATTTCTCTGTTTATTCCATGATTAAGAGGTAAAGAGAGAGAGAGAGAGAGAGAGCGAGCGCGCACACCTCCAACAGGGTCCTGATGCCATGTTCCATCCCCAGCCTCCACTAACCTGGATTATGGGCATATGCATGCCCAGCGTACTCTGGAACGGAGCTCTAGATCTGTACTGGCAATATTCCCATGTGCGTCTGCCTTCAGAGCACTGCATTTTCCACTGTCCCACTGTGCTCCCCCGCAGTGGTGATCACTTTATCATGTATACATAATCACAGCAACTTGTACACCTTAAATATACGCAATTTCTATTTCTCAATTTTACCCTCCAAAAGCTGAAAAATAAAGTTTATATGGAATATCCAAACAAGTAGTCATGAAATCAGAAAGAAGAGAAAACATGGACATATTTCACTACCAGAATACAAGACTTGTATACAGCTACATTAATTATAACAATGTGCTGTTGGAATAAGGCTGGACAAACAGAGCAGCAGAACCAAATAGAGTCCAGAAAGACACCCACCCATACCTATACTGTAGCTTGATTTATGACAAATTTAACCATGTAGAGTATTGAGGGAAGAAAGTTGGTCTTTTTAGCAAATGGTACTTGTTTGACTGGATATTCATTAGAAAAATATGTCAACCCATGCATTGAAGAATAGTCAACTCTAAGTAGAATAAATGCAAAGTAAATGACACTTAGGCACAACATTGTCAAATTACTAAACTCAAGGATTAAGAATTAATCTCAATGCATAAATACATGCAACTATTATATGTCAATTGAATGTTATCTTAGAAAAGAAATTGTCATTGTCTGTTTTGTTGCTAACAACGGTGAGTATCTAAATCTGGGTAACTGATAAAAATAGAGTCATATTTTGTTCGTGGTTTTTAGGTTTAAGGTCTAGGGATCATGTCTGACGGAGGCCTTGCAGAGTGCCAAGGGATTATGTCACAAGAGCAAGAGTAGACCAGCTCAATGACTCACCCATGTGTTCATCAGTCTCTGTCAGTCTCATCCCCTCTCCTTATAAACCCACCAGATTTTGGTTATGGAAGCCCCACCACCAGGGCAATCTTAATAGTTTCCCTACTACCCCACCGTTTGACTCTATGAAGGTACTAAACTTTCTTAATATTTTTTAAAGTCCAATCACATGCAATTTTGGAGAACACTTAGACCAGGTAGAAACGTAAAACAGCTGAGAGAATTTATTCCCGGCAGACCTGAACTACACTGATTGCCAGGATGCCTTAAAAGTGAAGATAAATGATACCTGATGGAATTCCTGATCTATAGGGAAAAATGAAGAGTATAAGAAAGGGTAGATATATGTGTAAATATAAATCAGAAAATCAGAAAAAGAGAATATCAAGCTTCTTTTGAAAATCTTACATTTTTTAAAAATGTTTTTTGCCATGGAGTGTGTTTGCTTGCTGGAGAGAGAGAGAGAGAGAGAGAGAGAGAGAGAGAGAGAGAGAGAGAGAGAGGTGAGAAATCACCCCATAGGGTGGATGACCACAGCATCTCTTCTTTTCTTTTATATTCTCCACTTGGGATCTTGGGCATGTACCCACACATGCCTGGTGTGATTGTCAAGCCGCAGGGTCTGGGACTCAAACCACAGTTGACCATGTGGGAGTCCAGTGCCTTAAAGACCACATTACTTGCTGGCCCTAAACATTTTTTAAACATAAAAACAAATTAATTTGTAGTAAACCCACTGAAACCTTTCTCTTCTCTCAGTACAACTAAAAACTCTGAACAAAATATAAAAACAAATACCTGGAATACTAAAAAGAAAACAAAATCAGGAAGATTTTTAAAGGAGTGCTAAAACATGCAGAAAAGTACTATAGGCAGGGAATTTCTTCTGTATTTTTCCTCATTTCTCTTGTGGTCTTGAAGTGATAGGCCAAAAACACAGCTGATGCAGCCACTCTGTTAGGAGCTGTAGTTCCACGAGAAACCTTATCCTGGAAAATCTAGAGGACATTATGTTAAATTAAATAAGCCAGGCACTGAAAGACTAATCCCACATGATCTCACTTACGTGCAGAAGTTTAAAATGTTGACCTCATAGAAGCACTGAGTACAGTGGTGGTCACCAGGGTCTGGGATAATATGAGGGTGTGGTTGGTCATAGGATACAAACTTCTAGTTAGATGCTGGGAATAAGATCAAAATACATATTAGGCAACATGATGACTATAATTACTAGCAATTTAAATATTTTTTGGGGGAGAGATTTTTTACATTAGGACACGTGCACTTGCCAGAGAAACAGAGAGAGACAGAGAGAGAGAAGGCGAGAAATCAGCCATCGGGGGAATGGCCATGCCTCAATACCTTTTCCTCCACTCTTCTCTCAAGATTTTGGCCATGCATGTGCACATGCCCGGCTTAAGTTTCAAGCTTCTGGGTCCAGGACTCAAACTGTGGTTGGCCATGTGAGAGTTCAGTGACATAACCACTATGCCATCTGCTCTCTCAGCAGATTAAGTCTTCTCACCACAAAAAATGATAATTCTGTAAGGCAATTCATCTGCTAATTAGTTTGAGTTAGCCATTCCACAATATATATGCATTTCTCAACATTATGTTGTGCATGATAAATACATCCAATTTATTTTCAACGATATATTAAATAAAAACAAGTGGTCAAAAAAGAGGTCCAATTGTGACCCAAATCTTTAAATTTCCTATAAATGCAGAGGATACAACTGATAAGTTAGGAGACTGCTGCATCAGAGAAGGAGGGTAAATGTGTGTCATTTGATGATGTAAATATCCAAGGAGCTGAGATTTTTGAGGGAGGGAACAAAGAACAACTAAAAGGTGTGTGACGAGAGGCAGAGAGTAAATTATGTCACCAGGTCTGAAGCTTATGGAAATGCTATCCAAAGAGTAGTTCATACCGATAGCATCAATATCACCTGGAGCTTCTTAGAAATGATTGAACCTCACCTCAGGCACATTAACTGGGGATATCTGAGGGAGAGGTAAAAAATTCAGTATTTTAACAAGTTCTCCAGGTAACTCTCAAGCAAGCTAAAATTAAGAAGAAAAACAATATGATGGAGAATTAAAAAATGATCACTTTAAGGGACTTTGGAAGCAGACGCTTTAGGGGAAATGCCAACTTGAATTAGAGCAAGAAGAAAAATATAATAAATAGAGAATATAATTAAAATGCTGGAAGTTAAAACTTTGAGCATAATCTGCTTATTTAAAATGTCAAGAACCAAGTGACTGGTTAGAGATTATGTCTTATAGATGACAGAGGAAACTGATGGAGACCAGGGAGGATGAACTTGAATCACTGGTTACAGTGTGGCCTTTACAAAGCAATATAGCAATACTTATTTGGGCTGTGTGTATGGGTGGACTTGTGTCTGTCCCAAAATACACATGTTAAAGTCCTAACTCCCGGTACCTCAGAATGTGATCTATTTGGAATCAGGGATTTTATAGAAATAATTAAGTTGAAATGAAGTCATCAGTGTGGGTCCAAATCTAACATGACCCACATATTGGATTTGTCCTTATAAACCTGATGACATTATCCAATCTCATCTCTTTCTAGACCCCCCAAGTCCACACACACACAAAGTATGTATGTATACACATATTAATGTACATACATGTGGATGTTTGTATATGCACACAGATATTTCTGTCCATCCATGCATATGTGTACACATGTGTATATACACAAGCTATGCAAAAAAAGAGAAAAATTTGTATGTGAATGTAATCTATGGACTCTCAAAGAATGCTCCCCCCAAAAAATCTAGAGGAAAATACAGAATTCATTCTTCCTTACAGTCCTCAGAAAGATCTAACTCTGATTTTGTTCTTCTAGGCTTCAGATCTGTGAGACAATAAATTTCTATTGTTTATACCGTTCAGTTTATGGTACTTTGTTATGGTGGTTCTACAACACTAATACATTTAATAAAGTAAGAAATGAAGGGATTATTGCTGACGGTTTCATCAGGTATTAGAATAAATGGAAGGAGTGTAATTCCAGTAGTATTTCTTTCATTCTTGTTGCACCATTTTGAAATCTATGGACCATTAAACACCTTCAATCTTTCCAGAGCATCATGTATTTATTTTAGAAACTAAGTTAAAAATATATAAAGTCCCCATCCAGAGAGAAACTCACTATAAACAATTTACTTATAACTTTTCAGAATCTCGTTCATGTACATGTGTGTATGTGTATGCATGCATATCTAGGTAGCAGCTAATATTATATGTGGAAGACACAACCCTCAGAGGGGGAGAATATATTTGCAAACTATACCTCAAATAAGAGACTGATAACTAGAATATATAGGGAACTCAAGTAGTTTAATCACACACAAAAAATCAAATTAAAAAATGAGCAAATGAACTGAACAGACAGCTCTCTGAGGAAGACATAAATAGTCAAAGAGCATATGGAGAAATGCTCAACATTTCTTATCATAAAGGAAATACAAATCAAAATGACAATGAGATGCCACTTAATCCCTGTTAGAATGGCTAAGATTAAAACAAAACAAAACAAAACAAAACAATGGTTAAGTGTTGGTGAGGCTGTTGTGCAAAGGGAACCCTCCTATACTGTTGGTAGAAATTTAAATTAGTACAATCACTATGGAGAACAATATGAATGTTCCTCAAAAACCTACAAATAGAGCTGCCATATGACCCTGTAATACCACTCTTGGGTATTTACTGAAAGGATAGGAAAATACTCAGTTGGAAAAATACTTGCACTTCATGTTTATTGTAGCATTATTCACAATTGCCAAGACATGGAATCAACCCAAATATTCAAGAATAGATGACTAGATGGAAAAATTGTGGCACTTATACACAATGCAATACTACTCAGCAATTAAAAAAATACAGATCCTGACATTTGATACAAACTGGATGAATATGGAAGACTTAATGTTATGTAAACCAAGCCAGACTATGAAAGACAGGCATTGTATGTCCCCACTTAATATGTACTGAATGTTTGAACTCTACTGCAGAAACTGAAAGATGGAGGGTATAGTGGCAGTGAAGACAAGTGTGGATGCTTGAGGCAGTATACAGAGAGGTGGGTAGTATGAAGTACATGGGAGGGGATCAGGGGGAAAAAAACCGAAGGATTTATGAGACACAAAAATGAAAAGGTATCTGGTTTTATAGTTCGTTTTCTTGAGAGATTTTTGCTAAAAGACAAGCGTGTATGCTGGAGAGATAGACAAACAGAGAGACAGAAAGTGAGAAATCACCCTTTGAGGGACTGGCCATGCCACAATCCCTTCTCCTCCATTCTCCTCTTGGGATTTTGGGCATGTATTATGTACATGTGTCCAGTGTGAGTTTTAAGCCTCCAAGTCCGGGACTTGAACTGCTGTCGGTCATGTGGGAGTTCAGTGATGTAACCATTAAACCATGTGTTAGTCCCAGAAAGGTTATCTGTTGATGATAATGTATATGGTAATATCTTTGATTTGACTAATATGCAAAAACAATTTCATACACTGTAAAGATGGACAGTGATTAAATGTAAATTAAAAAATTAAAGGAAAAAAATTTAAAAAGTTTTAATTATATGTGATCCCTATTTTTGGTTTATTTATTTTAAAATAATGTTCAGGAAAAAATTTAGAATCAAGAATCATACAAGTTATTCATATCTTTATTCTGTTGCCATCTTGTTCTTTACAGAAAAAAGTATGCAACATTAAGTCATTTAAGTTTGTGAGTTTTTTGTGTGTCATAAACCATATTAAACATGTCCAAACTGACCTGAATTTACAGAAATTTTAGGGAAGAAGTAGATAAGATTTTGACTGCAATTAGGTAACTGACCTATAGGAAGAGGGATATTAAGATTTTTTTTTTTTTTTTGAGAGGTTTTTGCTATAGGGCATGTGCACTCTCCAGAAAGACAGAGAGAGACAGAGAGACAGAAAGTGAGAAATCACTCCCCAGAGGTGGATGGCCACGTCGCAAATCCCTTCTCCTCCATTCTCCTCTCAGGATCTTGGGCACACACGCACACTTGCCCAGTGTGAGTTTAAGTCGCCAGGCCTGGGAGTTCAGCGAAATAGCCATTACACCAACTCCTGGTCCCAAGATTTTATATTACCTTTCAAAAGTTAGAAATTGTTATGACTGGTGCCAGTAGATGGCGTAGCAGCTACATTGTTGGACTTCCATATGGTTGCCCGTGGTTTGAGCCTTGGATCTGGTGGCTTGAAACTCATGCTGGGCACGTGTGCGTACATGCCCAAGATGCCAGGAAGACAGTGGAGAAGGGATTGCGGCATGACCATTCTTCCTGTAGGATGATTTCTCACTCTCTTTCATTGTCTCTGTCTGTGTGTCTTTCTCTCCAGCAAGCACTCGTGCCCTAAGGCAAAATCCTCTTTAAAAAAACAAAAGAAAAGGAAATTTTTATGACTTTTGAATTGATTTACACTTCTCAGCTCACCTGGAATAGTTTCAATGAAGAGATTTTTCCTTTTTTTAAATCATTAGTAGCATCATTGGCACAAGCTGATATGTTATTTTACTCAAATATATAATAATAACTGAAAACAGCCTATTCCATTCTCTTAGTGATATGAAAATTAACTTGTAGAGAAATGGAGAAATGTGCACATAGGTATGGAAACAGCACTTTATCTCCGATCAAAGCACAGTGTCATAATTTACATTTGTCTTTTTCACAGAAGAGAAAAAAACATTTTCAAGGATGTCATTAAGGGTGGGGAAATGATTCAACTATTCAATAATTTTAAGAAATGATGGAACTATTCCATATCTTGTTTGCTATGTGGTATCAGCTATACAAACCTATACATGTGTTAAAAATGATAGAATTTATACCAAAAAAGTCAATAGATTCTATTTAACTTTGAAGAAATAAATTAAAAAATTAACATAAAAATATTTGTGGTCCAGTCATTGAGGCATATGCTGTTAAGATATTGTGCCCTCATCTGCGACCAAAAGGGAGGATTGTGTTTGATTCCTGTTCCAGCCCAAGGTCGAGGTGTGGCATTTGCCTATAATTCCAATGACTCTGAGAGGTTCAGTCAGGACGGGTGTGAGCTTCAGGCTGGTCTGGACTAATACGAAGACCTTGTTGGGGCTAGCTGGTGATGTAGCAGTTACTTTGTTGGATTCCTGCATGGCTGACTACAGTTCGAGTTCCAGACACATTGGTTTGAAACTCAAGCCAGGCATGTGTATATATGTGCCCAAGACCCCGGGAGGAGAATGGAGGAGAAGGGACTGTGGAGTGGCTATCTCTCCTGTGGAGAAATAGGAAGACCTTATGTCAAAAATAGCTGGGTGTGGCAGTATGCAACTGTAGTCCTTGCTGAGGGGCTAAGGCAGGAGGATTGTGATAACGTGACCCTTTCTTTTAAAAATATGATAATAAATAAATTTATGGTGACTTTTAGGCACCTTTAGGCCTTTCCAGAGGTATTAAATCAAAGGTGTCTTTTATTCTACTTTATAATATTTTATTATGATTATAATTTTACAGATATTCCTTAACAAGATGTCAATTTTGTAGCTAGACTTTTCCAGACCATCACTTTTAGTCTGTGTATGTCTTTGTCAATGAGGTGTGTTTCTTGTAAGCAATATAGCCAGGCTTTCTCTTTTTATAGCTACTGTCTTTTAATCCATTAACATTTGATGTTATTATCAATATGTGCGGACTTACTCCTGTCATTTGTTACTCATTTTTCCTATTTCTGTGTTCTCTTCTATTTTTCTTCCTTTAGTTTTCCTGATGAAGTATTCCCTTAAGTGTTTCCTGAAAAACTGGCCTAGTGTTGGTGAATTCTTTTAACTTTTGTTTATCTAAGGATGATTTTATTTCTCCTTATTTGAACATAATCTTTTGAGGCATAGTATTCTTTTCTTTCCAAATTTTTTTTTTGCCTTTTTAAATTTTTTAGGTTTTTGAAATAGAGTGCTTGTGTTCAATGGAGAGAGACAGAGAGAGAGAAAGTGAGAAATCACACTCCTACTTACCCCAAAGGGGGATTGCCACACGGCAATCCTTTCTCCACTTTCTTCTTGGGGTTTTGGGCACACATGCACACTCACCCAGTGTGAGTTTTAAACTGCTGGGTCCAACACTCAAATCATGGTCTGCCACATGGGAGTTCAGCATATTAACCACTATGCCACCTGCTGGTCTCCCACCAAGCACGATTTTTAAGCCACTGGATCTGATCTCAAATTATAGTCCATCATGTGGGAATCTAGTGCCTTAACAACTATGATACCTGCTGGGCCCTGTAGTCCTCATTTTTAATGGTTATTTTTTTATTCTCTTTGGTAGCTTGCACTAAATCAGAGGTTTTATATTCAAGGTTGGAGATTCTTTCTTCTGCATGGTCTAATCTGCTGTAAAACATTCAAATGAGGTTTTTAATTTCCTGTATTATATTCTTCATCTGCAGAAATTCTGTTTGATTCTTATTTTAAAGTGTCTGTCTCTTTATAGAATTCCTCCTTCAGGCCATGGAATGATTTTTCTCATCTCCTGGAATTGGTTTTCCATTTTATCTTGAATCCCACTGAGTTTTGTTATAAAAAATATTTGAATTTTTGTCTGACATTTCTGTGATTACTTGTGTGTTATTTATTGCTAATGAGGAGTTACTGGGTTCCTTTGTGGAGGAAGGTATTTCCTGGTTCTCATATTTCTTGGAACTCTGCTTTAATTTTTGCCATCTGATAATGTATTCACTCCTTCCAACTTCATTAGAGTAGTTCTCTGTAGCTATGAGCTCACACACTTCCCTATGGGATCTGTTTCATTTTCCCTCTTCTACTTTGGGTGGGAGTGTGGTATCCACAGTGGTAGCTTTGGGTTCAGAGGGTAGTTTCTCTTTTTTTGGTACTGGGGGGAGTGTGGGGAGAAAATTCCTTTAGAGCCTCACCTTCTTCAGGAGGTTGGCTCCTGTCTACCCAAATGTCTCTGGTCCGAGTGTGGCTGAGGGCTGAGCTGGGCAGGTAGAAGTGGCAGCCCAAGTTGTATGCCAGGTAGTGTGTGTCATGGAGGGTCAGACAACCCCTCCCCAGTCACTCCAGGATAGTCAGGGAGTGGGTGAGGACCAGCTCAGGCAGGGTGGCATCCACAGAGGGCTGGCAGTATCTCCTATCTTCTCACTCTGGGAGTCCAGGACCTGGTGGTGGTCAGTGGGGAAGCCCCCTTCTTCCTCACTCCTGGATGGTCAGGGACTGGGTGGTGATCAGCTCAGGCAAGATGGCTTCTGCTTTTCCCTTACTACTTTTCAATCAATGTTCTTAATTATTGATGTGCATAAAATTCATGAGTCTCTTGTTTAAAAAAGACAAGTTATGGATCCTAAAACTGAAGATTAGGATATAGCAACTGTGGGATAAGTCCCACAGACCCGCATTTAAAAATGACACCTGCAATTTACTGTAAAAGAAATGAATATGTTGAAATAAAGTTTTGAAGAATATAGTGCTGTATCTCCTGGAAAACTGATTTAAAATTATTTTGATTGGTGAGTTAATGACTTAATTTACTTTTCTTTCTGATTTATACAGGGAGCATCTCAAGACAAAGGTGAGTAATATATCCTGCTATCTCTAAATGATTTTGTATTTTGTTAAGCACTTATTTTTTATTTTATTATGCATTCATTTATTTATATTTTAGAGAGTTTTTGCTATAGGGTGCATGCACTCGCTGGAGAGACAGAGAGAGAGTGAGAAATCATCCTCCCCTGGGAGGATAGCCATGGTACAATCCCTTCTCCTCCATTCTCCTCTTGGGATTTTGAGCATACACACACACACGTGTGTGGCTTAAACAAGCTGCTGGGTCCAGGACTCCAACTGCAGTAGACTAGATGGGAGTTCAGCGATGTAACCATTACGCCATATGCTGGTCTCTTTTTATTTTATTTTAATTGATGTATAACAATCGAACATATTTATGCAGTTCAGTGTGATGTTTATATACACATATATGTGTGTTATGATCAAATTAGGAAAATTAGAAGATTAATCACCTCAGTCATTTATTATTTCTTTGTGGCTAACATTCAAAATCCTCTCTTCTTGCTAATTTGAAATATATAGTATACTATTGCTGACTATAGTCATCCTATACATAATGAAACACTAGAACTTTTACTCTTGTCTAACCGTAACGGTAACTTTGTACCCACTGACGGCTCTCTCCCAGTTCCCTGCTCTCCTCTCCCCTTTCTGGCCTCTGGGAACCACTGTTCTGCTCTCTACTTCTATGAGAATTTGTAAGTCACATTTTTACATCTCTGTATTCTATTTAATGTCATAGAGTCTATACATTTCAAATAAAAAGTTCAGGCTTACATTTTTAGAGGTATGGTAGTTTCCTATTTTTCTTTATAAAAGAGAAAAGGCGTAACTCTCTACACTTGCATGCAGACTTAAAGAGTACTGTGAGCCATTTGAGTAGAAAATGGCTTTGTTAAACCAGTGTCAGAAATACAAAAACACAGCAGATCCTCCCATAGGCCACTTTATGCAACAAAATAGGCAATAATAACACATTTTTGATAGCTTAAAGACTTAAATATACTAATGATGACTGCATGGTTATAGTAATGTGTAGATGAAACATAGTCATGAATAAATAGATCAAAGAGAGAAATGTAGAAATGCATATCCCTATGGTTGGCAACTTTGTGCACCTAGCTGTATAACTACAGTTGTCAGAAATACAGTGATGGACAACTGAAGTCTTCATGAGATGAAAAACTGCAATAGATCACCCTTACATATTCAGGTGCCCAAAAAGCCAATGTCTCAAGAATATTTTTTCATAATAAAGAGTATCTCTTTTTTTATTTAGGAAGTTCCAATTATTTCACACACACACACACACACACACACATGCACACAATACTTACATACAAAGTCAACTTTGTGACTGTGTACATTTTCAGAGAATGCATAAAATTGGTAAGAATAATCTAAAAGTCTTAACACAATTTATACCTCCAGTATTAGAAATACTGCAAAAATTAAACATATACCAGAGTGAATCGTTAAAAAACAATGCTAGCATGTTAAGATAATGGGAAAGAAAACTTTAATAAAGGAAAAAAAATTGATTTAATAATTTCAATACTAGGGATTTTAATCTTTTAGGATTCTGATTTTCCAGATTTTAGAAACTTTAGACTGTAGTGGTCTTGATGTTTCAGGGTTTCAACATTTAGGATTATGGAGTTTTGAGATTATGACAGACACCAGAAAGGAATGGGCCTCAAAATAATAAAGGCCATATATGAGAAGCTAATAGCTAACATCAATAATTAAAATTTTAAAGCTTTTCTCTTAAGATCAGGAATAAGACAGGGTGTGCACTCTCACCATTTCGGTTCAACGAAATATTTGATGTCCTAGCAAAAAGTGGTTGACAAGAGAAAGAAATAAAAGGCATCCCAGTAAGAGAGGAAGAAATGCAATTTTCTGTTTACAGATAATATGATTTTACATATAGAAAACAGTATAGACATTTTAAGAAAGAAAGTGACTATTTAAAAAAGTGAATTCAATAAAACTGAAAGATATAAAATCGACATACATTGACTGGAATAAGAAAACATGGCACATATACACAATAGAATGCAATCGAATGAAACTCATCCATAAAGGACAATGAGATCTTGTCATTTGAGTCAAGCTGGATAAATCTAGAAGATTTAAAGCTAAATGAGATGAACTTGATTATGAAAGGTAAACACTGTATGTCCCTACTTAAAATGCACCAAATGTAGGGGCCAGGCCGCATAGTGGTAAAGGTGCTGGACTCCCACATAGCCAACTTCAGTTTGAGTCCCCGAGCCAGAGGCTGGAATTTCATGCGAAGCACGTGTGTGTGTATGGCCAAATTCCCAAGAGGAGAAAGAGGAGAATGGAGAAGGGGTTGCAAAGTGGCCATTTCCTCTGGGTGGTGATTTCTTACTCTCCCTCTCACTGTCTGTCTCTGTCTCTCTCCAGTGAGCACACACAACCTCTGGCAAAAAATCTTAAAAAAAAATGTACCATATGTCAGGCCCACGTAGTGATTAAGGTTACTGGATCTCCCGTGACCAACTCCACAGTTCAAGTCCTAGACACATTGCCTTGGAAAACATGTTGGGCATGTGTGCATGCATGCTCAAAATTTGGAGAGGAGAGTGGAGGAGAAGGGGTTATAGTGTGGCCATCACCTCCCTGGGAATGAGTTCTCACTTTTCTTCTCTCTGTCTCACTGGTGAGTATATACATCCTGTAGCAAAGTTCAAAAAACAAAACAAAACAAAACAACAACAACAACAACAAAAAACCAAAATGTTGCATTCTATGGCAGAATTTGCAAGATGAAAAGACACTGAAGTAGAGAGGGCATTGGGCATTGGTACACATCAGAGACCAGGCTGTGGGTAGGGAGGGAAAAATTCAGGAAAAATTGATTGGCAGACACAGAAATGCATATAAAAAAGGCAAATGAGTTATAGAATTACCACAACAGAGTAAAATAAAAGATGTTCGCTATCATATGTGTGTGTGTGTGTGTGTGTGTGTGTGTGTGTGTGTGTGTATACATACATAAATAGACTGGTGGGACAAAGATATACAGCATAGTGTAATGTTCTTTGTTGAAGGTGATGAATATGGTAATAACTTTGATTTAATTGTTGCACACTCGATGTATGGTTTGAAAACCATTATAATGTAGAAAAATATACAATTAAATGTAAATGACAAATTATAAAATAAATAAGATTTTTAAATCAGCATTCAAAAATTAGTTACATTTTTATACACTAACAGCAAATTGTGATGAGAATTATTCTCAATATTTTTTCTTTTTCTCAGTTTGACTATATTTTATCTACTGTCTTTTGGAGTATGTCATTAAGTTTCAGTGACAAAAACTAATGAGTCTGGTCATCAGTATACATAGCTTCTGGGAAAAATGAGAATTAGGTGTGTGTATATGGTGTGTACATGCTACCAGGCAATGACTTACTAAAACATACACACTGAATAACAAAAGCCTACATAATGTCAGAGAGGATCAAAAACATTTTAAAAATGTAACTACCAGAACTAATATTTTAAATGTTTTTCTCACTTTAGTAAATTCACTTTGTCTATGAGTTGTCTTCTTTAATTTTATAGAATACTGTCAGTATGGAAGGTAGTTCTCAGACAGCGTGTATTTGTTTTTGTACATCTGTTTGTAGGTATAGATTTATAGCATACTGATAGATTTCATTTTTAAAATTATTTTTAAAATAATTGATTTATCTTAGTGCTTTTAATACATGATATTTACATTAATCTTCTGCTTTCATTTTTTAAGAGGACTGTTTGGTAAGTTTTCTGACAACTCATTATTCTTAAAACCCTTTGAAATGACTGCTTTCTTACTGATTTCAGCACCACCCACCTTCTTCCTCTATGTCATCCATTGGCCCCACCTTCTCCTGTATGTCTACTCTTCCCACAGTAATTTTTTTTGAACATAGACTTTTCCCATTTTATATTCTTTCCATATCTGCTTTGCTACCATCTTCATCTCCTAAATCCTTCCATTTTTATTCCCTACCCCCATTTCTCTATGTATATTGACTTCCTTTTTCTTAGAGGTTTTCTACAGATTTCTGTGACATGAAGGGCATTATTCAGAGTTCCATGGAACATTTCATGATGATTAATGTTTCTTCAAACCTTAAGAGATGATTCCTAAGGTTGCTGAGTGGTTTCTTTACCCATTGTTCTTTCAAATATTCTGTAAATATTCTGAGTCATCCAATGGTCAGTCATGAATATAAGGTTCATTCTTACCCAGACTTAGCACAAATTACCCTGCCTCTTTTCCACCTTTAGTTCATTTTTTTCTTTTTTAATGCAACTATAAATTTGGCAAATTGTAATTCTTTTCAAATGTTTCCACCAGGCTATTATTTCTCAAGAATGTTCATGATAACATATTTCTCAATTTTGATTATTTTATTTGAAAGAGGAGAAACATTTACCCTACTGTGTTCTTAGTTTCTCATACAACACTAATGTCATCATAGAATACAATTTTAGTGTTCTCCTTTTCTTTGCTATGTGTGTATAGTACCAGAGAGTCAGAGAGAGAGAGAGATGAAGAGACAAAAGGAAAGTGGAACAGCACCCTCCAGGGAGGATCGCCATGCTGCAATCCCTCCTCCTCCAATCTCCTTTCAGGATTTTGGGCACATAGGCACACAGTGCCTGGAGTGATGTTTTAGCTTCCAGGTACAGGTCTTGAACCACACAACTGAACAGAACTCTCAAACCATGCAGCTGATCACACAGCTGTGGGATCCAGCACCTCTACCTCCACCTCCACAGCACCTCTTGGCTCAGCATCTTCCTATTCTAATGATACTTTTGAAATATGTTTATGTAAAGAATATAAAAATTAGGAATATATTCTTTAAATGTATGGAACATTTATGTGAGTGCCACTTTGTAGATAGTTTTCTATGGATGAGTTTATTTACCTTTTGCTTCTTGCTATATACCTCTCTGAATATGGGTATGTCTAAGCATTTTATTCGGAAAACCTAGCATACCTAAAGTATGACTAATATGATAGGTATTGTGTGGGCCAGAGGAAATCCAATTCTACCTTCTCTCATCATTTCATACTCAATCTTAGTGTTTGTTTTTATTTTTTCTTTGTTGTTGTTGGTATTTTTTTTTCACACAAAAGGTATGTGGAAATAAATCAGCCATTCTTGTTCTTAGTAAAAAGACTTTGAAGTTTATGGTTTCAATAATCAGTAATGCAGATTTTTTGAACCACAGAAAAAACTATGAAAGTTTATTTTTTCTAATTTTGTGTTCATCCCTTCCTATACTTTTTTTTTTTAACTTCTTTCTTTTATTATGTATGCCTATTTATCAGCAGGGAGAAACCAAATCCATGAATGCACTTCAAAGTGTACCTAGTTGTTATTTATGCGTGTTGTATCCTTGTCTTCAGCCTTCATTGATCAAGGTCCTCAAGTTCTACATACCCATATTTTCACATGATGTATCTTTTTATCTCTCCAACAAAGGGTGTTACCTTGGTTTGTCTTCTAATTTCTACTTTTATTGCACAATATATTTGGTTTATTTTGTCACTTCAATCAATGTAGACAATGTTCAAGTGTCAAAGAAATCTTATTACTCATGTATCTCTGATTATTATTTTTTTCTGACATTTTCTAAGTGACAATGTGCTAATTTTATGCAAGAAGTGCTCAGGTCATTTGACTTTCGACTCCTTCACTGCAATTCAAAACTTATTTTTCTAACCTCGATTTCATTTCTTTTTTTTTAGAATAGTTAATGTTTTTCTTTTAAAACATTTTTTGTTGCAAGTAAAAGTTTTCTATAATTTTAGGGGGTAAAATGTAGTTTGAAAAATGTGGCATTAGTAAAGTGACCTTGGGGTCAGTAGGTGGCATGGCGGTTATGGTGCTAGACTCTCACATGGTTTGAATTCTGGATCTCGTGGCTTGTACTTCCTCACTTTCCCTCTCTCTTTCACTTTATCTGTCTGTTGAGCATACATGTCCTAATACAAACTTAATAAATAAATAAATAAATACAATAAAAATAAGTAAATAATTAAAAAATTAAAGCTCACCTAAGAAATCTGAAAAAAAAAAAACAAGTATGAGCAAATATGTTATGTGCAGAGAATGGCTTAATATGAGCTTTGAATGAACTATGTAAGGATTTCAAATTTTTCTTCTCAGATCTTCCTGCCATCAACTTCAATAAATTCATGTTTATTCTTTTCAATTTTAAGATAAGTGTAAACAGAAAGAATTCTGTTATGTATTTTGCTATGTACCTATTCACCCTTGTGTGTGTTTCTTGTATCGCTGTCTGCAACTGTCAATGCTCATCATTCCCAACCCAATGAATACAGATTTTCAGATGAATATGTTTTGTCTTATAGTAAAGTTTGTGATATTCATTTTTGTTCGAAATTCATCCTATTCTTTCAATTAATTGAAAAAGAACCCTCTGTCAAATGCATTTTATCAATAATAGACCTGTTTTAATGTTCTGATTTGTAAGTTTTCACTAAAAGAGTGAATTCATTTGCTATAGGATTCTCTTTTCTGCCAATTCATATTTTCCTTCTTTTTGATGTTTCCATTTAGTGTTCATTTGGTCATGAGTAAACTGGAAAAGAAAATATAATGATATTATCTAGTAATTAGTGGACATAACTCTCATGTCTACATGTGACAGCAGACCCAAACTTGTACTATTTTTTTTTAAGGTTTTTGCCCTGCTGTGCATGTGCTAGCTAGAGAGAGATAGAGAGAAGGAAAGTGAGAAATCACCCCTAACAGAGGGTGGCCACACTGCAATCCCTTTTCCTCCATTCTCTCAGGATTAAGGGTTTACACACACACATGTCCAGTGTGATTTCAAGCCTCCAGGTCTGGGATTCAAATAATAGTCAACTATGTCAGAATCCAGTGACGTAATCATCATGTCACCTGCTGGCCCTCAACCTTATATTTTTCCTAAGAAATGTCTTTCAGGACCAGCAGATGGCGTAATGGTTATGTTGCTAGACTCCCATGTAGTCCACTACAGTTTGAATCCCAGACCCGGGGGTTTAAACTCATGTCGGGCGCGTGTGCGTGTGTGCCCAAGATCCCAAGAGGAGAATGGAGGAGAAGGGAGGAGAAGGGATTGCGGTGTGGCCATCTCCCCAGTCTGTGTGTGGGGGGTGATTTCTCACTTCTGTCTGTCTCTCTATGTTATTCTGGTGAGCACATATGCCCTATAGTGAAAATCTCTCAAAAAAATGAATTTTACATGATCTATCTTTTATTGATCTCTCCACCTGAATCTTGTTACTTTCATGTGTTTTTCCATTTATTCTTTTATCAAATCTTTGATTTAACCTGTCATTTCAATCAATGTAGATAGACCTTGTGTGTCAAAATTTCATATTTGTTACATACTTCTGAGTTTTGGTGTTTTCTAAGTGTCTGATGTGTTAATTTTCCCAAAGAAGTGCTCAAGTCATTTGATTTTGAATCTCTTTCACTGCCAGTCTTTCTAATCTCTATTTCTTGCATATTTGTCTAAAATGATCATCTTTCCCAGCTCTGATGTGGGCATATTTTCCCATTATTTTATCTCATTTTCTGATCTTTCTTACTAAAGTTTGTCATTTTTATTTGTTATTCACTTTACCCCATTATTATCTCTTTCATTTATTGAATAGTTACAAACAGTGAAGACAGAGCCCTTATGTTAAATAAAGTTTAGTGATGAGTTGTGTACCCATGATATTCTGGTATTTTTCAAGTTTCTGAAGTGTAAGATTTCTGAAAGAAGCCTCAGGTCACTTCATCTACATAGAACCCCCTGCCTTAATATTTTTCTATTTTAATTCCCTTCCTTTTGTATGATTTAGTAAACATAATAATTATTAGTGTCATTTAGTATAAGAAGTAAAATATAATAAAATCATGCATTAATTTTGTTGACAAAATTATCAATAGAGTGACTCAGAATTAGTCAGTATTTCCCATATATACAGTGGGTTAGTTTCTCTAATTTAGAGTTTATAGGCACTTTATAAAACAAATCTACTACACATGATAACATCTACTACAAAGGTATACGAAAAGCCAATGAACGTATTGAACTTACAAAGTTAGCAATTAATACTACTCAGTCTTAAAAATCAACAGCAATTTTTCTTTTTCACAACATACTGATTCTTTCCTGAGAACTTGGCTTGTCTTCTAAATACTTCCTATAGCTTCAGTGAATGGCATTAGGTCAGTGAATGGCATTAGGCTGATATGCGTAGCCTATATACTTTATGCGTACTTCTAAAAATTATCCAAAATAAAGATTCCATAAAGTCCAATTTTTACTTTCTATTATTGCATATTTGATACTTGGACAAATTTTAAGAGATTAGAAAAGATTCTACCTTTTATGAAAAACCTACAGCTAACATTATACTGAATGGGGAAAAGCTGAAAGCTTTTCCACTAAAAATAGGTCCAAGACAAGGCTGCCCACTTTCTCCACTCCGATTCAATATAGTACTGGAAGTTGTAGCCAATGCAATCAGACAAGAGAAGGAAATAAAAGGCATTCTAATAAGGAAAGAAGAACTGAAATTATCTCTGTTTGCAGATGACATGATTGTATACATAGAAGACCCAACAATATCCATGAAAAACCTTCTTGAAGTAATAAATGCATACAGTAAAGTGGCAGGATATCAAATTAATTTAAAAACTTGATAGCATTTCTATATACAAACAACAAGCAGACAGAGACAGAACTGAAGAATGTAATTCCTTTTACCATAATCACAAGAAGTATAAGATACTTAGGAATAAAACTAACAAAGGAAGTCAAAGACCTTTACAGGGAAAACTATGAAAACCATAAAAAGGAAATTGAAAAGGATACTAAAAAGCAGAAGGACATTCCATGTTCCTGGATTGGCAGAATCAATATAATAAAAATGGCAATTAATCTACATGTTTAATGCAATCCTGATAAAATTACAAGAGACATTCTTCACAGATCTAGAAAAGATAATAATAGAATTTTTCTGGAACCATAAAAAACCCCATTTTGCTAAAGCCATCCTGCATAAGAGGACTAGAGTAAGTGGCATCTCACTTCCTGACCCCAAAATATATTACAAAGCCGTAGCAGTGATAATCAAAACAACATGCTGTTGGCACAAAAATAGACATGAGGACCAGTGGAACAGAGTAGAGACCCCAGAAATAAACTCCAGGACATACAGCCAACTCTTTTTTGAGAAAGGGTACCAGTCAATCCAGTGGGAAAAGGGAAACCTCTTTAGCAAATGGTGTTGGAAAAACTGGGTTTCCTCCTGCAGAATAATGAATTTGAACCCCTATCTGTCACCATTAACAAAAATCAACTCAAAGTGGATCCAAGATCTAAACCTAAGACCACAAACTATAAATCTACTGGTGGAAAAGACTGGGGAACCTCTGGGAGACATTGGGGTAGGCAAAGACTTCTTAAACAAGACACCTAAAGCACAGGCAATAATCCCCCAAATAGATAGGTGGGATTACATCAGATTAAGGAGTTTCTGCACAGAAAAGGACACCATAATTAATGTGAATTGACAACCTTCAGAATGGGAGAGAATTTTGTTAACTGTGCCTCAGATAAGGGACTGATAACCAAAATACACAGGGAACTCAAGCAGTTTACTGGGAAGAAAATGATTAACCCAATTAAGAGATGGGAAAATGAGCTGAATAAATAACTCTCTGAGGAAGACATATGAACAGCCGAAAAGCGTATGAAAAATGCTCAACATCTCTCATTGTAAGGGAGATGCAAATCAAAACTACAATGAGATACCACCTAACCCCACTTGTAGGGGCAAAAATTAAAAAAACAAATGATGATAAGTGCTGGAGGGGATGTGGTGAAAGGGGAACACTCCTACACTATTGGTGGGACTGTAAATTGTTCCAGCCACTGTGAAGAACAGCATGGAGGTTCCTCAAAGTCCTTCACATAGAACTACCATATGTTCCAGTAACTCCTGTGCATCTACCCAAAGGACAGGAGAGCACTCATTTGGAAAAGCACTTGCTTATCTATATTCATTGCAACCTTATTCACAATTGCTAAGACATTGAACCAACCCAAATGTCTACAAACAGATAAATGGATTGAAAAATTGTGGCATGTATACTCCATGGAATACTATTCAGCCATAAAAACAGAACAAAACAAAACAAAACAAGAATGCCCTGGAATTTGATAGAAAGTGTACGAATATGGAAGATTTGTTTCTGGGTGAAGCAAGTCAGGCTATGAAAGAGGGATTGCATGTCTCCACTTAACATATATCGACTCCCTGCACTCTATGGTAGAGACTGAAAGACTGGAGAACATAAAAGTATCAAAAATTGTAATGGACACTAGAGACAAAGTGGAGGGGAAGGGCATAGGAAATTTAGGGGGAAATGGAGAGGTAAGACACTTGTGGTACACCGATAAGGTTTATTATCTATTGACAAGGATGTGTATGGTGGTCTCAGCTGGGCTGGACTGAGATGTATATCATGCTGGGTAAAGTCTCTTCACAATCTAAACGATGTATAGCAATTTAATGTATAAATAATAAATTAAAAAATTAATTTAAAAATTAATTTAAAAAAAGACTTAATGCTTCTTAGGATTCTTAATGCTGTGAGAAATTTAGTGGAAAACCACAACAGCCAGTGCAGAGAGAACTGCTAATGGCCCAGCCATTCATGAAGAAAGATTCCAATCCCCCAAAATGAAATGGTCAATGGAAGAAGATCATTACATATGCCAGCTACTACCATAAAACCAGCTTTAAAATCAAGGACTGTAATATTTATGAGTACTTCTCTCTCTCTTTTTGGACACAAATATGTTAACTATTTTTTTCACCTCTCTACCATCTAGCATAGATGTGTTAAGAGCTATTAATCTTGTATGCCAGTATTTTAGTTTCAAGATATCAAAGGAGAAATGTGAGTCAGAATGAACATGGTTCAAAGAAGGGATGGACACAACCAAGTGGTGTGCAGCTGTAATGCAAGTGAACCCACATGGGAAAGTCCTGTGGGATTTCCTTTTGGGGTCAACATCCAGGGACCTCCCTGAGCATACAAGGTGCATGCTCCATGCCTATGATCTGGGCTAGCTTAGACCAGGGGCAGATTGGGGCATGAGGACCTTGTTGGGGGTGTTTGTGTATGTGTGTGTGTGTGAGACTGCCCCTCTTCCCTGAAAGAATTAATCTCAAAACAAAACAAATAAGAAAAAAAGAAAAAGAAAAAAGATTCCACCTTGCCGAATGATATTTCTCTTGTCATTTTTCTTTCAAAAACTGAAAAGTTTTATATCATTTATTTGACAAGAGTGAATGTGAAGTTCATTCTTCTCTGAGCATTCTTATTTTGTGGCAGAATGATTGTTTGCATAAGTTCAATAATACAGTAGTATCTGTTGCCTTGCACCAGTAATTGAATGGGGCTTTGTGCAAATAACTGACCAAATTGAGATTAATCTAATTATTATTATTATTATTATTTGCAAATAAGTTAGTTTATACCTCTCTTTATTGGTTTTGAAATCATTCCATGTTACATTCTCTTGACTTCTCCTTTTCTATCCATTCCATTATCCCATTTTCCTTCCACACCATTCTACCTCTCGTGTTCTTGGGCATGCATGCACACACGCCTGCGTGAGTTTAAGCCACTGGGTCCGGGACTCTAATTGTAGTCAGCTACATGGGAGTCCAGCGACATAGCCATTATGCTAACTGATGGTCCCAAGTTTCCCTGTATTTTAAGAAAAGTTTACTTCTTTCTAATCTGAGATAGAGACAGAGAGTCTAGTGCCCCCAACAGAGTCTCATTCTATGATGCCTTTCCCATCCAGCCATAATCAATGTCAGGTGTAGATACTAGACGTGTGTAGGTTGACCAGGAAACCGAACCTTGCCATTTATATGGCATGTAGCATTGAGAGTAGTGCACTGCGGCTCTATATCCTTGGTGGGGGCGGACAATCCTCCAATCTAATTCCTTCCTTGGCTCTTGATTCTTCTGAGTTTCTAACTTTCAGGCCTCAAACTAGAGGTTTTGAAATTCTTCCATGTTACGTTTTATCAATTTCTCTTTGTCTGCTTTCTATCCGTTCCATTATCCTCTTTTTTCCCCATTCCATTGCACCTCTATGTGAATTGCTTTATATGACTTCCAGACTTTTCTGAGTTTCACTAAGTCATTTGTAAGGAAGATTCCGGGCTGATAGGTATATACCATACAGTTGATGTAATTTTCCGTAAAACTTTTACTTTGGTTCTCTGGGCTATATCCAAGCATGAAGGTCTATTACTGCAAGTTTGATCCTTCCCTAAACCCTAAGATTTTGTGAAAACCTCTCTGTCACTGAACTCAATTTCTCCAGGATTTGTTCTTTTGAAGAATGTGGAAAGTCTGCTATTATGGTTTGATCAAATGTGATCTTGGGGCTCATGTTTCCACGTCCCCTGTGGTACAATCCAAATGTTGAAACATACACAGGTGTTTTTCATGGTTTTCCATTCACACCATTTTAGTAGTTATGAATCTCTGACTTATTGATTGAAATGGTAGAATTTTGAATTTCTTTGGTAAACCTCAATGATATTTACATTAATTTCTTCACTTTAGTTCAGGGACCTCTGAAAACACTACTGGGAAGTTTTTCAAGAATCCCATTATTCCCAGTCTCCTTCTCAAAGACTGATTACTCTTTGTTAACATCTTTAAGTTGCCTATATATTTTTAGAGTTTCTTTCTTTCATTCATATGAGACAGAAAAACAGAAAGATGAAACAAGACAACTATGAAATATTTAAACATCTTTATAAAGATTTAATAACTCAGGACCAGAGTTAGCATAATGGTTATGTCAGTGAACTCCCATGTAGTCGACCACGGTTCGAGTCCCAGACCCGGTGGCTTAAATTCATGGCCAGTGCGAGTGTGTGCATGCCCAAGATCCTGAGAGGAGAATGGAGGAGAAGGGATTGCAGTGTGGCCATCCTCTCTGGGGGGTGATTTCTCGTTTTCTGTCTCTCTGTCTCTCTCTATCTCTCTGTTGAGCAATGCGCCCTGTAACATAAACCTCTTTAAAAAAAAAAAAGAGATTTAATAACTCAGAAAAACCTCAGTGATTTTAAACTTTGCAAATTTGAATTTTTTAAGTGAGGAATACTGAAAGTAAGAACATTAGCAGGTTGCAATATCATTTTATTCATAAAATAATATGTACATTCAAAGTTTAAAAGGTTCTTTCTCTCCCAATGTTCCTCAGTCATATATTTTCCAAGGCAAAAGTATTTGAGGATATATCTAATTAATGTATGCCCTAAGATTCATAAGACCACTGCTAAGACAGAGTTTTAGAGAGATTAATGTTTCTATTGTCTTTTGATTCACTGATTTTGAAATACTTGCTTCATGGACATATACTGGTTTGTATTTTATTCTGAAAAAAAGAAAAAAAATACAAACAACTAAATTCAAGTGATTCATGTTCATTGCATAAGAAAGTCTATTCTTATTTCTCTTCGGTGTCATTTCATATATGATAAGTATGGCAAGAATCCTATTATTCATAAACTCCTTCAAAAAGACTGATTACTATTTTGTTCATATCTTAAAGTTTGCCTAAATGTTTTTAGAGTTTATTTCTTACTTTTATTCAGAATTTGAGACAGGGACAGAAAAACAGAAAGTTGGAACGAGACAACTACAAAACATTTAAAAATCTCCCAAGAGGAGAATGGAGGTTCGGGATTAGAGCGTGGCCATCCCCCTGGGGGGTGATTTCTTTCTTTCTGTCTCTCTGTCTTTCCGGTGAGCGCACGCTTCCTATAGCAAAAACCTCTCCCCCATAAAAAAAAGAAAGAAAAATAGCAGATTTTCTGACTTTCGTAGATATTCCAATCTCCTTTGAGGCATCTGCTTTCCTGGACTCTTTCACTTTCCATGCTGTCTATATCTATCCTTTGACTCTACATTCTCAATGTCTCCTTTTTCTCTTTCAGTTTATTAGTTTTAATTTTCTCCTATCTTTAAATTTTATCCATTTTTCTTTCCCTTGTTTCTATCCTTCCCCTCCCCCCCTTTTATCCCTTTCTATTCCATTTTTTTCTATGTGTACTGCTGACTTCCAGTGAATTCCCTTATTACTCCAAACTTGGCTAGAGTAAAGGCATTGGGCTAATGAGTATATGACATATATTCCATTTAGTTTTCTGAGGTATATTTAAATTCATAGCCTTTGTTAAATGTTCTCTAGTCAAGGGTGGATTACAAAGTATTTGATATTTCTGCAAACCTTAAGAGATTAGAGTACTCACGCTACTGAGAGAAGTTTCTCCAGGCATTGTCCTTACAAAGAAAGTATAAATTCAATCATTCATTAATGAAATGTGAATTTGGGATTCTTTCTTTTACTGCCATTGAAAATTTCCCCAAGTTACTCCAAGTGTGGAAATTTTATATAAGTTTTTTTCTGGCTTGACTCAGCAGGTAGTGTGGTAGTTAAGTCACTGGACTCCCACATGGGCTCCATCATTTTGAGTAGTAGACCTGACACCTTGCTTTCTCAATCTCTCTCTCTCTCTCTCTTACTGTCTTTGGTTTATTTGAAGAAGAAGAAATAAAATTAAAGAAAACAATTCTTATAAAAAAGATTTTGCTGGCTTTTTTTCAAGTATAGTAGATTTTCTTTATGCTTTTCATGTATTAACATGGTTTTAATGTCAAAGAACCAATATTTAAATTATTTTAGAATTAGGGGGGGTTTAGTTTAAAAAGAGATCAGTGCTACTGTATCACTTTATCCTCCATTTCTATAGATGGAGGACATTAAAAGGATGTACTTTAGATGAGTGCCAAAATACTTTTTTCATACAGTACAAATACAACCATTTAACTGTTCACATATTCCTCATCAAATAACAGTTTTCAATTATAATTGTGTTTATAAATAAATTGAACTTATGATGATATCTCTTTTATTTATGTAGAAGACTTCAAATAACCACTACTGCAGAGTTTAAAAAGACAAGTTATACTTTTTTTCTTCACCTTTTTTATCTTTTCTTTTTTTTTTTTTTTTTTTTTTTTTTTTTGTCCACTACTGCTGAGTATTAGCATTTATTCAGGGGGCAGGAATGTATACAATGTGATATCAAAGATTGTTTCACTTATACCAAAGATGATCTTTATCTTTTCATGATTTAACTTCTAGACTCTTTAATTATTTATTTATTTTTTAGAGAGAGAAATTTTTGCTATAGGGAGCATATGCTTCCTGGAGAGAGAAACAGAGAGAGAGAGACAAAAAGCAAAAAAAATCACACCCAGGTGTGATGGCTACCCTGCAATCCCTTCTACTCCTTTCTCCTCTTGGGACTTTGGGCATACATATACTTGTGCCAATTGTGAGTTTGAAGCCACCAGGTCCAGGACTTGAACCTGGTCGTACATACGGAGTCCAGTGATGCAACCATTATGCAACCTGCTGGTCCCACTAGACTCATCTTGTTTGTAACAAGGGGCATATGGAATAAGATTTCCTCTCATTGATTAGATACCTCGACATTTATGGTTCCAGTTCTCAGCAATATATTACCTTTATCCACAGAAAAAACTGCAACTTTTTAAAATTTCTGTGCTTCTACCATGGAATTTTTTTATTAATCATGTATTTCTGTGTTAAGAACATTTTCAGACTGGTCAATCTATAATGTTAGTAGAAAATATACTCAGGTCATTTTATTTAGGCCCCCTGCCCCTTTTACTATCAGTAATACTTCTTTTCTATAACTCTAATGTGGTTTATGTAGATGATCATTATTAAGCAGAGTTAAAATATGAACTCAATTAAACACTGGCATTAATTCATATGTTTTAATTTGCCACTGATGTGGGCCAGGAACTTAACTCTAGAAGCAATGGTTCCATAGCATCACATAATTCAGGGTTTGTGAGTACTTTATAGTTCATAGCTACTGAAATAAGCAAAATTGACTTTATATCTATGTCTATATAAATTTTACATATGTATAATACATATGTTTTATATATGTATAATGCATATGTATTATTTTATTCATATATATATATATATATATTATACTTATGTAAAAACCAAAGAACTTATGAAAGGTGAGAAACCTAATTTAAAAACCAACATTATATTGAAACAAACCAAGAACTCTAATATTTTGAAAGGTAAAAACTAGAACTAATGTTGCTAAAATATTTTCTGCAGTCAATGAAGTACTCGTTTTCTCCCTTCTTCCAGAATACTGCTGGAAAAGGTTGTCCTCATTTGTTTTTACATTTGTGGGGGTGCACCAATCGCTCTATTTCTTTGAGGTAAACTATATTACTTTAGGTAACACTACATTCTAGTCTTTCCCTAAATTTGACTTTGTTTAGTATTTGTTTCTACAACACTGACATGATATTTCCATTTAATTTTCAACTGATCTTGTGAAAATCTATGGTAAATCTTCTCTGACAACCCTTTATGCTTATAACCCTTTAAACAACTGCTTTTTGGTATCTTTAAAGTCCTTGGCCTATTAAATCTACTGCCATTTCCTGGCTCACCATTGTTCTGGCTGTCTATTCTTACCACTTCAATATTGAATATGGAGTTCTCCTATATTAAATTATCTCCATTTTTTTCTTTTCATCTCCCATCTTTTCTCAGTTTTTTATTTCATACATTTCGTTCTCTTTAAATATTGACATCTTCAGTCTTCAAGAATCTTATCCGGGGAACCGGCAGTTAGCGTAATGGCTATGTCGCTGGACTCCCACATAGTTGACCGTGGTTCGCGTCCCGGACCCGGTGGCTTACAACTCACGCCGGGCGCGTGTGCGTGCGTGCCCAAGATCCCGAGAGGAGAATGGAGGAGAAGGGATTGCGGCGTGACCATCCCCCCTGGGGGGTGATTTCTCACTTTCTGTCTCTCTGTCTCTCTCTGTCTGTCCGACGAGCGCACGCGCCCTATAGCGGAAAAAAAAAAAAACCTCTCCAAAAAAAAGAATCTTATCCTATTTTCTCTATGAAATTTCTGAGATGAAGTAAAGGTATGTGATTTCTATCCTCTCTATGTATTTTCTGGAAAATGCTCATTATATGAAGACTTCAATCACATTTCTTACTTCATGGCAACATTTCTTTCTAATTAATACTTTTTGTAAACTTATGAGGGAAGGTTCCAAATGCTGAATGAAGTTTTATCCACTGTTTACCTACCCATCATTCTGTAAACTCAGACGTAATTTTTATACCAGTGACGTTATGGCTCATATTTCTCCAACTCTGGAGCTTAGGTTCAAGAGTTCCCAGGCATTCAAAAACTTTTTCATAATATTTCTGAACTTGATTTTATTTCTTACCATTTTAAATATTCTTTCTTTTCCTTTCCTTTCTTCTTATTTTATTTGGCCCCATCATTAACTTTGCATAATGGTATTCTTTTTTAAACAGTATAGAATAATTTTTACTTTATATATATGTATATATATATGTGTGTGTGTGTGTGTGTGTGTGTGTATTAAGAGAAGGTGAATGATAATATATCTCTTTTATGAAATTTTATTTGAAAACATACTAGTTATCATTCTAAAAGATTTTCAATTAAGTTCTAGTTTTTCACTTTATGTAACTGTTGCTAAGAGACTGTTTGGGGCAGATGTTTTTTTCTTTATTCTATTTTACTTATTTCTTTCATGAGCAAAACATGACAGAGTGAGAGAGAGAGAGAGAGAGAGAGAGAGAGAGAGATGCAGCATCCTCAAAAGTGTCTTCTTGCTTTTGTGCATGTTTATGTATATATCTGCATCATAATATATTTCACTTTATTTATTTATTTGCAGTTTATTATTTTTTTCTTTCATAAGAAAATACAGAGAGTAAAAGGGAAAGAGGAAGAGACAGGTTCCACTGACAGGGTCCCAAAGCCAAAACCCGACACTCCTTCCCATCCCTTGTCTCAAATAGCCAGGATCTTGGGCATGTGTCCGCACCAGATGTGCTCCTGAAGTCCTCGAATTTGAACCAAGGATCTTTCCCAAAAGCATCTAATTGTGACATTACTGCACCGTATCCTGCCTATGTCCTAGATTCCAGTTTAAATAAGAATTTTCAACACATTTGAATTTTCTTTCCATTTTTCCCCATCATACACATTAATGTTACATTTTATTTAAGAGGATCTCTGGACATTTCTGACAACCTGTTATACCCAATCTCCTTCAAAACAGCTATTTTGGGTGTCTTTACCTTTTTCTGCTTTGTTATATTGATGGTCAAAAGTTGGCTCCTTCATGGGAACCAGCAGTTAGCATAATGGCTATGTCGCTGGACTCCCACGTAGTTGACCGCGGTTCGCGTCCCGGACCCGGTGGCTTAGAACTCACGCCGGGCGCGTGTGCGTACGTGCCCAAGATCCCGAGAGGAGAATGGAGGAGAAGGGATTGCGGCGTGACCATCCCCCCTGGGGGGTGATTTCTCGCTTTCTGTCTCTCTGTCTCTCTCTGTCTGTCTGGCGAGCGCACGCGCCCTATAGCGAAAAAAAAAAAAAAAACCTCTCCAAAAAAAAAAAAAAAAAAAAAAAAAAGTTGGCTCCTTCTTCTGGATGTCTACTCTTCCCACTCTTCTCAAGTTGATGATATAGAATTTCATTTTAAGTTCTCCTTTTCTGTTTTCTTACTTTCTATGATTTCTGTCCTTTTTTTCATTACATATCTTTTTTTTTTTTTTTTTTTTTTTGAGAGAAAGCTTTTTGCTATAGGGCACATGCACTCACCAGAGAGGCAGTGAGACAGAAAGTGAAGTTAGAAATTTTCCCCAGGGGAGATAGCCATGACACAATCCCTTCTCCCCCATTCTCCTCTCAGGATTTTAGGCATGCATGCACAGGCACCTGGAATGAGTTTAAGTCATTGGGTCCAGGACTTGGACCACATGTGAGTCCAGTGATGTAACCATAATGCCATCTGCTGGTCCCCTGTCTTACAGATTTTGACCCTAATTTTAAGCATGAATTTTTTCAGATGAGAAAGATGAGGCTGATATATAAAATCTTTCTGTATATAATTTAAGGCAAACATCTATTAACTGAGGACCTCTGTAATTTATTCCTTGTCAAGGAGTGGTCACTATGCAATAAATATTTCTCCAAAGCTTAGGAGAGGAGAGAAGGCTCTTCTTGAAGAAAATCTTCAACTCCATTTTTCTAGCAAACATTGTACAAATTCAGTTTTACTTGTTGGTCAGTCATGAGCCTGACATTCATCATTCCACTGCCTCTGATCATGTTATCCATGTGTTTTCAGATATGCACATCCTTTATATAATTTTTCCTTGCATCTGTCTCTTATTTACCATATAGATTAATTTAAGGAAATATCTGACAAATTTATTTATTTACTTAGCAAATCACAATATTTTCAAAGTAGTAGCAAGAATTTATGTATTCAGAATAGGCCATTGATAAAAATCAGTCTTTATTTTGTAACTTAGTATAAATCACATGAGAAGCTTTTTCCCTGGATATTTCTAAAATATTTTTTATAAATCCATAATAATTGCCAAAAGTTTAATATGGTTCCTTATTATTTTATTTTAATTATAGTTTTTGTTTGCAGAAGAAATGGAATGTAGAAATACATCTCATCAAATGTATTTTTAAAGCTTTATGTGACTACTGCTAAGTCAGAGTTTTGGATAAATGTGGTTGGTATTTTCGTTATCCATTTCTTCATCAATATTTAATCACCCATAACATATAGGTATACTTGCTTCATTTTATTCTAGAGACAAGAGCAGTCCAAAATGGAAACCAAGAAAGCTGATGATGTGTGTCACCCAGGGATGTCTATTTTACCTGCTGTCAGACAGCATTTCCTATCCTAACTCTTTTGTCACCAAGGTGTGGAGTATTGTGACAAAATGTTGCCTCTGATGCTGAGGTGTCCTTTGGAAACATACTGTTTTAGTTATCAGAAATACAGGTCAATTTGAACAAGTTGAATATTTTTGAACATTTTTGTTCTCTACCTTTTCTGACATTGTGGCCTCATTTTCAAGAAATCAGTCCCTTTTCCCTTTTAATTTGTACATCAGCATAAGCAGGAGAAAAGTGCAAGATTCAATGATACATTTAATTCTGTAGCTAGTCATTCCCTTTTCTGTTTTGTGTACATTGTCTTTAAATTTCAGTGCTCAGTTTCTTCAACAGCAAAATACAAATATTTTTACATGATTGACATATATTCTGACTTTCCTATCAAAGTTCACCATCTATTGTAATACATTTCCCCTCATAATTACCTCTTTCATTTGATCTCTATTTGCAATCAACGAGAACTGAATTCTCATTAAAGACATCATATTCATGATGTACCTGTGATGGTTTTGTTTTTTTTTAAGGTTTCTGATGTGTAAGTTTTCTCTAAAATGGCTGATATTTGATTTGAACCCCTTTTCTCTGCTATTCAGTATTTCAATTCTCTTCTTTCAGATTCTTTACTTTAGTTAAGTTTCCTTTGGGAATTAGTCAAAATATAAACTCAAATATAGTAAAATTATGTATTAATTGGTTGATAAGAATATTGTTTATTGAGACATCCTGAAACCTTAGCTATATTTCCTAGAGGAGCAAAAAGTTCAGTTTAACTCATTCTTGCTTGAGTGGACTTTATAGGATATATCTACCATGGAATAAAGTATTCACTGTAAGAGAGAACTTCAGAAAGTTTGTGGAGGTCCAGTGGATGGTATGGTGGTTAAAGTGCTGATCTCCCATATGGCTGGCCAAGGTTTGAGTCCTAAACTTAGAGGCTTACTTTCACTTTCCCTTTCTCTCTCTGGTCAAATTAAAACTAATAACAAATAAAAATAAATAAATAATCTTTTAAAAAAGAAATTTTGTGGGAAATGAAATCAAAATGCGTGCTTATTTTGTTGCATAAAATTGGGAAATTTATGCAAAGTTTTTTTAAATAAGTTTCGATTAGTTCTCATATATGTTTAATAGTAACAAATGAATGTATAGAACTAACAATTCTTGTTTTTAAATAATTTATTTATTTATGTACTTATTTTAATTTGACCAGAGAGGGTCAGAGAGAGAGAGAGAGAAAGGGAAAGTGAGAAAGCAAGCTTCCAGGTCTGAGACTTGAACCACTGTCAGCCATGAGGAAGTTCAGTGCCCTTAACAACCACACCACCTGCCGGCCTCAGAAATAACAATTCTTATAGGATCCTAGACAATATCAAGAGAAACAACAATAATATTTTAAGTTTAATTAATAGAATTAATTACATATATTGGGTTATCGGAAAAGTCGTGATGTATTTTTCTGCTTTTCTATACAAAAATGCTTCATGATTTTTCCAGCAATCCAATATATTTTCTCCATCATTATGTCAACTTAAAAGGCAAGTTGACGCACAGTAACTTAAAAGAGAGTGGTTTGTGTGAGCCAGAACAAAAGACAACCTCATGGGTGACACAAATCCCAGAAACCTCAGATGTGTGCCCTAAAACAGCTGGACCTTTCCAACAATTTTATTTGTTATTCAGTTCATTCTCATTATGACCACTTATGTTTCTTTTGGTTATTTTCAATATATATGTCTTCACATTAAGTAAATGTACTAATCATATGCCTAGGAATATTTGGTATTCTAAAGTTTCCTAACATGTAAATTAGCTCCAAAAATGCTCCATTCCTATGATTTAGAACCCCTTTCTCTGTTATTTGACAATTAATTTATTTTCTTTTCATTGATTAAGAGAATGAATTTGAACCACTGGGAAAAATATATTGTGAATCATTGCCTTCCTCCCTCTGCTGTCTTGTTTCTTCATTTATAATAATTTATTTTTCTTTTTTTGGAGAGGTTTTTGCTATAGGGCGCGAGTGCTTGCCAGACAGACAGAGACAGAGAGACAGAAAGTGAGAAACCCCCCCCCCCCGGGGGGGATGCTGCAATCCCTTCTCCTCTCAGGATCTTGGGCATGCACGCACTTGCGCCTGGCATGAGTATAAACCACTGGGTCTGGGACTCGAACTGCGGTCAACTACGTGGGAGTCCAGCGACATAGCCATTACTCAAACTGCTGGTCCCATTTTTAATAAATTATTATTTTTTAACAGATTCGCGTGAACGGGAACAAGGCTAGTGCTAGTAACATATTTCACTCTGTGACTAGCCTTTTTGTCATCTATTTCTTGCATATTTATCTACAAATGACAAGGATCATCTTTACTAATGACATAAACATAATTTCACATGAGTTTTTTCTTATTGTAAGACTTTTCTTATTGATGTTTGCCACTTTTATTTTTTAATTCAGTTTCTTCCATTATTACCTCTTTTATTTGTTAGTTAGCTGGAGTCAATGAAGACAGATCTCTTATGTTAAATAAAGCTTAGTGACTATTTATGTACCTATGATATTTTGGTAGTTTTAAACTTTCTGAGGTGTACGCATTCAAGAGGACTCTGATCAATTGATCTAGAGTCCCCCATCTCTAATTAATTCCCATCCTTCATTTTATATGATGTAGTTAACATAATCCTTACTGTGTGTCCTTTAGTATAGAAATTAAGAACATTATGATTACGTGGTGATAAAATTCTTGTCAACAGAATATCTCAGAAAGCTAACCCAGTGTTTCCTACACATACAATGGACCATTTTCTCTAATGTAGAGATGATGGGGATTTTATAAAACAAATAAACTGACCACAACATAATAGCCACAAAAAATCTAAGATACTTAGGAATAAGTCTGACCAAAGAAGTGACCCCTCTGTAAGGAAAATGAGGGAAAACAAAACAAATAAAATTGAAAATGATTCAGAAAAATTCAAAGACATCCTATCTTTTGGGATTGGAAACATCAATATAATAAAAATGTCAACCATACCCCAGTTAATCTACAAATTCAATGCAGCTTTGATCCAAATGGGAAATATTCCTCACAAAATTAGAAAAAAAAATCACAAAATTTGTCAGGAATCATAAAAGGCCCCATATTGCCCTATCAATATGTGCAAAAAGAATTAAATAGGTGGCATCTCACTTCCTGACCTCAAAACTTATTACAAAGCTGTGATAATTAAAAACATACTATTGACACAAAAACAGGGGGTTAGACCAATGGAACAGAAATGAGAATCCCAAAATAAACCCTAAAACGTACAGCCAATTGATCTTTTTCTTGTGTGTGAGATATATATATATACACACACACACACATATATATGTATATATATGTGTGTGTGTGTATATATATATATATTTTTTTTTTTTGGAGAGGTTTTTGCTATAGGACGCTTGCACTCTCCAGACAGACACAGAGAGACAGAGAGACAGAAAGCGAGAAATCACCCCCCAGAGGGGATGGTCACGCCGCAATCCCTTCTCCTCCATTCTCCTCTCGGGATCTTGGGCACGCACGCACATGCGCCTGGCGTGAGTTTTAAGCCACCGGGTCCGGGACGTGAACCACAGTCGACTACGTGGGAGTCCAGTGACATAGCCATTACACTAACTACTGGTCCCGAGATATTTTTACTATAGGGCCCATGTGCTTGTTGGAGAGACAGAGAGAGAGAAAGTGAGAAATCACCCCCACCCCCCAGGAAGGGTGGCCATGCCGCAATCCCTTCTTCTGTTTCCACTTGGGATTTTTGGGCACACACCCACACAAGCTCAGCATGTTTTAAGCCACAGGGTCTGGGACCTGAAAAACAGTTGACCGTGTGGGAGTCCAGCGACTTAACCATTATGCCATCTGCTTGTTCCCTAACTGATCTTTGACAAAGAGGACAAAACAGTCAGTGTAAAAAAATCTATCTTTTCAGCCATTGATGCTGGAAAAACTGGATATCCACCTGAAGAGTGAAACAGGAATCCTATCTTTCAGCTTTAAAATAATTAACACAAAATGGATCAAGGATATAAATATAAAATCTCAAACTTATAAAACCATTTAGGGATAACAGGGAAAATTCTTGGAGACCTTGGAGTAGGCAAATACTTCTTAAAGAACACTCCCAAAGCACAAGCAATAGTCCCAAAAATAGATAAGTGGGATTGCTTTAGGCTAAAAATCTTCTGTATAGCAAAAGAAGCAATAATTAGAATGAGGAGACAATCTTTAGAGTAGGAGAATATATTTGCAAACTATACCTAGAAAAGGTGCTGATAACCAGAATATTCAAGGAACTCAAGCAACTTATCTGCAAAATATAATCAATCCAGTTAAAAGATGGGCAAATGAGCCTAACAGACAACTCTCCAAGAAAGGCGTAAAAATGGCTGAAAAGCATATGAAAACATGCTCAAAATTTCTTATCATAAGGACAATAAAAATTAAAACTGCAAGGAGATACCACTTAACTCTTGTCAGAATGGCTAAAATTCAAAGAATAAAGAATGGTAAGTGCTGAGAGGCTGTGGTAAAAAGGGAACCCTTCTACAATGTTGGTGGGAATGTAAGTTAGTACAATCACTGTGGAGAGTGATATGGAGGTTCCTCAGAATCCTACAAGAAAAACTGCCATATGAACCAGTAATTCCACTGTTATCTATCCAGGGGACAGAAAAATCCTCAGTCAGAAAAAATAACAACAACAAAAACAAACTTGAACATCCATGTTTATTGTAGCATTATTTAAAATTGCTAAGACATGGAATCAACACAGACATCCAAGAACAGACAAGTAGACAGAAAAAGTGTGAGACATATGCTTTATGGAATACTACTCAGTGATAAAAAAGAGACTCTGACATTTGTTAGAAAGATTTAACATTAAGCAAAGCAAGCCAGACTATGAAAGACAGGGAATGTATGCCCCACTCAGTATATACCAAATATCTGCACATTATAGCAGAAACTGAAATATTGGAAGGTATAATAGCAGGAAGGTCAACTGTAGATCCTAGAGTCAGTGGGTGTGGGGGGGTAATAAGGGGTGTGTAATGGTGAGTGGGAGGGAGGGTATTAGGGGAAATACAAACAATCAAAACTCCTAATGGACAGAGTTGAAGGGTTGTCTGGTATATGTGGTAGTATCGTTGACTTGTCTAGCATGCACTGTATTCATGCCTGTAAAAACTATGTTGTACAATGTAAAGATGTTATTAAATAGAAATAAATAGAATAAAAAATGAAAAAAAAACTAGAATACACACACACACACACACACACACACACACATGACTACCCATGGAATATCCACAAAAAGAAATTTTACTCAACACTAAAAATAGAACTGCCTATTGTTGTATAAATATGGCAGAAACTCAAAGTAATTATCATGTCTGAAATAGTTCATATTTTTTATTGTTGTCATATAAAATAATGAAAATTAAACTCAAATCTACTCTGACAAAAGCTGGCCAAAGATGACTGTGTATGAAATTAGGAGAGGAGAGGTCAAATTTCAAAGGAATATGAACATGAAAAAAATCTCTGAGGGCCAGCAGATGGCATAATGGTTACATAACTGGACTCCCTCATTGCAAACTAAGGTTCTAGTCCTGGATCCAGCAGCTTAAAACTCACATCAGGCACGTGCATGTGTGTGTGTGTAAGTGTGTGTGTGTGTGTGTGAGTGTGTGTGTGTGTATGTGTGTGTTTGTGTGTGCCCAAGATTCTGAGTGGAAAATGGAGGAGAAGGGATTGTGGAGTGGCCAACCCATGCTGGGGGTGGTGATTTCTTGCTTCCTGTTTCTCTCTCTTTCTGGTGAGCACAGAGACACTAAAGCAAAAATCTCTCTTAAAAAATAAAAGAGAGAAAAAGAAAAAAAAATCTCTGAGCTGGATATGTGTATGTGTCTGTGCATGTGTGTGTGTGTGTGTGTGTATGTGTGTGTGTATTTATGTAAATAACTTCACATACGTTTACATATTTAAATATATATTCAGTTTATACAGATCAATTATATCTCAACAGTTCTGAAAAATTTGGAAATAAAGACAGTCAAAAAATTTAATTTTTATGTCTTACTTTACATCTTATTATAATGTGTTCCTTAACAAACTATTGTGACTTTGTTTTTTTAATAATTTTTTATTTGCCCTTATTATTTACACACCACTAATTTACTATTAGAGTGTTTTATTTGACAAAGTTTTCACTTTTAGCAGTATTTTGTATGTTTTTATGTTACAAATTACTATCATCTTTCTTCAGCTGAGCAAACTTCCTTTAGCTTTTGTTGTAATGCAGCTCTAGTGATAAACTGTCAGTTTTTCTTTGTCTGAGAAAGTATTTACAATTCCTATATTTTATTTATAAATAATTATTTAATTTTATTCATCATATTTATTTTTAAAAATTGCTATAGGGCATGAGAGAGAGAGAACGAAGAGTGAGAAAACACTTCATAAGAGGCGGGACTAGAACTGCCACGTGGGAGTGTCCATATGGGAGTGAAGCACCTTAACCACCACACCACCTAATGGCCTCATCCCTATTATTTTTGGGAAAGAAAGGGTTGTTGGTTATAATATAATTGGTTGGTAATCTCTGTCTTCTAGGATTTTTCATATATATAATTTCACACACCTTTGGCATGCAAGATTTTGTTGAAAAGCTCACTTGTAATCTTTTTTTTTTTTTTTTTGAGAGGATTTTTGCTATAGGGCGTGTGCGCTCGCCAGACAGAGAGAGAGAGACAGAGAGACAGAACGCGAGAAATCTCCCCGCAGGGGGGATGGCCACGCCGCAATCCCTTCTCCTCCATTCTCCTCTCGGGGTCTTGGGCACACACGCACACGCGCCCAGCGTGAGTTTAAGCCACCGGGTCCGGGACTCGAACCGTGGTTAAGTACGTGGGAGTCCAGCGACATAGCCATTACGCTAACTGCTGGTTCTGCTCACTTATAATCTTATGGGGGTTCCCCTACATGTCCTTTGCTTCTCTCAACACTGTGCTTGTTTTTAACTTCTGAAGGCTTGACTATTTTGTATTATGGTGTTGGTTTTATGGATTCATTATATTTTGTTTCCTATTAAATCCTGGAACTTACTTTCTATTTCCTTTCCCAGAGAGAAACATTTCTCCCATTACTTCTTTGAATATGATTTCTGTCCCTTTCTTTCTCTCTTCTTTCAACACGTTGATAGTGCATACATCTTTCTGCCTGCTGGTGGCCCATAAGTATGTTATCTTCACTTTCATCCATTATTTTTCTTTTTGTTCCACAGATTGGATGATTTCCAAGGATTTGTCTTCCACTGCATTGATCTTTTTTTTTTGACAATTAAAAAAAGATTTTATTTAAAATAGATGAGAATAGATGTGGATTTACAAAACAGTTGTGAGGATAATATAGAATACCAATATACTTCCATTCCATTTCCCCTATCATTAACATTTTTTTAAAAATTTATTTATTTATTTATTTATTTATTTATTTATTTATTTTTGTATATACTTTCAATCATATTGTTTGGCTTACAATGAGACCATTTCGATATGTGAACATTTCTCCCCAGACCCGTTGATCGAAATATCTTCAACAGATAACACCACACCTCCCCATCCCGTCAATGCTCTACCTCTGTATCCCTTCTCCAAATGTCTTTCGTTGGGCCCCACTCCTCCACATACACCTCATCTGACATTCACACCCATCTCTTGTGTTTGTTCAACTGTTAGTCAATCAGTTTCAGACATAGAATGCAGACAAACGGTATATGTTAAGTGGGGACATACAATGTCTCTCCTTCATAGCCTGGCTTGCCTCACTCAGCAGTACATCTTCCATATTCTTCCACTTTCTGTCAAAAGCCAGGGCTCTGTTGGTTTTTATGGCTGAGTAGTATTCCATAGAGTATATGTGCCACAGTTTTTCAATCCATTCCTCCATACAGGGGCATCTGGGTTGGTTCCATGACTTAGCAATTGTGAATAGTGCCGCAATAAACATCGATGTGCAAGCACTTTTCCAATGAAGAATTCTTCTGTCCTTTGGGTAGATACCGAGGAGTGGGATCTCTGGATCATATGGCAGATCTATCTGTAGATTTTTGAGGAATCTCCAAATTATTCTCCACAGTGGTTGGACCAATCTACATTCCCACCAGCAGTGTAAAAGAGTTCCCCTTTCACCACACCCCCGCCAACACTTATCATTTTTTTTTTTTTTAATATTAGACAATTTGACTGGGGTTAGGTGGTACCTCATTGTTGTTTTTATCTGCATTTCCCTTACGATGAGGGAGGTTGAACATTTTTTCATATGCCTTTTGGCCATTCGTATGTCATCTTTAGAGAGTGTTTTCTTCATCTCCTTCTCCCATCTTTTAATAGGGTTGCTCATCTTTTTTCCAAACACCTTTTTTAGTTCCTTGTGTATTCTGGTTATCAGTCCCTTATCTGATGCAACATTTACAAAAATATTTTCCCATTCTGAGGGCTGTCGATTCACACTAACTACTGTGTCTTTGGCCATGCAGAAACTTCTTAGTCTGATGTAATCCCACTTGTCTATTTTGTGGACGATGGACTCTGCTTTGAGGGTCTTCTTTAGGAAGTCTTTCCCTACACCAATGTCTCCCAGAGTTTCCCCAGCATTCTCCAGGAGCAGCTTTATAGTTTGAGGTCTTAGATTTAGATCTTTGATCCACCTTGACTTGATTCTTGTCAAAGGAGAGAGGTAGGGGTTCAGATTCATCTTTCTGCAAGTGGAAGTCCAATTTCTCCAGCACCACTTGCTGAAGAGGCTTTCATTTTCCCACTGGATTGACTGGTACCCCTTGTCAAAGATCAGTTGACTGTATGTTTGGGCACTTATTTCTGGGGACTCTATTCTGTTCCATTGGTCCACTTGTCTGTTTCTGTGCCAATACCATGCTGTCTTTATTACCACAGCTTTGTAATATATTTTTGGATCGGGGATTGAGATGCCACCCACTCCATTCTTCTTGTGTAGAATTGCTTTGGCAATACGGGGTCTTTTATGATTCCAGACAAATTTTAAGATTGTCTTTTCTAGATCTGTGAAGAATGTGTCTGGTACTTTGATTGGCATTGCATTAAGTAGGTAGATTAATTTGGGTAGGATTGCCATTTTGATTATATTAACTCTTCCAATCCATGAACATGGGATGTCCTTCCATTTTTTTTGTGTCATTTTCAATTTCTTTTTTTACCTTCTCATAGTTTTCCTTGTGGAGGTCTTCAACTTCTTTGGTTAGATTTATTCCTAAATATCTTATACTTTTAGTGGCTATGGTAAACGGAATAACTTTTTTCAGTTCTATCTCAGTCTGCCTGTTATTCGTATATAGAAATGCTATCGATTTCTGTATATTGATTTTATATCCTGCAACTTTACTGAATTCATGTATTACTTCCAGTAATTTTTCCATGGAGACCATTGGGTCTTCTATGTATACAATCATGTCATCTGCAAATAGAGAGAGTTTCACCTCTTCTTTTCCTATTCGAATGCCCTTTATTTTTTCCTCTTTTCTGATTGTGTTGGCGAGGACTTCCAGTACTATATTGAAAAGGAGAGGAGAAAGTGGGCATCCTTGTCTTGTTCCTGTGTTTAGTGGGAAAGCTTTCAGCTTTCTCCATTCAGGATGATGTTCGCTATGGGTTTTTCATAGATGGCTTTTATTGTATTGAGAAATGGCCCTTCTATGCCGATTTTGCTGAGAGTCTTGATCATGAAGGGATGTTGTATCTTATCAAATGCTTTTTCTGCATCAATCGATATGACCATATGGTTTTTGTCTTTCTTCCTATTAATATGGTGTATTACATTTATGGTTTTGCGTATGTTGAACCAACCTTGCATTCCTGGAATAAAGCCTACCTGATCATGGTGTATGATCTTCTGTATAAGTTGTTGAATACGATTTGCTAGTATCTTGTTGAGAATCTTTGAGTCTATGTTCATCAGAGATATTGGTCTATAGTTTTCCTTCCTTGTCCTGTCCTTATCTGTTTTGAGGATGAGGGTGACAGAGGCTTCATAGAATGAATTAGGGAGAGATTCACTCTTTTGGATCTTTAGAAATAATTTGAGCAGAATGGGAGTTAACTCTTCTTTGAAAGTTTTGTAGAATTCAGAGGTGAATCCATCAGGGCCAGGGCTTTTCTTTGTTGGGAGGTTACTTATTACTGATTCAATCTCCTGGCTTCTTATGGGCCTATTCAGACTTTCTATTTCTTCCTGGCAAATTCTTGGTAGATTATATTTTTCCAGGAATTTGTCTATCTCATCCAGATTATCTTGTTTTTTAGCGTATAGATGTTCAAAGTATCCTCTAATGATGTTTTGAATTTCTATTATGTCTGTTGTTATGTTACCAGCCTCGTTGCAGATTTGATTCACCTGGTTCCTTTCTCTCTTCTTCTTAATAAGTCTCGCTAGTGGGGTATCAATTTTGTTTATCCTTTCAAAGAACCAGCTTTTGCTTTCACTTACTTTCTGTATAGTACGTTTATTTTCTATTTCATTTATTTCTGCTCGGATCTTTATTATTTCCTTTCTCCTGTAATTTTTTGGATTTTTTTGCTGTTGCTTTTCCAATTCTCTAAGGCTTGATGTTAGGTGATCCATTAGCCTTCCTGGTCTAGTCAGCTGTTGAATTCCTTTATTAAAATTTTCAGTTCAGTTATACTATTCTTCAAATCTATGATTTCTATTTGATATATTTTTATTCTTTTTATCTGTTTAGTAATTGTTTTTGCATTGCTGTCTTGAGCTCTGTGAATATCACTATGACTATTACTTTGAATTTCCCATTGGGTAAATCACCAATGTCCACTTTATTCACATTGTTCTCTAGACACTTTATTTCATTCTTTTTTGTTTGTTTTTTTTTTTTTTTGGAATATGTTCCTTGTTTTTTGTTTGTTTGTTTGTTTGTTTTCATTTTTTTCTTGATTCTTTAGGTTGGTTTCTGTGCATTAGGTAACATAGCTATCTCTGTCCATCTTGTGAGACTGATTTCAAGTTGCAGAAAACTTTTACCAGTTAATCTGGTCACAAAATTTTAATGTGCTTCATCTCTGAATTCTTTGCATTTGCTCAGACCAAGAACTCTCATTTTGGTGGTACTCTGGGCTTTCAGGTGCAGCAAATCTTGGTACTGTTCTGATATGGATAGGAGCTAGATTCCTGAAATGTAACTGAAAAGGTTTGGGTTTTAGAAGTGTGCTCTCGTTCTTTTAATTTTCATGGTAAAGCTGAGTGTGAGTGCTAATGTTTTTCTCTCTCCACATTAATTCATGGAGAACACTTGTGGCAAATTTGTGTTCAGGCTGCTCCCTTTTAATGCTGGAGGGATGGCTGCAGAAGTGGGTCTGTTATATGTCCGTCTCTTGGTTTTTGTAGGATTTATTCACTCAAGGTCTCCAATACCCTCAACTTCTAGAGCTAGAATATTAAGGAGAAGCCTCTTTGGTGGGAACTATGGAATTCATGGTGCTCAGTAGATGGTCAAACTGATTCCAGAAAGGATGAGTAGGCCTGGGTTTACCCCATGGTGAAGCAGGGAGAGGTCTCATGCAGTGCTGAGGTGTAGGTCTGGCTCCCAAGGGGCTATTGTTTGTTTCCTTCCTGATGCAAGTTCTTAGAAACCAGGACATCAAGGAGACACTGACAGAGTGTGCCTTAAGTCTCTGTTTCAGAGAGTAAACTAGAGTTCCATGTTTCTGCCATTTCTACACAACCCTAAAGAATGTGTAGACTGAATTGTTGGAACACCCGTGGTTATTGTTGTTTCTTTCCCTTGTAAGAGACAGAGAAAGAGAGAGAGAGAGAGAGAGAGAGAGAGAGAGAGAGAGAGAGAGAGAAAGAGACCATTATTATTAAATGTATTTTCTTTAACATATAATATATACATCAGTGAGATACATGTACTTTTTCAGTGTAAGAATACAATGCAATGATTAAATTGGGATAATGAGTGTGCCCAAGAAATAGGTATTCTTGACAGTACCTTGGTATGCTATGATCCTGCTGCCATAGGCACCCAATTAGCTAGGATTTCACATGTACGACCATACCCTGCATGTTCAGTTTGGCCCAGGAACTAAACCTAGGCCTTTAGTCTTGCAGATAGTGGTGCTATCTGTTACTGAGTTTGAAAATGTTCTTCAAACCTCCTCTCTGGGGCCAGCAGGTGATGTGCAGGTTAAGGGGCTGGATTTCACATGGTCAGCTTCATAGTTTGAATCTTAGACTTGGGGGCTTAAAAATCACACCAGACCCATGTGTGTGAGTGCCCAAAGTTCCAAGTTGATAAGGAGAGAAGGGATTGCAGCATGGCTATTCCCACAGGAAATGATTTCTCACTTTTCCTCTCTCTGTCTCCAGCAAGCACATGTACTTGTAGCAAAAACTTCACAATAACACAAAAAGAAGAAAAAGAGAGAGAGAGAGAGAGAGAGAGAGAGAGAGAGAGAGAGAGAGAGAATCTCGTCTTCATTCTGTGATTAAGGGAAATTTCCATATCTAGTTCCTTTTATGCACAGTGCTACAAAGTTTGTAATGAAGTTTTTGGGAGGTAGCTTTAAAAGATTGGGCCTTTTGATGTCTGAGTTACTCTCCTTATGGGGAGAAATAGGGAGCTACAATTTCATTTTCTTCTTTTTAAGACAGGAATTTGCTTTGCCACGATCTTTGGCTTCTTATCTCAGCTTCCCTAGTGGCAGAGACCATAAACCATACCATCATGCCTGGCTCTTTGAAAAGGCTTTATTACATCACCCAGGACAGCCTCAGGCTCATGATTATCTTGTCTGTATCTCCCGAATTTCTGAGTTTACAGGTGCACACCACCACACCTGGTTTTTAGGTTTCACCAGGAACTAAACTCTGGCCTCCCAAGAGATCTACTCTGAGAAACATGGTGTTTTAGCGGCATGTACCACAATGGCTAAGCAAGGGAGTTATACATTTTTTTAAGCTCTTTCTCTATCCTATGTAGAGGGATGGAGTCTCCAGGGGTGCTTGTCTGGCCTTATGAAAACTGCTTTTCCTGTGGTCTAGAGAGACATGTGTATGCCAGTTCCTTTGTTCCCAGATCTAGATAATTTAGGGTGCAATCCTTTACATGTATGTTGTAAGAGATGGGGGACTTTTTGAGTGCAAATACCACACAGATTGGTAGTATGTTAATAGTTGACTCTCCCTTTTCTCCCCAGTGCAAATTAGTTAGAAGTGAGACACAGCTCCTAGAGGGATTTTGATGAACTCTTTTTGGAGGAAAACTGGGAACTGGAATTTCTTTAGACCCCTCTTGGCTCTGGTACCTGGGGTATGGAATCCTTGAAGAGCTTGCACTTTCAAGTAAAACCACCCCCATCACTACAAGGTGGGCTAGAAAAACATGGATACGCCATTTGTTTCTGTTCTCAGAGGGATCATATTTAGCATGAAATTTCGTAGGCAGGTGTTGTAAGACTTGGGGCAGTTGGTATGGAAGTGATTTCCTCCCAGAGTAGGGGCAAACCTGTTATTACTCTTTCCTTAACTCCTTGATACTTGCTAGTAAGAACCCAGGCCCTTAGGTAGCAGCTGGAATGGTGTTTCTGAAGCCTTTCTGGGAAAACAGAGATCTGTGATTGATTACAATCCTTCTCTGCATTGCTTTCAGAGGGATAAGTCCCCTGAAAGTGCTTGTGTGCCCAATAAATCCACCATATTTTCCCAGCCCTTCCCACATCTAAAGAGAAACCCATGTGTCTAATCCCCTTAGTTCTTACAGCTGGTACATTTAGAATCAAATCATGGGAAATCTTAGAGATAGGGACCCTTTATGTGAGGTACAGAACCTCCTCTGTACATGGAAAGACTAGGTATTTGGAATTTCTAAGTCTAAGGAACAGGGCCAAGGTAGTGTCTGTGCATGAGTGTACCCGAGATTGTCCCATCCTTTCATTGTGAATGTTTTGTTTCTCAGTCTCTCATCTGAGTCTCTGACATTCCCTTAGAAGAACTGATCCATGAATGTCTTTATTTGTTGCATTTGTAGGTGGAGGGAGTCAGGAGTCTTTGAATCCGCCATTTTGCTGATGTCACTTGACAGCTTTTTGTCTATTTTTCTTTTTAAGCACTTTGAACGCCTCATTCCATTCCTTTCTGTTCTGCAAGGTTTCAACTCAAAATCCACTGACCAATTTTTTTCTTTTTTTCTTTTTTTTTTTTTGCAAAGGGTGTTCTGTTGTGTGTGAAGAATTACAGTTCTCTTGTCCTTTAAAAATTTTCTCTTTGTTTTTTACTTTAATTATTTGTCAGTGTGAATTTCTCTCAATTAGTAACTACTGAGATTCTCTGATCTCTATGCTTATTTCCTTTCCCAGGTTTGGAAATTTTTCAGCTATTAGTTCCTTGAATAATTGTTCTAGCGCATTCTCTCTCTTATTTTAGGACTTCCATATACACATAAATTTGTCTACATGATAGTAGCCCATAAGTGACTTAAAATCTTGTCACTTTTAATTTTCTTTTTTTTTTTAATCTTTTTGTTTTCTTTTGTTTGTAGCGGTTTCTTTTTCTTATTTTTTCTTTGCTATAGGGCGCATGTGCTCGTCAGAAAGACAGAGACAGAGAGACAGAAGGGAGAACTCACCCCTCCTGGGGGGGATGGCCATGCCACAATCACTTCCTCTTTATTCTCCTCTTGGGATTTTGGGCACACATGCACACATGCCCATTGTCTTTGTTTTGTTTTGTTTTTTCAGAAAGAGGATTTTGCTATAGGGTGAGTACACTCACCAGAAAGACAGACAGAGATAGACAGAAAGCGAGAAAACACCCCCCAGGGAGCTGGGCATGTCACAATCCCTTCTCCTCCATTCTCCTCTCATGATCTTGGCTACACACACACCCAGTGTGAGTTTAAGCCACTGGGTCTGGAACTCAAACCACGGTTGACTACATGGGAGTCCAGTGACATAACCATTCCGCCAACTGCTGGTCCCAAACCAGCATGAGATTTAAGCCACTGGATCAGGGACTGGTACCAGAATCAGGCATCTGGAAGTCCAGTGCCTTAATCACTACACCACCTGTTGGCTTTCAAAATTTAAATTTTATTTATTCTTTTTTTTTTAATTTTCATAAGATTTTTTTTTCAATTTATTTATTTGCATTCATTCTCTGAACATCATTACAGAATACAAAATGAGATTTTCCATCCAAATTACACTATATATTGTCTCAATCAAGCACATCAACAGACATGTTATTGTCAGCAAATGATCTTCCATTTCTTGTCTTCTGTATGTTTTGCTTTTTTCCCCCCATCCTAGATTCTCTATCTCTTACCCTCTGCCATCTCCCACTCTCCTCCCACAGTCTCTGGTATCTATGTTTGCTTTCTATACTGTTTTCTCCTCACATTTTATTGTAACGCCAAAGACCCTAATCAATCCAAATACCCTCATAGCAAACACAGGTGATACCCACATTTCCATGAACACAAGTCTTACTTTACACATCCTATAAAGTAGCACCTAGCTGTGGCTACATATCCTACTGCAGTCATTGAATAGATATATATTTTTTTTCTGAAACTTTTTTTTTGTAACTCAATTTACATTCCTTCCCTAAGCTTCATCACAGCATACAAAATGCAATCTCCCATCCAGTACACACTGCATAGTGATACAATCATGCACATTACAAAAAATTTTCCATTACTAGTTCCTAGAATTACTTCCACCCCTCTTTCTGACCCTCTGTCCCTTCCCACCCTCCTCTCACACCACCTCCGGTGTCTACAATTGTCCTTCATTCCCTTCCCACCCACGTTGCATTGATCACACAATTTCCTACATAATCTAACTACTTTAAATGGTGAGTTCACTCATTACTACTAAGAAAACCAGTTTTAACTTAACTCAAAGAAATGCCAAGGAACTTTGCTTAAAGCCAGGAAACAAGTTAGGATTCTGTTCAAATGGAAGGTGCATGAACCTATCAGTCTCATGTACTTTTATCTTCTGTTCTGGTTCAATTTTCCTGATTAAATTCTGGGATATAATATTCAACTCCAGACTTGTCCCTCTGATTAAGTTGGCCACTTTCATAGTTTTTGGACTCTTATTTCCGTGTGTCTGTGTTTAATTTTCTTGATACAGCACACCCTTGAGAACTTCTTGGAGATCTGGTCTGGTGTTGGTAAATTCTTTCAGGTTTTGTTTATCTGAGAATGTTCTTGTCTTTTCTTCCCACCTGAAAGATAATCTTGCCGGGTACAGTATTCTTGGCTGAAATTGCTTCTCTCGTAACACTTTGAATATGTTTTCCCATTCTCTCCTCGCTCGCATTGTTTCTGATGAGAGATCTGCTGTTAGCCTGATGGGATGTCCTTTGTAGGTAACTTGATGTTTCCCTCTTGCCAATCTTAGTATCTTGTCTTTGTCTGTGGTTTTGGTCAACCTGGCTATAATGTGTCTTGGAGAAGATCTTCTTGGGTTGATTCTATTTGGGGTACTTTGTATTTCCTGGGACTGGATCTTCGAATGCCTCTCTAGGTTTGGAAAGTTTTCTTGCAAGATTTCATGGAATAGATTATCAATGCCCTTATGGGTCTCTTCACCTTCTGGAATGCCAATTATCCGGATATTTGGACGTTTGATGGTATCCAGTACTTCTCGCATATCATTCTCAAATTTTTGAGCCATTTTCTCAGTCTTCGTGGTGGACTTTTCTAAGCCAGCCATTTTCTCTTCTACATCTGAGATTCTATTTTCTGAATGATCTAGTCTGCTTTTAATACTTTCAAGGGAGATTTTGACTTCTTGTATTATAGACTTCATCTCTAGCAGTTCCGTTTGAGTCTTTTGTAAAGTGTGTAATTCCTCTTTTAGATCTTGCAAGAATTTCCTCATCTCCTGGAACTCGGCAACTTCTTTCTCCTTTCTCTTTAGCAGTTCATTATCTCTCTTTTCTTCCATCTCTGTTATTCTTTTGTACATTTGTCTCCCTTGGGAACAATGGTAAACACATAAATATGTTTCTCATTTAATACCCACCATCCAAGTTAGCAATTACCAAATCTCTTTATTTATGTCAGAAGGAACATGTATGAGAGAGAGAGAGAGAGAGGGAGAGAGAGAGAGAGAGGGAGGGAGAGAGAGAGAGGGAGAGAGGGAGAGAGAGAGAGAGAGAGAGAGAGAGAGAGGGAGAGAGGGAGAGAGAGGGAGGGAGGAGAGAGAGAGAGAGAGAGAGAGAGGAGAGAGAGAAAGCACTCCTCAATGGTATATAGTTATACTATAATCATTTATCCCTTTCCTTCTATCTCTACATCCCATCAGGAGCTTGAGCAGATTTGCACACCAGTATGTTTTTCAAGCCACCAGTTCTGGAACTTGAACCTTGATTGGCCATGTAGGAGTTGGCTTCTGTGCAGTATCTAATCACATGACCATGTGCCAGCCCTCTTTTGCATTTTTATTGGAAAAATTCTTATTTCAACAAAGTGCAATATATTATAAATGTTTTAGAAGAATTTTATATCTCAAGGAAAAGTTAAATGATAGTATGCCTCTCTTCTGAAATTTTTATGTGAGTGGTCTGCAATGCAATTACCCTCTGGTATTACCAAATAATAATTTTAAGAATTTTAACACACTTTATTACCATTATTATTTATAAAGTTGTTTCTTCTACACTACTGTGTTAGAAGTTGTTATTTTTCTCAGCACTCAGTATTTCTCTCATAATGTTTCCCGTTTCCCACTTTCACTCTCCAGACATTGCTTCCAAGAATGTCAATTTAATATCTACTGCTCTGACCTGACATGTCATTTTACTCCTTTGTAGCCAATATCTTTTGCTGTAGTTAAGAAATATAATTTGGGGGGGCACAATTTTTTTTCACATACCGTATGACTGTGTGTGTGTGTGTGTGTGTGTGTGTGTGTGTATTTATAAAAGAGACTATATACATATATTTTTCCATTTTGCTGTAGGATGTGTACTCATGAGACAGAGATGGGGTGGGTGGGTGAGGGTGAAATCACCCCAACCCCCGGGGTTTGCCCACACACTGCAATCCCTTTTCCATTCTTCACTTGGACTCTGGGCACACACGCAATGGTGCAGTTCTCAAGCCTGTGGGGTCTAAGCCTCAGACTTCACAGGTCATGTGGGATTCATCTGTCTTAATCTCCATGCTATCTGCTGTTCCCCACGTAAATTTTTAGATGACATTAATATAATATTTCTAAGTACAATAGTTTCCTTTTGTACTGATATTTATCAGTCTTTTTTGGGGATAATCTTTTTGTTTTTCACTTTTTAAGGGTAATGGTAATTGGAAACATACTGCTTTAATATAATTGTCAGGCTTGGCATGAATAAGTATTCACATAGAATTTGGAAGAAATATGTGCCTTTAAATTTGTTTCCTCTACAGTTTTCTTAGTTCCTTGTCTGGTTTTAGTAAGTTTTAGAATTTATGGGGAAAAAAAGAAAAGAGAGTGAGCCAATTCAAGACCACACCATGATAGTGTTTATCCTAGAATCAGGCCTATTCCACTTCCACTCACTTTTTCATTTTCTACCTTAATTCCTTTTGCACCAAGACGTTAGGGTGTTATATAGCATGTCTCAGGGAATTGGTGGATGGTTTCAGTAATATATGGTTTACATTCTCAGAAATATAAATCTATTTGTACAATAGATTAAGTCGTGAATATATTTTGAATATTTATCCTTCGTATATTCTGATATAGTGACTTGCTTATCAAAGAATTGGATCTTTGTTGCATTATTCAAATAAGCATGCACAGGAGAAAGGCAAGTCTTGAGGACACATTCCCCACTGGGCCTAGTCACTATTTTCTTTTTTGTTATCTTTGTTTTTAAATCTTAGCTTCCTCATGGAAATCAACATTTTAGCATAATGTAATCTGACCTTTCCAACTAAACTTGCCTTCTTCGTTTATTACTGAGTTCATTCTCCTTTGAATTGCTTGCATTTTCTTCTGGTTATAGTCACTGATGACACATCTTTATTTTAAGAATAATTATACTAATAATATACCTAAGACACTTGCTACTCTACAATTTTCTAATGTGTAAGTTTTCTCCAAGAAAGGTTCAGATAATTTGATTTGGAATACTAAATTTTGCAATTTAATACTTCATTATTCCATTGATTAAAATAATTTATTTGAACCGCAGAGTACTACAATGTCCCTTAATTTTGAATTAATTGTTGTTCTTGTTCTTTTTTTTTCCAGAGGAGAATGGACAGGAAGAAGGCAAGTTGCATGATGTATTTATCTTCTGTTTCTTACATGTTTGTCTACAGTTCACAGTAATCATCTTTCTCATCTCTGACGTGGACACAAGGGGATATAATTTTTGTCTCAGAGTCAGAGCTTACTTCCTGAAGTCTGCCATGCTTCTTTGTTATTCTGTTCCCCATTTTTAGCTCCCTCATTGATTGTACAGTTGCAATCAAGGAGTACTGATCCCTTATGCTATCTAAAACTTGACAATTGACTAAGTACCCATGGTGTATGTTGGTGTATTTATAGTTTCTGAAGGATAAGAGTTGTACGAGATGAAAGTTGATCTAAAGCAACTTCGTCTGATATATTTTTAAATTCAATACCTTGTTTGGCATGATTTAGTTAACATGTTCCTTATTCCAGTGCCATTTAGTACAAAAAGTTAAATAGAGTAGGTAGTAATGGCTAGACCAAATTGTCTTGAACAGAGTGCTTCAGAATCCTAACCTAGCATTTCTTATGTGTAGAGTGGTTAGTTTCTCTAGTTAAGAGTTTATGGACATTTGGGACCAGCAGTTAGCGTAATGGCTATGTCGCTGGACTCCCACATAGTCGACCGCGGTTCGAGTCCCGGACCCGGCGGCTTAAACTCACGCCGGGCACGTGTGCGTGCGTGCCCAAGATCCCGAGAGGAGAATGGAGGAGAAGGGATTGCGGCGTGGCCATCCCCCCTGGGGGGTGATTTCCTGCTTTCTATCTCTCTGTCTGTCTCTGTCTGTCTGGCGAGCGCACGCGCCCTATAGCAAAAACCTCTCCAAAAAAAGAAAAAAAAAAAAAAAAAAAAAAAAAGAGTTTATGGACATTTGATAAAACAAATGATGGAATTTACTACAAATATGTCATAGCAGCCAATACATCTAGGTCAATAAAAATATATTGACCTAACGAAGGGCGATAATGGCAAAAGGATGTCAAAGTTTCAAAAACATTTTCAGAATTTATGCACCCGAGCCAGTATTCCTGAAATCGTTTCTGTGCTCATTAGATTTATTCCATTATGTTCATTTTAATGTTTAGTAGAAAATGGCTGAACGAAAGGAAACTCCGAGGGGCTTATTGAATGTGTGTTATTGTCACCATGTGTTTATCTGCTTCTTGATGGTTTCAAAATGAATTCCTAAGTCATATGAAATTACTTTTTCTTTCTTATGATATTAACAATCTTTCCTTTTATTTTTTTTTCCAGAAGAACCTCCAGAACCCATTAGTAAGTTTTCTGATAATTCAATTCTGCCCAACTCGTTTAAAATGACTGCTTTCTTGCTTCTTTTATTTCCCTGAAATTTTATAAATACTATCCTTTGGTCCTGGATTCTTGAAAGTACAATATTTTATTTTTAGCTTATGTATTAGTTCTAATTGCTTCTGTTTTCATGCCCTCCATTCTTTACCATCCTTATTATTTTCATTACTTCATCTCATGTCAATTCTCACCTGTGAGTTTTGGCTTTGAAGTGCTTCCTACAGCTTCAAAAATAAACTGAGGAGATGAAGGACATTAGGCTGACAGACATAGCATACATGTATAATTGTAGAAAATGATCAAACATAACGTTTCTGTTCAATATTCCATGTCGGATTTTCTATGACTAAACATTTGATACATCTCAAAACTTTGAGATTAGAGAAGACTCAACCTTGCTGAGAAGTTTCCCCAGGCATTCTCCTGTCAAATAATGTGTATTATTATCGTTATCGGTAGAAGTTTGTGCCGTATGGCACATGCGCTCACCAAAAAGAGACAGAGACATAGACAGTGAGAGTGAACGTGAGAAATCATCTCCCGGGAGATGGACCTTCCACAATCCTTTCTCCTCCATTTTCCTCCTGGGATCTTGGGCATGCAGGCACACACACTTGGAGTGAGTTTCAAGACACCTGGTCAGACTCAAACCACTGTGGCCATGTGGGAATCCAGTGACATAACTACTACAGCATATGCTGGCCCTGAGAACGTGTAAATTTATATATGGTTGATTGACAAGAATGAATTTTAAGTTTATTCTTTTCTTTCCTGGAACATGTTACTCAACTCTGCCTAGGTGAGTAACCTTAAATAAACAAACCACATTTGTTTATTTAAATAGTTACTATTTCTCCAAATTATAAAGCATTTTAAATATTTTAGGAGGCTTTAATCATTATAGGAAGGTTTAGTGATTCAACAGATCTCAGTTCTGCATTGTTTTTCTAATGTGAAGGGCCAGAGAGTCCAGTACGTGAAAAAATTTCGAAAAGATATTTTTAAAATGATACTAACATCATCATTGACATTTTGTACCGCCTCCGTCCCACTGATAGTTTCAATAACGATTCTTTTCAATGGGAATAGGATTTGAAGTATTACTTCAAAGTATTTATCAGGTTTCAGATAACTGCTGCTGTAGAGAGTTTTAGACAGATGGGCAGCTTCCCCTTGTGCTTCCTCTTCCTTTCATTATGACCTCTTTCCGCGAAGAGTGATGGTTTTCATTTTACTGTGGAAAAGAGAGGGAGTCCATACATAGGCACAGTTGATATTGTTTATTGCAGAGGAAGTTCTGTTTTACCTCCTCCCATGGTTTTATTTCAAATTCAATTTGCATTCGAATATGGGTCATATGGAAGTAAACCGTATCTCTCATTGGTGAGCTGAAGTGGAATCTTACCAACTCTCAGCATTCGGGTCACTGCGCCATAGAGAAAACTGTGCGAGTGTTTCAAACGTTAATACTCCTCCTTTCCTCACATTGTGCCCTCTTTTCAAATGACTTGGTTCTATTTTTTTTTCTTTGTATTGTGTTGTATTGTATTGATAAAAACTGTGAAGAGGTAAAAACCAAGTCCTACTAATGTATTTTAATGCACAAGTAACCAGTGTTTCAACTATGTTTTGTACCTTTATCTTCAACTCTCAATAATCGTCGTCATCAACTCCCACACACAATAGTTAATGTGATTTTACATATGTATTCTACAGAAAGCTTAGAACCTAAATACGTATTAAAACCCACGAGGATAATTCTTTGATTTTCCCAGTCATTTCAATCCACATGTACAACAGATCTTGTCGATCACAGAAATTTTGTTAACCCTGTACTTTTGGACTGTTGCATGTTTGAAGTTTTGGATGTGTACACTTAACACCAAATTTATTCTGGTCATTTGTTTTATAATCCATTTCACTGCTATTCTCTACTTCTTTTCCTTAATAATCATGTGATTTCTTCATAAGACTTTTACTAAGCAAAATTAGTATAGAAACTCCATTAGACACCATTACAAATTTCTTTTATTTTTCCGATTTTGTCTCCTCTGTTTTCCCTAGAGAGATGACAACTTAGTAGTCCTCTTTACTTCAGTGTTTGAGACTCCTTTCTACTTCATAGCTATGGCAAATAGGAAAATTAATTATAAATACTCAGTGCCAACCAAATAACTTATTAAAAGTAACCAATAAAGTAACAAAGCCTACCTTTATGAAATGCAATAAAAATGCACCATAGCTACCATATGTAAAATGTTTCCCCCATTCACTAAGTAAGTCCTTTTTTCTATATTTGTTTCTGAGCAATGATCTTTGGAGACCAGACATCCTCAGCCATGGTTGATTTTGCATGCACGGAGGTGCACCTATAACTGTGTATTTCTGTATGTTAAACTGCATCAGGTTAGATTAGCAATATGTTTTAATCTTAAGTACCTTTGACTTTGCTTAGTGATTGCTTCCACAACACTGACATTGATCTTTCCGTTTTGTTTCCCAGGACTCGAGGGTGCGTCTGGTAAATATTTTCTGACAATATTTACTCTGATAACCCTTTATATGACTCTTTTTAGCATCTTTATCCTCCCCTGCCTGTTACTCTACATGCCTTCTGTTAGCTCTCCTCTTCCCAGGTTGTCTCCACTCATCTTGCCAATTTTTACGTATGGACTTCTCCATAATCAATTCTTTCCTTCATTGGTGGAATCGGAAAATTTAATTTCATTGAATTAGTAGGTATAATGAGAGATTTCTGGGCCAATGGGAATTAGACAAAGCAAAGTGGAGAGACTGTTTTTTTTTTTTTTTTTTTTTCTTTTTAAAGATACAAAATTTGAGCTGGAAAAAGGAATATGTTTAATACGTATATTTTACAATGAATAAGTTTAATACATTTATATTATTACATTATATTCTTCAAAATTGCTGATAGAGTGGATATAAGGCCAGCTTCTCACAAAAACAATGTGAAGAAATGCATTGTTGAATAAATAGACTTAGTCATTGCCACCATCTCTGTGTATTTCAAAACATCATGATGTACATGATAAATACATGTAACTTTATCTCTCCTTAAAATAATACTGGGGCCAGTTGTGGTGTAGTGGTTTAGGCTCTGGACTCCCACTTGACCAACCATGATTTGAGTCCCAGATCCAGCCTCTTGAACATCATCCCAGTCACGTTTTCGTGTTTCCCAAGATTTCAAGAAGAGGTTGGAGGAGAAGGGATTTACCAAAATCATTATACATTTTATGAGATGAGGAAGAATAAATGGACAGGCATATGATTTCCATTGTATATATGTATCTTTTTGTAAGTATACACACACACACACACACACACACATGAACACACACACACACACACACACGTATATATATACTTATTTCAGAAAATGTCCAGTAGTTAGTACCTCTATTACATAGTTCAGCAGGAAGAGATCATGACTATTCAACTTACACATGTTTAAATTGTATGAGGCACTTGTTAAATAAATCATTTATGTCCATTTTCCTTCAAATGCTCTTTTCAAAGAATTATTTCACTTATCATTATATATTTATTTAAATTGACCAGAGAGAAACTGAGATAGATAGAGAGAGAGGGAAAGTGAGAAAGTAAGTCACCAGGTGTGGGACTCGAACTGTGTTCGGCCATGGGGGAGTTCAGCACCCTTAACTACAAAGCTCCTTGCAGGCCCCCTTCAAATGCTCTTTAATGCAAATGTCACTGTAAAGTCAGTTGCAATCTTTTTGTTTATACTTCAAGAGCTTTATATAATGTTTTTTCTATTTTCCAATGTCCAGAAACGTTTCATGTAAATTTTCTGGCGTTTTTCCTGCTATAGGAAATGTTATTTCTTACCATAATAAATGTTTCACTTTTCATATATTTTGACACATTTGTTGACTGCCTAATGTAACTATTTTCAAATGTTGTCGATGAACTGTACATATTAAAGAAAAGTCAGTCAGCACACATCCCTTAACATAAATTCTGTGAATGTTATGTAAATGATATTAGAAGGGTCTAGCTTGAACCAAAGGTTTGTTTTGCTTTCTTTCAGAAAACCCTAATATAATCGGTATAAGTTTATTATGTATTATTCCTAATTTTATTTGGAATTTCATTTTGTATTCAGAGAAAACATAATTTAAGGATGTACACCTAGATGTATTTTTCATTCCTCATGTGATTACTGCTAAGAAAGCGGTTTTGACAGATGGGTGGTTCCACTCTGCGTCATCATCAGTTTTTATGTACCTGTCTCATTTGTTTATTCTCATTCCATTCTGAAGAGGAAGAAAGACCAATGTAGGACAAGTGCTTGATATCATTTAGCCACAGGAAGGCCTATACTATTTCTTCTTTTTCTTTCTTTCTCCTTTTTTTCTCCTTCTTTCCCTTTATTTCTTTCTTTCATTTTTTGGAGAGATTTTTGCTACAGGGTGCCTGCACTCACCAGAAGGAGAGAAAGATAGAGATAGAAAGCTAGGAACCAGCCCCCACCCCCAGGTGGGATGGCCAAGCCGCAATCCCTTCTCCCCCATTCTCCTCTCATGATCTTGGGCACAGATACACATGTCCCCAGTGTGAGTTTAAGCCACCGGGACTGGGACTAAAACCATCGTCGACTACATGGGAGTCCAGTGACTTAGCCATTATGCCAGCTGCTGGTCCCAACCCAGCATGAGTTTTAAACCACTGCAATAGGGACTGGTACCAGGGTCAGCCTTCTGGGAGTCCAGTGCCTTAACAACTACACCACCTGCTGGGTTTCAAAATTTGAGTTTTATTTATTCTTTTGTGTATTTGTCTCCCTTGGGAACTATGGTAACCACATAAATGTATTTCTTATTTAATACCCACCAATCAAGTTATCAATTACCAAATCTTTTTTAAATTATTATTATTATTATTTTTATCTCTGAAGGCACATGTACATGAGGGGGAAAGAGAGAGAGAGAGAGAAGAGTGAAAGCACCCCTCAGTGCTATTTATTTATAGTATAATGATTTATCCCTTTCCTTCTATCTCTACATCCCATCAGGAGCTTGAGCAGATTTGCACACCAGCATTTTTTTCAAGCCACCAGTTCTGGGACTTGCACCTTGATTGCCCATGTAGGACTTGGCTTCAGTGCAGTATCTAATCACATAACCATGGGCCAGCCCCCTTTTGCATTTTTATTGGCAAAGTTCTTTTTTCAACAAAGTGTAACGTATTATAAGTGTTTTAGAAGAATTTTATGTCTTAAGGCCAGTTAAATGGTAATATACCTCTCTTCTGAAATTTTTATGTGAGTGGTCTTCAATGCAATTAGCCTCAGGTATTAGCAAATATTTTTAAGAACTTTAACCCACTTTATTAGCATTATTATTTGTAAAGTTGTTTTTTCTACGCCACTGTGGTAGAAGTTGTTTTTCCTCAGTGCTCAGTATGTCTATCATAGTCTTTCTCATCTCCCACTTTCACTGTCCAGTCATTGCTTCCAAGAATGTCACTTTCATATCTACCACTCAGACCAGGCCAATCAGTTTACTCCTTTGCAGCCAATATCTTTTGCTATAGTCAAGAGATCTCATTTTTGGAAGCACAAATGTTTTCTTAACATACCGTTTGACTATGTGTGCATGTTTGTGAGTGTGTGTGTGGGTATTTATAAAAGAGTCTATATATATATATACATTTTTTTTTCCATTTTGCTGTGGAGTGTGTACTCACCAGACTGAGATGGGGTGGGTGGGTGAGTGTGAAATCACCCCATCCCCCGGGGTTTGCCCACACACTGCAATCCCTTCTCCATTCTTTGCTAGGAGTCCGGCCACGCACGCGATGGTACGAATGTCCAGCCTGTGGGGTCCGAGCCTTGACCGGCACAGGTAATGTGGGCTCCATCTGTCTTAATCTCTATGCTATCTGCTGTCGCCCAAATAATTTTTTAGGTGACATTAATATAATAATTCTAAGTACAAGAGTCTCATTTTGTATTGATATTTATCAATCTCTTTTGGGGATATTCAATTTGTTTCTTTACTTTTTAAGGGTAGTGGAAATTGGAAATATACCACTTTAATGTAATTGTCAGGCATGTTATCAATAAGAATTCAGATAGAATTTTGAAGAGATAGGTGCCTTTAAATGCGTTTCCTCTACAGTTTTCTTGGTACCTTTGTCTGGTTTTATTAAGTGTTGAAATTCTATTGGGAAAAAACGAAAAGACAGTGAACCAATTCAAGACCACAGCATGATAGTGTTTATCCTAGATTCAGGCCTATTCCACTTCCAGTGCCTTTTTCATTTCCTACTGTAATTCCTTATGCACCAGGGTTTTGGTGTGTTATATAGCCTGTCTCACATGACTGGAGGATGGTTTCAGTAATATATGGCTTACATTCTCAGAAATATAAATCTATGGGACCAGCAGTTGGTGTAATGGCTATGTCGCTGGACTCCCACGTAGTCGACTGACCATGGTTCGAGTCCTGGACCCGGTGGATTAAACTCACGCCGGGCGCATGTGCGTGCGTGCCCAAGATCCCGAGAGGAGAATGGAGGAGAAGGAATTGCGGCGTGGCCCTCCCCCCTGGGGGGTGATTTTCTGCTTTCTGTCTCTCTGTCTCTCTCTGTCTGTCTGGTGAGTGCACGTGCCCTCTAGCAAAAGTCTCTCCAAAAAAATAAATAAATAAAAGAAATAAATGAAATATAAATCTATTTGTGCAATAGAGGAAGTCAGGAATATATTTTGAATATTAATTCTTCGTATTTACTGATATATTGCCTTGCTTATCAAGCAATTGGATCTTTGTTGCATTATTCAAATAAGCATGCACAGGAGAAAGGCAAGTCTTGAGGACACATTCCCCACTGGACCTAGTCACTATTTTCTTTTTTGTTATCTTTGTTTTTAAATCTTAGCTTCCTCATGGAAATCAACATTTTAGCATAATGTAATCTGACCTTTCCAACTAAACTTGTCCTCTTCGTTTATTACTGAGTTCATTCTCCTTTGAATTGCTTGCATTTTCTTCTGGTTATAGTCACTGATGACACATCTTTATTGTAAGAATAATTATACTAATAATATACCTAAGACACTTGGTACTCTACAATTTTCTAATGTGTAAGTGTTCTCCAAGAAAGGTTCAGATAATTTGATTTGGAATACTAAATTTTGCAATTTAATACTTTATTATTCCATTGATTAAAATAATTTATTTGAACCACAGAGTACTACAATGTCCCTTAATTTTGAATTTATTGTTGTTCTTGTTCTTTTTTTTTCCAGAGGAGAGTGGACAGGAAGAAGGCAAGTTGCAGTGATGTATTTATCTTCTGTTTCTTACATGTTTGTCTACAGTTCACAGTAATCATCTTTCTCATCTCTGACGTGGACACAAGGGGATATAATTTTTGTCTCAGAGTCAGAGCTTACTTCCTGAAGTCTGCCATGCTTCTTTGTTATTCTGTTCCCCATTTTTAGCTCCCTCATTGATTGTACAGTTGCAATCAAGGAGTACTGATCCCTTATGCTATCTAAAACTTGACGATTGACTAAGTACCCATGGTGTACGTTGGTGTATTTATAGTTTCTGAAGGATAAGAGTTGTACGAGATGAAAGTTGATCTAAAGCAACTTTGTCTGATATATTTTTAAATTCAATACCTTGTTTGGCATGATTTAGTTAACATGTTCCTTATTCCAGTGTCATTTAGTACAAAAAGTTAAATAGAGTAGGTAGTAATGGCTAGACCAAATTGTCTTGAAAAGAGTGCTTCAGAATCCTAACCTAGCATTTCTTATGTGTAGAGTGGTTAGTTTCTCTAGTTAAGAGTTTATGGACATTTGATAAAACAAATGATAGAATTTACTACAAATATGTCGTAGCAGCCAATACATCTAGATCAATAAAAATATATTGACCTAACGAAGGGCGATAATGGCTCAAACGATGTCAAAGTTTCAAAAACATTTTCAGAATGTACGCACCCGAGCCAGTATTCCTGAAATCCTTTCTGTGCTCATTAGATTTATTCCATTACGTTCATTTTAATGTTTCGTAGAAAATGGCTGAACGAAAGGAAACTCCGAGGGGCTTATTGAATGTGTGTTATTGTCACCATGTGTTTATCTGCCTCTTGATGGTTTCCAAATGAATTCCTAAATCATATGAAATTACTTTTTCTTTCTTATGATATTAACAATCTTTACTTTTTCTTTTTTTCCAGAAGAACCTCCAGAACGCATTAGTAAGTTTTCTGATAATTCAATTCTGCCCAACTCGTTTAAAATGACTGCTTTCTTGCTTCTTTTATTTCCCTGAAATTTTATAAATGCTATCCTTTGGTCCTGGATTCTTGAAAGTACAATATTTTATTTTTAGCTTATGTATTAGTTCTAATTGCTTCTGTTTTCATGCCCTCCATTCTTTACCATCCTTATAATTTTCATTTGTTCATCTCATGTCAATTCTTACCTGTGAGTTTTGGCTTTGAAGTGCTTCCTACAGCTTCAAAAATAAACTGAGGAGATGAAGGACATTAGGCTGACAGACCTAGCATACATGTATAATTGTAGAAAATGATCAAACATAACGTTTCTGTTCAATATTCCATGTCGATTTTCTATGACTAAACATTTGATACATCTCAAAACTTTAAGAGATTAGAGAATACTCAACCTTGCTGAGAAGTTTCCCCAGGCATTTTCCTGTTAAATAATGTGTATTATTATCGTTATCGGTAGAAGTTTGTGCCGTATGGCACATGCGCTCACCAAAAAGAGACAGAGACATAGACAGTGAGAGTGAACGTGAGAAATCATCTCCCGGGAGATGGACCTTCCACAATCCTTTCTCCTCCATTTTCCTCCTGGGATCTTGGGCATGCAGGCACACACACTTGGAGTGAGTTTCAAGACACCTGGTCAGACTCAAACCACTGTGGCCATGTGGGAATCCAGTGACATAACTACTTCACCATTTGCTGGCCCTGAGAACGTGTAAATTTATATATGGTTGATTGACAAGAATGAATTTTAAGTTTATTCTTTTCTGTCCTGGAACATGTTACTCAACTCTGCCTAGGGGAGTAACCTTAAATAAACAATCCACGTTTGTTTATTTAAATAGTTACCATTTTTCCAAATTATAATGCATTTTAAATATTTTAGGAGGCTTTAATCATTATAGGAAGGTTTCGTGATTCAACAGATCTCAGTTCTGCATTGATTTTCTAATGTGAAGGGCCAGAGAGTCCAGTACGTGAAAAAATTTTGAAAAGGTGTTTTTAAAATGACACTAACATCATCATTGACATTTTGTACTGCCTCCATTCCACTGATAGTTTCAATAACGATCCTTTTCAATGGGAATAGGATTTGAAGTATTACTTCAAAGTATTTATCAGGTTTCAGATAACTGCTGCTGTAGAGAGTTTTCTGATGCCATTAAATGCCTCACTTTTCTTCCTTTCAATATTTTAGATAAGTTACACACAAGCATTCATGAATTTATTTTTTTAGAGGTTTTTACTGTAGCGAGTGTGTGCTCGCCAGAATGACAGGGAGAGCCAAAGAGACAGAAAGTGTGAAATCGCCTGCCACGGCCATGGGAGACGGCCATGTCGCAATTCCTTCTCCACCATTCTCCTCTCGGGAAGCTGGGCACGCTCGGACCCGTGCTCCGCGTCAGTCTAAGCCACCGGGTCTGGGATAGGAAGCTCGGTCGGCTACGTGGGAGTCCAGCGACTTAGCCATTATGCCAAGTGCTGCCCTCTCAAGCACTAGTTTAAAGAAAACTCAAACGTAAGAAGATCTCTGTAGTTACAAAGGTGTTGATAAAGAAAACATCCCAGAACACAATTTTGTATTTCTCTAGTAGAAATGGCTCCCCATACATTATTTTTATTGATTTATTGATTTATCTTTACCTTTGTATATGCACCTATTTTATTGTGTTTGGACAAATGCATGAACCCCGATACACCACACAGCAACGTAACGTGCATTCTGATTTCCTCAAAATTTTCCTTAAGCCCCTTTGTTTGTGTCTGTGTACACGTGCACATGCCTATATAGAACACTTAACCAGACATCTGCCCTTAACAGCTATTAAGTGTACACTTGCAGTCCTACTAACAGTAGGGATGATGTTGTATAGCATATCTCTAGAACCTACGCATCTTGAGTAATTGAACCTTTATTTTCTTTGAGCAACAACTTTCTATTTCCCTCCTCCCAAGCCCTATCAAACACCATTCTATTTCTCTGCCGTCATGAATTTTTGTGTCGGGCAACATTATACTACAGAGTACCAATCTGACAGTAGTTACGAGACAGGTATCACACTGTTCATGTAACTGATCAAAGTTAAGTAACTGCTCATTAAGAGTTAAGAATAAGAAATAATATCAAAATATCAAGAATATTTTAAAAGTAGGTACCAGAAAAACAAGCAGATCCCACTAGTAAAACTACAAAATGATTTTTACATTGCAGTAAATTGATTACTTTTGGGCTCAAATTCATTTCATAGAGTATATTCTTGACCAAAGTGAGTCTCGGACAAACGTTGTGTGTTTATTTTTATTTTTTAATGTTTTTTTTTTTTAGTTTATGTATTTTGAGTTTATCTATGTCTAGATAGCTGTAATTGAAAGTTATAATATTTTCATTAAATTTTCCTTTCTCTTTATTTCTCGTGATATTAACATAGATCTTTCCATTTGACTTTCAGGGGAATCTGCGAAACAACCTGGTAAATTCTATCACACTTTTATTATTCCCCAAATCCTTTGAAATGAGTGTTTTATTTATGTTTTTAAGTGTCCCACCAGGATATAAAAAAGTTTCTGTCTTACTTTCATTAGCACATGACATACAGACAGAGATAGAAAACTGCTCTCAAGAGAGGCTCATTCAATGATGGCTATCCCATTCAGCCACAATCAATGTCAGGTGTGGATACTAGACGTGTACAGGTTGACCAGGAAGCCAAACCTAGACATTCACAGGGTGTCCAGCATTGAGAGTGGCGCTCTACTGCTCTACCTCCTTGATTGGGGCGCACAGCCTTATAATCTAGCTCCCAGTTTGGCTCTCTAATCTTCTGAGCTTCTACTTTCAGGGCTCAAATGATTGGTTTGGAAATTCTTCCCTGTTACGTTCTATTGATGTCTGTTTTTCTGTTTAATATTCTTTCATTCCCCCTTATTCCTCCCACACCATTCCAACTCTATGTGCATTAATTCCTATCACTTCCAGATTTTCTAGAGTTTCAGTAAGCCACAAGATAGGTGCAAGATTCCTGACTGAATGGCGTATAACATACAGTTGATGTAATTTTCTGTAAAAACTTCACCTTTGGGTCTCCGTCCTATACCTAAACATGAGGAGCCATTGCTCTAAGTTTGACACTGCCCTAGCACCTTAGGATTATGCAGAAAACTCTGACACTGAACTAACCTTCTCAAGGGTTTGTCTTTCTGAAGAATGTTGAGAGTCTGATGTCGTTGTTTGGTCAAGTGCGATCTCGAGGCTCATGTTCCACTGCCATTGCCACGCGATCCAAAGTTGAAACGTACACAGGTGTTTTGCATGGTTTTCATGGTTTTTCTTTCAAACCATTTTAGTATGTATGATTCTTTGACATATTGATCAAAATGGTGTTGTTTTGACTTTGTTTTTTAGGCAAACATTAATGATATTTACATCGATCTCTGCTCTTTAGGTTCAGGGAGCTCTCGAAAACCTGCTGGTAAGTTTTTAAAGAATCCCATTATTCCCCATCTCTTTCCCGAAGCCTGATGACTGTTTTTGTTGATATCTTTGTTTCCCTAAATATTTTTAGAGTTTGCTTCTTTCATTCATAAAAAGGAGACAGAGACAGGGAAACAGAAAGCTGGAGACCACCTCAAAACATGTAAATATTTTTATGGGGATTGAATATCTCAAAAAAACTCGGAGATTTTAAACTTCCTAAGTCTGAATTTTTCAAGTGAAGAATACTGAAAGTAAGACTGTTCACATGTTACCAGATGAGTTTTTTCATAAAGTACTGATATATACATTCAAAATTTCAATGGTTGCTTCTTGTACTAATATTCGTCAAGCATATATTTTCCAAGTTAATTTAATTTGGGGACATAGCTCCTCAACGTATGCCCCAGGATCTATAAGACCACTGCTAAGACAGAGTTTTAGAGAGATTCATGCTCCGACGGCGCTCTGATTCATTAATTTCGTATTCCTTGCTAATGGACATATGCTGGTCCGTGTTTTATTCTGAAAAAAAAAAAGAAAGGATATAACAAGGAATTCCAAGTGATTCATCACATTAAAACTCCTATTCTGATGTCTCTCATGGTGTCCTTTCATATATGAGTCTGGTGTGCACAAAAGGTTCTACTGCTGTGGAACAGTACTGACTCTGATTGCTGAGATGTCCCTTGGAACCGACTATTCTGATTCTCGAAATGTGGATCAATTGGAACCACAGAGTAACATGCAAAGTATTGCCAATTTCAGTCTGTCTCCCGTCCTGATACCGTGCCTTCATTTTGAATGAATCCATTCTTTCTTCCCTTTATACTTTGGATAAGTTGGTTAAGAAAACTTGACAAGCTCCCATTCTATATTTCATCTGACGCCTAGTTATCCTTTTTTATTTGTGCTTCTACGTTGCATTCAAACTTTGAAAATGATTTTCCTCCACTCTGAGACCCTTCCATATTCTGACGTGCTTTTGACCCACGATTGGACCTTTCCCATTTAGGTTTTGTATCTTCGAGTGTGATTCACTTTCCCTCATTGTCACACCACTCTTATGTCTTGTATATCCAGTCAATGAAGGCAGATATCTGTGTTACGTGAATTTTAGGAATGATTGACCTGCGATGGTAGGTGTTCTTAGATCCGGTTGTGTCAGTTTTTCAAAGAAAAGCTTGGTTATATGATTAGAACCCCCTTGCGTAGCACGTATTACTTCAATTCTATGTCTTTCGTGTGATTTAGTGGGGATCACCTTTCTTAGTCAAGATCATCTTCATTGGAGAATGAGTTTAAATAAAAATTAAAGAGGCTGGCTGGAGGCATAGTGATTAGGGTGCTGGACTCTCACGTGACCGACCCCGATCCTAGACTCAAGCAGGGCATGAGAGCGTGCATGCCAAGAATCCTGAGAGGGGAGGGGATTGCAGTGTGTACATTCCCTGTGGGAGAAGGGCTATTTCTTGCTTTCTGTCTCTCTGCCGTGTATATGCTCCCTAGGAAAAAAAATAGAAAAATTCTCTCTCTCGCTTAGAAAAAGAGGAAATGGAAATACATCACATAGACAATAAGTTTATGCAATTGGTTGACAAAAATGTTAGAACCAGGTTTGCACAGGGACCTAACTCAATGATGAATACAGAAACAGTTCGTTAGTCTGTCCAGTTAAGTGTTTTGGGGGACTTACACAATATATCTATTGTAATAACGTAGGACGTATATATAACAGCAAGAAACTTAATGAATGAACAATCTAAATAATAACGTAAGGAATTACAAGAGGCTTCGGTATCATTTTTAAATTCATCAAGAGGATGAATTTTATTTTTTCCCATTTGGTGCAGAGCAGTAAACTCACTATTCTGAACTAATTTAACATCGTACCCAATAAAATTTTGCCTTTTTGGGGCTCTTAAAGTTTTAAAGTTATCTCTAAGAAGAGCTCAGATCATTTAGTTAAGCATATGCTTTTATTCTGATGCCTTTAAATGCCTCACTTTTCTTCCTTTCAATATTTTAGATAAGTTACACACAAGCATCCATGAATTTATTTTTTTAGAGGTTTTTACTGTAGGAAGTGTGCATTCGCCGGAATGACAGGGAGAGTCAAAGAGACAGAAAGCGTGAAATCACCTGACATGGCCATGGGGGATGGCCATGCCACAAATCCTTCTCCACCATTCTCCTCTCGGGAAGCTGGGCAAGCTCGGACCCGCGCCCGGCGTCAGTCTAAGCCACTGGGTCTGGGATAGGAAGCACGGTCGGCTACGTGGGAGTCCAGCGACTTAGCCATTATGCCAAGTGCTGCCCTCTCAAGCATTAGTTTAAAGAAAACTCAAACGTAAGAAGATCTCTGTAGTTACAAAGATGTTTATAAAGAAAACATCCCAGAACACAATTTTGTATTTCTCTAGTAGAAATGGCTCCCCATACATTACTTTTATTGATTTATTGATTTATCGTTACCTTTGTATATGCACCTATTTTATTGTGTCTGGACAAATGCATGAACCCCGATACACCACGAAGCAACGTAACGTGCATTCTGATTTTCCTCAAAAGTTTCCTTAAGCCCCTTTGTTTGTGTGTCTGTGTATGCGTGCACATGCCTGTATAGAACACTTAACCTGACATTTGCCCTTAACAACTTCTAAGTGCACACTTGCAGTCCTACTAACTGTATGGATGATGTTGTATAGCATATCTCTAGAACCTACGCATCTTGAGTAATTGAACCTTTATTTTCTTTGAGCAACAACTTTCTATTTCCCTCCTCCCAAGCCCTATCAAACACCATTCTATTTCTCTGCCGTCATGAATTTTTGTGTCGGGCGACATTATACTACAGAGTGCCAAACTGACAGTAGTTACGAGACAGGTATCACACTGTTCATGTAACTGATCAAAGTTAAGTAACTGCTCATTAAGAGTTAAGAATAAGAAATAACATCAAAACATCAAGAATACTTTAAAAGTAGGTACCAGAAAAACAAGCAGATCCCACTAGTAAAACTACAAAATGATTTTTACATTGCAGTAAATTGATTACTTTTGGGCTCAAATTCATTTCATAGAGTATATTCTTGACCAAAGTGAGTCTCGGACAAACGTTGTGTGTTTATTTTTATTTTTTAATTTTTTAATTTTTTTTTTTAGTTTATGTATTGTGAGTTTATCTATATCTAGATAGCTGTAATTGAAAGTTATAATATTTTCATTAAATTTTCCTTTCTCTTTATTTCTCGTGATATTAACATTGTTCTTTCCATTTGACTTTCAGGGGAATCAGCAAAACAACCTGGTAAATTCTATCACACTTTTATTATTCTCCAAATCCTTTGAAATGAGTGTTTTCTTTATGTTTTTAAGTGTCCCACCAGTATATAAAAAAGTTTCTGTCTTACTTTCGTTAGCACATGACATACAGACAGAGATAGAAAACTGCTCTCAAGAGAGGCTCATTCTATGATGCCTATCCCTTTTCCACAATCAATGTCAGGTGTGGATACTAGACGTGTATAGGTTGACCAGGAAGCCAAACCTAGACATTCACAGGGTGTCCAGCATAGAGAGTGGCGCTCTACTGCTCTACCTCCTTGATTGGGGCGCACAGCCTTATAATCTAGCTCCTAGTTTGGCTCTCTAATCTTCTGAGCTTCTACTTTCAGGGCTCAAATGATTGGTTTGGAAATCCTTCCCTGTTATGTTCTATTGATGTCTGTTTTTCTGTTTAATATTCTTTCATTCCCCCTTATTCCTCCCACACCATTCCAACTCTATGTGCATTAATTCCTATCACTTCCAGATTTTCCAGAGTTTCAGTAAGCCATAACATAGGTGCAAGATTTCTGACTGAATGGTGTATAACATACAGTTGATGTAATTTTCTGTAAAAACTTCACCTTTGGGTCTCTGTCCTATACCTAAACATGAGGAGCCATTGCTTTAAGTTTGACACTGCCCTAGCACCTTAAGATTATGCAGAAAACTCTGACACTGAACTAAACTTCTCAAGGGTTTGTCTTTCTGAAGAATGTTGAGAGTATGATATCGTTGTTTGGTCAAGTGCGATCTCGAGGCTCATGTTCCACTGCCATTGCCACGCTATCCAATGTTGAATCGTACACAGGTGTTTTGCATGGTTTTCATGGTTTTTCATTCAAACCATTTTAGTACGTATGATTCTTTGACATATTGGTCAAAATGATGTTGTTTTGACTTTGTTTATTTGGCACACATTAATGATATTTACATCGATCTCTGCTCTTTATGTTCAGGGAGCTCTGGAAAACCTGCTGGTAAGTTTTTATAGAATCCCATTATTCCCCATCTCTTTCCCGAAGCCTGATGACTGTTTTTGTTGATATCTTTGTTTCCCTAAATATTTTTAGAGTTTGCTTCTTTCATTCATAAAAAGGAGACTGTCCCGACCCGCGGGACAGTCTAACAGGTTCCCTGGGCGAGGGAGTGAGAGATGGGACAAACACACGCACACACACTACGAGATGCTGATCAAGTCGTCTTCTTCCGTCTACTTCCGTTTATTGAGGAAAAATGGCGAGTTATATACAGCTGGTGGGCACCAGTCGGTTGCCCAAAATGCAATTGAGATAGAACAGCATGAAGCAGGCATTGAAGTGGGTGGATCTCTCCTGTTGCCTAGAAACCCAACCACTTCTGGAGAGAACGGTTGGTCACATGATTTCTGAGAACTGGTTTCCTCAGTGAGGAAGTGAAGCCTAATGGTTTCCAAGATGGTGGATAGCTCAAGATGGCGGATAGCTCATGATGGCTTCCGTATGCAGTGCCCGCCACATGTCCCCCTTTTCTATTTTTTCAAAGAGAGGAGAAAAACCTGGGGGAATCGTGCCTGTCTTAGGTTGGATTCGTTTATGGAACCATACGTCCATCCTTACCCATCATTGGAGAGTCCCATAGCTATGATGGGCTTCCTGTCTTAGGTGGGAGGACTGAACAGTTACTGGGTTCATCAGACTCTCTTACCCGTCTTTGGCTAACTGATTCAGCGCCTCAGGTAGGAGCAATGTCTAGGCTCCGCGATACTCCACCTCCATGTTGTGGTAGTGGACTTGGATAGGCTGCATTTTTATGGAATTATCTGTTGTTTAAAGAAAGCCATGAGCTTATTAAAGAGAACAGGCCTCAAAGAGCAAGCAATCAGTAAACCCAGAATCGGACCAAGTATGGTGAGGAAAAAAAGGGAGGAGTCCATTCCATGCAGACCATAAGGGATTGTCACGAACGATGCCGGACTTGTTGGTGTAAAAGCAGCAGCGTTCCTGTAAAGCAAGACAGAGACCCCCCTGTTCTGCCAGGAGGAGCGGCATCAGGATCAAAACCACCAGCCGTAGTGTCGAAGAAGCAAAACAGGATCAGGTATCTTTATTTTGTTGATCTGTGGAAGGAGAGAGAGATATCTCAGGGTTTTTATCGTCCCTGGATGGCTTGTTAGAATCAATCTGTTTGATTAATCTTTCTAGTAGCCAACGAGCAGCATTCATTTTTTGAGAATAGATGCAGACTGACCCTCTGCCCCAAATGAGGACAGGGTCCGGACCATTCCATATATTGTCCAGAGGATCTTTCCACAAAACTGAGGCAAATTTTGTTTTGGTAGTTGAATGCCAAAAGCGCTCAGCAACTGAATCTCCATCTTTATCAAGAGACAGGAAATTTAGGACAAAAAGAGCATGTGCCAGAAGGTTTTTTGGTGAGTCCTTAGTCTGTAAAACTCTCCCTTTTTTAGCTTTTGGAGAGTATTTTTCAAGGAGAGATGAGTACGTTCAACAATGCCTTGTCCCTGTGGATTGTATGGAATTCCTGTAACGTGTTTAATGTGAAGTTGTTTACCAAAAAAAAAAAGGCAAAATTGTTTCCTGTGTAACCTGGGCCATTATCTGTCTTAATTTGTTGAGGTTTGCCCATAACAGAGAGTGCGACAAGTACATGGGAAATAACGTTTGCCGGCCTCACCAGTTTGTGCCATGGCAAAAATGAAACTGCTAAAGGTATCAACAGAAACATGAACATAAAAAATAATCATGGGCAGATAAAAAATATAAAAATTTATCTGGAGGAAGATGGTTATCAATAGTTCCAATAAAGGAAGCACATGCAATAGGCCAGAAATCTGTTTGTTGGAAAAGCCAATTAACTTGGTCTTTAGTATACGGCTGGATGATTGTATCAGGATCTTTGCCATATGTCGAGGCTGACCATAATTGAAGCAATTGCCTCCATTATTAAGGTTAAGAAATTGGCGAACAGTATATCCTTTAAGAGCAGCGGCCAGAGCCAATCCTTGTTGGTATGCTGACCCAACATCAGAACATAGGCAAATATATCCTGATAAATCTGTCTTTTTTCTATATGGCCTGGTTGCTGCTTGACAAGCAGCATTAGCATTTTCATATGCCAATTGTTTAACAAAATTGGTTCCTGCATCAGCACTGCCAAATATTTTCCCTGCTGCAGTAATTAACCAATGAACAAACTCAGAAAAAGGTTCGTCAGGCCCTTGTTTTATTGTTGTAAGGGAGGTACTTAAGTCTCCTTTAGTAGGAAGTTTTTTCCAAACTCTCATGGCTGCCGTATTAATTTGAGCAAATAGCCCTGAATCATATTGCATTTGATTGTCACAAGTTGTATAATTGCCTTCTCCCAATAACATATCTGCTGACCAGCCATTGTTGGCCTGGGCATTACTGCGTGCGGTCTCCCTACAATTTTCCACATATTCTGATTTCCAAAGTAAGTAATCCCCTCCAGAGAGCGCAGCACGGGCCAATGTATGCCAATCTATTGGTGTAAGCCAATTTTCTGCCACCGAGTCAACTATGGCTAAAGTATATGGAGCTGTAGCTCCATATTGAGCAACTACTGTTTTAATTTCTCTTGTAATGTTAAAATCAAAGCCATGTAGGTGGCGCCATGCTTGTCCTTGTGGATCTGTGGTTTCTGTTACCACGAAGGCTTCCTGCCCCTCAAAATCTATCAATGACTGTGGTATTTGAACTGGCTTAAGTTTTGTAGTCTGAACTTTTGCCTTAGGATCAATAACGGGCATTGCCAAAGATGGCGTGGATGCGACCGGGTTGTTAGATGGCGGTCGTTTTTTGAAAGGTGGCCATTTTAAATTATGGTATTTGCCTGTCTTCGTTTCTGAAGTTTTTTGTTCAGATGGCCATTTTGGGTTCCTGCACGTGGCAGTCTTTGTTTCTACAGTTTTTTCTTCAGACGGCCATTTTGGTTTACTGCACGTTGCAGTGTTTGTTTCTAAAGTTTTTTCTTCAGACGGCCATTTTGGGTTACTGCACGTGGCAGTCTTGGCCTCTAAGATTTCATCCTCTGAACTAGATAATGACTCATTTTTCTTTGGCTCTTGGAGAGCCTTAAGGTTGTTTTTCTTTCTTAGTTTTTTAGATTTTTTGAGTTTTGTCTCTCTTTCGGGGCTTTTAACTTCTTCCTCACTATCTAGGGAAATAAGATCCTCTCCCTCTTTTTCAATTTTAGAACCCTTGGTTAGATCTGAGGTGGCTATAGCCTCCCCCTGGGATTGATCATTTTGCATGATCTGCTCTCCCTTAGTGACCATAACGACAAGAGCTTCTATTAAGCTCTGAACGGATATTTCTTGCTGACTAAGCTTTTGTCCCATTATTACCCGTACTTAAAATAAAACGTAAGTAAATACTTACCAGGACGAATCTCTGCCATCCCCTTCTGGACGAGTCTATGCCGTCCGATTCTGCGGCCTTTCCTGCCGGCTTTTCTCACTTGCTCTGCACTGGAGCCTTCCTCGGGAGCTCTTCACTGGACCCCTCGAACCCAAGTCCGTGTTCAGGCGCCACGTGTCCCGACCCGCGGGACAGTCGAACAGGTTCCCTGGGGGAGGGAGTGAGAGATAGGACAAACACACGCACACACACTACGAGAGGCTGATCAAGTCGTCTTCTTCTG